>OZ038476.1:20461832-20656832 GCA_964036315.1 Acanthosepion esculentum | reverse complement strand
GATCAGCCATATTCTTAACGGACATGATACATAAAAGAAGATCAATATTTAGTGTTTAAAGCCAGCTAAAAGCTAGGATTCTGAATGCCAAGAAGCAAGAAGAGAGAATAACATTTAGAGATTGATAGACAGAAAAATTAAGGAAGAAGAAAAAAAATGTAAGAAAAAGGAAAAAGAAAAGAAACATAATAGCAATTGCCATTTAAAATAAAATAAAAACATTTATCTGAAATCAAAATCAACATTTAACAAGATACCTTCTCCACAATGTCTTTATAACACATGCCAAGAGGCATATTTTTATGGTTGCTTTCTCATTTTGGCTAGCTGAAAATGTTCCAAAATATGCCTATCTTTATTAAAAAAGAACCAAAAATATCTTTTAAGAAATGCAAAGAGTGCCTGTCTGTTTACGTATATATGTCATAAATTTTTATCTTTCTTTTGAATCAAGTCTTCAACCGATATACCAAAATAAAAATGGATAATCCACAAAATCTAATGTATAATTATTACTCTAGATAGGGCACCAATAATTTAAAAATACTAAACAATCAAAATATTTAAATAATCTGATGAAAATTAACCTTGTTAAGTGCCAGCCAAAGCATATTAATATAGAAGAAAATTATAGCTTCAAACAAATTCCAGTTTGTCATCTGTAATTGTTAATTCTATCAAAGGAATATTTTTAATATCCAGTAAATAAAAAACAATTTAAAGAATACGACAAAAAAGCTTTTGATGTGTTTAGCATATGTTGAAATGATTACACTTCGTCCATAAAGTACTTGACTCCTTTTTTCATGCTTCATTTTTACAAGAGTGAAATCAGACCAGAAAGGGAGTATTGCTGCTGGAGCTGCACAATCCTCACTTTCTTGCCTTGATGAAGTTCAAAAACTTTTACACGGCCTTGTGGGTGATGATTTGTTTTCCACAGATGCAACATCACAAGCCTTTTGCTACTCGATTGCTACTTCTATGTCAAATGTTCTAACATGCTTTTTTCTTTAATCTTTCACAAGATCTGCCTTGCTACACCACCTGATTATTTATGCATTTCTTTGATAAGAAGGGCATTCCATTCTGAAAGCTACCCAAGGACCCCTACTTTGTGAAATGCTTCCACATGAATGCATTCAAGAACACTACATACTTAACCTCTTTAAGTCAAGGGTCAATTGTTATCTCTCCACCATATCTTCATAATCATCACTTCCTTCTCTTGCATTTATATCACATAGCTCATTTAGTATCGAAAAGAGCACCTTGAGCAGCTATCAAGGATTGTATTGCATGAACCTTATCAAAGAAAAAATTCTTTCACTTCAGAAACTGATACTTCTTTTCCTTATCTATGGAAGAAACAACTTTTATTGACACTAGAAACTTTGAAGTTGCTCATACTGAGAGTTTAATACTTTCACTGCTGCATTGTTATAGTATTGCTGACTGTCAGACAATTTCTGCAACCACATCACCCCTTACATCTGGTCATCTAACTCCCCAATCCTTTTGATTGTCATGTGTAGGGCACACTTGAGTGAGAGACCAACAAAACTCCTTGTAACACCAAAGGTGAAATAAAGGCAAGGATTATGGCAGCATTCACTAACTTAAACAAGGAAATCATCCAGAAGAGTTGCAGGAGATTCCAAAGTTGTTTGGATGCCGTGGTTAAAACCAGTGGCAATTTTATTGATTAAATTTACTCTTTAGTATTTCAAGATATTTTTGGGTAACTTTGGTAAATATATCTGTTCAAGTGAGATATCAGTGTTATTTTCATTTTTGTATAATTTAGATAACAATTTATCCATCGCATCCTGTGTATATATATATATATATATATATGATAGAAATTATTAGGAGGATTTGATAATTATAATTAAGTAATTCATCGAGTCTGAAACCTCAACAGAATGCAGAATGCACGCTCACAAATTCCGTGGTGGAATTCAACTGAGATTCTCTCTAACCATAGGATGGTGCCCCCGAAGCCACGACTACTATCACCAAGCCGCTCAACCTTGAGCATTAGAAGCCGGTTCAAGCAATGATATATAAATGATAGAAATTATTAGGAGGATTTATTAGGAGCTATATTGAGTCTGATTTGCTACCTCTTCATCACCGAGGCCCATTGAACAGTTGTTATGACATTTGCTTGATAACCTAACTGTCAGGGTTTCAATTCTCGGTAGTGGATGTGCACTGCTGATGAGTCCCAAATATAGGACGAAACGGCTGTCCAGTGCTTTCTGCATTCTGTTGAGGTTTCAGACTCGATGAATTACTTAATTATATATATATATATATATGTGGGAAAATGATATACATTATATGCTAAATTATATATATATATATATATATATATATATATATATATGTGGGAAAATGATATACATTATATGCTAAATTATATATATACATATATATATATATATATGTGGGAAAATGATATACATTATATGCTAAATTATATATATATATATATATATATATATGTGGGAAAATGATATACATTATATGCTAAATTATATATATATATATATATATATATATGTGGGAAAATGATATACATTATATGCTAAATTATATATGCTAAAACTTGAAGGAGGAATTTATGCTTTCCCTTGTAATAATTTCCACAAGGCATACATAGGATAAACCTCAAGGAATTTAAATAAAAGATTATATGAACATAAAAGGGATCTTTTACAAAATAACAAATTCAGTGCTTGGCCATAATTTCTATTTACAAAATGCTTCTCTAATTAAAAGAGAAAGCAATTTAATAAGATGAAATTTTATAAAATGTGCTTTAATCACCAGATCATCTGCAGTAAATTTATGTCCAGGTTTCTACGAGATTCCTCCTACGTGTGATATGCAATAACAAAATGGGATAAAAATATAAACAAAAAGAGATCGGCAAGACTATATGTCAAAAAATATATTTAAAAAACAAAACGTAATAATAAATTTTAAATTTTGAATTCTCAAAATATGCATGAAGTAGGTTGTATCATAAATACTTTTTACAATTTTTGGAGGGGAGAAGGTTCCTTACATCAAAACAAAGTCTATATAAACATATATCAAAATGGCCATAACAGAATCTTCAAAATGCCCTCCACTTGATTCTACATATGCATGTACCCATCAGATCATTGACTGGTGGACCCTTTCAAATACTCTCACTCACACGGTGTCGAATGGTTTTGCAGACCCCCATGAAATGTTGATGGAGTGTCTCTGCATTATTAATGTCTGCTGCATGAACCAATTGTTTTAGGTGGGCCCCCCCCCCACAGATAGGAATCCAGAGGATTGAAGTTGGAGGAACGTGCAGGCCATGGAAGTCCTTCCCTACCTAATCCATCTTTCATGGTAGATGTCAGCCAGTGCATCGCAAAATGCTAGATCCCCATCATGGATGAACGATATGCATCTTCGTATTAGCAGGGGTACATCCCATAGCAGATCTGGAAGGGTGTTCGAAATAAAGTCCCTTTAAACAGCTCCTGTAAGACATGCTGGGAGAACATATGGACCTACCAGACAGACTATATAGTAATTGTAAACTGATGCTGGTGTCTAGACTGTATTGTACCATAGGGATTCCAATCCGCCCAAATGTTGGGTGTGTAAGTTTATTATCCCATCTCTTCCAAACAACGGATCGGCAATTTGTGCTATAAATCATCAGCAAGAGTTCTCCCATGGTAAGTGATCAGAGGGCAGAAGACCCTGAACATTGCAAATGATACGGATACAGCAGCTGCTTTTGAAGTACCCTCCATGCGGTACTATGAGATTTATGACATACTAGGGTCACTTGACGTGTGCTGATACCTGGATCATCTCCAGCAGACTGTAGATATGTTTTCTTCATGGTCAGGCATACAAGCAGATCCCAGTATTCCTTGCTCCATAGCTTTTGGTGTCACAGATCCTATCTCAGCAATGCAATAATAAACAGCTGCAAAGGTTAGATGACTTGGCTGCATTCAGTCTGCAAATACAATCTGATACAGCCATGCAGCCTCACATCCATTACCATTCACTCAGCCATATGTAAAAATCATATCTGCCTGCTCACAATATAAATATGCTGCCATTTTTAAATAAAACACTTAACTCACTAGTATGCACATTAAACATTGAAGACAGACTAACCACAAATGTAACCAAATGACAAATGTAATCTAGTCTACATGGCAACATAGTGCCATCTACTGTAAACTTTTTAAAACTTAATAACTCAGAAATGTGTATGTGTGTGTGCAGCAGGCGATGTAAGTTTTTTAAAGATATATTAGTATGTATTGATGTGTATATATGTCAACAGCAGACAATGTAAGCTTTGATGGAGATGTTGACTTTCTGTACACAAACAGCACACTTCGGAATGGGGTCAGACATATATTGACAGGATGAAGATTTAGCAATGGGCTCCCCATTATAACCAGCAATGGCAAACATATACATGGAATAATTTGAAGAACTGGCATTAGAATCCACATGACTTAAGTCAACCCTATGGCTGAGATACATAGATGACACCTTCATACTCTGGCCACGCCAGGAAAAGATCTAGCTACTATTGGACCATGTGAACTTAATAAGATCATTGATACAGTTCACAATGGACAGAGAAAATGACAAGAAACTCACATTCCTGGATGTACTAATATCCCAAACAGAGCATGGGTTCAAAACATCTGTATACTGCAAATCTACATTCACTGGACAATACCTCAACTTCAACTCCCACCATCCATACAGATACAGTGTAAAGAAAGGAATCATCCGCTACTTACATCATCAAGCAAAAGTCATAAGTGGTGACCCAGAGACAAATGATAAAGAAATGGTTAGTATAAGCAATACCCTACAACATAACAACTATCCTGGGTACATGGCAGAAGCTCTGACAAACTGGGATAGAAGTGTATAAGAAGATAACAACTATCAGAAAACAGCTTTGGTCTGCCTACCCTATATGAAGGGATTATCAGAGAAAATACAGATCTGTGGTCTATATAACATCAGGACAAACTTCAAAAGTGGTTCGACACTTTTACACTCTGAGTAAGACCCTCCCATAGAGGAGAACATGACTAAGGACTGTGTGTACGCCATTCTGTGCAGCTGTTGTAAGAAATATAAAGGAGTAACAGGCTGCCCCCTTAAGGTAAGACTGCAAGAACATCATAAAGCCATAACACAAGGGGAAATAGAAAAATCAGGCATAGCTGACCTAGGGAAAAGGGAGATCATCACGCACTGTGGGATGAGATTGAAATAATAGACAAAGAACATCACCAGAAAATATGAAAACACATATGCTAAGTCACTAAAATTTCTTAATAAAGAATACAATATGGGAGCCAATAATACATAGTTCTAGAGAAAATCATTATTAACAACAGAATTGCAATATGAACTCTGGTAAAAAAAATAAAACTGAAGCATTAAGTTTATAAGTGCCAAAAATTCATACACTGATGTCTTCAAGGATATGGCCCAGTGGATAAAAGCATTGGTTGGATCCAGTGACTTGATCCAAAGAGCTGTGAGTTCAATACCAAATACAAAAACTTGGGAGATAACTGAGACATCTGGAAGAGACATGGAACTATAACAATCTACCCTGGTGGAAGAAATGAAGAGTTCAGTTTAAAATTCCAATCACCTGAAGAAGGCTAGAGCATACAACAAATATGACAATAAAGATGACGGAACTCATTTTTTTGTGTTGCTTTTCTTCTGAACACATTTCAACTAATTGAAGAAGATTGTAAAATTAATTGAAACATGGTAAAAATAGAAGCAATTCAAAGCCTGTCTTCAAGCAACACTTGGAATGATAATGGTTCTTCTCAAAATTAGAGATGATATCTATACAATAGACATATTTAATTATTTTTCAAATCATTCTTCTGTCGTAAAACGCTTTTTATTTTATATGTCCTAGCTATTTTCTTTTAATCTTTTCGCTACCTAATCTTTTACTCTTCTCATTTTTATTTTCTATTTTCCACTTCAAATATTATTTATCTTTCTTTTGCTTTCTTTTATAGTATGGTCGTACCCTTGTGTAAATTTACTGAGGCTCCATGGTTTGCAGGCTTCAAGGAAGTCTTGTCTTGAAATGCAGTTCTGTTTGTAGCAATATGGTTTTGTTGCTTCATAAAAAGAAACACTTACAGCTTTCTGTGTTTACTTGGCAATGTTGACAGTCTACCATCTTGTTGCATTCTTTAAACATCAGCTTAATATTAAAACCAAGAGGGGGAGAGAGAGAGAAAAAAATCAAGATTTTCTTTCAGTGGATGTGAATGAAAATTGGAGGAATATTGTATAAAAGAGGTTAACACATTTAATAATCTTGAATTAACTGCTTAAAAAATTATTTTGTACTTTAGAGTATGACTTGTCGGCCCACTGCAGGTTAAGGTAGACTAGTGTTGTTTTAAATTAAAGTTAGTTTAACTTACCAAGGGAATATAAGTTCATTAGTCCTTTTTTTTTCTTTTAGATTTCCTGTATATTTTTCAACTGGGTATTATTTTCTGAGAGAAGCTTGTAGGATTTTGCAAAGGACCATCCTTCTCCAGACTTAATGGACTGCCACTTCAGAATCACAAAGAATGAACTGTACCAAATAACAGGAACCATATCATCTTCAACAACAAGTAAAATGGATAGCACATGTAACTTGAAGAGAAAATAATGACATAATCAAGATATTGACTGATGTAATGGAATAACCTGTCACCCCCATGAGTGGCTACACTATAGGTAGTAACTGCCTATAAGTATCTGTAAGTCAACGGACTACAGAGTCTAGCTGGAATCTTTCCCAGCTGTGCTGGTCAAACTCTCTGCCTTCGGGCAGAGAGAAACCCGGACGAGGCTATGCCAAAGGTCAGAGTCTCATCCGGGGAGGTAGACAGACCGAATCCCATTTAGGCAGGGTCTACAGGGATTTTTGGCTGAGCATATGGGCTCAGGAACCTCACATTAAATTTGGCCTTGTGCTACATGTGACTGCATGGGGCAGTTACTAGATACTGTCTAGCTGGAATCTGTTGAGTACAACTCAGACTTATGTGAGAACTACCGACCTTCCAATAGTAGCACTCACTGCTGGATTGACTTGCGACAACCTTGTGCATAACTGTTACCTTTATTTTTATTGTACTGGGTTTTACAATAAACCTTTACTTATTTATCCACCATGTTTTTGAAGTATATATTCCTATTAGCACAGAATATAACATTGACATTCCACACTACTTCAAATAAAAGGTTAGGAAGGAAACCCCAATCAGTACTGAAAAGAGCAATAACAGCTACTGGACTTGAAAAACCTATTTTTTGAAAAATTGTTTTAATGCAAAGATTTTATAAGTTTCTACTGAAAGTAGGACTGACTGCTCAGTTAATGAATGCAGAATGTTTGCTTATAAGGAAACCGCTAATATTACCATTACTAAACTTCTGTACAATGAGAATGATCGCCTCACTCTGGTTCTATAGATATTGTACCTTCCTAGGTATGACGATAAACTAAATCCACATCCTGGGTAAGACAATAAACTATATCCAACAGCAAGGACTTTTATCTGGAGGTTTTGAGGGATGTGGTACCGCCTCTTAGTTGCTGTTGTTCCCAGGTCCCCTCTGACCCAGGGTGGTCCCATCTATGGGCAGGTGGTTGTCCCCCAAGCTGTGGTCTGAGCACTATGAAAGTGTAAAAAACAGGTTTTAATACCAGCAATACATTTTTATGAAAATATTACCAGCAATGCATTTTTGAAGAAAACAATTACCAGCAATACATTTTTTGGAAAAAATATTACAAGAAAAACATTTTTAAAAACAATCTTATTAGTAATAAAAATCTTGTTGGCATTAAATAACCCATTGAGGTTGATATGTTGTAAAACAAAACAAACCAAACCAAACAGATATTAAAATTTTGATGATAAATTCTTACATAGTTTTAAAATGTTATAATTTCTTATATAAAGCATTTTAATTTATTATGATTAGTAGCATAGTAGCGATTAAGAGTGCTTGGATTATTTCTGTTTGTTTAATATGTATTTCTCTGTTGAATATCTGGAAACTTTGAATCACATCTTGATCTCTTTCTCAAATTATTTGCCTATTTCCATTACCAATTAATATCTTCTTTCATTCAAGTGCTCATAAAAAGACCTTGGTACACCTATGTTATATATGTACTAGCTGAATTAGTTGCACCTTGCTACATGGCACATATTTTTTGTAAGAAAATGATGACTGATTTTAAGTCATTGCTATAATTTGTGGAGAAAAATGATACATTTCAGTATTACTCAATGATTTTGCCAGTGTGACCTCCATTTTCTGGCTTTCTTCTTCTTTTGGATAGGAGTCATTGCCTTGTTCAAATTTTAATTTAATTTAAATCAAAGGGAAAAAATTTTCATTGGAGGGTACCATCTTACCATGAACCCTCTCTGATCAAAATGAAATATACTCATCCAAGTAACCTAGAAGTTATTCCCTTCTTCAAATTTAAATTTAATTTATATCAAAGGGAAAAAAATTTCAGTTGAGGTGTGTGCCCCCCAGGGACTCTCTTTGATCAAAATATACTTATCCAAGGACCATAAGTAATGTAGTTTCAGAATATATATGGTTATAGGAGTCTATCTCCAAAAGTCTAGGAGTAGTTTGATAAACAGAGAGACATCTTTTATATATATATATATATATATATATAAAAGGACTTTCCCATCAGTTATAACATATAAGGGGGTAACAATTCACTTCATAGAACTGTAAAGCTACTGACATACATGTTCTGATTATAGTGTTAAACACTTGTGCAGAACGAACCACACTTCTTAGAAGAATTAATAACAGAGAACTGGTTTATCGTGTGTCAAAACTCTCCTCGTTTTATGATTTAAAAGTTGACTTTTACCTAAAGTGGCTGTGAACCAAGTCTATAGAGCTCAGTCTGTTCTGTTATTTAACCCATAGCTGGAGAACAAAAGTGAATGTAATGAATTTGACAAAAATTTGTACTTATAAAAATAGTAGACCTCTTTCTAAATATTTTTAGAAGCTAATAAAACTCCTAAGGTAAAATGGAAAATTTTAAAAAAAAGCTAGAATATGTAGATCTTTAAATGAACCCTGTCTTCTATGCTTACATGAAAAATTAGAAATTATCAGATTTTCTGATTAAACTCCTTCTTGAACCAAGGAAGTGAATTGACTGTAAATTATAGGCATAGCCTACCTTTTACCTTATAATATGTTTAAACTTTGAATTTGATAATACTTTTCTTATAGTAATAATCAGTAGATGAACTGTGGTTCACCTTATATGGCTTACTAATCTAATTTTAAGATTCATTTTGATTTAATATTGCTTTGTATTGATATTTGGCATGTATTATTAACATATTATATGGATGTACAGGTGTTTAGTTATTATTATTAACATTTCATATTGATTAGTTGGTATTGTTAACATCTTATATGGATGCTCTTTATTTAGCAGTTGCATATTAATTTGCCAAAGTAGTTTTGTATTTTTGATTTTTTTTTTGTTTTTCAAACATTATCTACCAGTTTCTTAAAGGGGCCTTTTATTTATCAACTATAAAATTTTATGTAAGAAGCTGAATGAGCATATGACTCGTTAGCATTGTGTTAAATTACCTCCCTACCCATTTTTAGCTTTTACTTCTTTGGAAAGTTGAACGTCAGACTTTGATACATCTTACAGAATAATGTAACAACTTGTATCTGTCCATAAGGAAATTGTCTAGGATTTATATGAAGACAACTTCATGTCATGACCTACTTCCTCTGAGGAGACATATTTGTGGTGTTGAAACATGACTGTAATTGTGTAGTGGTTTTTGACATGTTTTTGTTTTAATATCCTAAAATAAATAAAATTTAGCTCTACTCTGTACAGAGCCCTCTTTTAAATTAAATGTTATGTACAGTGGAATTATACTCCATTTGTTCTCATTTTACCTGGATGGATATATATATATATATATATATATATATATATGAAGAAATATAGTCTTAAAGTGTCCTATATTTATGGGATAAAGTGCTCAATAACAGAGATAGAGCATGTGTAAATATAAAAGTGAACATAGAAGTCAACACTTAGAGGCGACAGTCTGTTTCATGTTAGATGCAATCGTCAGGCAACTGACGATTGTATCTAACAGACTGTCACCTCTAAGTGTTGACTTCTATGTTCACTTTTATATATATATATATATATATATATATATATGTATATATATATATATATATATATATATATATATATATATATATATATATATATATACACACACACACACATATATATATACACTCATTTAACTAAAACTAATTGGCTGTCCTGTTAAAATGTATTTTACATTGGAAAATGTAGTAATGAATGTGCAATAGTTAAGGAACAGTTTGTTAAAAATATAATGGTGTAAACATGTTAGACACAGAATCAAAGTGTGTGCTGGGAGATATTAAACAATGAATAATTTCCTTGTTAAAATTAAATTTTAAAAGGAAATGTAAAATTGTAGCTTTCACAACTTTAAATGGTTTTAATGTTATTGAAAAAATAATGCAAATGACGCATTAAGATAATTACAAATGTTAACATAAAAAATCCCAAGTTAGTTTTCACAAACATTTACCTGAATATTTCAGCACCAGTACACTAGCTTATTAGTATGCCATTTGACTGTTTATCTGCAGGTTGGTGTTTTGAATCCAAGTAAGAATCACCTAAATTTGTAGATTGATTTTCTTCATTGTAACAGAAAACAAACAAATGAAAATACTGATATGAGTTTTTATATCATAGGGAATTTCATTTTGTTTCTCTTGTGTTTATTTCTTGTAATAGTCTTAAGCTGTTTAAATTTCTGTGATGAAATATTGTCATGATTATTAAATTTTGCTTAGTATTTCTTTCATTGGATCCTGAGAATTATGATAAAAAGCACCAGAGTGAAAGAAATACTTGTAATGTCTATACATAATAAGCTATAGGCATTTGATATTATATTTCTTGAGATTTAACTGACATTATGCACATATACATTTTCTGTTTTCCTTCTAAATGAACAATAAAACAATAATCACGTTTTCTGCTATAAATTCACATTTTTCTTATTGATATTGTTTCTATATTAACTTCATCCTTATCTACAAATAAAATTATTCCTGTGAAATTAAATATCAGATTGTTACTAATTAACTTTGGGCTCATTTGTCTTTCCTAATGTTTTCTGTACCGGGAAATATTTCTACAAAGAAGTCAACGATTTTATTGTATAAGATATAATTAATTTATTCGTAACTGAAAATGTTATTTAATTGTTAATTAAATTTATGATTAATTAGAAGTTTATTAGTAGAATCTATTGGCCAGAGAGAACTAAGATTTTGTCCTCTAATTATCATATATAATTAAAAGATAAAAATTATTAGTGTTAATTTGAATAAGTGAAGCATTTGACAGAGGATGATAAGTGTGATACTGAGATCCGTAGATGTATTGGGATGGCCAAGGACACATTCCAAACACTGAGTAGAGTATTACGAGACAAGAGGATTTCTTTGGTAACAAAGAAAAGAATACTGTGCTGTTACGTGACATCTGTCCTTCTTTACGGCAGCGAATGTTGGACCCTTTCAAAGATGAAGAAGTGACTCAAAGCGACGAAGATATGGTTCTACAGAAGGATGCTAAGGATATCATGGGCCGAGCATGTGAGCAGTGATGAAGTTTTAGACAGCATGCAAACAAGGAGGAGGCTTCTACTTAACATCAGGAAGAGGCAACTGAAGTTTCTAGGATACATAATGAGGAAGGAGGGCCTGGAGAATCTGATACTCACAGGTTGAATAGAGGGAAAGAGAGACAAAGAAAAACAATGCATGACATACCTGGCGGGCTTAAGCAAATGGATGACAGAATGTGGTCTGGGGGAGGTAGCAGAGGGAAGGAACTTGTTGAGAGCTGCAAGGGATAGAGGGATGTGGAGAGCCATGATCGTCTATGTCCTGAAAGGACATGGCACATAAAAAGATACACAAAAATGATGATTGCATGATTTTATTTATTGATGACAATAATTATCAGTATTTTTATTTGATAATAGTAACAATAATATAAAAATATTTATAGATAATGATAAATAATTATAATAATGTCTATCATAACTATTTTGGGGTTTATATATATTATGCTTTCATTAATTATGTATTATTATTTTATTGGTGAAAATATAGTTGGATTCCTGGTAGTTGTGATTGGTAGTTGTCTGGGTGTGGTCGTGCTGAAAAGCCACATACTCTGGTTCAGTGAAAGTAACAGACAAATGGTACAAATGTAAAGAAGACGAGTGATTAATAACTGATATGAGTTATCTCCCTTAAACATGGAAAGTAGAATGGGAACACTCTGCCTCCATAGATTGAATAAAGTGTTTAGTTAAAAATTCTGTGCAGATTACCAAGATGACAGGAACCTGAAGAAGGCCAGAGAGTACAACAGCCAAAACATTATAAATACAACAACTAAGCTGAACATGCTGGTGCAGCGGTATTGACGGTCGAAATCAACCTGTACCTTTTTTCTTTGTGAAAGTGTAAGCAAACAAAAAGCAACAAAAGAAAGAACACAAAAAAAAATTTTATAACAAGAACAATATTTATATTTTATGTATGTCAGTGATATACATGAATAATTAATAGGAGTTACTTCCCTTTGACTGGAATTAAAGTCTTTACTAATGATAATTTTTTTATCTGAGCTCATAAAAAGTTGAATGAACTTGCCTTTCAAAATGTTCACTGTGAGATAGTTGAAAGAATTCTGCAGAGCTAAAAATATATTGATAAACTTTTAGCTTCAGAAGAAGTTCAAGGCGTGAATGTTCTGTAATGTTTAATTAGTTTCCGTTGCTTCTAGTTGAATATTCAAAATATAATGTTCATAATGTTTGTAATTATGTTTCCATAAGATTCAATAGTGTGATTGAATAGTTTTTAGTAAGTTCCAAAAGAAGTTGGTGAGTTTAGTTGAATGTTTTAACTTGAATTACAATGAAGTTATTTCATGTTGAAGAACTTAAAATTCTAACTTTATACTTCACTGCAGCAATGATACAAGTGTCGTGAACTAGTTTAGCAAGTGCTAGTCGTCTGTAAATTCTCACTGGCGAGGTTCACCCATACATTCTATTTATATATTTTCTAGTCGCGTGACAGGCTCCGAAAAGTATTTCTGGTTTTTGGCAGAAAATGTATTTTCGTCAGGTCAGGAACTAGGTTGATGTTATTCGGATGTAGTTGAGAACGTGATTTTAATATTAACTGACCAATGAGAAGTTATAAAAATATCAACCCTCTGTGATCCACTTTTTGGACAGAATTGCACAAAAATTGACATTGATAGAAAAGTGGTAGCAGAATGCTAAACAGGTCTTAATAACAATGAAAATTCCACAGTTCAAAAATTAAATCATTATTTTATTAATATTTCATGGTTTTCCTATTTTAATATTCTGATGTATCTACATTCTTAAGTTAATGATTGAGTAAGTTCATGGCAGTTCTACAACAATAAAATATCCATAGAAATTCTGCTACCACATCACTGAATATTTGAGTCTAACAACTTTAACAAAATGATTACACTAACACTCATAATGTGAATACTGCCATTATTTTAAGAAGTGGATACAAATGAAAACATTTTAAATTGACAATTTCTTCCATTTTACTGAAACGGACATTAAACATTTCTATCTTCCCTTCTTCCTTTTATTTTCTACTGTAATCAAGTAGTGTCTTTTCTCCTCTTTCAACATGATCAAAACAAAATCATCCATTATTTATGAAGTATTGGCAGGACATAACGGTCGAGCAAACTAATGAAAAGAGGGATAAGCACAATTACAACAGGGTTATTATTTATTTTTATTTTATTAATATGTATTTTTATTTATTATTATTTTATTTTGGTATTAAAGAACAAAAATTTCATTCACTAAAAGAAAATTTCTCTCTTAAATAGCAGATAATTGTAAACAATATATTTTGAAAGTAAGTAAAAAATATATAATTATGGTTTATACACTGTGAGATTTTATTATGCAAGTCAATTTTTCATAATAAAATTGGTTACCAAGTAAAATTTTTTTAACTTTTCAGGATATAATTATATGAGAATTAAAGTTCATAATAACATTTTAATAACTTCTTTGTATTATTGAAAATAAAATTCTACAGCCTATGAAGAAAAAAAGGTAAAATGAAACTGGGTGTGCCCTTAATGTCAGACTAAAGCAATGGTTCCCAAATTTTTTTCTCTGGGTTGCATTTTCAGAATGAAAGTTTAGCTCACTAAAAGAAAGTCTCAGTGAAAAGGTGCAAGCAGCCCTACAGAAAAGAAGGTCCAGATAGAGGGTTAAAGGGAGATAACAGCGGATTTGAAGTCAGAACATTATCATTGATAAAGCTCTTCTCCAATTTGCAGACCTTATTACTATATTCTTAGTACTGGAACTCAGGCATACATTTACAAGCAATCTATAATATTTTAAATTTTGAAATCATATTTATTTTTGGTATATGAATTTTTTGAAAATATTTCTAAATCTTTCATTTTCTTTCAATCATCCTGCTTCACCTGCTATCCTCTTCTGCCACACCTATGAGACACACTGCACCATTTAGAGATCGCTGGACTAGAGGAACCTAACATCAAAGCAGAATCCTCAGAAAGAATCTGTGTCACAATGTCAGAGTCCCAGAAGAGAAATTCTGTCTCTAGAAAGCTTATTGTTGAACACTAAAATCTATGACTGTAATTTTTGTTTTATGCGATGCAGTCTGATAGAATCTAAGTTGACTGATGGCAAATTCTGGTCACAAATGGTTTGACTGTCTTTAAAGACATTGGGTGGGGGAGGAATATGTTATAATGAATGGTAGCAGAATGTAGTTATGACTGATCAGTTTCAGGCAGCTATAATAAGAATAGAAGCCACAGTTAGCATACCTCCCCCAAGCAGATGAGAATAACTGCATATTTATTGTATCAAAAATACAATTTTGGCACAAGGCCAAAGGTGAAGTGGGGTGAGGCTGGTTATCACTGATTATCCTAAACCTATTGAATCTGATTTGCAACCCATTCATTCACTACAATTCAATCACCATAAGAATTCATTCATGACCAATCATATACCAAAATACTGCATATTTACTAAAACAACCATGTCATAAAAATTTCACAATATATACAAATTACTTTCTTTTTCTTATAAAAATATATAAAAATAATGTATATGAAATGAGGTGGGAGGGGATGAACCAGTAATGAAAATAAAATACAAAACATTCAAACTAAAAGTAAAATATGTTATAAGGACTCGTCCACCCAACAGAAAAAATTAGAGTGACTGCTTATAGGCAGCAGGTAAGAAGAACTGATTAAGTAGATATTGTTGCGGTACACATTAAACCAAATGGTTCAGTCCATTTTCATTAGCAGGTTTGACAAACCTTGTGCTGCTTGTTGGAATTTACTGAATTGAATGAGGGAATAGTTAATGAGAACACAAGGTTCAAACCCCTGCTAAGGCAGTTGGTATTCATTACAAAATTTTCAACACAAAATTTTGCTTTACACTGCTGGAAGAAAAAATCCCCCATATGAGTAAGGCTGTAGAATGGATTGGCTGAAACATTATCTGCTGAAATGATCAAAGACATAAAGAAGAGTTTAATTTGCTGAGGAAAAAGTTGGAAAGGACATATTGTTGGCCAGTGTGATAGTAAAATTAATCCCCATATCACTGAAATTGAGAATTCAGCTTTTAACCAAAAACAGCATCAGTATACAATTCCTTAATGACAGGAAATAAATCAGTGGTTTTCAGTTAGATTGACCTGGTCTGTGAAAATAGTGTCTTTGTACAATGAGATGTGAAACTTTAAAAAAAAGTTACTAATGACAAATCTAGCAAAGTTTAATTTGTGTAATTGAATATTCTTGCTTAAAATAATTGAATAAAGCGCTCTTGTTTAAAAGCACATTTGTATATTTTTCATGTTTTTGTATGACTGTTAAAGAGAAAAAGACTTTGAACAATAGGAAAACGTTTACATTTTACCAGGTAGTTTGCACTAATACCCTTGGAAAAGACATGAATCAGCTTCTCCTGAGACTGTTTCATCCTTAGATTTGACTCTGTTGTGTCATATCATTTTTGTTGTTTAAAAAAACTAAATAAAAAATCTTAAAGAATTTTTGGCAGTTTTCAACTAAACCTGGATGAATGAGAAAATTTCTGTCTAAATATACCATATATATATATATATATATATATATATATATATATAGAGTCCGCTCCAAAAAAGGAAAAACTTGTAACGATATTATAATACTAAATTTATTCAGGCATCATGATATTAATACAAGTTCCCTTTGGTCACTACAATAAAAAAAGATGAACAAAATGGTGGCCTTCAGCTTCCAGACATTTATTAATAAAGCAAACTACTACTTGGACAAGGTGGCCAAAGTGTCCTGTGGGATTGCTGCACATGCATTTTCAATTTTTTGTCTAAGGACCACCAATGTAATGGCATCTGTCGAGATTATATCATACTACAGAAAACAGTGTTATCACAATCTGATAAAAGTATGAAAAAACAAGTTTTTTCCTTTCCTGATGCATGTATACATTTTTTTGTTAAATTATACATACATATATATATATATATACATACATACATACATACATATATATATGTTGTAATATTCAAATAAATAATTATATATATATATATATATATATATATATATATATAATTTTCTCAAAACTAGACTTTATTTTACACAAACACACACACACACACACACACACATATATATATATATAGATATATATATATATATATATTATTGCTTTAAACATTATATTTTAGTGTTGGGTTTCAACATGCATGCCTCTTTGCTGAGGAATCCCCCATCTGATCAGGTGGGATTTAGATCACTCAGCCACAGAGAGCTTTACTGCACAGCAAGATTCAGTTCCCTATTTTAAGGAATGCACATCATCTCCTTCATATAATCTTGAAAACCAATACCTGCTCAAAAGGAAATTAGCGCTAATTTTAATTCCATATCTGAAATGTAAACAAAGTAATTTGTAAGGAATTTGGAACATTGCTGAGACTAGTTCTCATTTAGTCCTACTTACTCATTTAGTACTGCTCAGTCATTTAGTACTGCTCAGTCATTGAAACTGATTGGAGTTTGAGAACATACTAACATCTTGATAAATGACCTCTTTCAAATCTTGATGTTCTGTGTTTAGATAATATTCTTCCAACTGGAGTCTGATACATAGCAGCAGCAATTGTCAAAATACCCTAGTAAATATGAGTTCAATCCCTGCACTGGGTAGCATGTACTTTAACTCAGTGGAAATGTGATGAGCAATAACTGAGCAGTACTAAATAAGAATTAGCTGAGATTTGCCTTAACATGGGCAGCGGAATGAGAACAGTCTGCCCCTGTATGTGACTGAGTGGTTAGAATGTTCGCATTCTGACCATGAGATACGGGCTCGAATCTCACCATGATTGATTTGTCGGTAAGGAAACTTCCTGATGATATCGGACTGGAGGGGTCAATCCCAGCATGTGGCACCTTTGGAAAGTGCCTGAAAAAAAAATACCACAGGTTGACCCAAGCCTTGTGTGTGAAATTGGGTAGATGGAACACTTGGGAGCCATCAATATCTCTGCTAGCACAAAGTCACAAGTCATCATGCCTGAGGGCATGAGCATGTTGGCCTTGCTCAAATTGTTGATCACACTAGATAACATGTTCTTTCTCAGAAACTGTAACTAAGGTCTGCTCAGCATAGTTGCAGTATAAACCACAGGTGGGCTCTGTGGGTGTTGAATAAACACAAATGCACCTGAGAAAAAGTCTGCAATAGGAATTGGCTAGCCACCCTAGTAGACGGGTATACTTGAATACGAGTGGCCACCTATACATATCCCTGTAGATTAAATAAAGTATTCAGTTCAAAATTCCCAGAAGGTTATTCTGATTGACAAACACCTGATGAAGGTCAGAGAGCACAAGGCTGAAACATTGTAATAATAACAAAGATAAGAACAGTTTATATGTATGAGTGAAATTTAAGCAAGTAATGGATTTGATATTATTTCTGATTACTATAAACGTTATTTTAGTGGATATACATATTTGATAAAGTATGTCACTGCTAGGTAACCTTGACATATTTAGGAAGGATATTAGAATAATCCAGAATTTAAAATTATCAGAGAGCATATGACTTGATTAAAGGAAGAAACATGATCGACTAAGTAACCACCATACTGATGTGGTTTTGATGATGGAACACATATAAAAAATGATCAGTTAGTATGCCTAAAAAGAAAGAATAGATGGAAAAGTATTTTGTACAAGCATTTATATACAGAGTTCTACTTCCCTATCTTCTCAGCACTTTATTGTTGGGAGAGATATTGTTGTATTTCATCTTGCCACTGGCTTTAGAGTCCTTCGGATCCTAATGCCACTTCATAAACTATCAAAGAAAGACAGTTTTATATATATATATATATATATATATATATATGAAAGGGACAGACATGGTATCATTGAGGAAGTAGCAAAAGGAAGATCTTCAAGGGAACACATACCTGCTCATTGGCTTAGTATTCTGTCATATGCGGGCTATCCTCTCTGAGAAATCTGGGTGCACAAAGCATGTTGACTTTTCAAAATTTTTGCAGCCATCTCTGCACTTTATTAAGTTTTGGTCTTATACCCAAAACTTAGACAAAGGCAATCCATCGCTATCAGAAACCTCATGTCTGTGAGTCTTCTGGCTTGTAATTTGTTATTTTGGACTGCCCTCCCACCACATTCTGTAACAATATTGTGACTGTTAAAAGGGGTTAGTTATAGTCTAAAACAAATAATGTTTGTCCTTTGTCCAACCTCTCTCTCAGTTCTTTGTTTAATATCTCTGAATGCATGTCTGTGGAAATACCAATAAGCATAAAACCAATGTAACAAAATGGAAAATATTGATAGAATAGTTTAGTGTGTGTTGGTGTGTGGATGTGTATTGATGCAGTCATCAATATAATCGAAGAACAACAAAGCATAATGGACTTATAATGTATAAACAACAAAGAAATTTATTTTTAAAAAGCTCTTTAAACTCAAAGTAATGAGTCAATAAGGAACAGTTACAAGTTACTTCTGTTACTCTGTGTGGGTGGTGTAACAGACAGTGGCTCAGAATGAGAAATCAGAGAGCTGAGTTCAAATCCCATCAAGTTTTTTACATTCACTTACGTGCAAATACCCTTCAAAAAGGTATAAATTCATCTCTTCTCACCCGAGCTATTGATTAAATAGTAGAACTTGTATCTAGAAAAATAATTGTTATCTCCAAAAAACTGTTAATGCAATATACACTGGCAAAAACAAAAAATTATGCTTACAATCCAAAAGTATGTTTCATCTTTAAATACCCCCCCACTCCTGCAACCAATCAGTCAATAAAGAACTGGTAAAGGTGGACAAGACTTAGTTTATTTAAAATTAGACTGTTTATAGCTTTTCTATCCTAGAGTGCAGACCCTCATATAGTAGTTTTCCTTTTTTTTTTCCTGATGGCAGTTGGCAAATATCTGCATTTTCTAATCTTCACCCATATTAGTAAGAGAGAGAAAATTGTCTACCAGCATTCAAACTTGGTTGCTATTTATCCATAAGAGATTGAAAAACCGCATCTCCTTCTCACCCATGTCTTGAATGCTGCTGCCCCAAATTTAAATTGTCTGAGAGCAGCTATTGACCCTCTCTGCTGACCGGTCTCTTGTCCATAAATCAATGGATTGCAAACCATTACATTCTCAAATGAAGTGAATAATCTTAAACACCAAACAGTAAGTAGCATTGTATTTAACTAATACCATTGCATAGAAATGAATACAATATGAGAGACACTAATAAAAAAGACAAATAACAGCAAGTCGTAAATAGCAGCAGCAGCAGCAACTCTAACAAGAGAGAGATGCTTCAGCCAAATATGACAAGCAGCAGCAGTACTCATCAGCAGTCAGGTAAGGTTAAAGGCTCCAAGTCCTTCACAGAGAATTGTCCCATGGGACAATAGCCTAGTAGATTGAAGAATTGGTTTGTGAATTTTGTGACATAATAATTGTCAGTTCAATCCTTGGTCAATATCCCAGGTAATGTATACTTAGACTCAGCGGAAACAGGGCAAAGAATAACTAAACAGACCTAGATGAGATATCCCTAGACTTAGGCAGTTGAACAAGAACAGTCTACCTCTGTGGATTAAATAAAGGGTTTAGCTCAGAATTCCCTGTAGGCTATCCAGATCAACATATGCCTGGTGAAGGCTAGAGGGTACAATGGTCGAAATGTTGATAATAACAACAAAGATGAGGACAGCATGTAAATAGTGTAAATAATAACACTGCAATAAAAAACTACCGACCATTGTACTTATTAATACTTTGGTATTATGATCAAATATGGTGGATGCTATAATGATTTGAATATAAAACCAAATATTTTCTTCTTTTTTTTAAGCATTTCACCCCAAGCAAGGTGGGAGTGCCACTAGCATGCAAAGGGTTACAGAGAGTGAGATCAAGAGTAAAGACGTGTGTTTGAGGAAAGGATAAAGAGAAGGACGGGGAACAAGATCAAGGCGTCTTTACTACCCCCTTCTTTCTTTCTTTTTTTTCTTTTTCTTTTTTTCTCTCTTCTCCCCCTTCCCTTTCAATATATAACTTCCGTTAAGTTAACCGATTAAATAGGTCAATGCCTGGTCCCTCTTCCCCTAATACTAAGTATGATAGATAGAAATATTAAAATAAACCCTCTCTAAACACGATCATGTCTATCACACCACTCCTCACTACCCTCTCTGTTAAATTTACATAAACTTAGTACTACCGGTCAAAAGTGTGAATTTTCATTTCATTTTTCTTTTCACCTTTTGGATGTGAAGTCTGATGATCCAGCGTCCTTTAAAAGGGCTATGGTGAAATAAATTACTACATGGAGCCTTAAAGTGGTCTGTTTTTCTTTAAATTATTAGCTCTGAATTTACATTGTGCTTTCAGGATTTCATCCTCCTTGGGACTACCTATAGGAATTACCAAATTTTTCGTAACTTAAATATATATACATATATAGCTATATATCTGGTATGTCCAACAGAAGCTTGGAAGAAGTTGAAACAGATTTATCAAGCCATTTATGAATAAAACTTGTATCCAGCTTTGGCAGGAAATATTTTGTATTTTCTTTTCATGTTCTATTATTTCAGCTTAAAAAAACAGGATAAAACAAATCAGAAACAGATTATATCTAAAGTATGTGAGGCCAGGTAAAAAAAATCAAAAAAAAAATCAAACTGACTTAGATATGAACTGCTAGGTTAAATTTTATATATTTACTCAAATCAGACATCTTGAAAGCGGAAAAAATGCATTGAAACTTGTATTATTTTTCTAAAGATGAAGAATCTCTCTCTGTGATACATATGACAGTTGATGTGAAAAACGAACCCACTTAAGACGAAATATGGAAATAACTTCAGTAAGCGTACAGATACATGACAAAAGTAAATAGAAATATTTGAATAAAAGCACTTGTTAAAACAAGTGCTTTTATTCAATAATTTTAACAGTTCAAAAATATTTTATTATACAAATTAAAAAATTAGCTAGGCTTGCCAGAAGATTTTACTCTTTCAGTCAGTCAGTGATGTGCCATATGTGATACACGCTTAGGCAATCCTGTATCTTTCGATACATGACTGACGGGGCAGATTTTTTCTCGCAGTCGGTTGCCATTTCTTTCTGCTGTAGACCAATTGTTATCCAAAGCCATAGAACCCAGTCTGTTCTGCTACTTACCCATAGCTGGTGGGAGAAGAAGAGGATTCGTACCTTTCCAAAGGGTATTAGGACGTAAGTGAATGTAATGGATTCGACTAGAATTTGAACTCGGCTCTCTAATTCCTCAATCTGAGCCACTATCCATTAATCCACTGTGCCTCTTTCTGTCACTGAATTTAATTGATCTGTTATCTCCTTTTGTGGAATATCCAACTTGGGTGCATAACCTAACACAAATCTTCTTTTATAGAAGGATTTATGCATAGGGTCTTGATTTAACAATCCAAAATATCTTAAACATCTTCTATGTGCCGTGTTCCTTCAGGACGCTGACAAACATGGCTCTCCACTATTTCCTGTTCTTTATAGCTCTTAATAAATTTTGTCTTTTTGCTATCTCCTAAAACTTGTTCTGCCATCCATTTACACAAGTTCGCTACGTAGGTTGTTTTCCTCTTGCCTTCTATTTATCCTGTGAATATCAAATTTTCCAAGCCCTCTTTCCTCATTATATGCCCTGTATATTATTATATATATTAATATATGTTTTGAAATAATATGAAAAACAATAACAATATTAAAAATACAAAAAATGCAGCACAATAATAGTAAGAATAGTACCTATATAATAATAATAATAATAATAATAATACCGATATATTATTTATTTCCTCATTATGTGTCCAAGAAATTTCCACTATCTCTTTCTGATATTAAGTATAAGTGTCCTTTTTGTTTCCATTTTCTCTAAAACTTTGTAATTGCTTGCATGTTCAGTCCATGGTATTCTCAGCATCCTTCTGTAGAACCACATTTCTGTTGCATTCTCTTCATCTGTGATGTGATTATCCAGCATTCACTGCCATACTTGTTCCAGACATCTTCTTCTATGTGCCATGTCCTTTCAGGATGTTGGTGATGATGTCTCTCCACAATTTTTTGTCCTACATATGTGTCCTTTTTGTTGCCATTGTCACCTGAACATTGTCATTGTCCATGTGTTCAGTCTATAGTATTCTCAGTATCCTTCTGTAGAACCACATTCCTGTTTCTTCAAGCCTCTCCTTCACCTTTGAGGAAATTGTTCATTCGCTGTTATATAGAAAGACTGATAATATATAACAGTTGAGAACTCTTTTCTTTGTTTCTAACAACATTTTTCTAGAATTCTGTAGTTCTTAGCAATGTTAATTGTTTTACTATCCCTCCTACTGCTCGTTCTGCCATCTATTTACAAACGTGTGCTAGGGAGGTTACACCCCGTTTGTCCGTACCCCTCTTGCCTTCAGTATGTCCTGTAAGGGCCAAATTCTTAATGCCCTTTTTCCTCATCATGTGTCATTTTCTGATTCTAAGTGTTTTAACTTTGCTTAAACCTTCCTTATTACTGATATGACCCATCTATGATATTCTCAGCATCCTTCTGTAGAACTACATCTCTCTTGCCTCACATCCTGGGTATGACATTAAACTACATCCGCGTCCTGGGTATGACGATAAACTACATCCGCGTCCTGGGTATGACGATAAACTACATCCGCATCCCGGGTATGACGATAAACTACATCCGCGTCTTGGGTATGGCGATAAACTGCATCCGCGTCCTGGGTATGACAATAAACTGCATCCGCGTCCTGGGTATGACGATAAACTGCATCCGCGTCCTGGGTATGACGATAAACTACATCCGCATCCCGGGTATGACGATAAACTGCATCCGCGTCCCGGGTATGACGATAAACTACATCCGCATCCCGGGTATGACGATAAACTACATCCGCGTCCTGGGTATGACGATAAACTACATCCGCATCCCGGGTATGACGATAAACTGCATCCGCGTCCTGGGTATGGCGATAAACTACATCCAACCAAAAGGCCGTTGATCCGATCAATTGGCTGGTCATGTCATGCCCCATCACATCTAACCCATCCCATAACAACTACAACTTACAATTAACTTTCCCTCCCAAACCCTACACTAAATATACTAACACCTTACCCCTAAAATGTGATCGGAAACAATGATGTTGCCAGCTATACGTTTTTGAAACAATGATGTTGCCAGCTATACGTTTTTGAAACAATGATGTTGCCAGCTATACGTTTTTGATATATCTAGTAAATACTGGATCTGGCATTAAATAACCCATAGTGGTTGATATGCCATAAAACCCCAAACAAGCAAATCTGTTGCCTCAAGTCTTCTCTTCATCTCTGAGGAAGATTGTCTAGCATTCACTGTCACATAAGAGGATTGTTATCACATAGCAGTTCAGTACTCTTTACTTTGTAATGAAATTTTCCTGTTTCTTAAATATTTCAAATGCTTAAAAAATGCTGATTTTGCAAATTTTTTTTAATTTACATTAAAAAATTTAATAATTACAATAAAAGCAGACATATTAAAAGGAAACAAAAATAAAGAACAAAAATAATTTACAGTTACCATAAAGAGGTAAATTGAGAAACAAAAGAATAATGCTTAACTGGTTTCTATTCACTATTTACATTATTCGGACTATTGTCCTCATCTTTGTCACCATATTTATTACAACGTTTCGGCCGTTGTACACTCCGGCCTTCTTCAGATGGTTGGAATGTCGAACTGAACCCTTTATTTCGCTCACTGGGGTAGACTTTTCTAGTTCCATGTTGTAATAAATATGACAACAAAGATGAGGACAATAGTCCAAATAATGTAAATAGTGTACATAATACCTCATCTCAGAAATATAGACAGATTCTGGTTTCTATTCCTTTGTTAATTGACGTCAAGCAAGTAACTCTATGCGTACTGAAAATAAAAATCATTTGCAATTTAGAAAAAAGAAGATTAAACATAACAGACATAAAATGTCTGTACTTTTCAATAAATCATATTTTGAAAATTTAGTATTTTAATAAAATGAGCTACCTTTAGTACCAATAATGTACCTAAGACTGTACTGTTCTCAGATGATCACAAGAAATAAAAAAAATCTAATTCCCATAATTCCATTGTAAAAAAGGAAACCAACTTACTGGCAGGAAATTTAGAGACTTATATATATATATATATATATATATATATATATATATATATATATATATATATATTTCAAACATGTAGTATTGAATGTTAAAGACAACATAGTCTTACATATTTTCTTTTGAATTTTCTCATATTCTCTAATGAGACTTTTTATTTGAAAATAGTTTTGAAATATGTATTGTCCATACGATGACCTAGCGCTTTCGAACATCATTGTTCATCATCAGGGTCAATATTTTTAGTCAAAATTTTTTTAAACAAACATTTGCCAATTATCTTGTAGCGTAATCATGTTGCTACTTTTTTACAAACTAAATAAACGTTAAAATCCTTTTAAATTCAAAAGACGCGATGATGTTATCACGTGCAGGGCGAAGAATTTTTATCATGTGACAACATGAAAAAGATTTCCAATACACAAGCCAAAAGATCGAAGAATACGCTACAAAATGTAAATATATTATAAACATTGTAATATGTTACCAGAAATATTGTAATCTATATGATTAATAAGAGGTCTTTTGCTTTTAATATGTAATGCCTCTAAGATTTTAAGGCGTCTAATGTCTGTATGTTTATCTATAATTTTAGTATTTTCTACAAATATTTTACGTATATCAGATTGCATAAGGGAAACGGCATGTGACTTAATATGTTGTTTAATGGAGCTAGAATTATTTAGATGCAGAGTTAATCTTCTGGAGAGCCGGGTGGTTGTAAATCTATATATATATATAACCACAAAAGTTGTATTTCTTGCATTCTTAATAATTTAAAATGCCAATGCTGCCTTCAAGAATTTAAGCTCTACCAACTGAAATAATCTGGTGAAAGACCACTTAGACAAATTCCTGCAATGATTTCTTGACCAAGACCTGGTTTATATACAAATAATAAACCTTTCCTTGATAGCTTCTGATCTCTTCTCCTCTCAGTTATCTGTTAAATCCTAAAGCATACCAGCTCTCTAGTGATGCTTGGCAACCTATACAGGACAACATGGAATCCAAAAGTATATGCATCCCTGGTGAGGTAGATGCTTGAACTAGTTGCAATATTAAATCACAAGTTGGTTCTTTAGCTGTTGAAAAAACACAAATGAACCAAAGGAGAGAGGCATCCTCAGAAATGAGCAGCCATGCTGAAAATGAGAAATCACACTGATTTGTAGTTTGGCTTCAAGTTGAAACTGTAATGAATTATATATGTAGCCCTGTTGACTCCCTTTGTGAAGTAGAGAC
This sequence comes from Acanthosepion esculentum, assembly GCA_964036315.1. Classification (NCBI taxonomy): domain Eukaryota; kingdom Metazoa; phylum Mollusca; class Cephalopoda; order Sepiida; family Sepiidae; genus Acanthosepion; species Acanthosepion esculentum. The sequence continues at coordinate 20,630,492 of OZ038476.1, read as the reverse complement.
TCATACCCTCACCATACTAGGGCCACAGTCTCACCATACTAGGGCCACAGTCTCACCATAGTAGGTACTGTTGCTATGGTTTCTGTGTTGCCCCACACACTACCAGTTTTGAATTCAGAGTTGTCTTTCTTCTAAGCTAGAGATCTCAGTCTGCACTGTTATTTAATCCATAGTTAAGGGGATAAAAGATGACTCTTGAAGCATTACATCATCTGCACATCCACATAATGTTGTTTAAACAACTTAAATTAAATTAAGAGAAGAAACGGATTCATGCCTTTTTAAGAGCATTTGTATAAAATTCTATGCCATCGTCTCAACTGGAGTTCAAATTTGACCATCTGATTCCACTTGCCACACTGATACAAGTATGCTACATACACATCCTTTAAACAGTATGAGTTTATTATTATTCATCTTTTGTGCATATGCGTGTGTGTGTGTGTGTGTGTGCATCCACATGAATCAGTATATATTAATATCTATATAACTGTTCAACTGCTTATAATGAAGATGAAATTATTGATCAAGCTTAGTTATATGCACGAACAAACTTGCTACCAATTTTATGCTCCTTAATAGTCAATCATTCTTCCAAGAACCTGAATAAAGGAGACTTAATTTACCTTCACACTAAAGAGCTGCACTTAATGATCAGCCAAGCTTACTCAATACATACATCATTTTTTTCTTTCTGGGACATTTTTCCAAGCAATTTAGCATGAAGAATAAGAAAGTAAGGAAATTCTTACAGAACAGAAGCTACAAGATACAGGCAGTACTATTATTGCTATCATAATCACTGTGGTCAGTAATCTTATGGCCACTGTTGTTGTCATCAAAGTTATATCAATTGAGTAATTTTCTATTTATCAAATAACCAATGTTTCAAATGAGCTGTGCCAATTGAAGTCTAACCAATGTCCTTGAGGCAATCAAAAATGCACACCATTACTCTCAGAAATTAAATAAAGAAAACATTATTTTCAGTAGAAATACTATTTAAGGAGATCAAAGCAGTTTAGTAGAGATCCAGTCTAAAACAAAAGTCAATCCATTCATACTTAAGTAAACTGTATTGTTGGAACAATAAGAATCAGGATAATACATTTAAAAAAATATTTTCTCTGAAGCTGATTGGTTTAGTTAAAATGATAGACAGAAAATCATTTCACTTGTTGCAACAGCGTTCATCGTTGAGAACATTGTAGATCACAACAATTTGCTGTTACTTCAGTCTTTTCAAAGACTAAATAATTTTCTACACGCAACCACTTTAAAAAAACTATTTTCTGAACCAAACGTGATTCAGCATTTTCATATATCTTTTAAAGGGGACATTTTGTATGTTTTGAAAACTCTGGATGAATCAGCATCGATATAGTCATTCATTGAAGCACATATTCTATAATGTTTTTGGTTTTTTTTTTCAGAATCTTCTCCAAAGACCAAACATTGATGCAACTCTGAATATTCAATGCATCATGCTTCCAATGAATAGAAACAAGTTTACATATGCCAAAGAACATTTCTATTAATCTGACCCACCAAAATGAACATTCTAAAATTTATACCTTTGTACCTATTAAATAAGTGGAACAACCCAAGACATGAAGTATGAATACACTCACACACTCAGTCCTGTAGACTCCCCTGGGGAGTAGGGGGGTCACAGTTCTTAGCATTCGAGGCATTGATGTAGGTTTTTACAGGATGTAGTTGCAAGTCCCATACCAAACAGGTTCTGAACTTTGTCCTTGAATGGTTACCAACCATGACCAAAAAGCCTAGTCTGCTTTACTATTTAACTCATAGCCGGGGAGGCAAGAGATTGATTCATACCCTTCTCATTTGCGTGTAAGTGAATGCAATGAACTATACTGGAATTTGAACTCAGCTCTCCGATTTCACATTCTGAACCACTATCTATTACACCACCCACACATCCCAAATACAATTTGGAAATGCCAAAATCAAGTATGAAAATTTAAATATCTGAGAAGTTTTTTTTAACAGAGTATGGAAAATGCAAATTTGGAGTATTTTTCAGTAGGTGGCTTTTGGACATGAGATTTTGTTTCACCTTCTGAAAATGTGTCATATCCGTTCAGGACATTGGTGATTATGGCTCTCCACAATTTCCTGTTCTTCGTAGCAATTACTAGATTTTGTCTTTTTGTTATTTCTCCTAAACCTTGTTCTGCCATCCATTTACTCAAGCTCTCTAGGTAGGTTATGCATTGTTTTCCTCTATCCCTTTTGCCTTTGATCTGTCCTGTTAGTATCAGATTTTCCAAGCCCTCTTTCCTCATTATGTGCCCTAGAAATTTCAATTGGCCCTTCCTGGTCTTAAGTATAAGTTTCCTTTTTGTTTACATTTTCTCTGAAACTTTGTTGTTGCTCACTTGTTCAGTCCGTGATATCCTCATCATGCTTCTGTAGCATCACATTTCTGTTGCTTCATATCTCTTCATCTTTGAGGAAATTATCCAACCTTCACTGCCATATAAGAGGACTGATATCACATAGTTCAGTGCTCTTTTCTTTGTTTCTAACAAATTTTCTCTGTTTCTTAATACTCTGCTTAGCTTGTGTGCAGTATCTTTGTCTATCGCAATCTACCTTCAGATTTCAGTATCACACTTTCTGTCTTCTACTAAAACACTTCCCAGATAATTAAATTGTTGTATTTGTTTGATTTTGGTATTTCCAATTTGTACTTTGCATGTTGGACTCTTCCTTTTGATAATGACCATGCATTCTGTCTTTTATTCTGAAAAGAAACCTTTCAACACATCTTTCTATACAATTTTTTTGTGGATTGTGAATGTTTTTGTTTCGACATAAATGGAGGAAAAACGAAATACATTTTTGTCATTTGAAAAGACATTGTACAAACAGCAAAAAATATATGTGCCATTTGTGCAGATGGTGCCATAGCTGAGAGTACTGTTCAGAAGTGATTTGCTATTTTCACAAGTGGTTAATTTTAATCTGGAAGACCTGAGAACATATCAACCATGCAGAAAACCAAGCATCAACCCACTTTTTACAGATACTTTCTCCAACCATCCCCACCCAACATAATCAAAGAAATCCAACTCTTTACACATGCATTATCCAACAATTCATTGAACAAAAAAAATTCTATTGGAGTAAATTTAGCTAAATTTATTTGTAGTCTTCTTTTATCATCTAAAAGAAAATACTTGAAAAAATTATTTTAACTAGTCAAGAACCTATTTTATGGATAAAGAAATGTAAGATACAATAGAATTTTTTTACCTGTCTTTATATATAAACAATATTTTCAGCAAATTACTGATTTCCTATAGTTTTTTTGTAATTATACTAAGTCCACTTCATTTTCCTTCTCTTTTTTTCTGGACAGAGCTACACACAACTGAACATGAGAGAAACATTTAAACATTATTCTAATGTTTATATTAGAAATAATAATAAAAAATTGACCAAACTTACTATTTTTTCACTTGTTCTGTTACAGTTTTTAAAAAACCTAATAAATCAGAAATTGTTTGACTTATAATTCCATAAAATATTTTTCAGTCCTTTTTCACTAATTTGTAGTAAAGTGAAATATCAGAAACAACAAGGCTTATTATTATGAGCCCTGTATGATTAGTAATTTATAAGTAAATTTTGACAAAAAAAATTATGTCCTGGGTATGACGATAAACTACATCCGCGTCCTGGGTAAGACAATAAACTACATCCGCGACCTGGGTAGGACAATAAAATACGTCCAACAGCAAGGCCTCTGATCAGGAGGTTTTGAGGAGCATAGAACCACCTCTTAATTGCAGGTTTTCCCAGGCCCATCTTGGCCCGGGGTGGTAGCACCTGTTAGGGTCCCAGCTATGGGCAAATAGTTAACACCCAAACTTGTATAAAAATAGGTTTTAGTACCAGAATACTTTGTAATAAAAAAATTATTACCAGCAATAGTTTTTGAAGGAAAAATTATTATCAGCAGTACTTTAAAAAAATACCAGCAATACAAACAGTTATACATTCTTTGAAAAAAAATATGACCAGCTATAGATTTCTTCAAGGAGGAATATTCCCAGAAATAGATTTTTGAAGAAAAACATATTACCAGCAATAAAAATTTGTCGGTATTAAATAACCCATTGAGGTTGATATGTTGTAAAACAAAAACCAAATCAAACCAAATCAAAAAAAGATATAAATTTTTTCTATAAACAAAATTAAAAATAACTTTATTGACAGAAACATTGTTTATACAGGGTGTGATGGATAAACTGTTGACATTTTATATTCTTAATTTCGTGCAGGCATGTTTTTCTATTTTGAATTTGTCAACTGAAGTGTATAGTAGGGTCAGTTGGGCATCGTCTGTGAGAAAAAGAGCACCATGACACAATTCACTCTGCCAGAAATTTGGAAATGACATGTTATACTGCTTAGCATTTGTGCCAGAAGCTCAAATACAAACATTTCAGAGTGTTTGGGTATCAATCTGAGGACAGTGCAAAGTATTTGGAAAGAGTTGGATGAGTCTAATGGTGATTACAAAGGTAGGACAGTTCAGAAAACTTACACTGATCGTTCTGATAAGAAGAGAACTCCCAAATTTGTTGGTGAGGACCTCAAACTCAGCATGGAGGCATACATCAAGTGCCTTGAGGAGGGAGCGCTGCCCTGGATCAACAGGGTGTGGCTGCAAGAAGACTCTCTAACTGGCAACAGGGCTTGGCACCATGCCACACGAGCATGAGTACGCAGTCATGGCTGTCAGACAATTTCTGCAACTACATCACTCCTTACCACCTAACTTCCCAGACTGCAACCCCCTAGAGTATTATGTGTGGGGCACAGTTGAGCATGAGACCAACAAAACTCCTTGTATAACCAAAAATGAACTGAAGGTAAGGATTATGGCAGCATCCCACAACTTAAACAAGGAGACCATCCAAAAGAGTTGCAGGAGATTCCAAAGTCATCCTGAGGCTGTGGTTGAAGCCAACGGCGATTTTATTAAATAAATTTACTCTTTAGAATTTCAAGATTTTGTTTAATTTTGGTAAATATACCTATTAAAATGAGATATCAGTTTTATTTTGATTTTCTGCATAATTTAGACGACAACTTATCCATCGCACCCTGTATATGGTAATTTCAAAACTTTGAATTAAAAATAAACAACACAGATGGAATATTTATTAAAATATACTTTTATAATTGTTACGAAAATTAAATGTTACCACTTATGTTATAAATGCCATTTGTTAGTAACAAAAAGCTGAAATAAAGCATTCCCTTTTAGGTGGGGGAAGATTTCACTTTTCGGGTGATGTGGGGCAGGATGCCTTTCACTTTCATCTGTTTCCATATTTGTTAAAGTTTCCCTATTTGTTTCCCTGTTAGAGTGAATGTTTCTTCAAGTGAGTAACACATTACTATTCAAGCCTGCATTTTTTAAATGAACTGGTACTTCTGCTACATTTAGTATCGTGAGGATTTTTGATACTTACAGTTTTTTTGGTTTTCTAAATATCAGTTTTTTGTTTAATTTTTTCATTGAGGAAATTTTAATGTTGTCATTTGTTTTTGATTCTTGTTTTTTTTTGGATAACATCTCAGAAATGGAAATCAGAGTTCCAATTCCAGTTGGGTTTGTTATATTCACTTGGGAAAGGCATGAATCCATCTCTTTTTCCCTCCAGCAATTAGTAGAACTTGTATCAGTAAATCATTATTATCTATAAGTTTCTTGCAATCTAAAAATGTGTTCTGGCTGTGAGTTACTGGCAAAAAAAGGTTGATAAGCCATAAAAAATAAACCAGCATACATTGATTAGGATAGTCTCATCAAGAGGTTATGGCAAGAGCGCCAGAGAGATTTGGTATTTATTTACTGGGAACTTTAGAATAAAATGAACTCAAGGGTATAAACAAATAATATATATTTATTTATTTGATTTAGATTAGAACAAGTTCTTTGATATGCGGTGAAACAAAAGTTTGTTTATAGGGCAGATCTTTGTAGCAGTCCTGAGAAAGTCCATTTCAGTTTAGTAATGGGTAGTTCCAAGGTCAGAACATGGTAGTAGTAGTCCTCTTAGTTCTGTTGTTTTCATTAGCTCTAACAAGGATGGAGAAATGTTTTAAGCGGGTGACCGTATACTTCTTTATGCGATATGCATGGCTGGTTTCACTGGTGGTTCCTTCTCCCCTTCTGTCTCAAGGCTGTCAGTTTATATCCTTTTGACCAGGCTCACAGACTATTGGCGCAAACCTTGGTTTTGGCTAACATCAAGAGTCTCTTTGTGTTTTGTTTTTTTTTGATTGGCCAAATTTATTTTATTTTCCAGCATTTCTTTCTTTTTCATTTTTTTTCTATAGTGAAAGTTATGCACAGAACCTCTCTGATTTTTGGTAGTTTTTAGTCACAAATGGCTAAACTCTAGTCCAGAAAACTTCTGCCGTTTTTTGGTCAGGTTCAGTCTTTTCTTCCTCTTTTTTATTTGAGATTTGTCTTCTTGTTAGTTGAGAGAGAAGTATGGTGAGAGAACGATGTATATATAAAGAGAGAGAGAGAAAGAGGGAGGGAGGGAGAGAAAGAAAGAGATAAAGGTTTTAAAGGAAAGCACAAATGCCTTATTTTAATTTTAATTCTTCTTTTTTTGTTTATGTTTTATTTTATTATTTTCTTTTTTTCTTGGGACTCACTACAAGGTCTTCATGTGTTAAACCCCAAATTATTCCTGCTTTTAAAAGGAGTCCACTGTCTGGAGTTTTTTTTTCTCAGACATACTAAATTTAACTAGTTATTATTGTGGTCATACTTTGTATGTAAAGACATAAGAAAGAAAGGTGAAATGTGAACTCTTATCCCTAACAACATGGCCACTAAATGAGAAGATCAGTTCATTTTTAACAATTGTCTATATTTATTATAGTTTTATTTAAAAGCCATGTTTGCAATAGAATCTCAAAAGTATATAAATTGATGCATCTGCTAAATTTGTTAATCACAACAAAGCAAACAAATTTATTTTATACAGATAAATATGGGAAAGTCTCCTTGAAAGCGATGTGAATCTGTAGAAATGAGAATCTTCAAAAGTGGAGGCAGAAAAATCACTGAAGTTGAATAATTGTGGAACAATACAAAAATTCTAATTATTATTTAAAACAGATATAGTACATCAATAATATCATTTATAATAGGATAATTAGCTCTAAAATGGTATCTGTGTATGAAAATGAAGCTGAAAGAGAAATTCTGAGAAATAAAGAAAGAAAGAAAGAAAGAAAAAAAACAAAGGAAACAAAAGAAGAAATAAAAAAGGAAGAAAGAAAGAAAATGATGGGCAAAAAGGAAGAGAAATTAAGATTAAAATAGAAAAATAAAAGAAACATAAAGAAATAGAAAATAAAGAATGAAAGAAAGAAAAGAAAGGAAAGGGTGAACAAAATGAAAGAGAATAAAAAATTAAGAAAGAAACATAAAAAAAACATAGGAAAAATAAAGAAAGAAAGGAAGAAAGAGAATGATAAACTGACATAAAAAGAAAGAATAATAAATAAGGAAAAAATACCAGAGTGGAAGAAAGAAAGAGAAAGAAAATGGACAAAAAAATAAGTGAAAGAAAAATAAGTAAGAAATAAAACAATAGAAGAAAGAGAAAGAAAATGGAAAAGAAAAAGACTAGGACATGTAAATATGAATAAACAAGACAGAAAGAGAGAAAATCTGCAACAAAATCCAAGAAAGAATATGAAAAATAAAGAAGGGAAAAGAAGTTTTCTTCTTCTTTTCCTCTCTTTATATGGACAAGAGGGAAAAAAATAATGAAAGGCAAAAAGAATGAAAAAAATGTAACTAAAATAAGCCCATTGAGTCTTAGTTTAATGTGTAGAAATCCATTGGAAAATATGCTTATTTGATAATCACTTTTCTTAAAAGACTGAGAACAAAAGAGAATTTTATTTTATTTTTGGCCTTTTCTTTCTACAGGTCAGCTATTTGTAGAATCTATTTGAAAATTGACATATGTAAAGGGAAAATCTAAGACATTCTTAAGGCCATATCTTTGCATCACAACCTTTCTCCCTTCTTGATGATCATAATTCTTTCTTTCTCTTATTTCTTTCTTTCTGTTTTTTTTTTCATTTATCTATTCATTTCATTTCATTCTCTACCTTCTAATACAATTGATCTTGTATTTTTTCTTTGTCATTTTCATTCATTTTTCTTACTCTTCTTTTTTTACTCCTCTGCCTTTTTTCTTTGTTTTTTCACTCCTCCTCCTCCTTAACTGGTATATAGAGTAAAGTATCATTTACCTTCCTCTTCTTTCTCCTCCTACATTCTTCTTCCTTCTTCAACCTTCTTTTTTCCTCTTCCTTTCTCTTCTTTTTTTTCACTCTTGCTCCTCTTTGTTTTTCACTCCTCCTCTTTTTCTCACCTCCTGCTCTATTTCTTCTTATTTATGTAAGGTATAATTTCCTTTCCTCCTCTTCTTTTTCCACCTACATTCTTTTTTCCTACTCCTCCTCCTCCTTATGGGGCATACAGAGTAAAGTATAATTTGCTTTCCTCCTCTTCTTCCTCTACCTACATTCTTTTATTCCTTCTCCTCCTTTTTCACTCCTCCTCCTCCTTTTACAGAGTAAAGTATAATTTGCTTTCCTCCTCTCCTTCCTCCACCTACATTCTTTTATTCCTCCCCCTCCTTTCTCTTCTTTTAATTCACCCTCCTCCTTTTTCACCCCCTCCTCCTTATGTGGCATACAGAGTAAAGTATCATCTGCTTTAATCTTGACAAAAATACACCTGACATGTCTGCCCTTTTATTAACACAGAGACAAGAAAGAAATATATTTTTGCTGACATTTCTTATGAAGATTTGCTGGCACAAGAATATAAAATATATCTTGATAATTATTATTTGATGGATTTTAATTCATAGAATATTATTTCCTATCTTTAGCTTCTTCCTAAGGCCAGCCACCAAGGATGGGGGAACCTGACCCCTGCTTTTAATGTGAAAATGATAGGAACTAATTTTAATGTGAAAATTACTTATGCCACACCCCTAACTTGTGCCACCCCTAACTTAAAATGCTCTGGAGACAGGCCTTCTCCTACATTTAAATATTTAATTCTTCTTGGAGATTTATGTATTCACAAACTCTTTCTCTTTAAGGCAAAAAAATGCAAAAGATAAAAATCTACCCACAAATAATTTTCCTTTCCGTCTGCAGACAACAATTTCAGGAAGCAAGAAAAAAAATCTTCTTAAAAGAAATTTACATATAATTCATCAAAATAGGTTCTTTATTTTCTTTTATGTTCTGTATCACTTCAGTAGGTAGGCTATCACAGCTCGCCACAACTTCCTGTCTTTTGTACCTCTAAGAAATGTTTATTTTCTTTCCATTTCTCTCACTCCCTGTTCCGACATCCATTTGCAAAAAGCTTGTTAGATAGGTTACTCAGTTTCGCTATGCTCTTCTTGTCTTCAGTATATCCTGTGAGTGTTAAATTCTCCAAGCCATCTTTCCTCATTATGTGTCTTAGAAATTTCCACTGTCTCCTTCTGATTATAAGTACAAGTTTCTTTCTCTTTTTCACTTTACTTAAAACTTCCTTATTGATCAAATGATCCATCTACAGTATTCTGAACATCCTTCTGTAGAAGTACATCTCTTCTGCATCAAGGAAATTGTCCAGTATTCACTGCCATATAAGAAGACTGACATTACATAGCAGTTCAGTAATTAAATATCTTCCTTACACCCATAATATTTTCCTTATATCTCTAAAATTCAATTAATATTTGGTTTATATCCCTAAATTTGTTATTTATCATATCACTTATATCTTTAAAAAAGTTTTTTTTTTATCACTTTCCCCCAAGCAAGGTGATGATGCTACTAAGATGCAAAGAGTCCATTGGGAATAAAAGCAAAAACGTGAAGTCTTTAGAAGAAAGAACTAGGAACCCAATCAAAAACACGAAACAAGCAGAAAAAAACAAAAACAGGGAAATTGCATTTAAAGTGAAACTATTTTCAGAATAAAAATCTTAACTTTAAAATTTAAACCTTTCAGCAAGTCTGCTTTAAATGCTAAATGATTCCTGAATGCAAAGTCCTTGAAATGTAAGCTAACTTATTTTCTTACTTTGTAAACAAAATTCTCATAGACTGACTACATTATCAAGCATTTAAAAAATAATGTACGCTAGAGTTGTGTAGGGATTATAAAACAGATTTAATTTTTCACAGAATTTATCATTTTGATGTATGAGATTTTCATCAGATTTTTAATCAACTGTGAAAATACAAACAAAAAAATTGACTTTGCAACATCACTCAGATGCCTATTTAATGAGAAAAACACATGTTCATATCCTTTGTATTCTCATATTTCTCACTACCATATATATAACCCACTTTGTTGTATAATAGACGCCTATAATTTGACAAGGAATATTTAGGAAAAAATAATCATATTTAAATGATGATCAATCAGTACAAATATATATTGTGTATTTGAGCAGCAATCCTTCTTTTATACAAGTTTTGTTAAAAACACTTGATAAGGTACTATGGTTAAGTTTTTTATTTAAATGCATGAATAATTATATTGAACATACCACTACATGAAAAACTCATGTTATATCTCTCTGACCATAGCTCAATTGGGTCTTATTTAAATACACATGGAGACCTACCAAACTCTATCCACAATGCACTCATTGATAATACAAATATATAACCATCATCCACATGTAAAAAAAAAAGACTAAAAAATAATGGAAGCATTATTTTTTTTTTTTAATAAGCATTTCACCCCAAGTAAGGTGGGAGTGCCACTAATACACAAAGATTTACAGAGAATGAAAGTAAGTAAAAGACTGGGCATAAGGGGAAAGGATAAAAAGAAGAACAGGGATCAAGGCATCAGTTGTCAATTGACATCACATTTAAATTTTTGAAGATTATATTTATCAGGGAAGCAAGTAAGAGGAAGGGAGTTCCACTGCTGGGAAGTGCGACAGAAGCTGCTGGAGTAGAAAAGGCAGTTACAATTAACTGTTTTGACAGTAAAAAGGTGGGACTGACATGCCAACCTAGTAGCATGCTTAAATTCATGCAGTTAAGGCATCAGTGAAAATATCTTGTCAGAGCAGTTACCATGAAAATATTTGTAAAAAAGACAGAGGAAAGCCACATCAGAATTGGTGAGAAAGTGACTGAAGTCGAGATGCCAAGTCAGGACTGATCACATTGCATATCTGTCTTTGGATTTTGTCGAGAACCTCAAGATGAACAGCGGGGATGCCAGATCATATATGGCAACAGTATTCCATGCATGGATGAATGGTAAATTTGTAGATGTAAAGGACAGATTCAGACAAGAAAAAACCTTCTGGTGCGACACAGAGAACCACCTTTCCTCGTAGTTGATGCAGCTATTGATTCAAGGTAGTTGTTCTACCTCAAGTCAGTGGAAAACATCAAACCAAGAAGGTACAGTGAGAGACTCTTGTGAAGCTGAGCATCAACCATTCTGACAGGAGGTCTATGGTGGGTAAATGAGAGCAGTTTCATTTTGGAGGCATTAAAATTTACAAGCCATTTCCTGTCCCAGTCACCCACAGATTAGAGGTCCTTTTCAAGACTAATGGACCGGTTAACTGTGTCAGCCATGCAGGATTTACTATTGAGAAAGGAGTAAATGGTAGTGTCATCTGCATAGATGTCTACTTGAGAACTGGTGACATCAGGAAAATCATTGATGAAGATCAGAAACAGTGTAGGACAACCTTCATTTCACAGTTTGACAGGAATGATTGAATTAAATCAAATACTCATCCTGTAATACCATTTCCCTGAAGCTTACATAGAAGGCCAGCATGCCAAACCCTGTCAAAAGTCTTCGAGATATCTAGAGCCGCAGCTTGAGCTTTGCTGCTATTATCAAGAGCTTGGCATACAGAATCAGTTATGGCTGTAAGCACATCAGTGGTAGACCAGGCAAAGCAGAAACCGTATTGTTTGTCATAGAGTAGATTGTGGGAGGTAAGATGCTTAACCACTTTGGCATTGATTAAAACCTTGAAGAATTTTCTAAAGAATGGTAGGAGACTGGTAGACTCAGACATACAGAACATTCACACAATTTCTACTTACTTCAATTCCAGAAAAGAAAAAAATTATAAGATCACGAGAAAAATTAAATAAGAAACTTAACTGCAGTACCTTGTCAGTCATTTTAACGAAACTTATATATATATGTGTGTATGTGTGTCTGTACCTTATTAAGAAGAATTGACATTTTTAAAAATTAAATTTATTGATCTTTTTTCTAGTATATGAATGAAATTTTGCAAATGTGTCTGTTCTTGATGCAGTTGTCCAAGCTTTCAACTTATATGAGTCATCATCAGCGTCGTAAACAAAAAAAAAAAAAGAGAAGAAAAGAAATATCTAGTGCATTTAAAGCATTGCATTGTTTTAAAAGTGTTGTTATTTTTTGTTTGAAAGCAAAATCCAATGCAGCAGAATGCAGTAAGTTATGTGTCGGCAACATGTAACAAGTATGTGTAACAGCAGTGTGTGACGACATGTAATTATTATTATCGCTTTATATGTGTTGAAGAATACAGGGTCTTAAACTGTAAGAATTCTAATAATATTAGACAACTCCTCTCTAACATACTTCTGAAATGCTCCATAAATCCAATAGCAAAACATCATTAAAGTTTATTGAAGCCATTTGCATTGGAGATGTCAAAATCAAATAAGTACAGATGTTTAAATATCTGGGAAGTGTTGTAACAGAGGATGGAATATGCAACTCTGAAATCTGAACATGTATTGGAATAGCAAAAGATGCATTTCCAAAGCTAAGTAAAATACTAAGAAAACAGAAAAATTTCCTTAGAAACAAGGAAAAGAATGTTGAACTATAATTATTATCAATCCTTTTGTGATGTCAGTGAACACGTCATTTTCGTGATGTCAATGAATACACGTTGTCACTTTCGTAATGCTCATTGTAGTAGAGACTTTGTAAGCACAGATATGACTATAATACACCATTGAACAATACTGGTTTCATATGCCTTCATATAGCACTTGCACTGATAGTACTTGCTCGATAATGCTCACTCAAATAGTTATCTGTATAGTGATCTGAATAGAGAAATAGTATAGTGAATAGAGTAGAGAATAGCGGTCTATATAGTAATAGAGGATAGGCTAGAAATGGCGATCCATATAGTAATAGAGGATAGACTAGGAATAATGATCAATTAGACATCACGCTACCTACCTATATATGTGTTTCCTCTATGGTCATGTGATCCACCTTATTCAATAATGGGATCGCCTGTGTTTGCTCACTGGTGATCTATGTTCAAACTCAAGTGTCGGCAGCGACACTTTATTCCTATATAACAAATCCTCATGTATGACAGTGAATGCTGGGAAAACTCCTCACAGATCATGCGAAAACGGGTGAGAACAGAAGCGTGGTGCTACTGAAGGATGATGAGAATACCATGAACAAAGGATGAAAGCAACAAATACATCTTAGGAAAACAAAAAATAAAACGGACTCATACTTAGAATCAGAAAGAGATAGCTGAAATTTCTTGGACACATAATGAGGTAGGAGGGCTTGGAGAATTTGACACATACAGGGCATATTGAAGGAAAAAGAGACATGGGAAGTCAGTGAGCCACCCACCTGATGAGCTTGAGTCAATAGATGGCAGAACAGAACATGGGAGGTTTGGCAAAGAGACAAACATTGTTAAGGGATACAAAAGGTAGGAAGTTGTGGAGAGCTATAATTGCCAACCTTCTGAAAAACAGAATAAAATAATTAACAGGAGAAAAGGTGAGCCCATCAAGAGGTTCTACAAAATCAAAGGAAGAATCATTTTTAAAAGAAAAAAATACTCCAAAGATGGAGCAAATAAATCAGAGAACTTTTGCAGAATGTTATAGAGAAGCCTATGATGCTTGAAAATATGGAAGGACAAGAAATATTAAAATCTGAAGATCAGCATTGGAGAAGATGAGCAGGAACAAAGCAGCAAGGCCTGATGGGATTGTAGCAGAAATGCTCTCAGACTTAAACGATTTTGGCATCAACATGATCACAGTAATAAATGAAATATATAACAGTAGCAACATACCAGAGGACCTCACTAAATCTATCATTGTAACATTACCTAAGAAACCAGGTGCAAATGAACGTCAGCTGCATCAGGTAATCAGTTTAATGAGCCACATAACCAAACTGATGATAATCTGGACACCTGAACTCTCCACATAGGTAATACAGGTTGTCTCTGATCCGTCACATTTGTAATGCATCTTTTCATAATGGTTGTAAGTTGATTAGGATTCTTCCTTCCCTAGTGTTTCTTCAATGACACCATCACTGGTTAAGGTTTATCATGCTATGAACACTAAATGCATAGCCATCCATCCAATGCTTAGAGAACTCATTTACCTTCATCATCATCATCATCATCATCATCATCATCATCAGTTGTTTACTTGTTGCACATTGTGCATCAACATGAGATATTCTTCTCCAAAATTCAATCACCAACAGCAGAGTTCAAAAAGTAAAAGTCAAATCCAGTCCGTAAGTGGACATTATCAAGCCAGCATTTCAGCTGATGACCTTTGCTTCTCTGAATAGCTAACGTCTAGGCATAACTTACTCTTGTTATGAGTTGATCTTTTGCTATGACTATACAGTTTATGTACTCTTCATAACTGATGTGATTGGCTTAAGCTTGGTAATGTTGAGTAACTCACTGACAGAGATATGGTCATTGAGGTGTTTGTTAGTCACAAGTCTCATGATGTGGTTCAGGAATATAGCAAACTTTTGAGGTGACTATGTATTATATACCATACCTATGAACACTAATGGGTATGTCCCAATTGTCATAAATATGTTGGACACTATTGCAATGGGGGGGAATATGCTGTCTAAGTAGTCCACCACAAACAGTGGTTTACCTACTTCCCGCCGCTGGCGAGTATTGTATTTTGTTGATGTCATAAAGATTACCATTTCATTTCCAACCTTTGTTTTGGTTATTCCTCATTCAGCAACCCTTTTAAGTTACAACACTATGTCATCCAGTTAACATAATCAAGACCACATAACACAAGTGGTAAGATGTAATTGTCCAAAAGCTTAGCCCTCAAATGTTTAGAAACTAGTTTTGATGTTAGCAATTCTTTGTTCCTGTTGAATGCTGCCCAAACCAGAGTGATGCGATACTGCAAAACAACAATTCCATTCTACCTTCAGAGATATCTTACTAGATGCTAACCCAGATATTTCTATGCCTCCACATGATTATTATTATTATTATTTATATGGATTCAAGAATACAGGCTCTAAGACTATCTTCTTCTAGACTGTCTTCCGTCCTGGGTATGATGATAAACTGCATCCATGTCCAGGGTAAGACAATAAACTATGTCCAACAGCAAGGCCTGTGATCAGGAGGTTTTGAGGAGCATGGAACCATCTCTTAATTGCTGGTGTGCCCAGGTCCACCCTAACCTGGAGTGGTAGCACCTGTTAGGGTCCCAGCTATGGGAAAATAGTTAACTCCAAAACTGTGGTAAAAAGCATTATGAAAGTGTAAAAATAGGTTTTAATACCAGAAATACTTTGTAAAATAATCATTATTGGAAATAAATTTTTGAAGAAAAAAACTATTACCAGCAATACATTTTTGAAAAAAAATATTACCAGCAATACGTTTTTGAAAAAAAAATATTGCCAGCAATACATTTTTAAAAATAATATGACCAGCTATGCATTTTTGAGGAAAAAATATTACCAGAAATAGATTTTTGATGAAAGAAAATATTACCAGAAAAAAAAAAGTTGTCAACATTAAATAACCCATTGAGATTGATATGCTGTAAAACAAAACAAACCAATCTTCTTCTAGAATTTCCTCTACCATTCACTCATTCACCTGTGCCAATCTATATTGCACATACATACATACACAAATACAAATCACATACAACGACAAGCATTCATTGGTTAATAAATCACTACTACATTATTATAGACTATTTACAAATCGCAGCAATGTGACAATTTTGTAATCGCTCTATTTTCATGTAGTCAATTTTGTGCATTTTTGGGAGAAATGGATCACAGAAGCTTTCTTAAGTCTCCCCAAAGCTCGCTCACTGATTGGTCAATGCCAACCAATCAAATCGACTGCACGTGAAGAGTAACTTTTCCTGCACAGCGATCTGGAGCCTATAGTCTCTTATATAAGCAAGAATTTTTCTTAGCTAATTAGTGAGAATTCATCTGCCAAATGAATCCACAGCAGTTGAAACCATGCGCCAACCTTCTCACTCACACACACCACTCACATGCTGAACATTCCTTAGACACTCACATAATCTTTTCTTACACAGCAAAAATCTTCTGAGAACAGTCATTATAAGAAACTCTCATAAACATTCTTCCAGTGAACTTTGGAATGCTAAAAATATGGTTTAAGAGAGACAACTCTTGTTTTATTCAGCCTTTTCTTACATAAATGCATGCTTTCTTTCACATCGTTGTTTGATATTGTACATATTGTTAAATACATATTTTATGTGTAACAATGTCTTTTGCTTATCCTTTTCCACGTCAGTCTTGTTTCCTAATCTAAAGTTAAATTAATGTGGTGAACTCCGCCACAAACCAATGTTAATAGTGTTTCTCTCACCTGTTGCTCGTCCCACATCGTTACCAGGTGAAGAGTCATTCCCAAGAAATTTAAGACCCTTTACACCATTATTCTTTATATTCATTTTGTGAACCGTCACTGGATGAAAGTTTGGTAAGTTGCACATGTCTTCCCTTACTGGACAAGAAAAGTTAACTCCAGTGGAATTTACCCACTTCACACAATTATCTCTAATACTTATGTTGCTTATTGCCATTTATTATTCTTGGGATAAATAGTGGAGTAGTTTCCCCATTGCCTTCTCCACAGTGTTTTTATTGAGACATCAATTCTAGTTAGTTGGCTGTTGACCAATAAAGAGTTTTTTTCTGATCTTTGATAGGTTTTATGTTTCATCTTACAGGGTTGTTAACCACCCTCCTCACACCCGACAAAGTAGAGCAGAGGGAGCCAGTTTAGTGACCAACCATTCGACAAGGTTTCCATTTTGGGAAGAAAAAGAATTCTTACCTAACAGGCCAAGGTGGAATTAATGAAATGTCTTTGAGGGTAAGAAGAATTCTCAGGGACTTTTACACGAGAGAAGATACCATGATCCTAATCAAAGTTAGTATTTAGATAAAAGAAATAGGTTATTAAGTCTTAACTTGTGTAACAAAGTAAATTTGGAAAGCATGCTCCTATATTATCAGCAATTATTTTTTTCCTTACAAGAAAAATTTGATAGACTAAAATTGGAAGCAAAAGATGAAGAACTAATAAAAATAAGTTCTAGAATAAATAATGCAAAATATGTCTAAAATAGGAAATTCTGCATTATTCACCCATTGTGGGGGGTTAACAACGACCCATGAGATGTGATTCAAGAGAAACTATTCAATTCTTCAGTTATGAAGAGTTTCACCTGCTTCCTTGCTGCTCCTGCTTAAGACAACAATTTCTCCTCTTTCCATTTACT
Source organism: Acanthosepion esculentum (assembly GCA_964036315.1). NCBI lineage: Eukaryota > Metazoa > Mollusca > Cephalopoda > Sepiida > Sepiidae > Acanthosepion > Acanthosepion esculentum. The sequence continues at coordinate 20,612,786 of OZ038476.1, read as the reverse complement.
CTCTCTCTCTCTTTAAACCCACCCAAACTTTCCAGTATAAAAAATGTACATAAAATCTGAGTGAGAGCAGTGGGGTTCCAGATGTAGGGTTAACTTCAAGTACATGTATTTAGGTAGGGTTAGTTAGGGAATGGCCAGTACATTATTAACTATTTATTAATACAAATTGCAATATCTCCTATCAAAGTAAAATCGAGCAGAAAATTAAACTACCTTTATTACCATAGAAATATTTTTTCCCTTCCCACCCAAGACAATTCAAGATTGGTTCTGAAAGATAAATAAATAATTAGAATAGCTCAAGAGATGCCAAGCACACACTTACACATGTGTTCGAAGTCAATCTAGTTGGCCAAATGTCTCATCTTTTTGCTAAGTTGGCGTTGCTTAAAAAGAGGAATTATCTTTCAGATTTTTATGACCCAAACCTCCTCTATTCCTGCCTAGGTGGATTTGGGAAGTCGAGCTGATAAGGAGAGAAAAAAATATTTATATATCCAGTTACAGGCACAACGAAGATCAAAGTTACAAATTTCTTTCTTTAAAAGATTTGACAGCTACCAAAACTGACCATTTAGAATGTAAAAGGCATTACATACTGTTATGTATATACAAACAAATATTTAAAATAAATGTCAATAATACAAATAAAATATTATACAAAAAAAATTAATAAAGAAATAAAGGTGATAATCAAGGAGTCAATGGTAGTGGTAATGGTGAGATTAATCGTTTTCTTATAGGGAAACATTTTGTATTTAAAGACCGAACAGTATTACTGGTGGTTGAAATAATTAAAATATTTCTCTTAAAACTGTTTTTTCAGAAAAATAGGATTTTCACATCTACTAATACTCTTCCTAGTACTGATGGTGGCTTCCTTCCTAACCTTTTGTTTGAAGGCATGTGAAAAGTCAACATCTTGATAAAGTCATTATTTTGCTGCTGTTGAAAGTATTCAAGTGATATACTTTCAGTTATTTGGTAAAGTTCTTTATTTGTGATTCTGTAGAACTGGTCCATGAGATCTGATGAAGAATGGCCCTCACTAAGGAGACAGTCATACATCATCTAGTAAAGATTTCTGCTCCATATGGTCATGCACATAACAAATTATACTCTTTTAAGTTACTAGAATATTTTTGCAACACGCTAACTGTTATGTAATTTATCCACGCACACATGGACTCTTCCAGCTATAAATAGGAGCATGTACTGCCTTTTTGGAGAGGAAAGTTTCCAGCAGTCAGCTCTGACAGTCAAACCGGACATTCTTGTTGTAACACTCTCGTTTGTATTACTGTTTCTGTATTGTGTTTGTATTTCTGGCCCTAACAAGGCTACAGCACTAATGCATGTTGAAATCCTTACAGTATTTAATATTGTTGAAGTTATTGCTAACATTTTTTGTTAAGATTTACAAACTCTACATTTCCTTCAATTTTGCAAACCGATCGAGGAAATTTGAATAAGCTGATTTGTTCGAAAAAATACTTTGACAAAACCCTACTTTGTGGTTTACTAATTTCTTGAATTTAATTTAATTTTATAGAATTTTTTTAAGAAAATTTATTTTTTTCTTTTTTAAGAGTGAAGAATAAATTCTTAGGATTTCTTACTCTTGAACATGCAACATACAACTGTCCATGTGTAAATATTTCTTTCTGGAGCCAAATTCCAACTTTTTGAAGCATTTGGCCTTGCGATTTGTTTATAGTTTTCACAAATGCAGAATGAATTGGAAACTGGATTCTTGTATACCAAAACTTAAAGCAAAGATATGCAAAAAACAATTTTACATTTTTATTAAATAAGTATTTGTTATTTTAATAATTTTTTTTTAATGAAGATTTATTGTACTAAGATACACACTCTAGTAAAATCAATAGTACTTTGTACCCCTTACCTGTTTGCACTTCTCCCGAAAATTTGGTTTCAATTAGTCAATGTTTGGTTATTTTAGCTGGTGTAACGAATGAATGGACAGACTAACGGAAATCACAGAATTTTATATATGGAAGACAAATACCTACAGACTCAATATCTCAGTACTTTTTTATCAGTAATCTCTCTCTCTCTTTCACACACACACACACACACACATATATATATATAAATAAAAGACAACTGAATACAGAAACTTTTACTTCAGAAGTTTTTCTATTACCATGGACCAACAAAAAACGAACTTTTCCTGCATCAACTTCAACTCTATCTTCAAAATGTATTTTGTTCTCATTTTTTGCATTTTAATGTTACATGTTGCATGTTAATCAATTCCTTCAAAACTGTTGAATGCAAGTCTCAACTCTGCCCCAAAATAAAACAAAATTGACAACAAACCTACCTTTCCATTCACTGTGTTGTTTACTACTGTCTTGTTTCCATAACAACCATACATTTACCTGCTAGTTCATTTGCAACAATTACTTTTATTTAAGGTTACGCCAATTGTCAGGGACTGTAGACTGAAATTTAGTCATGGAATCAGATTGACAATATAAATCAATCACCAGTTTCTGACTTCATGTTACGCAAAAGTAGGAAGAATTTTAGCACTGTTCACAAATTGAATGTAGTGTAAGTTTTGTCTGCCAAGATACCTTCTATGTTATATGTTCTATTTAGGACTATAAAAGAAATGGTCATAGCTCTCTCTCTCTCTCTCTCTCTCTCTCTCTCTCTCTCTCTTTGCTCACTCAAAAAAAGAGAAAGAAGTAAATAGCAGATATGCTATGTCTTCCCCTCTGGGAAGACTTAGTTACCCGACTAACAAACTACTTAATTTCAAACAAGCCATATGGACACACAAACATTATGGCTAGGTATATAAATGTCTTCCTTCCTTTTACTGAGCTATCTGTAGTAGTAGTAGTAGTAGTAGTAGTATAGCTGGCCACTTGTATTCAAGGATACCCATCTACTAGGTTCCATCAACCCATTTTCACTCACAAGGCATGGGTCAACCCGTGGTATGGTTTTCAGGAACTTTCCAAAGGTACCGCACACTGGGATTGACCACTCAGTCTGCTAACATCAGGAAGTCTCCTTACTGACAAATCGACCATGGTGACATTTGAACCCTAGTATCATGGTCAGAATGCAAATGTTATAACCTCTCAGCCATGTGCCCATTGAGCTATCTGTACACATATAAATATAAATTTTTTCTTTCTCTTCTTTGCTGAGTTATGTTGTCCTTCATATAAATCTTGTTATGAAATATGATTTCCTTAGTATTTCTCAGTCCAGCAGTGATAATTGTAGTTGTTAATCTTGCGTATCATATACTGCTTGGGCACTTATATAGTCTTTATGCCTTAGCGATGCTAATTAGGCAGTCATTTACATATCACTACAAATCTATATGTAAGATTCCTTTACATGTTCAAATTGATTTCTTTTGAAGATGTTGAATTGATTTGTTCCAAATTTCTTTATCCTAATCATCAACAAATTGTAACTCGTGCTTCTACAGTTTTACTGGTGTCTCCCATCAGTACTAGAAAGACCTATAACATTTAGTGAACATGAGAATTCTAATTTCCTGAAAAATTGTTTTAAGAAAAAGATTAAAGAAATGACTAATTTTATTGTTACCATATAACTAGGGAAAATAATGATATAATAAAGATGCTAACTTTCCACATGACTATAAACAAAAGATTAGGAAGGAAACTACCATCAGTACTAGAAAGACCTATAATATTTAGTGAACTTGAGAATTCTAATTTTCTGAAAAACTGTTTTAAGAAAAAGATTACAGAAATGACTCATCTTATTGTTATCATTACTATTAGTGATATACAAAGTGTAATTGTAACAACAAAGATGCAGATACATAATGTAATTAATCAAAATGGATTCTATCATAATGTAGCTGTGCTGAACTCTTCAGTATTTATTCCCTTCTTAAATATAACGTTGTTTCATTCAGAATGTTTTTTACTACAATTTAATCTATATTAATTTTGTAAATAATATGATTTTATAAATTATATATTAATTAGTTTTCACTACAAGTGTTCTTTATCTCAGAGTTGTTGGGAAGGTAATTTATTTTACTTTTATTTCAAATTATCACAGAAGATAAAGAATTTGAAAATGGGATAGTTTGCACCTGGTGAGTTTTTTGTCTAGCACTGTAAGATACTACAAAAAAGTCTTTCTAATTTTAAAACCCAAGTCATATTCTTAAATAGCTTCAAAAGATCAAGACATTCATTTGCACATAGCATACAACTAAGTCAGAAATATCTAAAGTATCATCTTTATATAACCATTTTCTCAGATCACTGAATAAAAAATATGTAGGCACAAATTAATCCTATAAATATAAAAGACAAACTGGCACTACATAATTAAAAATGAACAGCTTTACAAAATAACAAAAACTACTTTTGAACACTCTCAACAGCAGCAACAACAAAGATATAACTAGGGAAAATAATGATATAATAAATATGCTAACTTTCCACATGACTATAAACAAAAGATTAGGAAGGAAACTACCATCAGTACTAGAAAGATCTATAACATTTAGGGAACTTGAGAAATCTAATTTCCTGGAAAACCCATTTTAAGAAAAAGATTAAAGAAATGACTAATTTTATTGTTACCATTACCATTAGTAGCATACAATATGTAATGTTATTATAGCAGAAATAAATTAGTTACAACTGGTTAAGTTTCTCCAAGCAGCTAACAAACTAGCTATATACATATACCACACTATAGTGACATGATATGACACATGGTCTATTTAATACATGGACTGAGGCCAAAAATTGCCTTGTTCCTTACAACCATTGCTAGAATAGTATTTCACCGATCCTCCCTCTTTTGTGTAATGGAGGTGCTGCTGCAGAGGTGGAATCTCCAGTACCAGACATCCTTAAATTTTTCAGAAATCAAAAACATGGCAGAGGGGTAAACAGTAGCTTGTTTTCTGGCACATAACAAACTATCTATTGACATGCACACCACGCACAATGACATGATATGCTACATTGTCAATTTAATATAAGGTGTCCTTGCATATTCACATGGGCCGCAGCCCAAAATTGCCTGGTCTTCATTTGCATTGTTATTCTGGTGTTGGTATTTCACCAGTCCTCTCTCTTTAGTGCAATTACGTTGAAACACTAGTTCCTGTATGATAGCTAAGTTAATCAATGTCAAGCCTGGTCATTATCTAGATGGCTGAATGCTTGGGAATACCAAGTTCTGTAAGCATGGATGTGTGGGAAGTGTGTGAAACTGACCCAAGTAATCTCAGAAATGTCAACAGATACTGTAAGCCATCTTTTCTTCAAAAGGAAGTATAATGGATAATGGCTTGGAATTGTTAAACAGAGAGCTGAACTCCAATTCAATTTTTGTTCGTTATATTTAGTTGCATGCAAATAACCTTGGGAGAGGGGCATGAATTCACCTCTTCTAATCCTAGCTATGGGTTAAATAATAAGATTTGTATCACTATGTCATTATTATCACCAAAATAAAAACAAAATCCTTACGACCTATAAATATTTTCTGGCTTTAAATAACCTGCAATAGGGTGATAAGCCATAGAAAACAATCCATTGATTTTAGTTCATTTAGAGAGTTGGTGCTACACAAGGAATTGAAAAGCAAAAATAAATGACACAAAAATGTTTCCAATATATTTAGGTGTTTGTTCAGGGCATCACTTTCTCAGTCTGTGTGGCTAGGTAGGTGACACCTGGGTTCAACTTCATGTTGGGCTCATAAATCAACACTTCCCTTTGACTTTCTATCCGACCAACTCTCTGCCTATTTCAACATCACAATGTATGGCTGGAAATACAAACTGTTTCACTCTCAACTATTTTGATACAGACCAGAAACTGAAAATCATCAATGTCCATTTTTGTTGTCACTTGAACCCCAAAGGCTTACATTTATATTTTTACTCTTCTATTCCCTTTTGTTCAAGTGGGACTGACTTAGAAAACTTCAAACACTCTATTTGTCATACATAAAACACATATGACAAGATCAAAATAAAATCACACACCATCCTTCTCCACATGGGTGTCTCAGTCATCATGTCACAATATATGGGGTTTCCTTGGTACTATCTGGATGCTGAAAGGAGATAATTACCTAAACGTTTCTGACAAAAAATAATGATGGCTATGGAGAAGTTGGAAGAATGTAAATGAAGTTTTTATTTTCTAGAAAGAATACATTCTCACAAAGTATTACAATGCATGGCATCCGTTCTCCCCAACTCTGAAAAATAAAACTAGTGAATATTGCAAAAGTTATCGTTACTCACAAGTTTGGCATGTCATATTGCAAGCATCTATGTCTACCATGCATCAGGAATGCATCCCCTGTTAGCAGCTTCTAAGTGTAGAGTGTATCTCTGTACAGATCAGGCTTCACTGATTAGCCATTAAGTGTCAAGTGTGGTGCATACTAATTAGGAAAGACGAAGGAAACAAAAGCCAACAGTTCTGCTTTGATTCAAAGAAAAGAAAATTTCAGTTAATTAACCAATCAGAGCATCTTCTTGAAAGATTAAAAAACTAACTAATTGATCCTATTCATTTGTTTAAAAGATACGAGTTTACTGAATTTGACAATTGAAATGCTTACAAGTGATCAACGCCAGGTCATATACATGACCTAAAAAGTGATCAATGCTAGCTCAAATGCATGACCTAAAAAGTGATCAATGCCAGCTCAAATGCATGACCTAAAAAGTGATCAATGCCAGCTCAAATGCATGACCTAAAAAGTGATCAATGCCAGCTCAAATGCATGACCTAAAAAGTGATCAATGCCAGCTCAAATGCATGATCTAAAAAGTGATCAATGACAGCTCAAATACATGACATAAAAAGTGATCAATGCCAGCTCAAATGCATGACCTAAAAAGTGATCAATGCCAGCTCAAATGCATGACCTAAAAAGTGATCAATGCCAGCTCAAATGCATGACCTAAAAAGTGATCAATGCCAGCTCAAATGCATGATCTAAAAAGTGATCAATGACAACTCAAATGCATGACCTAAAAAGTGATCAATGCCAGCTCAAATGCATGACCTAAAAAGTGATCAATGCCAGCTCAAATGCATGACCTAAAAAGTGATCAATGCCAGCTCAAATGCATGATCTAAAAAGTGATCAATGACAACTCAAATGCATGACCTAAAAAGTGATCAATGCTAGCTCAAATGCATGACCTAAAAAGTGATCAATGCCAGCTCAAATACATATTTTGATTTATTTACCAATCTTTTTGAAAGATTAAGAAAAAGAACCAAAACAGTGATCCTATATATTTGTATAAAGGACACTAAACATCCCCTAGACAGTACCGGGTTAGCCTCAAGTCAAAGATGTGATATACAAAGAGAAGAGCTTTCCTATACACATTAGTAAAGATGCAGCCATGTCTCATATAAATTTGCAAAACAACTTGTCAAAAACACTATAAAATTACTTTGACAGCTGAAACAATTTTCATCACATACAAACTTCACTTAATATCAAATAAGTCCTGCAATAAATTAACATTGGTTTAAAAGAGTCAAATGTATGTGATGACATGACTGGCCAATGAAATACAAACAACACAAAAGTAAAAATAGCAGAATTTTGTTCTTTTTCTCCATATTTCATTCTCTGATGAAGCTTTAATAAAAATGAAACATGTTAGATTGATAAATGTTTCTTAGTTGTTCTTTAGCTTATGCTGTTGCATTCCAATCTATATTTGATCCTAACTGATATATATATATATATATATATATATATATATATATATGTGATAAAAATATAGTTTTAATGTATGCTATATTTATAGGTAAAAGTGATAGAGATAAAGCATATGTAATGGACACTGAGATCAACACCAGGCAGTGACAGTCTGTTTCATGCTTTAACGCAATATTCTGGCCTGAAGAACACACACACACACACACACACACACACACACAGAGTGCGACAGGTAAATTGTTACCATTTTATATTTGTAATTTTGTGCATGCATGTTGTTTGTTTTTGACAAATGCACTGTATAGTAGGGTCAGTTGGGCACCATCTGTGAATAAAAGAGCACCATGATGCAATTCCCTCCACCAGACATGGCATGCTGTACTGCTTGGCATTTGTGCCGGAAGCTCCAATACAAACATTTCAGAGTGTTTGGGTGTCAATCTGAGGACAGTGCAGAGGATTCAGAAAGCGTTGGACGATATATTCAGTCAACATCATGGTGCTTGGAGGGATCACGAGCAAAATGTATAAAAATTAGTTCCATTGGTCTGATGATGATACCTTTCAAATATTGGCATGTACATCAATGAATATTTTTTAGGTTAGTAAGGGTATTTCAGTGGCCCAGCCACACCCCTACCAGAGCCCATAAACATTATCCTCTTGACAATGTTTATTAAATGCTCACAAAAACTTGTGTGGAGATTTGAAATCCTTTGTAAAATCCTTACCCTAGAGACTTCAATTAAATGTGACCCATGAATTCAAGATGGTCATGATTTTCATATAAGATATTATTCAATAAACACACAGTTACAATCCATAATCTGTTATTGGGACAAAGGGATGGCAAAAAGCGTCATAGAAGAGATAGTAAAAAACAAGAATTTATAGAACTACAAAGGGTAAGAAGTTGTGGAGAGCCATGATCACTGAAAGATATGGCATATAGAAGATTTCTTTTTTCCTAATTTGAAAATATTTAGACCCTCAGTAAAAGGCAAACAAAGAAACAAAAACTTGATTTGAACTCAAGTTACTTTTACCTGACCAGCTCTCTCCTATGACTTGTTCTGCCGTCCATTTACACAAGGTCATTTAGTTAGGAGGCATGGTGGAGCTATGGATAGTGGCTCAGATTGAGGAATTGGAGAGCCAGGTTCAAATTCCAGTCGAATCCATTACATTACTAATACCCTTGGGAACGGTATGAATCCTCTTCTCCTCCCCCAGCTATGGGTAAATAGCAGGACAGACTACTGCGTTCTATAGCATTGGGTGGCAACTGGTCTAGGAGAAGGACAACTCTGACTTCAAAACCTGATCAGGACAGTTTGATCTACATGTTCATGCACACACATGCACCCATACACAACTGGAAGAGAGACAGCGAGCAGCTACCAAATAAAGCTTTGTCCACACACAAAATAGAAGCAATTAACCAACAACCACTAAGCTTCTATGCACAAACTCACAAACATATTAGGCCGACTGTCATAAAGTAAGTCTGTTCACACATTTCAACCCTAGTAAAGAACACTTAATTACTTTATAAGACAAACTTCACTGCAAGGAAAATTGAATATTTTATTGTCATTGTATATTTCTGAAAAGAATGTTATTTCAATTGATGTTTAGGTTCTACTTTTCCTCTAGGAAATTACCTTTTATATGTTTTGTTGAGATATGTTATTGTTATTGTTAAATGTTTGGAATCCCAACACTCAGATAGCAAGCCAGTCCTGGGTAGACAGATCCCCAACACATTTATTGATTTTGACATCTCCAATTTGTAGTTTGAATTTTGGGCTTTCCATTTTGCTGACACCCATAAAGAAATACTAATCAAACACTAATACTTGTTGACAATGTTTCATCTACTAAAAAAATAAAATCAAAATAAACTTATAATTCTGTTTTCTGATGTTTTTCTTTTTAAAAGACAAACAAAAGAGCTGAATATTTACGACAGATTTTTTAAGAGACTTTAAATAGGGTGAAAATTAATCCTTACTAAAAAATAAATGTCATTGTTTCTTTTTAATCAGTATTTGCAGGATTTCTGAAAACAAATTGTTAATGCACTGATTAGTTCATCTATTCTTTCAAAGAGAAAACAAATCCTGGATGAAACCCATGAGAATTACTACAACATTTGCTTCATGGTTTCACCTGACACCTGGGGGTCAGTTGATGAAGGGTTAATGAGTATAAATAAAAAAAAAAAGATAATTAATATTAAATGCTCTGGAGTCTGATCTGTCAATGAGATAAAAGAACAGAACAATATCGGATTAAGAAAATACAAAGCCATATTGGTCCTGGAATGATTTGACAAGAATAGGTTCTTGTTTTTGTAGTTGACATTAAGGTCAGGAAGGCAAAAGTGGGAGGAGATACTTAACAGAGAATGCCCGAGTAAACCTGTGAGGAGAGTGGGAGGAGTACAAGAAGTAAAAAATGAAGAAAAAAAATCTATGGAAATGAAGGAGGAAAAAAGCAAGTTAGATGTTAGGTAGAGTGTAGAATGAGTCAGGTAAAGGAGAAGTAGGCAATAGGATGAGGAGGAGGAGGAGGAAAGGGGAATGAGAATAAACAATGAAATAAAGGAGGAGGAGGAGGAAGAGAAATAAATGAGAATAAGTAGTGACATGAAGTAGTGGAAGGAGGAGGAGGAGGAGGAGGAGGAGGAGGAGGAGGAGGAAGAAAGTGGGGGTTGAGAATAAACAATGAAATGGAGGTAGAGAGATGTGAGAGGAATCAGTGACATGAATTAAGAGGAGGAATAAAGAATAAAGGGAATAAGCAATGAAATGAAGGAGGAGGAGGAAGAAAAGAAGGGAAGGATAATAATCTGTGAGATGAAAGAGGAAGGGGGAATGAGAATAAACAATGAAATGAAGGAAAAGGAGGAAGGGAAAAGGTAAGGAATATAAGCTGTGACATCAAGGAGGAAGAGGGAGAGGAGAGGCCAATTAGAATAAGGACTGGCATGAAGGAGGAAAAAGGAAATGGTAGGTAATATTAGCCATTTCCTTATAAGGAAATGTCCTTATAAGATAAATGTTTAATGTTTGCTTATAAGAAAAAATTAGAAATTCATTAACCCAGCAGCTTGTATTACTTTTGGTTGAAATTTATAAATTCTTTCTCTTAAGACAATCTTTCAGGAAAATAGGTTTCTCAAATCCAGTAATGGTTATCACTCTTTCCAGTATTGATGGGGGTCTTCCTTCCTATCCTTTTATTTAGAGTAGTGTGAAATCACATCTTGATTATGTCATTATTTTCTCTTTGAGTTATATATGATAGGTTGGTATTGCTCAAGTGATGTGGTTTCTGTTATTTGGTAAAATTCATTGTCATTCTGTAACCCCAGTCTGATTTGACCCATAGGTCTGAATGGGAATAAAAAATTAAGAGGAAGAGGAAAAGGGAATGAGAACATGCATTGAAATAAAGGAGGTGGCAGAAAGGATTAATTTGCAGTATAAGCACCAAAAGTCCCTGGATGTACCATTCTGGTGTGAAATTGACTGGTTATTTCGGAAGAATGACATTAAAACTTTGTGCTCGATTACCATTTAGAAGTTATGGACGATGTAAGTTTGACTTCTTTCTCATCATGTACACAGTACATCTGCCATTACTGGTTTTGTTTACATACATTTGCCTCAAGTTGTCATGTGGTGTGGAAGCTTTACTTGTCTTGATTACTGCACAATGTGTGAAGTTTGAAATGAATGCGGGAAATAATGCGCAAAAAGACATAAAATCTGACAAATAAAATAAAATAAAAATTACATTTTCAACAATATTTTTTTTTATGTGTCGTGAAATTTTCTTAAATCCAAAGCTACACAAATTACATTTTAGGGTGAGATTCTGTTTCATTAGCTATAAGCAGATGAATTAAGGACAATAAAGAAAAATAAACTATTCATTTAAAACTTCATTTTAAAAAATAAGTGTATCTTAAAATAACCTCTGTGAAAATCACACAGTAATTAAGACCAGTAAGATACAAAAAGCTGTAAAATGGCTGTTAACTAAGTAAGCTTCTGTGCATTACTAATAGAGGAAAACATATGTAAACAATGCCAATAATGGCGGCCAGACAATGAAACAGAAAGGGCAATAAAGAGTGAGAAGAAAAAGAGTGTAGTTGAGAAGGAGAACATCAAATGTGATAAAAGCTTTTGTGATGTGACAGAATAAGGAAGCACCAGAAAGTTGTAAAAAGATTTTGATGTTTGTCTTAATATGGCAACTGACACAAGGTCTCTTTAGTTTGCTTTGGTTTGGTTTATTTTATGGCATATCAACCTCAATGGGTTATTTAATGACGACAAGATTTTTATTGCTAGTAATATTTTTCTCTCCAAAAATTGTATTGCTGGTAATATTATTTTTCTTCAAAAATCTATTGCTTCTATTTTTTTCTTCAAAAATGTATTGCTGTTAATATTTTTTCCCTCAAAAATTCATTGCTGGTAATAATTTTTAATTCAAAAATATATTGCAGGTATTAAAACCTATTTTTACACTTTCATAGTATTTTGGCCCCAGTTTGAGGTTTAACTATTTGCCTATAGCTGGGACCCTAGCAGGCACTACCACCCAGGGCCAGGGTGGACACCTGCAATTAAGAGGTGGTTCCATGCTCCTCAAAACCTCCTGATCAGAGGCCTTGTTGTTGTTTGGAGTTTATCATCTTACCCAGGATGCCAAGGTCTAACGTGGGCAGTCACAATAAATTCTTGTGGCACCTACCTCTCACATGAAAGCTAAAATTCACTGAGGATATGACATTAAATAAGTGTATGTTTTTTGTGTGCATGTGTGTCTTGTTTCTTTTGCTTATAACCAAACATTTAAATATGAAGCTTCTTCTTCCTTTATATGCCATGTCCCTTCAGGACATAGGCAGTCATTTTATCTCCACATCTTCCTGCCCCTTGTAGCTCTTAATAAATTTTATCTTTTTGTTATTTCTCACAAACCCTTTTCTACCATCCATTTGCTCAAGTCCATCAAGTATGTTACATGCTGCTTTCCTCTGTCCCACTTTCCCCCAATCTTTCCTGTGAGTATCAGATTTTCTAAACCCTCCTTCCTTATTACATGCCCCTCTTTCAACTGCCTCTTCCTGATGTTAAGTAGAAATTTCCTTTTTGTTTCCATTTTCTCTGAAACCTTGTTGTTGCTCACATGTTTGGTTCATGCTATTCTCAGCATCTTTCTGCAGAACCATATTTCTGTTGCTTCAAGTCTCTTCTTCATCTTTGAGGAGATTGTCCAGCATTCACTGCCATATAGGAGGACAGATATCATGTAACAGTTTAGTACTGCTTTCTTCATTTCTAACATTTTTTGTCTCTTAATACTCTGCTTAGCTTTTGCAGTGCATCTTTGGCCATCCCAATGTCTCTTCGGATCTCAGTGTCACACTTTCTGTCCTCAGTTAGAACACTTTCCACATATTTAAATTTTTGTACATTTTAGTATCTCCGATTTGTATTTTGGTCTCATCCTTTTTCTGACAAACACAGTAATGGAGAAAATCTTGGAAAAGAATGACAATTTCTGTAACAAAGCACTAACATTTCCAAAATGTTTCCCTTCTTTTTGGGAACTTTTTCTTCCAAAATTCTACAGTTTCTTTTGTTACAGCACTGCTGCTAGTTGAACTAAAGCCGTGGCAAACAAAATTTATGTGTGTACATGATGAGTGTCAGAAAACAATAAATTTCAACAATATTTTCATTTTTTGCATAACTGAGTAACAAAGGAGAGAAAACACAATAGAATGCATATAAGAAAAAGAAGACATTAAAAGTTAGCAATTATGAATTGTGTGTGTGTTTCTTTCTCTCTCTCTCTCTCTCTGTGTGTGTGTGTGTGTGTGTGTGTGTGAGAGAGAGAGAGAGAGAGAGAGAGAGAGAGAGAGAGAGAGAGAGAGAGAGAGAGAGAGAGAGAGAGAGAGAGAGAGAGAGAGAGAGAGAGAGAGAAAGTTCAGTCACAAAAGGGGAAAGATATCCCCAGGCCAAGTTGCAAGGTCTTGGTGGTGTTGTCACTACAGCATATTGGGAGTAAAACAGAGAAAAGAGAAAGAAAAAAAGGAAGTGTCCTGTTTTTGTAACTGTTTAACAGCAACCCATAACTTACATAAAAGAAGGTAGACATTATATAGCAGTCTAACAAACTTTTTTGCATTTCTAATAATATACTTCAATCCCTTAATATCTTATTTAGATTCTGAAAAATGTTTTTTTTCATTTTGAAATTCTGTCTCACACTTTCTGTCAACTGTGTACTATACTACCCAGTTGAATTTCCACACCTTCTTGATTTTGACGTTTTATTGTGTAAATTACACCCTGAACAAATTAATGTGTGTTTATGAATAACAAGTGAGAGTGCATGCTTTCTGATGTGGCATAAAGCTTTGAATAAAATGATCAAGCATGAAAAAATAAAATATTTGAAAGAATAATAAGCATGTTGTGTCAAAAATCACTGTGCTGGGGATGGGAGGAACTGAATGAAATAATCGTGCTAGAACTTGCATTTGCGACAAGAAAGTAATTAGAATGCACAAGAGGGTGTAAAGTGAATAAAAATAATTAACAAAGAACTTACAAATACAGGTCATTGCAAAAGTAGGTATACAGCAATGAAAAACAAAATGTGCACACAAAACGTATTGCATTGATATTATAAATATATTAATTCCTCAAATGTTGAAACTGTTTGCTGACGTCATTCACACACTCCTTTTAACCTGCAAAACATTTATTTTTATTTATTAAAAAAATAAAAATAATAATAAATGTATTATAATAAAAATGATTAAAATAAAAATATTAAAAATGAATTTAATGAATTAAATGAATTCTAGAACCACTATTATGATTCTGGTAATACTGGCATAATTATTGTATACCTACTTTTGCATCCCCTGTATATATATATAATAATTTTATCATATAGACAAAACCATTTTACTGACTACAAAGATGCAACTTCATTTCAGTGCATTTCAACTGCACTTCGACGAGTGAGAATCGAAAATTAAGTTAAAATGCACTGAAACGAAGTTGCATCTTTGTAGTCAGTAAAATGGTTTTGTCTATATGATAAAATTATTATATATATATATATATATATATATATATATATATATATATATACATACAGGGGGTGTAAAAGTAGGTAGTTGCCTTTATGCACATCTCTTTGTAGTGAGTAAAATTGTTTTGCCTATATGATAAAACTATAATAAATAAATAATTATCGCTCTACTATCGGTATCGAGCCCTATTTTGGATTAATGCTGTGAACGTTGGAATTTATATATTACTTTCGTTCTCATCACATATACATATATATATATATATATATATATATATATATATATATATATATATATATATATATGCACTGTGAATAATGTGCACCTGATTGCAATGTTTGGAAT
Organism: Acanthosepion esculentum; assembly: GCA_964036315.1. Classification (NCBI taxonomy): domain Eukaryota; kingdom Metazoa; phylum Mollusca; class Cephalopoda; order Sepiida; family Sepiidae; genus Acanthosepion; species Acanthosepion esculentum. The sequence goes on along the minus strand of OZ038476.1, from coordinate 20,597,554 downwards.
GAGGCTGCAAGTAGTGAAGATGAGTAGGGAGGGCATGCAAAACTTGAAAGAGATGTGCATAAAGGCATCCTCATTGAGCTTCCTGACGACACCCACAGGCAGCTTGATCTGACGTGTACAAATTGTCATAGAGTGTGTTTGTTGATGGCTGGTCTCAGGAGTCACTTGAGAGTGCACCAACGGAGGGTAGAGACTATAAAGCCATAGACGTCCAGCAACTGAAATGTGATATTTACAGTAAGATTTGGGGATCTATAAGCGGTTTCATGCAACATTTTAAATTGCATCATAATGTAACACCCACTGTCGAACCTCTTAAGTGCTCTGTTAGTGTCAGATTATGTAGCTCCCTTGCTGGGCTAAAGAGCCACAATCATTCAGCACATCAGTAGATATTCTCCAAAAAGATATATATGAACAAAATTTAAAGAGTATTTTATAATGTCTAATGGAGCTGAACATTATTTTTATGTTTAGATGCATTTAAACTGATCAAATTTTATTTCGGAGAACAAATGTCATGGGAAGAGAAATTATTTAGATCTTTTTTGTTAGTGAGTTTGTGGTAAACTCTAAAATCTAATTTGTTATTGTTACGTATTATAAGATGCTGAAGAAAGGTAGAGATTTATCTATTTCAAATTCATATGTGAATTTAATGGTAAGTTCTACATTATTAAGTTTCTTTATCAAGTCTAGTAAATTTGAAAGAATATCATCTATGTATCTTAGGTAAATGGAGTTTTTAGGTATGATGTATTTAAATGAGCCAAACTAAAATATTTGATATCTAAGAAATCTTGTTATAATATTCAGGTCGGTAGATGAAAATAAATATATATATACCGTTTAATAAATAAATAAATAATAGAAGGAAAATAGATCCAACACCACTTCAGATGCCAGGATTTATCAAATAAAGTGATTGCCATGTAGAAACACTTATAATGATGAGACATTTCAAAATCTAAAAGGCCACATCTATGAGCAGAAGAGGGGGATCAATGTTGGGACAACCCGTTAAAGTTGCATGTAATAAAGAGCAACAAAACTGGCCATAACTTTGTTTTATAAATACCAGCCTAATTAAAAAAAAGTACAGAATTCTTTTTGTTAAAAAAATACTTTGAGGGAATCCTGATAAATATTGTACCAACTCTAAGCACATACCAAAGACATTATATTACATCACCAGATATTTGCATAAAAACATCTCCAAATCAATGTGCAGGCAAGCTCCAAACATAAATAATGTCTACTAAACACATATACACAAACAAATATACATTATCATCCTAATCCCACATAGACACACTAGAATTAGGATACACTGACACACATAAATTCTATACACATGAACACTGCTTGATAAGTCAAATGCATTTGAAGCCTACTTAACCAATGAAAATCAAACAAAGATAAAAATACCAGAATTTCTCATTCTTTGATGAACCTTTAATAAAAGCGAAACGTGTGTGTGCGTGGCAGGGTTAGGGTTAGAAACTTCACTTTCTGAATCCAGTGACTTGACCCAAAGAGTTGTGAGTTCAATACCTGGCTACAGCAGAGGTGAAAAAAAATTGGAGAGTTGTTTTAAAAGAGAGATAACTGATACTAAGATATCTGGAAGAGGTATGGCATGTGGAACTAGAACAATCTACCTGGTGGATGAAATAAAGGGTTCAGTTTGAAATTTCAATCACCAAAATTAGGCCAGAGCATACAATGGTCAAATCATTGTGAATATGGAAACAAAGATGAGGACAACAGTTCGAGCAATGTAAATATTGTAAACAATATCTATCTCTGCCATGCAGCTCTTTCTCAGGCATCGCATCTCAGGTGCAGCAGGGATGATCACATGGGTCTGCACGCGATCAACCCTGCACTTGACCTCTCTGAAAGACACAGAGTGCAAAGTCCATTTCGGTATGAAAATTTTATTGGTAGTACCAAACTTAATAACTGTCATAAACAGATAAAATTTATTTTTAGTCTTACCACACATGATAACAATTAAGAAAAAAATGAAAAACGAGCTAGCTGACCAGTTTTGAACGTCACTCGGCAGAGCTAAATTGAGGTTAGTAAATAGGTATAGATTATCAATAAAAGGAATGGAGAATATATGAGAAAAAAAATTATTAAATGGAAATCAATTGGAGGCCAAGGACAAAATTCTTCTGTTTTCAAAGAGAAGGTTTCATAGATAAAATATATATGGCCTCCAATATTTTTAGGTGGTAATTAGAGTGGGACCTACTCATGATGGAAAACGAGCCCACACTAAAATTAGCTGCACAATTGCAGTTATTTATAAGGTGTTTTGGTATGAGCTGGGGTGAGCCACGTGTTATCTAACACAACCCGCCATATAGAGAGATGGGCATTCTCTAAACAAATTCATTGAATCACTGGCTCATGGAATAATTTGAGTGAGTTATTTTTGTTCATCAATTACAAGGCCCAAGAGCCGCTCAAAGTAGAGTGTTACTGAAGAAGATGGTTTTATGAGCATAAGAAGAGGATGTAGGAAGTGCATATTAGGTGGGAAAGATGATAGTTGACATTAGATTTAAAGAGGTTAATATTGTAGTGATCCGGGAAGCGTCCGTTCCATAAATCAGGAGTTAATGAAAGGCTGTCCAAATGGAATTTCTTCCTTACTAATGTAATACAAAAGGAATGGCGATGGCTTCCCCAATCTATCTAGATACACGTAAATAAACAGAAGGAATAACTTGCATTTACAATGATCTGAACAAAGGTAAAACTGCTGAAACGAATGCCGCTCATGTTTGCTTACCTCTGTGCATATTTGCCAAAATTATTTCTATCCGTTATATTTAGATGTATAAATCTGGCCAGGGGTTGCTTTAAAAGACCTTTTCAGCAAATCAGGTTATTTAATTCTGGATACATTGATGTTACAAGATAAAGTGTAGATATCTTCTCATGATGGCCTCTGATCAATGGGACACTAAATTAAGACTGACGAGAGAGAGAAAAATGAACGCTGTTTATTTGAGCAGACCAACCAAAAGAGGGAGAGAAAAAAGATAGATTCCTCACAGTGAGGAAGAGTAACATCCATCAAAGGTTAAGCTTGTAATCTATGTGTCTTCTTAATGTTCACTCCAGTATTGTTGCATGTTTTAAAAATAAAAAGCTTTTCCTCTCTTAATTGATACAAAGAATAAGTGAAAGATATTTATCTAAATATCATGTATGTCTCGTCATTTCAGCTATAGTAGAAGACAGGTTACATTTGCAGTTGAACAACATGCATTTTTCTCTGGGACCCTTTTTTCTTGGCTATACTTCTATCTTTGGAACTTTCCTTCCGCAAACTTTATACCCTTCGATTCTGTTAATGCAGTAAAAAAGAATTTTAAGCAGAATTCTTCTGATCTTGATCAGTGAGTCTATAGCAAGAAATAAAAAAAAAATTACAAAGAAGTGGTACCATCAGTATCTGTCTATATTTCTGAGAAGAAGTATTATCTACACTATTTACATTATTCGAACTATTGTCCTCATCTTTGTTGCCATGTTTATCACAACATTTCGGCTGTTGTATACTCCAGCCTTCTTCAGGTGGTTGGAATGTCAAACTGAACCATTTATTTCGCTCACTGGGGTAGACTGTTCTAGTTCCACATGCCATGTCTAATGGATGTCAGTTATCTCCTGTTAATTCCCCTCTGAAAGTTCTCCACTGCCTTAACCAGGTATTGAACTCACACTCTTTGAGTCCTGGCACAGTGGATAAAGGTGTTAGTTACAGTGACAGGACCTAAAGAGCAAGTTCAATACCTGAATAAGTTTATCAGAACCAGTAGCTGTTATAGCTCTTTCCAGTATCCCCTCCTGGACTGTTGTGCAAGTTGGTGTGAAATGTTAATATCTTGTTTATGTCATTATTCTCTTTTAGATGTCAATTTGGTCTGGTATGAATGACATCAAATGCTAGAATGTAGTCAATAAAATCCTGTTTACCACACTGACAACACCCAGTTCTTGATAATCACTGAGACAATCAAAAGTACTTAAAACAAAAACATGAACATTGGAAAATATTTATCCACACTTTTGATCCTCATGTATAACATCTTAGTTGAAAATTTGAAAAATGCAATAAAAACTTAAACAAACCTTGTTGATTGAATTTAACAAAACTTGTTTAAATGAATCCTTGCTACATATATATATATATATAGGGCTTGGGGATAGTAGTTGTGGCTTGTAGGGGCACAGTCCTATGGGTAAGAGAAACTTGGATGAGTTACACCACAGAATTTGTGAAGAGTAGCATTATATCGAATCTAATTCATTACCTTTTTGACAAAAAAGCCAGTTGGTATGACGCTTGCTTCGTATCGTAATGGTCAGGGTTCAATTCTCAGTAGTGGAATACAGGACAAAATGGCCGTCCAATGCTTTCTGCATTCTGTTGAGGTTTCTTTTTGACTCGATGAATTACTTAATTATGATTATTTAAAAAAATCCGCCTAATAATTTCTATCACACGCACACACACACACACACACACACATATATATATAAGGAATATTTAGGCAGCAAGTATTCATTCAAACAAGTTTCATTAAAAAGAACTGACATGGTCTATGGTCTGTTTGTTTAATTTTTTATTATATTTTTCCAATTTTCAGATAAGGTGTCGAGTATTTTGCTCGAAGTTGTAGATAAACTTTCATTTTTTATTGCATTTTCCCAATTTCCTTGAATTTCAGATAATTTATCCACAACTTTGAGCACAATACCCACAACTTTATCCAAAAATTAAAATAATACAATAAAAAATCAAACAGACATTGTTCGTTCATTTTATATATGTGGGTGTGTATGTGTATTTTTATAGAGTTTTAAATGTAATTTTTTAATCCAATATTATTTCTTACGACTGTAAACATTATTTTTAGTTGTATATATGTTTGAGCTTTTTTTTCTTAAACACTAAAATTAATAACAATGTCTAATAAACAAAAGTTAGTAAATGTTTACCTGCTTTTGATTATTAGACATAAAATTTCATCACTTAGCATCCTTCATAATTCACCTTGATATTCAGTTAACCTGATGTATATTTATGAACATTCTTAAATTTAAAAAACATTTTTGCTTTCTTTTATAAATACTTTATTGCAAAATGAATTCCTTACATTTGCCTTGATGAAGTCCAGCAGAGGATGAAACCTATCAGCTAAAATAAGGTTTTTTTTTTCCTTTACTCATATATATATATATATATATATATATATATATATATATATATATATACATATATATATATATATATATAGTTAGACCTAGAGAGCCAGACAAAGCTACCATGGCTTCACCTAAACAGATCATCAGGGAAGGCCAGCCTTCCTTGACGATCCGTTTAGGTGAAACCGTGGTAGGTTTGTCTGGCTCTCTAGGTCTAACTAGGTCTGCTCTACTCACAGTATTGAGCACTTTATTTAGTTTTTTTTGCGTACTCGTATCGGGGTTTTTTTCTTTGGGCCTTGGACTTGCATGCTGGACGATTATTTTCAGCTAACGTACATGTTCTTGGTTCTTCCTTTTTTTTATACCGTTTATTTTCCCTTTGGTGTTGGTTTGATTATTTGCAAATCAAGACACCAAAGGTTTTCCGATCGAGTATTTCGTCTTATACTTCTAAGACTTCTAATAATAATAATAATAATATATATATATATATATATATATATATATATATATATATATATATATATATATAATATGATATAAATGATTGATTACTTAATTGAAATATAATTCCAATAAAATGTAGGTAATTGTTACTTATAACTGAATTTTAGCCCTTGAGAATTGTTTCTATCTTTATGAAACCTTCAGCCATATGTAGACATGTCATGTAAGATACAATAAGATATAACAAAACATAAAATTTATAGAAAATATATATATGTACATGTGGGGGGTGGGGTTGTTAGCATACATGTATACATCCTTACTTGATAGAAATGAAGATTGTTGAACAGTGTTTGTGCATCTACGTGAGTGTAAGTGTGTACAAGTATGTCTATGTATGCAACAAATAGTGTTTACTGATGTCTGTTCCCCAACTGAAACATGAGGGTCCTGTTGCAACTTGTTCAAGCTTATCAACACCGAACAGTAACACTAATTAGCAAATCTGTTGATTGCAATGTGAAATGGAAAAATCCCACAAAGATGTCAGTGGTCTGAATAAATATTCACTACAGCAGTACAAAAAATGAAAACAAAATACAATAACTGTCTATCCACGTGTTTATTCTTAACTAGCCTAGAAGCTGCACTTCGGACGAGCTTCTATGAAGAGCTTTTGGCCATTCAACATTTTACCTTCAGAGTCCTATGTACATAAAAGTTCTGTCTATATTTCTGAGACGAGGTATTATGCACATTATTTACATTATTCGGACTATTGTCCTCATCTTTGTCGCCATATTTATTATGTTTCGGTTGTTGTACACTCCGGCCTTCTTCAGTATCTGTCTATATTTCAGAGATGAGGTATTATGTACATTATTTACATTATTCGGACTATTGTCCTCATCTTTGTCGCCATATTTATTACAAAAAACAGACTGAATAAAATGTTTTAAAAAACTGCTCATTTGTGATCAGCTTTATGAATTAAGGCTTATCCACAGATGCATCATGTCTTTGGGGATAATGCTGTGATTAAATGGATCCCCAGGCATTGGTTCCAGAAGTTCAGGTCATGAGATCTGTCCCTTTGTGATGAACTGTGCAGTGACCAGCCACAGGTCCTGGATAATAAGGCATTGCAGTAGCTATAGAGAAGGACAACAGCCAAATCTGTGGTGAGGTTGCCAGATGCTTCCAGGTTTCTGATGAAACACTCAGACTTTACCTGTACCACATAGGGAAGGCCTACAAGTTGAGCAAGTGGGTGCCCCACACACTGATGAAAACCAACAAACAACAAGTGACAGCCTGCTTTTTATTGGCACTGCAACATACCCATATTTGATTGAAAGCTCACCAGTGATGAAAAATGGGTCCTGTGTGACACTCCCAAGCATGCCAGACATTAGTTGTCACCATGAAACTCTGTGCCTCACACCACAAGACCACCTCTACACCCATGCAAGATCATGCTCTGTATCTGGTAGACTAGTCAGCAAGTGGTGCACTAATTGCTGCTACCAACAAACTATCACTGTGGACCTGTACTTGCAGCAATTGGAACTTGTGCAACAGGCACTGGAATAGAAGGAACGAGCATTGGTTAATTGCAAGAGTATACTGTTCCTTCATGACAATGCCAGACCTCATGTGGTGCAGATGATCAGGGATACCATGCTCTTTGATGTTGTCTGACCAGCTCTTGTGTTGCTGTGCTTGCCTGAGTCCACCTTCAGCAGTGCCTTGCAGGATTGTCTTGCAGAAGTTATTATGCTGTGTGACGTAGCTTAATTATGCCATCTTTCAATGCTTAATTGTGGCAAGGATAAATTCCTGTCAGCCTATAAGACTTTTGACCATCTTTCATACATAGTTATTGGTTTTATGCTCCCAGTATGAGACGTAGAGTAGCTTTCTCAAGCATTTGTTCTCAAAAGTCTGGATCCTTTTTCCTGCCTCAACCAGGTGTGTCCAAATCTCACACCTATAGAGATACAACCAGCCATTTGTAGAGCTTGAACTTGGTCTGGAAGCTGATGTTGCTCTTCCATATACTTTTCAATCTGGCCATTGCTACTGTGGCCCTGGTGATCCGTGTGCAGATTTCTGTGTTGCAGGTGCCATCTTTGCACAGAGTTGCTCCGGAGTATTTGCATGATGGAGTCCTGAAAAGTTATCAGCCCAACCCACTTAACAAAGTCTGATCAAATTACCAAACATCAGTATTTTTAAAAATCTTTTTTGGTTGGGCTGTGAACTTTTCGGTGTCCCTTTGTGTTGTTTGAGTATTTGTGTATGTGCATGTTTGTGTGTATGCATTTATATGTATATGGGGTTTTATATGGACAACTGTATATAATAGTATATATGCATGTATTTTTGTGGGTATGTGCTTCTACTTGAATATGTGAATATTGGTATGTATGTATATACTTGTACATGTGTATTCTAAGTGATATACATTATAATTCAACCACAATTGAGAAGAGGGAACATCTAAATAATCTTCCTATCATATTAAGGAAAGAATTTGCTGGTTCAAAACGGATTTTTTTTATCTCTTATACTAAAGAAATAAGCCTAATATGATTGAAAGTGATTTCTCTTTTACAAAAGCAGGTTAGGTTTTTAGGTATTATATGTTGCAAAAGTTGATTTATGTATATTTTTTTAATTTATGCAGACATAAGAGATGATTGCAGATGATTTTACTTTTACAATTTTTAGGTTATATGATGTTGGAAAAATAAAAGTTGGAAAAATAAATGCAAGTGCTGATTAAGATATATTTTAATTTTTGTAGAAATAAAACTTACTTGATTGGAAGTTTTACAAAATTAGGTTATATATCAACACTTTTGGAAATAGTATCTCTATTTATGATGTAGGCAATCATTACTCTCCACACATTCCTTTTCTTTAAATGTCCCTTCAGGATGTAGGAGATCATGGATCTCCACACGTTCCTTTTCTTTGAATGTCCCTCCAGGACATAGGCGATCATTGCTCTCCACACATTGCTTTTCTTTAAATGTTCCTTCAGGACGTAGGCAACCGTTGCTCCCCACACGTTCCTTTTCTTTAAATGTCTCTTCAGGACATTGGTGACCATTACTCCTCACATGTTCCTTTTCTTTAAATGTCCTTTCAGGACATGGGCAACCATTGCTCCACATGCGTTCCTTTTCTTTAAATGTCCCTTTAGGACGTAGGGGATTATGGCTCACCACAGATTGCTTTTTTTAAATGTCTCTTCGGAATTTAAGCAGTCATAGTTCTTTACAAATTCCATTTATTATCTGCAAATTGCTATGAATTCTAGATAAAGATAGTAGAATTATTTCCTCTTGCTTTCTCTACAGTTTTGTATTCAGAGTAATTTTTCTTCAAGACTGACTGGTACCCAAAGCTAAATGGCTTATATAGCCTGTTATTTAACCCAAAGCTAGAGATTTGGAAATATTGATTTATGTCTTTTCCAAGAGCATTTGTATGAAAGTGAATGTGACTCAGCAACTATTAGAATCTTCCACACCAAAAACAAAAGGAATTTTCAGGATGAACAATCAGTGACAAAATGCCATGTAATGGAGACAAAAATTCATCAACCATTCATGTGGATTGTTGCCAAACAATCCATCTGCTATTTTATAAGCCTGGATTCAATTGTGAAGTTTGCCATGAAATCATTCAGAAACATTTTGATACTACCTGGAAAATAGGTAAAATCTTTTTATTTTGTAATGTTCTGAAGATGATGGAAATAGATATTGAAATATCAGTAGAGTTTATAAAAGAAGTATAGCAAAGAAAATGGCGACTTATCTCGTCAAACCAAGTGACAGTGCATCGTGTGTTACCTACGGTGGGAAACGTGGTGAAAAAGAAAAATAATTGCCAAAAAAAGGGCACATATTCTGCATGACATGCTGAAGACGGAATATTTAAATTAAAAAACAAGTCCGTCGCAGGAGTCGCTATAAAAGTATTTTGATATGCAGAAATTGTTGTGTCCTCTCCCAGCTGTCAACAAATGGAAAAAATGCTTGGCTGATAAAAGCAGTTAGTGTTCTCGAATCGGGGGACAAACATTAGTGTATTTTGGCTACTGCGTTCGTCGAAGAGTGACTTATTTTTCTGACTAGTTACGTGCATTGAGATTTGTGAGATAGTATCTGCAAATCGAGTTTTCGGCATTTCTTTCTGCCCCCGATATTAGAGTCTGAACTTACAGTGATTTGTTCTTTGTGTTGTGGAAGTAATCTGCGACAAATATTTCCTTTGATTTCAGAATGCTTACAAGAAGAGAACAAGTTTTTTATATTCTTAAATTCTGGATCTTGCAACTTATATTGATTAGCGTATGCTTAAAATAGGAAAAGTTCAAACATGAGCCAAAATTGCACACCAGCTGATTGACTGATTGATTTCTTTTTTACAGTTTACCAACCCTTTGTGGGTTATTTGAAGCAGGAACATATTTTGGATTGTAAGAATAGTTTTGTTTGTGAATGAATATTGAATTAACAATTTCTTTGAGAATAACCATGATTTCTACTGATACAAATCCTACTATTTTACCCATAGCTGGAGGGAAAAGAAATTTGCACATGAGTGAATGTAGTAAAATTATACAAACAATTAGAGTAAATACTTCAACAGTAGTTTTTTAATCATTTCACCCCAGGTAAGACAACAAAGCCACTAAGACTGAATATGAAAGAAGTGAAGGAAACTGAGAGAACATTACTGAAGAGAAAGGACAATAAAAAGGCCAGGATTAAAAGAGACAGATGATGATGATTAACATGGAATTTAAGTATTTCTAGTTTGTAGTTGACAGGAAAGCAAGGAGCTGAAAGAGAATTGCATGCACAAGAAGTCCAAAAGAAGGAACCGTTAGAACAGAACTTACAGTTACATGTAGCTTTTGCAACATTAGAATGAGGCCAATCTAGTACTATGACGAAATTCATGAAGTCAAGGGACCTATAAGGAAAGCTCATCAAAACAATTGCTGTGAAAATATTTATAGAAAAAGCACAGGGAAGTTATGTTACAGTGGTTGGAAAGTGATTGGAGCCGAGATGCCAGTGAGATGCAAGGGGCTTTTTTTCGCAACTACTCACTATAACTCACCCAAACCCTTTCGTTGTACACTTTGGGTTTTTGCTATTCAGGTTCCAGACATTAATACCAACGAGTTTTAACCTGTGAAAATTTCACAGTTTTCCTATTTGAAATTTCTGATGAAACTTAATTCTTCAGGTAATTATTGAATAAGTTCATTTTGATTTCTATGTCAATAAAATATCTGTAGAATATCACGTTATGAAATATTTGAGCTTTACAAAATATTGTTATTTTAAGAAGTGGGAAGAAATGAAAAGATTTGAAATTGACACTTTTTTCTATTTCACTGAAACAGCCATGAAACACTTCTATAATCCCTTCTTTCTTTCTTTCTTTCTTTTCTTTTCTTTCTTTTCTTTTCTTTCTTTTCCTTCTTTCTTTCTTTTCTTTCTTTACTTTCTTTTCTTTCTTTACTTTCTTTTCCTTCTTTCTTTCTTTTCTTTCTTTCTATTCTTTCTTTTCTTTCTTTCTTTCTTTCTTTCTTTTATCCATTTTCTCACTGAAACTAAGTAGCATCTCTGATATATATCTTGTTGTTCCATGCAATCAAACAGAATAGTCAATTATGTATGACATATTGGCAAGAGACATTCAATACTTCCATCTTCCCTTCTTTTGTTCTTTCTTTCATCTTCTCACTGAAACCAAGTAGTGTCTTTTTCCCTCTTTCCATGACATCAAAATGAAACAGTCCATTATTTATGATGCATTGGCAGTGCATAACGGTTGTGCAAACTCATGAATGGAGGGACAAGCACAATTATTATTACATGTAGAATGCAATGCATTATGTGAATATATATTAACTTTGCACTTTATTACAGGCAAATATAACAAAGCAGATTATTGGATATAATTATGAGGAGGAAAGTATTCTTAATTAGCATTTGCACCTGCATATGCATCTGCTGACCTCTGGCAGAAATCAATAATGGATGTCATAACTTTTTAATGGTAATGGCAATAATAGCTGTTTCCTTACAAGGAAACATTTTGCATTCATTGAATGAGCAGCCAGTGTTACTCAAGTTACATTTTTCTTCATTGCCTGGCCAATAGACTTGGATCAGAGTGTAGTATTTGTCCTTTTCATCTCTAATTCTAATGGTAATATCAGAAGTGTCTTTAACTTCTTGGTCTAGGATCAAAGTGTAGTATCTGCCATTGGGCAGACAAACTACATTTTATTTCTCAATCGTGTTTTTCTCTTCAGACAGAGTGCAACTTATTTGTAACTTTGTCTTTAGGCAGAGTGCAACTGAAAAAATATTGAAGGTACCCAGTTCTGGGGAACAGCTGTTCCACAGCAGTACCTTCTTCATTGCACTAAAGAGTGAGTAATACCAATCAGTGGTAATACCAATGCCAGCACAACCAACGGTTTTAGGGGCTTGGCTATTTTTTAACCTTGTGTTACATCCTGTTAGCATAGAGCAGCAAGTGAATACTAAGTGTAGCATCTGTTCTCTTCATGTTTAATGGTGATGGAAGTATTAACCATCTATATCTATAATTCTCAAAATGTGTGTGTCTATGTATGTGTGTGTGTGTGATCAGATATTGTTTATGTGTTTCCACAGTTTTCATCTGATTTTGTTGAAATTTTTTTTGTTTGATAGATAATTCTTCAGTGCCGGTTTTGAGTCAAATTGGCTGGAAAAAATTACAACCTTGAGGGTGAAAAATAGAAAAAACTGATTTTTTACACTTTGCTCAAAAATCAAAGACAAAATTTAATGTCTGTAAAAAACAGCATACAATCAATGTAGAGAGCTGAAATCTAAGATTATTAGAATTATAAAAAAAAATATGTTATAAATAAAAATTATCGTATATTATTATGACGGTCCATGGAAGAGATTACTTCCTTGCAAGATTGAAAATGCAAAAACATCCCTTTTCAGCCTTCCCCCCATTCAAATTGTTAACCCCCCCATTTGGGGATGTGCTTCAGCTGCACCCAATTGTTGTTACTAATATTGATTTTCGGGTGGGCTGAGTTTAAACTTAAACTGCTCCAGTTGAACGGCAAAAATTCCCAGTAATGAAACACCCGGTTGAAGACTGGTTATACTGCTAGTTTCCTAATAAGGAAATGTTTAATACACATTGACCAAGCAGCCAGTGCTACTATCATTATGAAATTTATAAAATATTTCTCTTAAAACAGTTTTTCAGTAAAATAGTTTTCTCAAGTCCAATAACTATTATTGCTCTTTCCAGCATTGATGTGAGGATTGATTCCTAACTTGTAAAACTTGTGATATAGTTATGAGAGAGAGAAGATTGTTCAACTACACTCACTTCCACACTTTTCTCTGTGTTATGTTATAAATGAAAATATATTTTTTTATATTTAGCAGAGCTCAGATTAGGTTTGCTAATCTCATTTTCCATACGTATAATCATTACACCATCCCACAACCCCACACGCTCATGTATCAGAGCTCATTTCCAAGTGCAGACATGAAAACAAATTCCTACTAGGCTACCTACAGCCACATTGCAATTCAAAAGACTTAATAACTAATAACGCATAACCTATATCTAATGAACTTTATTTTTAATACAAAATTTTCAAACTCGACATAGAAAACAATAATAAATAAAATAGAATAAATAAATTAATAAGATAAACAAACAGGATCAAAATATTTGGAAAAATATTTTCTCCCTCCTTCCTTCTTTTCTTTCCTTCCTTCTTTCCTTCCTTCCTTTCTTTCCTGCCTTCCTTCCTTTCCTGCCTTCCTTCCTTACTCCCTCCCTCCCTCCCTTCCTTCCTTCCTTCCTTTCCTGCCTGCCTTCCTTCCTTCCTTCCTTCCTTCCTCCCTCCCTCCCTCCCTTCCTTCCTTCTTTCCTTCCTTCCTTGCCATAAGATCCCAGCAGCCTATATATAATTGATTGATCATTTTGTTTTTACAGCTTATCAACCCTTTGTGGATTATTTAAAACCAAAACATATTTTCTGGATTATGAGAATAATTCCTTTTTCTTCTTATTAAATATTGTATTAACAATTTTTTGAGAATAACAATGGTTGTTCCAGATAAGCATCCTACTATTTAACCCATAGCAAATGGATCCAAATGGGAGCAAATGGATTCATACCTTTCCCAAGGATATTTGCACATAAGTGAATGTGACAAACTCAACTGGAATTAAAACTCATTTCTTCATTTTCTCCTTCCAAGTTACAATCCACTATGCCACCTGCACATTCATGCCTATATATACAACCAACACAGATCTATATATAGATCCCACACAAGGCCTGATGATTGCTTAAAACATGAAACTAACTCTTATCTTGCAGTTTTGATTTCTATATCCACAGTGTTTGATCTATGAGCAGTATATCCCCAATATTGTGCAATCTTCCTATACAATATTAAATACATTTTTTATATGATATACATATATATATATATATATATATATATATATATATATATATATATATATATATATATGAAAAATTAATTTCGGTTGAGCCCTCTGGTTTGAGGTGTGAATTTGTAAACAATGACTATTTAAGCTAATATTGCACGACTCTTTGGCAGAATTGAGTCACTGTCAGTCACTGTGTGTTTATCTAAATCTAAAAATAAACACGCTAAAATTCACCTTCATCCCTTACCGTGCGCTGCCGGCTTAGTGGGAGAAGTTCTGACTGACGCAAATTCAGTCGGGTTTCGATCCTAGCTAGAGGCAACCGGATGTCTAGCCACACTGATGAGCTGTGAAACAGCGAAACAGTCTGTCTGTGGATGACAAATATATATATATATATATATATATATATGACACCCCAAGTATTTCAGAACACATTTTAAATAGATCATAAATGGAAGACTAATTTATCTAATGTGGTGCATCATGTCAAATTTTAATATTCTCATATCTCTTTCATATATATTGATAGTATTAACATGATAGAAGACATATTACCTGTGTCAGCTGCCATGACAACCATAGTGATTCAGAGATAGTAAATTGAATCTGGCCAGGTGAACTGGTGCTTCTGCATCAACCCACAGTTGTATCCTTTATCTATTGTCTCTGATGGTCTGGGTGGCTCTGAACAATGATTATTTAATAGTTTTGTTTTGGTTTGGGAAGATAATTAAAGCTATTCATTCAGTTTTGGAGTTGATTGATTATTATATATATATATATATATATATATATATATATATATATATATATATATATATATATATATATTGCAAGCTCCAGGGCTATGGTATCACTGGAAAAATGTTTGATTTAATTCAATAATTCCTATCAGATAAAAAATGAAGGGAATTTTGAATGGGCTCACTTCCAGATCCTTTTACACAAACATATCCTGTGTTCTACACTGTTTCAAATCTTCATCAATGATCTTACTATTTGCCATCAGTTCCCCACTAGGTATTTATGCAGATGACACTAGTATTTGCTCCAGTCTCAATAGCGAAAATGCAAAGTAAACCTGGCTGCTGTTCTTGAAAATGACCTCCAGTCAGTGGTTAACTGGGGCAGGAAATAGTTTGTCAATTTTAATGCCTCTAAAACAAAACTGATCTCATTTAACCTCCATAGAGAAACTTTTCTGCCTGCCATCAGAATGCCTGATGCTAGGCACCTGGAGAGCAACACACTGCACCTTCTTGGCCTCACATTTTCAATTGAATGGAAGTGGAATGACTACATCAAATCAATAACTGTCTCTACTGCAAGGAAAGTTGGGTCATTGTATAATGAGTTCATCTTGCACATTTACAAATCTAACATTCATCTGTACATTAAATAATGCTGCTATATCTGCGTTGGTGCTCCTGCTATTCTTCTCAATGATTTTGACAAAATCCAAAGAAAGATCTGTAAAGTAATCGATCCTAACTTGGCATCTTGACTTCAATCACTTTCTCACTGCCACACGAGGTCAGTTCATAGAACCAAAAAGCCAGACTATTTGTACATATGATTTGATTATAGTAGTGAAGGCTTGGACAGAACCAAGTACACTTTTGGGGAGAACCTAACACAGAGAACTAATGCACAAAGTGTGTAACAACAGTTGCCCTTCTCCTAGACCAGTTGCTAACCAAGGCTCTAGGAACCAGTTTGCCCTGCTATTTACCCATAGCTTGAATTTATACCTTTCCCAAGGGTATTTGCATGTAAGTGAATGTAACAACTCAACTGGAATTGAACTCAGCTCTGATTCCTCAGTCATGTATATTCTGAACCGATATGCCATGATTATGGACAGACTGATTTCACAGACTTGTGGCCTCTTGTTGGTCTGCCATTTGCAAGCATGTGCAGCAATTTTCACAGCACAAAATAGAAACAGAACCAGAAATACACATGAAGGTTTCTCTTGGGGGGAAAGAAACCTGCTGATGAAGCTGCCAATAAAACACAGCTGTCCATCTGTGCCTATTTGTATTTTAAATATGGTGAAATGTCACTTGAACAACAACCATGAAATGATGGAAATCTTGTCATCAGACCATTGATCTTACATCTGTGCTGACTGGTTTGTTTTTGAGTTTATGTCACTGAATATTAACTGAATTTGAAACTTCAACTCATTTTTGCAAAAAGTTGTGCATCATTGCTGCCAGTAAATAATAATCATATTTTAACTCTGCTTGTTCATCTATTTGTTGGCAAGTGAGTAAGTTAACACATGTATTATGCTTTGCCATTACCTCAGATAAATAATGGACCATCCCATCTTGACTATGAAGAAAGACAGAAGATATATCAGACACTGATAGGAAGAGAAGATAGAGAAGGCAATAACGCTTTCATCTGTTAATGCATTAATTCCTGAATTTTGGTTACACATAGTAATTACAAGTTCAGTCCCTGGACCGTGGGTCATGCAGACTTAGATTCAGTAGAAACAGAGTGAGCAATAAATGAGCAGTACCAAATATGAACTTAACGAGATATCACAATACATGATCAGTGGAACAAGAAAAATCTACTCCCATAGATTAAATAAAAGGTTCATTTCAAAATTCCCTGAGGTTACATGGGTTGACACCCCCGCAACCCAATGAGGGGTTGATAAACCCAACACCCACCCAATGAAGACCAGATGGTACAACAGCTGACAATAACAAAAAAGATGAGGATAATTGTTTAAGTGTAAATAATATACATGTTAGATATATTTATTTTTATTTATTGTTTGTATTAATCTAATAGTCAAGATTTGAATTGGGCAGTAGGGAATTTTGAGAAACAAAACAACTCAAACATTAGAATCCACAAATTATACTTTAATACAAAATGTAAAAAAAGTAAAATAAATCTTGAAAGAGAAAAACTGCAAAAAAATAGTGTTTATTTTATCAATTATATGGGTAGCCTCTGTAGTATCTGTCATTGGTACAAATACTTACCCAAATATTTAAAATAAAGAAATAAAGATAGCTAGGAAGAAGTCAGAAGAACATAATGAGAGTTTTATTTTCTAGAAATGAAACATGCTAACAAGGTGTAGAAATGAGTTACATGCTTTCTCTCTGACCCTGAAAAAGAAAACTAGTGAAAGTTAAAATTTGAATTTACTCACAAGCCTGGCACATCATATTGCAAGAGGCTATGCTTTTCTCACATGTCATGAAAGCATCTTCTCTTCAGAGTGTCTCTCCAGAAACACTTTTCTCTACAGTCATAATCTTTATTTTCAGTTTGAGAATGTAATGAATGTGAATTTGTTGTCACTTGTTCCTTTTAGTAATATGATGTGATGCAGGTGGTCATGTTACTTTGTTACTTAGCAGCATGCATTTTTGACACTTTTTGACAAGTGCTTAGTTCATTTGATGCTGTACTTAACATCAGGGAAATAAGAGGAAATATTCCAAAATTGGCATGAATACTGCAGTTGGTCACATGATATCTTAGAAGGCCTGCCATTTGTTGGGCTTAGCCAATCAACACCTGTCTTTGGAAGATTATCAACACAAGGAATATAATACACTTAATTTTTTTGATACATTCATTCCCTTCATATATATTTTTCTGAACTGTACCTGTCTGTATTTCTGAGATGAGGTATTATGTACATTATTTACATTATTCGAACTATTGTCCTCATCTTTGTCATCATATTTATTACAACATTTCGACCCTGTTTGGAATGTCGAACTGAACCCTTTATTTTGCTCACTGGGATAGACTGTTCTAGTTCCATGTGTCATGTTTAATGGATGTCAGTTATCAGTTATCTCCTTGTTAATTTCCCTCTGAAAGTTCTCCACTGCCTTAACTGGGTATTGAACTCACACTCTTTGGGTCCTGTCACTGGATCTAACTAACACCTTTATCCACTGTGCCATATGTCTGAATAATGTAAATAATGTTTTCTGAACTGGTTGTAAAATTTAAATAATTTTTAAATCTGACTCCACAAATTTATATTCCTACAAAGTATGATATGTTTTTGAGTGAGTCAAGGTAAAAGTATTAAACAAACCACAGTGAAATGAACAAATATACAAAAGTGGCAAGTAAAAATCAGTGTTTCAGAGTATATAAAAAAAAACTGAGAAAGAACTGTGATTTGAACAAAAAAATAAAATATATTAACAATAATATAAAATTCTTTGTTTGGTTAATGATCTACAGAATTATTTGAAATAAGTGTAAGTTGGTATGTGGGCGAAAATTGTTTGAACTGTGAAAGTAATTTTAGAGTCTTTGGGATAAGTTGTTTTGGGAATTTAGTTGAGACATTGTGGCACCATCACTAATGTGGATAGGAAAACTTCTCTTTGAATGTCATGTCTTTGACTCAATACTGACCAGGTAGTGCCTAGTGGATGTTGAATGTCAAGTTGGGTAAACTCATGTCTTTTATACAAATATATAGGATCAATGATTTCTATCTTTTTATTAATCTGTAGTGGTAGCAACAAATAAAACACTAAATAATCTCTAATCCTTAGTACTTGACTATGTAGTAGTATGAAACACAAATAATAAATAATTAATAATAAAAGAAAAATTAAATGTTAAGTAATAAAATTACTTTAAAATAAGAATGATAAGTAACAATAAATAAAGAAAAAGATAGATTATAAATAAACAGTTAAATAAATATTGAAAACTCCCATAATGCACCAGAACAAGTGTTTTTGCTGTCAATTAAAACAGAAATCAAATTTTGTCCCTCTTCTTCTTCGATGTCCAATTGAAGCAGATGTCCGAGGATGTCTCTCTGGCAGGTCATCTGGCTACCTCCAGATGAGCATAAACTTATTATCTCAATATTCATATATGTTTTTTAAACTTACAATTTTTCTCTGAAATGTATACTAAACACTTTTATCATTTTTGTTTATGCTTATTGTACTGTATCTTGTATATGATTAGTTTGTAATGAATATATTTTCATTGTGAGGCTGATGATGTCTTCTTAACCCCAAAACAAAATTACATATATATACATACATAAAAAAGTGCATTCAGCCAAGGTCAAAGCATCATCAGAACAACCCACAGCAAGCCATTAAATATTACCCCATTGCTGACAAGGTGGGAAAGCAATTGTGGTGGTTCCTGGGCAGGTTTTGAAATCTGATTTTACCTTCTCTAGACTTGTCAGCCAAGGCTGGAGAGGCCAGTCTGCCCTTAGCTTAGATAAAGAGATGTTCATACTTTTCCAATATATATATATATATATATATGATTAATGCATTTAAAATTGTCACCTAGCTGATTGATGTTACCTTCAGCATCCCGACTTAGAGTTTCATAGGTGGGCATGTCCATCCACTCTTCAGGGGATAACAGCAATTTACTGCTTATATTTTTTCAATTTCTTTCAAAAAATGCTCAAGAAAACCATCTTAAAAATCCAAAGAAACTCCTGAACAAGGTGAAACATCCTGTTGAACTAAGAACAATCTGGTTCTTCTCTGATGAAAAGAATTTTTGTCATGAACAGCTGCACTGTCCATGACATTCCTCATGTCATGAAGACCAAGTTTTCCCAAACTGTAATGATTTTTGGGTTTCCAGTGAGGTTGATTACATGCTACATCTTTGTACATCCCTCCTAGTCGCATTAGCTTGTTTGGCAAGATACTGACTGTTTCTCTCTGTTCCACTCACCTTCAACATGACCTGACAAATTCTCCAAGACTTTTTTCCTCATTATGTGTATGGGTCTTAGAATTTCACCTGCCTCTTTCTTATTCTAAATATAAGCATCCTTTTTGTTTCCATTTTCCTTAAATCTTCTTCATTAATCACATGCTCATGCTATGGTATTCTCAGTGTTCTTCTGTTAAACTGTGTTTCTGTTGTCACAGGTATCTTCTTTATCTGTGAGGAGATTGTCCAGCATTTGCTGCCATATAGGACGACTGATATTACATAACACTTCAGCACTATTTTCTTTGTTTTTGACAAAAGGATATATATATATAAGTTCAAATTCCAGGCAAGTTCATTGCATTAACTTGAGAAATACCCTTGAGAAAGTTATAATTCCCTCTCTACTCCCCACCTCCTAGATATGGATTAAATAGCAGTGCAAACTGGGCTCTCTTGAACCAACAGAGGCGATCCAATTTTTTGCATATATCACTCTCACCACAACAGAAACTGTTCTCACATCCTTCGTTTGATCTTCACAGTGTTGATGAATATCAATGAGTGCAGTTTTTCTGCATTGGGGAATTCAATGAAATTGACACTTTGTATGCACTTTCATGTCAGACCCCATTTTGCCAGATTGACACTCAGCTTCCATTTGTAGGATGACAAGTAAATTATGGTCATTGGCAGAAAAGTTCAAACTCTGCTGCTAGTGTTCTTTGATATTGTGAACCAGCATTATAAAATTTCGATTTCGTTATGTATATAACAACTATGAACCCCAGATTGCAATATCGCATGAGCTCAAGAACAAAGTCCTTTCAATACAAAAGTGGGAAATCTATTTTGTGAAACATTTTGTTTAGATATTATTTTATTCTTTCTATTCAATCATTCACTTCCTTCCATATCAGTTAATATATCTTTTTTCATTATTCATGTCCTTGTCACTTTTTTGTTGGTTGGTCGGTTTTTCATTAGTATTCACACTAATGCAAAATGTATTAAAAAAGATAAATGGTGAGTTTTGTATTGATTTGAAACATCCAACATGGAGATAGATAGGCAAATGTGATGTCATATTTTACAATTGCCTTGCTGTTTGAATAGAAGGTGAAATTAACTTGAAAATACTTAAGTTTTTTTAATTTTTGTAACTCTTTGAATGAGCCACTAATATTTCTTGATGTTTTTTTCTTTTGACCAAATTTATAAAGATGCAGTAATTTTTTTTTAAAGAATGAAAAGTAAATTTAAATTTTTTCTTGGAATTTTTATTACTTTTTAATAATATAGCAGCCATTGTAAAGTTTAATCACCTCTCATTAATTTTCTTGAGCTAATAATTTATTTCATACAAAAAAATAATAAAAACAAAATGCAGTAACTTACATTATTTACATTATTCAGACTGTTATTCTCATCTTTATTGCTATATTCACAATGTTTTGCCCATTGTACACTCCGGCCTTTTTCAGGTGATTGGAATTTTGAACCAAACCCTTTATTTTGTCCACCAAGGTAGATTGTTCTAGTTCCACGTGCCATGCCTCTTTCGGATGTCTGAGTTATTTCACTTTAACTCAACTCTCCAAGTTTGGTTCACCACTGCTGTGGCCTGGTATTGAACACACAATTCTTTGGATCTAGTTACTGAATGTAACTAATGTCTTTATCCACTAAGCCATGTGTTGACCGCTACAGCCAAACTTGAAGAGTTGAGAAATAACTGAGATATCTGAAAGCAGGAATGGAATGTGGAACTAGAACAATCTATCCCAATGGACAAAATAAAGGGTTCAGTTCAAAATTCCAATCACCTTTAGAAGGCCAGAGCATTCAATTGCCGAAATGTATTGAATATGGCAATGAAGATGAGGGTAACGGTCTGAATAATATGAATAATGTAAGTAATCATAATACTTCATCTCAGAGATATAGAGAGATATTAAAATGCAATATGTTTTATATGGTGTTATTAAGGTGACAAAAGAAAAGTCCATCCTGGTGGTAAGCACTTCATTTTTTAACAGCTTTCATCACAACTTTTCTTTAACAAACAGCTTCATTTTTTTAAAATAATATTCATATTTTACTAACTACTATTGCGCCTATTATTTTTTTTTAGTTAAATGTAAAAATTTTCATTAAATCTTTTTTACATTTTAACAAAACAGCTGATCTGTTAAATTAATCACTTACAAGGAACTCAATAACAAAGTTCAAACAGTTTTTTTGTGTGACGCATTTTGTCTTGTAGGACTTCATTAGACTAAAGTGATGTTGACATCAATGCAATTACATATGTGCATGAAGAAGATGGAATGTTGAAATTTTAAATTTTAATTTTTTAATATATATTTTGGTTACATAGTCTAGTCAATTTCGTTTGGTTTCTTTTTCTTTTTCTTAATGTTTTTATCTCCTTTCTATACATTTCTGTTATTAGTAAATTACTTTCCCTTTTAATTAAAATAACATTTTTAAATCAGATTTATAGTTAGACTGATTACAAAAAGTAACTAATGTGATGTGTGTTTTGCTTTGTAAAACTTTATCACATTTGTTACAGATTTTCTTAAAAGTTAAAAGTTATATATTGTTTTCCCATTAGTTATATATACATACATATATATATAACGTAAATCATTCATACGAAAAACAAATAATGAAGTTAATTATATGGTTATATTGTTATAAACAAGGATCAAACCATTCATTAACGGATTTGAGGTTGATTGTATTTTATTATTAAATATTGTTTGCGAGAGTGATTCTTGCCATATAATTAACTTCATTATTTGTTTTTCGTATGAATGATTTACATTATATAAATTGAACACGCACTACATAATTGATAGATATATATATATATATATATATATATATATATATATATATATATATATATATATACACCAGATTCAAGCAATCGGGTGTCTAGCCACACTGCTGAACTGTGATACAACGAAACAGACTGTCTGTGGATGACTTGCTCTCATTCACCAATTGAGCACTATGGAGAAAGGGAATTTTTAACAGCTGATCCTTCTTCTTAATGCATAGCTCTTCACCAGAATTGAGCACTCTGGCTACTGGTCTAGCATTTATATACATCAACTATAATAATAATATGTTAAAAAGATTCCCTTTCTCTGCCGTGCACTGATAGCTTAGGGATAGAGTCTCTGACTGATGCCAAATTGGTCAAGTTTTGATCCTGGCTTAAACCAGTCGAATGTCTAGCCACACAGATGAGCTCTTGATACAGTGAAACAGGCTGTCTGTGGATATATATATATATATATATATATATATATATAATGAAGAAGTTATGAATCAGACCATGAAACAGTAGTAGTAAAAAAGTATTCAATACACATATGAAAAGATAAAAATTTAACATGTAGAATGGGCCCACTGATATATTTCCAATTTTGACATTTTACCCTCCAAATCCAAATAAAACAGATATAAATAACCCTGTCAATCTAATTATATATATAGCATCTATTTCTATATCTGAAGTAAAGTCCTGGATATGACAATAAACTACAACCACAGCAAGGTCTCTGATTGGGAGAGTGAAGGTTTTGAGAAGCATGGAACCATCTCTTAATTGCTGTTGTTCCCATGTCTACTCTGGCCCTAACACCTCTTAGGGTCCCAGCTATGGGAAAATAGTTTATCCCAAAACAAAAACAGCACTATGAAAGTGTCAGAATACATTTTCGTAGTAAAAATACCGGCAATACATTTTTATAGCAATATGACCAGCAATACATTTTATCTGTAGTGGAAGCCATAAAATTGTTCAAAATATTTAGATCTCAGATTTTGTTCATATGCCACTAAACAAAATCAACCAACCAACATGAAAGAACCTTTTCATGACATTAATCCATATATCAGGCTATAATTTCTTAAAGAAATCAAACTGTATTCCAAAATATAACTTCAACAACACTAGAACATAAAACACACATATCGCTGCCACTAGTAATCATGCCCATACAAACATGTATATGCACAAAAGCTGAGTATTAGCTACCATGTATTCAATTGTGAAATCAGAATAACATATATCATATTTTTATTACTTCAAAGCTCTCAAGAAAATTAAATTTTGGCATTAAGTGGACCATAAAGAGTTGATATGCCATTAAACAAACAAAACCATAAACTATCCAAAGTAAATTCAGTCATCACTTAATTAATAATGTTGCTTATCTTCTTCTTTTGAATAGAGAGTTCGCTCTCAGCTCTCTACTGTTTTTATCTTATTCTATGTGCCACATCCCTTCAAAATATTGGCGATTATGTCCCTCCACAATTACCTCTCTTTTTTAGTGCTTAATAAATTTTGTCTTTCTGTTAAATCTCCTAAACCCTGCTCTATTGTCCATTTACTCAAACCTGCTTAGGTTGGTTAAGCATTTTTTTCTCTATTACTTTTGCCTTCAATCAATCCTGTGAGTATCAAATTTTCCAAGCCCTCTTTCTCGTCCTGGTTATGATGATATACTACATCCACGTCCGGGGTAAGATGATAAACTACATCCGACAGCAAGGTGTGGGACTAACCCCAGAACACTAACCATCAATTAAAGTTATACCACTACTAACCATGGGTATATCATACCCGATTTTGAAAATATCAAAAAAATATTAAATATAAATCTTTATTTGAAATATTTTACATGCAGGCACTTCACACTTTGTACTTTGAGTTAACATTAATAGGAACTGAAAAACATATTATTTAGGTAAGAAAATTAGGTATTGAAAATTGTAATTAAAAATAGGAAAATTTGCACTGGGTACTATATACCCATGGTTAGTGTTCTAGGGTTAATTGCTGATATTCCCAGGTCCACCCTGATGCAGGGTGGTAGCACCTGTTAAGGTCCCAGATATGGACAAATAGTTCACCCTCAAAATCGGGTCAAGACGTGTAAAAATAGGTTTTATTACCACCAATACATTTCTGTAAAAAATTATCAGCAATGAATTTTTGAAGAAAAAAATTATTATCAGCAATGAATTTCTGGAAAAAATATTAGTAGCAATAAAAATCTTGTCCACATTAAATAACCCATAAAGGTTGATATGCCGTAAAATGAAACAAACCAAACCAAACCAAGCCCTCTTTCCTCATTATGTGCCCTAGAAATTTCAACTATCTCTTCCTAATATTAAGTATAAGTGTCCTTTTTGTTTCCATTTTCTCTAAAACTTCATTGTTGCTCACATGTTCAAGCCATGGTATTCTCAGCATCTTTCTGTAGAACCACATTTTTCTTGAGTGAAGCTTCTTCATCTGTGAGATAGTATTACCAATATTACAATATAGTATTACAATATTATCATATAATATTACAATATTACCATATAGTATTGCCAATATTACCATATAGTATTACAATATTATCATATAGTATTACAGTATTACCATATAGTATTACAATATTATCATATAGTATTGCCAATATTAGCATATAGTATTACAATATTATCATATAGTAATACAATATTACCATATAGTATTACAATATTACCATATAGTATTACAATATTACCATATATTATTACCAATATTAGTATATAGTATTACAATATTACCATATAGTATTACAATATTACCATATATTATTACCAATATTAGTATATAGTATTACAATATTACCATATAGTATTACAATATTACCATATATTATTACCAATATTAGTATATAGTATTACAATATTACCATATATTATTACCAATATTAGTATATAGTATTACAATATTACCATATAGTATTACAATATTACCATATATTATTACCAATATTAGTATATAGTATTACAATATTACCATATAGTATTACAATATTACCATATATTATTACCAATATTAGTATATAGTATTACAATATTACCATATAGTATTACAATATTACCATATATTATTACCAATATTAGTATATAGTATTACAATATTACCATATAGTATTACAATATTACCATATATTATTACCAATATTAGTATATAGTATTACAATATTACCATATAGTATTACAATATTACCATATATTATTACCAATATTAGTATATAGTATTACAATATTACATAACAGTTCTATACTCTTTTCTTTATTTCAAATGAAATTTCTTATTTCTTAATACTTTGCTTAAATTTAGAAAGTCATCTTTTGTTATTCCAATGTGACTTCTCATTTCAGTGTCACATTTTCCGTCCTCTTTTAAAACATTTCCTAGATATTGCTTGATATTGGTATCTCCAATTTGTAATTCACATCTTGAGCTGTCCTTTTTGCTGACAACCATGCATTCTATCTTCTTCCAATGATTAATCCTTTCTGCTCGCTTTCCTTCCTTACCTTTTGTAGGAATTCCTGTAGATTCCTTTCTGCATGTTATCAACACTGTATTATCAGTATATCTTATGTTGCTAAGATTGTGGCCACCAGTAATGAATCCTGATATGACTCCTAAATCCCTCAGGTTCACCTCACTGTAAAGGTTAAATAAGTTTGGTGTATTAAAAGTATTGCTGAGGTGACTTTGTTATACAAAGGTTTACAAACATATCTACATTTGAACACAAGTAATACAACCTTTGTCATACTTTTTTTATTTTAATTTGCTCCAAGCAAGGCAATAATGCCACAAAATGCAAGGGGTTACTGGGAGTGAAAGAGAATGAAAAATTTTAGAAGGAACCAGAAACCCAACAGGAAAACAGGGAACAAAGAATAAACCTCTATTCCTGTTCAAAAGACCGAGGAAGTCTGTTATTTACTTTTAATTCTGACTTTCCTCTTATTTGCTTTGTAACATTATTACTCATATTACTGTATTACTAATATATATATGTTATATATTATCTATACTCGTGGCTCCTATGTTGAACTTTAGTAAGTCTCCTCATAACCTTGTGCCCTTTCTGAAAGATTGTGCTTACTATGCTAATCTTATTATATCATGAGTTTGTATTGCCACTGCAGTCTTCTTTTATATGCCGAGTTTTTCAGGAGATAGACGATCATAGCTCTCCACACATTCCTGTGTTTTGTTACTCTAAGTAACTTTTATCACATCATCATACCTGTTTGTCCTTATTCTTCATCCATTTACATAAACTCTTTTGGTAGGTTACTCTCTGTTTCCTTCTGCTCCTTTTGCCTTCAATATGCCCTGTGAGTGTTAAATTCTCCAAGCTGTCTTTCCTCATTAAGTGTCCCAGAAATTTCAACTGTCTCTTTCTGATTGTAAGTATAAATTTCTTTGTTCTTATTTTCCTTATGACTTCCTCATTGCTTACATGTTCTGTCCATGTTATTCTAAGCATTTGTTAGTTGAACTACATCTCTGTTTCTCCCAGTTTCCTCTTCATCTGTGAATAATTTTTTTTCTGAATTCACTGCCATATAGGAAAATATATATCACGTAGTAGTTTTTCATGTTTATAATGAACTTTTTCTATCTCTTAATACTTAGTTTAGTTTCTGGAAGACATCTTTTGCTATTTCTATGCATTTTCAGAATTCTATGTCACATTTTCCTCTTTTCTGATTCTACACTACCCAGACAAATCACACAATTATTTTGTTCAAAGGAAACGTGCCATATAGAAGTTCTTAGTTTATCATGCAGAGATTGTCTAGAATTTACTGCCATATTGGATATTACATAGCAGTTCAGTTATAATCTCAACTCTCCTGTATGCCTGTCAGACCTGGGTACTCTACAAAAGGAACATCTGCAACCTTGAAAGATTTTATCAAATGAAACTCTGTCAAATCCTGTAGAACATATGACAGAACCAGATTACAAACAATGAAGTTCTCTGCGTAAATAAGGAGAGCCTTGAAACAATCAGGACTAGCCACCGACTTTCATAGGCTAGACACCTTGTCTGAATGCCAGACATCTGTCTGCCTAAACAAATCCTCTTCTCATATCTCACATCTGGCAAGAAACCATGTAGAACCCCATGTTGCCAATTCAAGTATCAGATCAAAAACATTTTGCTGAGGACAGAAATTGATCCAGTAAATTGTGAGATCGAAGCTTCAGAAATAGTCGAATGGAAGAAGAGCAGTCCATGAAAAAACATCTCTTGAAAACACCAAAAGAAAGAGAAAAGAGAGTCCAAAGTAAAGCCAGAGTTCTCCTTCTTCCTTCTCTCCCCTCCTACCTTACCATGCAGAGTCTGCGGACATCTCTTCAGATCCAATGTAGAACTCATTCCACATAGAAGCAAATGTTAACGAGCTGCCCAGTACTCAGCAACGGTTTCTGCCAAAAATGATGACAATATTATGTAGTAGTGCAGCTGTCTTTGTTTCTAAGAATATTCCTTCTTCTTCTTTCCCTCCTCCCCTACAGAATAACCTTTCAGGGTGTAGGCAATTATGACTCTCAACAAAATACTTAGAAAAAAAAAAAAAACCTTGAGTCATGTTCCTAAATAGCTGCATCAGATAAAGACTTTCATATGGATGTCATTCATGGAGCCAGATTCATTCAGGAAAAATGTCAATTGCATACAACCAC
The DNA here is from genome assembly GCA_964036315.1 of Acanthosepion esculentum. Lineage (NCBI taxonomy): Eukaryota > Metazoa > Mollusca > Cephalopoda > Sepiida > Sepiidae > Acanthosepion > Acanthosepion esculentum. The sequence goes on along the minus strand of OZ038476.1, from coordinate 20,569,059 downwards.
TTTCAGTGATTAAAAATGACTTGAAGCCTATATGTCTTAATGAGGACCATCCTTCTTTGAACCTCATGAACTGGCACCACAGAATCACAAAGAACTGTACCAAATAACAGACACCACATACCGAGAGGAATTTCAACAACAACAACAATTAAAATGAATAGCAGATGAAACTTGAAGAGGAAATAATGGTATAATCAAGATGTTGATTTTCCACATTACTTCAAACAAAAGGTTAGGAAGGAAACTCTCATCAGTACTGGAAAAAGCAATAATAATTAGTTGATATGAGAAAACCTATTTTCCTGAATATTGTTTTAAGAGAAATTTCAAACAGTATTAGCATTGGTTGCTCTTTCAATGAAAGTCAAATGTTTTCTTATAAGGAAACTGCTAACATTACCATTATGCATTCCCCATATCATGACCACATCAAATTAAAATATTACTTTCTTTTTATTTTAGAGCTCAGGTGAAATTTTGATTCTTCTAAGATTTTTTCCAGACTGAAGGAATTGCATATGACTTTAAGAAACACGAACTGAAGGTGAGAACTTTTGCAAGTCATCTTGCTTGCCAAAAGAGAAAATTTGTTGGAAAGCAAATGGGAAAGGCAATAACAACAACTTCTCTTGTCTCAATTTTTGCCTGTTTACTAATTCTGTCGCCCAAGAGATTGCATTGATGGTTAAAATCAAGCAATCACTACCTGGCGTTACTACCGGTGCAGCACAGAATTCTTCCTTCTGAACTGTCAAGTGACGTATTTAAAGATGTCTGAACAGACAAACCAACAATATAGATGAACACTGATAGTGCATTTTGTCAGTCCACCAATTTGTTAGTGTGATCTTATTTTTTGATAAGTAAATGAGTTAAAAATGTATTGCTTTCTTTCTTTGTCTTCTTCCATCTGTATCTCTCTTTGTATCACTTCAGTTTTTTCCTGTCTCTCTTTCTCTCTCTCTCACTCTCTTTCTCTCTCTCTCACTCTCCCTCTCTTTCTCGCTCTTAATATATCCTCTTTACTACTCAATAACTATTATTTATCTTTCTTTTAGTTATATTTACAAAAATCATTCATTTCTCCTTTCCTTCCTCTATTTCTCTTTCAAACTTGTGCTCTCATAATAACATGCTATATATATATATATATATATATATATATATATATATATATATATATATATATATATATAGGATTATAAAAATGTTATTGGTCAGAGTTGAATTAGACCAGGAAACAGTAGTATTAAATACATTTCACTATCTTCAGGTGATTTGGGCTAAATGATTTATATATATATATATATATATATATATATATATATATATATATATATATATATATATATATATATATATATATATATATGTATATATATATATATATATATATATATATATATATATGTGTGTGTGTGTATATATATATATATCTATATATATATATATATATATATATATATATATATATATATATATAATAAAAATTTGTAGGTCTGAGCAATTGGATCGTGATTACGATTCCAATGTAATAAATTATAACCATGGAATATTAGTGTTTGAGCCTTTTTTATTATATTCTTACTCTTTCTTGGACATTGAGTTCTACCTGGATTCTATCCTCTTGGGAATTTATTTATATATATATATATATTTATTTTATATATACATATATATATATATATATATATATATATATATATGTATATTGACCACTAATATTATCAATCAATATATATATATATATTTATATATATATATATATATATATATATACTGATATACAGGGTGTAATGGGAAAATGGTTGCCATGTTATATTTTTAATTTAATGCATGCCTGATCTTGTTGACTACACAGTATAGAAGGGTCGATTGGGCACTCTGCAAGAAATTTGGAAATGGCATTCTGTACTGCTTGGTATTTATGCTGGAAGCACCGATACAAACATTTCACAGTATTTGGGTGTCAATCTATATAAAAAATGAAACCAGCACTAAATAAAATTAATTATGAATATAGCAACAATCTTTTAAATGTCTATAAACGCAAATGTTCTGGGATGCTCAAATTGTTAAAAAATTTTTTTTAAATTGCAGGTCGAGTATTTTTAAAACATTAAAAAAAAAAAATTAAACTAAGTGAACTCATGTACATATCTTTAACATGAATTGACTCTAAAAGAGCATGTTTCATGCACGTTTACAAAAAAAACTTCACAACTATCAATTACATTAATTTTTTGTCTTAACAATTCACCTCTGAAGATGATCTTGGATGAGATTGAAAGTACTTGATAAAATAAAAGAAATAACCAAAACTACGGTTTCTTCCTTAATCAGTTTAATAACAACACTAAGAAATTGATCTGTGAATTTGAGAGGATTAAAATAAACAGACATAATATGTATAGATTATTCAACCAAACATGCTTGAATGAAGATATGCTGCCTAAATATACATACATGAGTTGAATTAGTTAAAAGTAAGCACCACTTCTACTCCAACAGTTTCTTTTCTTGAACTTCTTTGTCCCATTTCCTTGCTTTCCTGATAACTACAATCTTCAAAAATTTAAATGCAATATCAATCACCATCTTCTGTCTTCTTGAACCCTGTTCAGCTTTTATCCTTTCCTCAGTTCTCTCTATACCCAGTCTTTTCTCTCACGTTCACTCTCTGTAACCCCTTGCATACTAATGGCATTCCTGCATTGCTTAGGGTGAAATGATTGATATATATATATATGAAGAAATATAGTCTTAAGGTGTGCTATATTTATGGGATAAAGTGCTCAATATCAGAGATAAAGCGTGTGTAAATATAAAAGTGAACATTGAAGTCAACACCTTTTATGTTGTGTGGGAAGTAGTGATCACTGATATGCAAATGAATGTGTCATATGCCAGGAAAGCAGCGGGGGTGGAGGTGGTGACATTACTATTGACCAATACAGGTGTGTTACACACACACACACATCAGTCATAGCTTGAGTAGTGGTGAGGAAATATGGTGGTGTCAAAGCAGCTTGTTGGGGACTGTCTGCTTTATAACGTTAACTTCAACTTGTCTGAAGTTGCATCTAGTCGCCAAATACATCAAGCCTTAGGGGATAATACTGTAAGTAATGTGCATCAAGGAACATCATTAGGCTGAAAATTTCTCCATCTTCGTAGTCTGGAAGAAGATTAGACCATAATAAAATAATATAATTTTCACTCATTTATGTTTCTACCCACTTTTACCAATTTTTGTCTACCATTTTTGATGGTCCACCAGCAAATTTTACCATCTTTGTGGTTTATCTCGAATTGTTTCTTTCTTCTACTGGTCTTCTTACATATTCTCTTCTGTTAGAATGTAACTTCATCTTGCATTCAGCAATAAAATCACTTTTTTTCCATTTTCAAGCATCCTATATTTGATGTTCTTTTGATCACTTCAATCTTTTTTATAATGTTCTTTTTGGTTAATGATGTCCTTCTGTTGCTATATGATCGTTCAAGTTGTTTTTTTTTTTTGTAATAGTCGACATACTGTATAAGCAAAAACCTCACTCTTAAGACTTCATTCAATCCTTACTTGTCTGGTTGTTAATTTTGGATTGCCTATCATCTCTCTTTTTTTGTTGTCTTCCAGTTGCATTTTAAACATTTCCAGTAGTAGTAAGTGGCTTTTGAAAAAGTCTGTTTCTGGAAATATCCAGCCACCTGGCTATTTCTCATAAAGTCATCTTCCTCTTCAAAGTCAAAATCTTCATCATTGTTTCAGCATCCATTTTAGCTATGATTTTATTGTAAAAAAAAGCAGCCTAATGTTAAACTGAAATGATTGCCAAGACATCTTACACTCTTGTTAATAAGATGGAAAAATTCCTACTAAGGAACTTGCATATTTTCATGACTATCATCTCATATCTTTCATCGGCCCAATAATTTTGCATGGCCCTTTTTTCAGCTTCAAGTTGCTTAAATCTTCTGTTACGCAGCAAAGGGATGGATTTTTTTATTTATGAATGTGACAGTTTTTTTCCAATATTCTGCATACTCTATCGACTGAAACCTCACTGTTAAGACTGTATTGACTCCTACCTAGACTCATAATCTTTCTTTCATCTTTCTTGTCTAATGTTTGTTGTCTTCCAGTTTTCTTTGCATTTAAAATAATTCCAGTAGGGGGAAAATGGCTTTCTGGAAATTCCCAGACATCTAGCTCTTTCTCATTCCTATTCAATGTCACAACCTTCATCTTAGCCATCATTTTATAGTAAAAAAAAGAAACAACCTAATGTTCAACTCCAATGACTTGTCAATGCACTTTACACTCCAGTTAATAAGATGTAACAATTCCTACTTAAGAATTTGCATATCTTACATTGGCCCAATAGTTTTGTATGTCCTTTTGTTCAGCTTCAAGCTGCTTAAAGCAGTGTATCTTTCATTACATGGGACTTACAAACCACCAAAAATTATTTTCCAATCCTCAAGGCCCACAGACACTACTAATAAAAGCATAATGCTAAACAATCTGAACTTAATTTTTTTTTACAGTAAAGGTTTACCCTGTACAAAGACTAGAGGCCATTCAAGGTAGAGGATTATGTTAAAGGTTAGTTTATATGAATAGGAGGGAAGATAATGGTTTACTCTAGACTTGAACAGGTTAAGAATGTAGTGATTGGAGAAACATTCTCTTGGGAGACTGTTCTACAGAGCAGTGGTTCATGGGAAGAGAGGAACTTACTTCTCACTGAGGTAATGTGGGTGGTTTGCTACAATGTAAGTAGCATGGTGAATCCTAGTCATGAAGTTTAGATTTGGCAGAACCAAGGAATGTGGTTAATACAAGCACTTTAGTAAAGTAGCGATAGAACAGTCAGAGGCTTGCCACATCCCACCTATGAGAGAGAGGTTGGAGGTGGAAACTAATCTATCACCCACAAGGACTCATAGATGCTTTGGAACTCTATCAAGACTGGAAAATGAGGAATGGACAGCTCCTGTCTAAATAATAAAATAAAGGTCTATAATCATTTTTCTGAAGCTGTCCCAAGACTTTTGCATACCAGTGTATAATTTGAGGCCTCTTCACCATGTTGTAAATAAATATGTATAATAGCATACTTATTGATATTTATTTTTTAATTTCAAATATATAAAGATTGCCATCAGTTGGAAGAAAGATAGGAGCTCAAAAAAGAAACAAAAAAATTAATGAACAATGTTGGAAATTGCAAAATATTGAACAGAGACCAATCAAGAAAGCAACTGAAAACATTGGCAAGATAAGAATGGATGCCACAAAATGAGATTTGAGAAATAATTAAAAAGATAATAAGAAAGAAAAGAAACAAAATAATTGAAAAAACTGGTGTTGCTAATCTAAACACGGGGGGAAAAGAGAATATTAAGAACATTGGCTGAAGACCCAAAAGCAACGAAACTACCAACCATTTCAGAACATTTCACAAAATGATAACAGTAATAGTTACTCCTTTTTTCTTTTTTCTTTTTTGATTGGTTTCATTCCAAGCAAGGTAGTAAAGTCACTAATACACAAGTGCTTAGTAGGCGTGGAAGAATTATGAACAAAATCAGTAAGAATGAGTGAGAACAAAAAGAGTAATCCTGAGGAGAGTAGATAGCAATTGACATTGCATTTAAAGTTAAAGTTAGCTGGAAATTATTGAGCTGGAAGCAAGTTCCACAAGCAAGAAGTGCGAGAAAAGAAACTGTTAACATAGAATTTACAGTTACATCTAGTCAGCTCAACTGTAAATTGGCGATTTTCTTGATGCCAGTCTGGTACTGCAATTAAATTTGAAGAGTCCAGGTACCATAGCAAACAACTCATCCAAAGAATTACCATGAAAGTATTTATATAGAAAGGACACAGAGAGGCAACTTTAGAGTGATGGGAAAGTGACTGAAGCCAAGCTTTCAGATCAGGAGCAATAATATTGCAGATTCTTCTTTGGATCATATCAAGGAACTCAAGGTAAATAGCAGGGGCACCAGATCATATGTGGCAGCAATATTCTAAGCATGGATGAATGGTAGACTTATGGATATGTAAGCTAGATTCTGGAGAGAAAAATTGTCTTGTATGACACAGTGAACCAACTTTCTTAGCAGCTGACCTAGAAATGAATTCATTATAGTCTTTCCACTTCATGTCAGCTGAGAAGATTAGCTATTGTGTAGTAATTCTGCTACAGATCAATTTATTACTTAATAACAATAGAAAAACGATCCTCCATTTTATGTCCATTAGAAACTTCCATTTGATGGAAATATGTTGAAAATTTTCAGATCATTGGATGATTAATACAAATTTTATTGTGAAAACATTGACTTGCTTAATAAAATCTGACATTATATGGTCATTCTGTGGTGGATCTGTTTATTACTTTATAAAAATAGAAAACCGATCCCCCACTTTACGTCCAGTAGAAACGTATATTTAATGTAAATATATCTTGAGAATTTCCCCAAGATGGGTGGTTTAATATCAATTTTATTGTGAAAACATAGACTTGCATCATAAATTCGGACGTAGTCTAAAGACAAAAGAGAAGCTATTAAAAATTAATAATGGAGATACAACTACAACAGCTAACAACTCAAACTTACTGATACAAACAAATATGTTATAATGAGAGTAGAGAATCAAATTTTCAGTGAATAACAATGGATTTTTATATTCAATTTTTCTTTATATGAGCTATTAGGTGAAGTGATGATTATCAGTATAATATTAAATAATTATTAATATTATTACAGTCATTGACATAAAATTTAACATCATTAGCATTATTTTTTTGATGATGTAGATGAACTGTGGCATCGGTAATGGTGTCAGCAGTGATATATTTTACATATGTAGTAAGCAAAATAAATTCTACTGAAAAGGATGTGAAAATTTGCATAGTTAAAGCCTGAGCTACCTTGAATAAAATGGATGTAATCTGGAAATCTGATCTACTAGACAACCTCAAATGAAGATTCTTTCATCCCACTGTAGAGGTGGTGTTAATGTATAGTGCTACTGCTTGGACATTAAATATAAACCCTAGAATCTAACCTACACTTGGATGCTGTGAGCTATACTTAACATCTCTTGGAGACAAGATCCACCTAAACCACAGCTCTATGGACCTATCGCTGATATTTCTAAAATCTTACATGAACCAGAATTTGCAAGTGATCTACTATTCCAAACACCTAACTATGGAGTAAGATAGGTAGGTTGACCAGCAACCACCTACATTGACCAGAATGCCACCCTAAATAGCTCAGATCTAGATACAGGAATGTGATGGTTGGTGTGATGGACTTATGAATATAGAGTTAGCTCGACCAAATAAATAATATATAAAATATATTAATATTGTTATTACTATGAGATGATTCTGAAAAGTTTTCAGCCCAACCAAGAAGGAATTAAAAAAAGATTCTGATTTTTGGTCATTTGTAAGATTTTGAAATTTTCAGAAATTTTCAGTATGTCTTTTTGCCTTTATTATGTAAAGCTTCTATTTTTAATCATTTCACCCCAAGCAAGGCAATAAAGCCACTAGGACACATGGGGGTCACTGAGTGTTAGAGAATATGGGAAAAACCAGTATTAAGGAGAGAGGACAAAAAACAACATGTATTAAGAAGACAGACAGAAGATAATGATTAATATTGCATTTCAATTTTTGAAGGTCAAATTTGACTGGAAACCAAGAACCCAGAAGAGAGGTCCACACAAAAGAAGTGCAACAAAAGAAACGGTTAGCATAGAACTTACAGTTACATCTAGTCATTTCAACTGTAAATTGATGAGACCTTGCCGACAATCTAGTACTGTCTTAAATTCATGAAGTCTAGACACCATAGCAAAGAACTCATCTTATCAGTTACCATGAAAGAATTTATGGGAAGCTAGGTTACGGTAGTGGAAAAGGGACTGAGGTCAAGATGCCAGGTCAGGACCAGTAATATTGCATATTCTTCTTTGAATTTTATCAATAATCTCTAAATATATAGCAGGAGCACCACACCAGATCTTGTAGCAATATTCAAAGCAAGGATGAATGCTAGACTTATAAATATATAAGATACATTCTAGTGAGAAAAATTGTTTCACATGACATAGTGAACTTCATTTCTTAGCTAGAGACTTAGCTCTTTTTGTTTACAAGTTAATTTATATTTAACAAGAATTTGAATATTCTTATAAGATTGAAATCAATCATTTGATTTAATGATTAAGTCAGTGCAAATATTTATAATTTGGTAATTAACAGGATATTAATTATTGATAAATCATTCATTAATGTTATTTGGTGAAAGACATTTGAAATCTTACTGTCTTTGCATCTCTCTGCTTCTTTCTTTTTTATCTTTTTTTAAATCTATAATCACTTTATTTTCATTTTCTTTCTCCTTTCGTTTCTCTTTTTCTTCTTTTTCTTCCCTCCTAATCTGTTTGTAGTTTATTGACACTTTTTCTCTCTCCAACTTTCACATCAACAAAATCCTCCTCCCTAACTCAACTGTTTTTCACTTCTCTCCACATTGTTCATTTTCTTTTCTTTCTTCACTTTTTTTTTAGCAGCTTAGTTAACTTTTCTCTCTTTTATTCTACTTCATTCTAGGTTCTTTCGTTTTTGGTCTTGATTTGCAAAAACTTTTATTTCACTCTTTCACATGTTTCTGTTCAATTTATTCACTATTTCTTTTCTCCATTCTTTCCTATTCACTTGGTTTCTTTCTTATCTATCTGTATCAGTTCATTATCTATCTCAGCATGTTCACTATCTATCTATCTCAACATGTTTACTATCTCAAAATGTTCACTATCTAAACATGTCATCTATCTATCTATCTATCTATCTATCTATCTATCTATCTATCTCAACATGTTCACTATCTATCTATCTAAACATGTCATCTATCTCAACATGTCATCTATCTCAACATGTTCACTATCTATCTATCTATCCCTGTCATCTATCTATCTATCTCAACATGTTCACTATCTATCTATCTAAACATGTCATCTATCTATCTCAACATGTCATCTATCTCAACATGTTCACTATCTATCTATGTCATCTATCTATCTATGTCAACATGTTCACTATCTCAACATTTTCACTATCTATCTAAACATGTTCACTATCTATCTGAACATGTTCACTATCTCTCTCAACATGTTTACTATCTCAAAATGTTCACTATCTATCAATCTAAACATGTCATGTATCTCAACATGCTCACTATCTAAACATGTTCATCTCTATCTATTTCAACTTGTTCACTCTCTATCTATCTATCTTTTTATCTATCTATCTCAGTATGTTCACTCTCTATCTGTCTATCTCTCTCAACATATTATCTATCTATGCTAGCTATTTTCTCGCTCTCTCTCTCTTTGTTATGTGTCTTCTTTTTACACTTGTATACATCTCTTTCTCACTCTCTATTTCTCAAATTTTACATTTCATAAATATGTCTATTTTTCTGTTGTCCTGGGTATGACAATAAACTACGACCAGCAGCAAGGCTTCTGACCAGGAGATTGGAGGTTTTGAAGAGCGTGGAACCACCTCCTAATTGCTGTTGCTCCCAGACCTGAGGTAGTAGCACCTGTTAATGTCTCACCTATAGGCAAGTAGTGAACCCACAAACAAAAAACAATGGTACATTTTGATAGTAAAATGGCCAACAATACATTTTTATAATAAAATGACCAACAATACTTTTGTTATAGCAAAATGACAAGCAATGCAACACTAAAAAATATAAAAATACATTTTTATAGTAAAATTATCTCCAATACATTTTATCATCTACAAAATATATATCTAAAAACATACATTTACTCTGAAAGTTTAAAATTATGTACAAAATATCTGTAGTTGGTAGCATAAAATTATTTATAAAATGTTTAGATTTCAGCCTTAAATAACCGAAAGAGGTTTATGTGCTGCCAAAGAAAATCTAATAACCAATCAACCAACGTGAAAGAACTCTTTCATGACATTAGTCCATATAACATCCTACAATTTCTTAAAGAACCCTGCACAAAAGCTGAGTATCATCTACCATGTAATCAACTGTGAAAGCAGAATAACACATATCATATTTTTATTACTTCAAAGCTCCTAAGAAAATTAAATTTTGGCATTAAATGACCCATAAAGAGTTGATACACCATTAAATGAACAAAACAATCAGTCAATGGATTTTTCTCTCTATCTATGTATCTATTAGTTATCATTCTACTTTTAGTATCTATATAATACTAAAAGTCTGTAATTGCATGTATATTTGCATGCTTGTGTGGTGTGTCTCTCCAGTGCATAATGATTTATGAGTTATTGATACAGTATTTTTATTTTAACTTCATTCATACAATTTTTTTAATTAAAATATTTTTATGTTAAAGACAGACATAAAGAGATCCCGCTTTGCCGTTTCATCCAGTTGTTTGTAGAGTAATTATTTATATTTCAGTTTTCTTTAAACAAACAATATTTTAGATATTTAAAAAATATTTTTTAGTATATTTAAAAAATTAAAAGTTTATCCCAGAAGTTCTATTACTATTGAGTTCATGCATAATTGTCAGGCATTTGTTAAGCAATATTTATTATGAAAAAAGAAACATATAACAATTCAATGATAACATTTTTAAATGATTATTTCAAAGCATTTGATTATCGACACATATTTTTATAACCTGAAAATAAAATATTTTCATTAAAAAAGTCAACAAAACAGCAATTTTTATTAACAAAGAACTCGCCTACAAAAACGCCTGATAATTATGCACCAACCCAATATTAAATGCTGTAAACAATCACTAAAACCTTAAAGATGAACTTGTAAACCAGACCAGTGATGATATTAATGAATTGAAATATTTAACTGAGTCATAATAAAATTAACTTTAATTTCAATGGAATGTTGTAATCAATTTCAATGTTTTATAAGCTGAACTGTCAGTGACCCAACGTGTCATGGGTAGTCTAGTTTTATGTAAATCTCTTTCTCCCTGTCTGTTTGTCTCTCTCTCTCTCTCTCTCTCTATGTCTATCATCGAACTACTTTTAGAATTTTATTTTTCTTTCTTTCTTTCTTTCCAGCGATCTCAGTATCAGTTATCTTGTGACTTTAACCATTTATCTCTCTCTCTCTCTCCCTTATATTTTTTCTCCTTGGTAATTCTACAATTTAAAACTTAATAGAGATTTGATTTAGATTTCTAAATAGGTAATTTTAATTTTTTACTTTTAATTTTAATTTCAAATTTTATAAATCTTTTAATATCTATGATAACCTTGCTTAGTTGTCAAATTTTTCGAATCACCCTATACTTGTATCTTGATTGGCTACTCTAGCTTATGTAACAGTGTTTACTCCTAGCTAAGGATCGTTGATTAATTTGAAACTTTTAAAACCATTTATTCTATATTCTATATCATCACTTGACAAGACACAAGAAGTGTTGAAACAAAATGGCTACTTTTGTCAGATTTTATAACATATTTATGTTGTAATATTCAAATAAATAATTATATATATATATATATATATATATATATATATAATTACTTTCTTTAACACCTAACTGCTAGTCTTCTCTTGCTAATGTTTTAATCTTTCTATTGCTTCTCTTCAAGTCTTTTCTATTTTTTCTTGATATTCTATATCTCTCTATTTTTATTATGACCATTTTCTACTCTTCCCTGTGCTGCCCTTTCTCTGTATTTGTCCCCAGATACTTTTCTCTCTCTCTACGTTTAACCCACCTTTTCCTTCTACACATCACTCTTATAGTTTTTGTTTCTTCTTTTATACTTTTCTCTCCAGTTATTTTTCTCTATGGAACATTCTTTCATCCCCGCCCCCACATATACGTTTTTTTTATTTCTCTCTCTCTCTCTCTCTCTCTTTTTTATTTCTCTCTCTCTCTTTTTTTCTAACTTTCCAGATTACAATCATTCTCTCTCTTTTTCTCTCTGATATTGCATTCTTTTTCCTTCTATTCTCAAACTAAGGTTTCAAAGCCCTTAATGAGTTTGAACTTTAAAATCGGATTAAAAAAAGACTGAAAACATCTCCAGCACATTTTGTTTGATTTGAATGCCTCAAAATTTCTTGCCTTTTTCTATGGAACTAGTTTCTACTCTGCACAACTCCACAGTAAAATTATTGGATATTTCTGTTTAATTTATTTGCATTCTTTATCTTTGGTTTACGGCTCATCTTGTAACAATGTTCATTCAAGAATCAAATCATAAATCTTTGAATCACAGTGTTGTGGAGTAAATAGTACACCACCAGAGTCTATAAGAACTTAGTCCATAACTATAAATACAGAGCGCTCCAAATCAGAGGATAAAATAAACCATTTGGAGTCAGTCTTCAGAATTCAGAATTCTTACGACTTATAAAAGTAACAAGGATTCAGAACTCATATGTTGTAACTGGAGTTACAAGGATTTTGGAAACTCATACTGAGTGAACAAACTCAGAAAAAAACTACTTGATGCTTTGGGAAGAAGGATACTGGTGATAACAAGAATTTTAACCACATTGGTTTAAAAAAAAATTTTTGTCATGTAGAAGAAAAAAATTCTATCTCTTGAGTGTAGGAAGAAAACATTTTTGTGAATATGGAACAAATTTTGACTTTGATAGTTGAAATTCAACAACAACAGAAATAGAAGCAACAACAAAATCAAGAGTTACTAGAACTACAAAAACAGCAACAGGAGTTGTTGGATATAATTCTAAAGAAAACAAAAAATTTTCAACATCTCTTATGGCAGGCCCTGTCCAAAACACCATATCTGAATTTGTATACAATCCTGGTGATGGACTGACTTTTTCTGCGTATTTTTGTAGATATAAACAAATATTCACTCAGGAATGCAGTGGGTTGTTACAAAACAATGAATATGAATGAAGCAAACATTTAATCTAGTGAAATAAGTGTAATTTGCATGTGTGATAGACACATCTGTATATATGCATGTGTGTGAGAGAGTTCAAAAGTTAAAAGAAGACCAAAGGAAATGAAAAGGCCTCATCCGGCAGCATTCTTATCTATGTGCGAACTACATCTTACCATCCGTGGGGGAAATAAGAAAAAGAGGATGACAGAGAATGTCACTGCCTATTTATAGGCTTAGGGAGTGTCCTCTAGCGATGTTTTTTTTTTAGGAAAGTAAGTGGGATAACTCCACAGGTTCAAAGCATGGTTTACTGGCAAAGGAGTAGGTATCCTAAAGTGGATATTGCCCTTATGGTGATCATAGATTCATCTGCACCCCTTCTTAACTACCATCATTAACAGAATCAATGAGGCTCTTGATGACAAACACACCTTGAGGACCATAGCATGAGATATCCCAAAGGCCTTCAACAAGGTGTGGCATAAAAGTCTAGTACACAAGCTCTCCAGTTATGGAATCACTGGAAGGCTCTTCTCAATCATAAAATCCTTCTTAATAGGTAGGTCCCTGAAGGTAGTTATTAATGGCCAGTCCTCCAGTGCCCTGGCAATCAATGCAGGCATCCCACAGGGATTTCTTGGACCAACCCTCTTTTTGATCTATATAACTGATCTGCCTAAGAATATACTCAGATCATTTGTAAACATCTATACTGACAATATGACTATATACGGGCGTGCCTGTAAAACTCTTGATGGTTAGATATTGGTGGCTGATCTCTCTTCTGATCTTGTACAAACTATACAGTGCGGTAAAAACTGGCTGGTTACATTCAATGCATTGAAGACCAAGCTAGTTACATTCCATCATTGCCAATCTGACCGCAAACTATCATCAATCAAAATGAACGGAGTTCCTCTTGGGGAACCAATGTGCCTCAAAAGACTTTTAGGCTTCAAACTCTCACCTGACCTCAAATGGAACTTGTACATATGATCCATTGCTAAGTATGTAGGTAAAATTATCAGCTCCCTGTACCACACCAGTAAGTACCTGACTCCTCCTACTATCCTCTACCTTTACAAGAGCCAGATCAGGCTAAAAATGGAGTACTGTTTTCATATCTAGGCAGGAGCTGCCAAGTCCTCACTCTCCAGTCTTGAAACAATTCAAAAGCATCTCTGAGCCCTAATGGGTGATGAATTATTCTCCACCCTTCAGCCCCTCTCCCACAGGCAAGATGTAGCAAGTCTCTCACTGCTCAACCATGGAAAGTGCTCAGACAAACTACATTCCCTGGATCCTCCGAGGTAAACCTTCACACCAAGAACATGCCATACCATTTACATAGTAGCAAACCACCCATATTCCCTCCATATTCCATCAGTGAGAAGTAAGTTCCACTTGAGCAGCTTCTTCCTGTGAACTACTGCCCAGTGGAACCAACTCTCAACAGGATTTTTTTCCCGATCACTACAATCTTAACCTATTCAAGGCTAGGGTTAACCATTATCTCCCTCACCTATACATGCAAAAGGCCTCCTAATGTAACCCTCTACCTTGAGTGGTCCCCAGGCCTTACAAAGATGGACTCTCACTGTAAAAACAAAACTACAATGAACTACAATGATGGGGTACCATCTTATTAAACTATGATTTTACGATAGAGTACCAACCGTCTAAAAAATTAGAACATGTAGATGGATTATCAAGATTAATACCTAAAAATGCAGAACCATTTGAGGACACGATCATTGCAGCACTGAAAAGCAAAATGGAAATAAAAAATATTTTGTGCAACATAGTACAAGAGTTACCAGTAACGATGGAAGAAATAAAAGAAAAAGCGGAAAATGACATCTTTATTGTGAAAATAAAAAAAGACAATTGAAAGAAAATAACAAAGAATGAACTCCGGACTTAAAAGTTTACTTGCTATGCAACAGGGTAAGTAAAGTGCAGGGAAAGGGTTGTAATATCTAGTGTGTTACAGGAGTGAATATTGGAGCATTTTCATTGCAGTCATCCTGGTATTTCAAGAATGAACTCTCTGATAAGAAGTTTCGTATATTGGACCAGAATGGACCAAGATATTGAAAAAATAGTGAAAGCTTGCAGAGGTTGTGTTCTGGCAGCAAAACTACCGATCACAAAGATAGAACTTTAGCCAAAGACCAACACACCATGGTCAAGATTGCATATAGATTTTTCAGATTCTATGAATGGATCACATCTTGTGGTATGTCTGGGAATTTATAAGTGCAAAAATCTAACATCTTTATTGACAGTGAATTTCTTGCATGAACTGTTTGCAAGATACGGCATACCAGATACCATAATCTCAGATAACAGAACACAATTCATGGGTAAAGAATTCAAAGACTTTTTTGTAAGATATACTCCATTGAGCATATTATGACCCACACCGCCATATCACCCAAAGTCGAATAGACAAACAGAATGGTTGGTGGGAATGTTCAAAAGAGCATTGAAGAAAGCAAGTCTTGAGAAAGTAAGTGAGAAGGCAATTCAAAATTTTCTGAGAGTTTACCATGTGACATTGATTCCCAATACACCATCAGACATGTCACTGGAGGAATTAATGTTTGCTAGAAAAGTAAAATCAGTATTCAACAAGTTATTACTAAGTCAAAAAACACAAACAGATAAAAAAAAATGAACCCAAAAGTTTTAAGGTCAGAGATGAAGTGTTCTTTAGAGCATATAAGGATGGCAAAGAAAATGTGGGAAGATGGCATTATATCAGGAAGAATTGGGAAGTTGATTCACATGGTAAGAAGGAAAAGATTTGAACATAAAAGGCACCAAAATCAGATATAAAAAAGGTTCATCAATGAAAGAACTAATATATTGGAAGAACTGATAAAAATGCTTTCTGATGTTTTTGATGCGCCAGAACCACAAAAATCATGGAACCGGCAAAGACAAGTTCCAGAAAAAGAAAGCGTACTGAAGAACTGGAAGTTGAACCAAGACATAAAAGGGACAAAGTCAAGTATATTGACAAATTCTCCAGAAAGAGGAGTTACGAATACTTATAACAATTAAAATATTTATAAAATGTATTAGTCTCAAAAATGGGGATGCTGTGGAGTAAATAGGATACCCCCATGACCATAACAATAAATAAATAGGATAACCACCATGACCATAACTATAAATAAATAGGATAGCCCCTATGACTATAACTATAAATAAATAGGATAGCACCCATGACATAACTATAAATAAATAGGATATCCCCAATGACCATAACTATAAATAAATAGGATAGCTGCCATGACCATAACTATAAATAAATAGAATAGTCCGCATGACCATAACTATAAATAAATTGGATAGCCCCCATGAGCATAACTATAAATAAATAGGATAACAACCATGACCATAACTATAAATAAATAGGATAGCCCCCATGACCATAACTATAAATAAATAGGAAAGCCCCCATGACCATAACTATAAATAAATAGGATAGCCCCCATGACCATAAATATAAATAAATAGGATAGCCCCATGACCATAACTATAAATAAATAGGATAACCACCATGACCATAACTATAAATAAATTGGATAGCCCCCATGACCATAACTATAAATAAATTGGATAACCCCCATGACCATAACTATAAATAAATAGGATAGCCCCCATGACCATAACTATAAATAAATAGGATAACCCCCATGACCATAACTATAAATAAATAGGATAGCCCCTATGACCATAACTATAAATAAATAGGATAGCCCCCAAGACCATAACTATGAATAAATAGGATAACCACCATAACTATAAATAAATAGGATAGCCTCCATGACCATAACTATAAATAAATAGGATGACCACCATAACTATAAATAAATAGGATAGCCCCCATGACCATAACTATAAATAAATAGGATAACCACCATAACTATAAATAAATAGGATAGTCCCCATGCCCATAACTATAAATAAATAGGATAACCACCATAACTATAAATTAATAGGATAGCCCCCATGACCATAACTATAGATAAATAGGATAACCACCATAACTATAAATAAATAGGATAGCCCCCATAACCATAACTATAAATAAATAGGATAACCACAATGACCATAACTATAAATAAATAATATAGCCCCCATGACCATAACTATAAATAAATAGGATAACCACCATAACTATAAATAAATAGGATAGCCCCCATGACCATAACTATAAATAACTAGGATAGCCACCATAACTATAAATAAATAGGATAGCCCCCATGACCATAACTATAAATAACTAGGATAGCCACCATAACTATAAATAAATAGGATAGCCCCCATGACCATAACTATAAATAACTAGGATAGCCACCATAAGTATAAATAAATAGGATAGCCCGCATGACCATAACTATAGATAAATAGGATAACCACCATAACTATTAAGAAATAGCATAGCCCCCATGACCATAACTATAAATAAATAGGATAACCACCATAACTATTAAGAAATAGGATAGCCCCCATGACCATAACTATAAATAAATAGGATAACCACCATAACTATAAATAAATAGGATAACCACCATGACCATAACTATTAATAAATAGGATAGCTCACATGACCATGACTATGAATAAATAGGATAACCACCATAACTATAAATAAATAGGATAGCCCCCATGACCATAACTATAAATAACTAGGATAACCACCATAACTCTAAATAAATAGGATAGCCCCCATGACCATAACTATAAATAAATAGGATAACCACCATAACTATAAATAAATAGGATAGCCCCCATGACCATGACTATAAATAAATAGGATAGCCCCCATGACCATGACTATAAATAAATAGGATAACCACCATAACTATAAATAAATAGGATAGCCTCCATAACCATAACTATAAATAAATAGGATAACCACCATGACCATAACTATTAAGAAATAGGATAGCCCCCATGACCATGACTATAAATAAATAGGATAACCACCATAACTATAAATAAATAGGATAACCACCATGACCATAACTATTAATAAATAGGATAGCTCACATGACCATGACTATGAATAAATAGGATAACCACCATAACTATAAATAAATAGGATAGCCCCCATGACCATAACTATAAATAACTAGGATAACCACCATAACTCTAAATAAATAGGATAGCCCCCATGATCATAACTATAAATAAATAGGATAACCACCATAACTATAAATAAATAGGATAGCCCCCATGACCATAACTATAAATAAATAGGATAGCCCCCATGACCATGACTATAAATAAATAGGATAACCACCATAACTATAAATAAATAGGATAGCCTCCATAACCATAACTATAAATAAATAGGATAACCACCATGACCATAACTATTAATAAATAGGATAGCCCCCATGACCATAACTATAAATAAATAGGATAACCACCATAACTATAAATAAATAGGATAGCCCCCATGACCATAACTATAAATAACTAGGATAGCCACCATAACTATAAATAAATAGGATAGCCCCCATGACCATAACTATAAATAACTAGGATAGCCACCATAACTATAAATAAATAGGATAGCCCCCATGACCATAACTATAAATAACTAGGATAGCCACCATAACTATAAATAAATAGGATAGCCCCCATGACCATAACTATAAATAAATAGGATAACCACCATAACTATTAAGAAATAGCATAGCCCCCATGACCATAACTATAAATAAATAGGATAACCACCATAACTATTAAGAAATAGGATAGCCCCCTGACCATAACTATAAATAAATAGGATAACCACCATAACTATAAATAAATAGGATAACCACCATGACCATAACTATTAATAAATAGGATAGCTCACATGACCATGACTATGAATAAATAGGATAACCACCATAACTATAAATAAATAGGATAGCCCCCATGACCATAACTATAAATAACTAGGATAACCACCATAACTCTAAATAAATAGGATAGCCCCCATGACCATAACTATAAATAAATAGGATAACCACCATAACTATAAATAAATAGGATAGCCCCCATGACCATGACTATAAATAAATAGGATAGCCCCCATGACCATGACTATAAATAAATAGGATAACCACCATAACTATAAATAAATAGGATAGCCTCCATAACCATAACTATAAATAAATAGGATAACCACCATGACCATAACTATTAAGAAATAGGATAGCCCCCATGACCATGACTATAAATAAATAGGATAACCACCATAACTATAAATAAATAGGATAACCACCATGACCATAACTATTAATAAATAGGATAGCTCACATGACCATGACTATGAATAAATAGGATAACCACCATAACTATAAATAAATAGGATAGCCCCCATGACCATAACTATAAATAACTAGGATAACCACCATAACTCTAAATAAATAGGATAGCCCCCATGACCATAACTATAAATAAATAGGATAACCACCATAACTATAAATAAATAGGATAGCCCCCATGACCATAACTATAAATAAATAGGATAGCCCCCATGACCATGACTATAAATAAATAGGATAACCACCATAACTATAAATAAATAGGATAGCCTCCATAACCATAACTATAAATAAATAGGATAACCACCATGACCATAACTATTAATAAATAGGATAGCTCACATGACCATGACTATGAATAAATAGGATAACGACCATAACTATAAATAAATAGGATAGCCGCCATGACCATAACTATTAATAAATAGGATAACCACCATAACTATTAAGAAATAGGATAGCCCCCATGACCATAACTATAAATAAATAGGATAACCACCATAACTATAAATAAATAGGATAGCCCCCATTACCATAACTATAAATAAATAGAATAACCACCATGACCATAACTATAAATAAATAGGATAACCACCATGACCATAACTATTAATAAATAGGATAGCCCCCATGACCATGACTATAAATAAATAGGATAACCACCATAACTATAAATAAATAGGATAGCCCCCATGACCATAACTATAAATAAATAGGATAACCACCATAACTATTAAGAAATAGGATAGCCCCCATGACCATAACTATAAATAAATAGGATAACCACCATAACTATAAATAAATAGGATAACCACCATGACCATAACTATTAATAAATAGGATAGCCCCCATGACCATAACTATAAATAAATAGGGTAACCACCATAACTATAAATAGATAGGATAGCCCCCATGACCATAACTATAAATAAATAGGATAACCACCGTAACTACAAATAAATAGGATAGCCCCCATGACCATAACTATAAATAAATAGGATAACCACCATAACTATAAATAAATAGGATAGCCCCCATTACCATAACTATAAATAAATAGGATAACCACCATGACCATAACTATAAATAAATAGGATAACCCCCATGACCATAACTATTAATAAATAGGATAGCTCCCATGACCATGACTATAAATAAATAAGATAACCATCATAACTACAAATAAATAGGATAGCCCCCATGATCATAACTATAAATAAATAGGATAACCACCATAACTATTAAGAAATAGGATAGCCCCCATGACCATAACTATAAATAAATAGGATAACCACCATAACTATTAAGAAATAGGATAGCCCCCATGACCATAACTATAAATAAGTAGGATAGCCCCCCATGACCCTATAAATAAATAGGATAGCCCCCATAACTATTAAGAAATAGGATAGCCCCCATGACCATAACTATAAATAAATAGGATAACCACCATGACCATAAATATAAATAAAGAGCTCCAGGTCAGAGGGTAAAAGAAGGCATTTGGAGTCAGTCTTCAGACTAATTAATACAGGCATCAGGGCAAAAATAGCTAAAGTATTACTTATATTATACGCGCTATGTTATAACACACAGTCTGGCTTTTAGCAAAGCCATCTCGATTTCGGATTATATCTAATTTTATCCAATAAGACCAGATGAAAAACCTGACAACTTAGACTTATTGCTTATAATCACATGAAAACCAGGATTATTTTGATAAAATCTGTGGTTTCTGTTAACCAATGGTCTAGTCTTGACTGCAGGTCAACCGAATTTGTGTCTAAGAAATATTGATTTTAAATAAATGTTTCTGATGAGATAAAATTTGGTAAAATTGATTTTTTGTCTTCCTCGTTTGTATTCAGTCCAGTAACAAAAGCTTTTTAACTTGAGCAAAAATCATTATCCTCATCAGTCCCATGACCGAATGTGGTTGTAGTGTCAGCGCACAGCTGCGCACCTGACTACCTTCCTTCATATGTCTCAGTTGTGTGCCAATGTCTGAATCTCTGTGAATGACCTTCCAGACCATTCAGTGGCATTTTCAATCCATTTTTTCTGCCCCCCCCCCCATCTGTCTTTTCTTCTAGAAGATACCACTTGAGAATGGTAGTGGAAAGATTACATGTCAATACAATTTCAAGTCTCTTTTCTTGATGGTGGTTGTGAGTTCTTCCAAAAGGCTTGTTTCTTTTTTGCTGGTCTCTAGTACAGTCTTATTTGTGATGCTGTCTAGTAGAGTCCCATTTCTAGTGCAAGCAAACATATTTTTGCAGTATTTTTTTGTAATTGCAATATTATTCAATAAATGCCAGTTTGGTTGACAAATAAGAGTTGAAGAAGATATGACATGTGTTAGAACATTAACAAAGAAAGCATTTAGTACACAATATAAAATTACGAGCCAGGAACCAAAGTTAAAAGTTCTATGTGGTGTAGAAACTCCCAAGTAAATTACAAACAAAAACATGGTTAAATAGTAAGAATAATAGGGTGCAGAAAAGAAGCTATTCTTATGACAAGGGCTGTGTGTTAGCTTATTATATGTTTTTGCAAAAACATAGCAACAGTAGGAAAAACTGACCGTGTATGAATTGGCTTCTGATTGAAATAATGACAGCATAAATAATTTAATTGAATTTAAAATGAACTTAATTGAATTTAAAATGTAAATCTTGTAATCAGGAGAAGGATGTTATATTTAAAAAGATTTATGCATAGAAGATTAATATTAATCTCAGCAATAATGATAATAAGACAACACAAAAATGGGTGAATCGCTTAAATTACATGCTGTGTCCTCTTTTACGGAGGTAAAATGATCACTTAGAATTTCCACAGGGATCAGAGTACAAATGTGTTATGAACAGACTGTAGAGATGACTTTTTAGCTACTTATTGATTTGACAGCCATGTTTCCTTTTTGATTGGTTCAAAAAGATGTGTGTCAAAAGTTAAATATTCTTGTACATTCTGATCCTCTTTTTACACTTTCTCTATAGATGGTGTATGATTCAGTCTGTCTGACTTCTGTTTGGTTGGAAAAATGAAAAACAATTTCTTATATAAGCTGTTTATCACTTTTTGGCAAAGAATTTATGCCCATCCTAAAGATAGTATAACATTGCCCAACACAGTCTTATAACCTTGCATATATTTCTTTTGACTAGACTAACAAGATGGAATTTTTTATTATTAGATCAGTGCAATCATTTCTATTATTTTCAACAAAATCTTTTTGCTTTATTTTGCTATTTCCCATCCTCATTTCTGGGGGCTGGGGACCACGAAAAATTACAGCAATGCTTTCCACTGTTTCCTCTCCCTCACCACCAATGTTTTCTCTGTCTAATCTCTGATGTCATCAGTATACTGTCACTTTTGTCTTCCTCTCGGTTTCTTGCCATCATTGTGCCTCTCCAGGATGTGGGTGCAGAGATTCTGGGCCCTGATGATGTGGTCAAAGTTTTGGAGATTTTACTTCTTATAATTTTGACCAACTGCCTTTCTGTTTTTATCTCCAGGGCTAACTCATTTTTTTGTAACCTGTCCAGCTGATGCACAATGCCTGCCCATAGCATGTTGTCTAAAAAGTCATACATTTATTAATATCAAGGGCTTTTATTGTACAGATTTTACAGCCATACATTACCACTGGCCATACTAGGGTCTTCAGGAGCTTCAACTTAATACTTTTGTGAAGAGCACAGTCTTTCTACAGAGTGTTAAGGGACCTAAGTGGGAAGTAAGGGACTAAATGCTGCCTTTAACCGAGCCCTAATCTCAGGAGTACCATTCACTGTTTGATCTATGATGGTTCCCAGGTACTTGAATTTTGCCAGTAGGACTCCTTATATAAACTTATATGATCATTATTTAGTCATCAAAGAGACATTGAGAACTTTGTTTCCCTAAAGTTTCCACAATAAAAACAAAGAATAAATGGTCTGTAGTATGAACCCAAGTTTTTGTATGATTGTACATTAATTGTTTATATGTAAACATGCATGCACACCTACACTTTTTAGACTGTAGTTCACCCAAGAGCCACTCAAGATAGAGTGTTATTGAATGAGATGTGTGATACGTATGTCAGAGGAGATACAAGTTGATCAGGGTTAGAAAGTGAAGATTGGGCAGCTCCAACCCAGATGGGACAGCAAGACTTTATATTTTTTTGTTTAATCTGCACCTTGTAAAGCATAGCACAAGTACAAGGATCCAACCATATTTTAACTTATCCATTATTATTATTATTATTATTATTATTATTATTATTGTCTACTTTCTTACAAAAAGATTTTCAAAAAAATTTTAAAAACCACCTGATGATGAAAAATAGGAATTTTTTATAGCAATAAATACATTGAAAACCAGTAAATATTTATCCATATTTTCACATGATACATGATCTTGTATATTTCCAGTGATGACTATGACAGCCATATACACACCTATGTAAAACATAATCAGAACAAAGGGTTGGGCAACATTGTTTTGGTCTTCATATCAATCTATCAACGGGAAGTAAATTTCCTCTTTCATTGATCCAGGCAAGGGTCAGTGACCAAGATTATGGTTGAACAAAATATCAAAACTAGTACCAAGAATCTGAAAGTAGAATATTCTAGTCAAAACAGATGCAGCAGAGGACCAATTCTGGAACCAGCACTGGTTATACTGGAATATGCTAATACCATCATAAATCTGATGATAAAGCTAACATGTGTACAAAACAATGTACATTGATATCACAGAAACTGGATAAAGCATATTTTTCTCGCTAATGATAACAACTAAAGAAAAAAAGTCTGTTTTATATATGTGAGTCATGTAAAGCTTATAAAACTCACATCAAAATTTCAGAAAATCTGTCAGAATATATCAATAAACATCAGTTTAGCACTGCCTGACAACAAAAGTTATTTCTACAAAAATTTAGTTCTACAAAATTTCCCAGATATTATAACACCTTTGAAGCATGCAGATCTGATGTTATACTCTGCAGGACAACCAACCTATTCTACTCTGCAGGAAAGTGAACCCTGTCAAATACAAAATTGAGAAAGAAGCAGGTGCTATAGTTTAGAATTATTCAACCTAACCTGAGCCATTGCATATTGTATCCAAAGCATATTATTCTGCTTGACATCCATGTGGTGATTTTTAATATCTTAATGCCTCTACAACCCCAGACCATTATCCCATACCTCATTTACAGTGGGATTGCATTTACATTGTTTTATGTGATGGAAAGATATGTGCATTTTTATCAGACTTTAATTAATTCTTATTTCCAAATCCCTGTAAAAGAAAGAAATATAACTAAAATAGAATTAACTAAAATTCTGTTTTACTTGAGAATCATGGCTGAGTCTTTTGAAAGACTAACAGACAAGGTATTAAGAAATTTATTATCCACTTACATTAATGATATGTTAATAACACTAAGAAGTATGATAGAACACATTGTACATCTCCAATTTGCCTTTAAATGCCTGCAGCATTTTTGTTTAAAGTTTAATATAAATAAATAGACATTTTATATGAAGAAATCCATTTCTAGGAGAGAAATTGATAAGATGGGAATATTTCCTATCACTGAAAAGATAACAACTATACAAAATTTTCCTCCATAAGAATCAGTTAAACAACTTCAACATCTTACTGATATTATATGTATTTTTGCAGCACTGTTAATCTTTGTTAAATAAAATTCAAAGTAGGGTCTGTAATGTTATTGGTCCTGAGCTGGCATCTCAACTTCCATGACATGGCTTCCCTCTGCCTTTTCTATAAATATTTTCATGGCAACTGTTTATTTCTTCCTTGGTACCTTGAGTGCATGAATTTAAGTATTGGCAATGAGGTCTCATCATTTTACTGTTGAAATAGCTAGATGTAATCAATGAATCTCTATAACAGAAGCATATATCCATATCGAGACTTCCTCTTCTCATCCATTAGAAATCCCCTTCCAAGCTTCTGAATCCACTGAATGCATCAATCTAATAGAGGAACTGTATCGATCCTAAGAATCCTACATGTTTGATGAGGACCATAATATAGAAACATTTCAAATCTCATCAGGAGTATGACAAGGAAGAAATGAAAGCCTCAGTCTACTTAATCTTTTCCTAGACTATGTCCTGCACAATTACAACCACAGATATGATGAGATGGGCACTGATGATTTAACTAGTCAATATGTCATCCCAAATTAATCTACCAATAAAAGACAAACATCCTGCTTTCCTTCCCAAAGCCAATGTTCTGATGATGGTATGCTATGCTGATGTCATAGGTATTCATAGCTGGGATAAGAATGATCTTGAACAGTAAATCAACATCTAATAAGTGTTCCAAGATATAGGACTCAAACCTTTCCAAAACAGAGACTATGATCTGGAATTGGAATGAAAGCAGTGATGACACCTACCCTGAATAATTCAGATACCAGAGTTAGTTTGGGCCAACACCATAAATTAATACAAAACATCAATTTGAAAACTCAAATCATATTCTTAAATAGGCTCACATGAATGCCGAGCATGGCACAAAACCTGTTCAGAAATATTTAAATTGTCAACTGTTGTGGTGAACAGCCCCATAGAAACAAGTGAGCCAGAGTGGCTTGCATCTGGTGCATAGGAAAATAAGGGGCTTACCTTAACGTGCAGCATGTGACATTGGCAGGTTTGCTCCGTGAAAATGGCATTACTCTCCCATCTAGAAATTCCAGCAGTATGTGCGGTAACGAGGGTTTTTGTACAGTTTGGCATGCTTCCACCAATAGCAAGTCGTGTGCTGATTGGTCGAACTGGAGGAGGCTATTTGCCTGGGTAACTGAGAATAAAAGTGAAGAATGCTGATTGGTTGGTTGACCATGGTGTTGGCCTGATAAAAGAGGGCTGAAAAGAGGAAAACGAAAAGGGAAGAACGAAAAACGGATTTATGTTGTGATGTGTTCAGAAAGCAAGAACACTGGATTGAACCAGCAGTATCATGATTTGTACAATAATAGAGACTCATTTAATCTACAACTCTATACAACTGCTTTCTAAAATCAATGGTTAAAAAAACTTTGAACAAGTGAATCCTGTGGATCTAGGAAAAGATTGTCCTTTTTGAACATTGTGGACTATCAATATAGAAAATACATAGAACTGTACCAAATAACAGAAACCACATCACTTGAGGACTACCAACTGCAGCAACAACTAAAATGGACAACACATGTAAATCAAAGAGAAAATAACAACATAATCAAGATGTTGACATTCCATTCCACTTCAGATAAAAGGTTAGGAAGGAAATCCCGATTAATACTGGAAAGAGTGATAAAAGCTACTGGACTTGAAAAACTTATTTTCTTGAAAAATTGTTTTAAGAGAAAGATTTTATAAATTTCAACCAGAAGCAGTATAGGCTGCTTGGTCAATGAATGCCAAATGTTTCCTTGTAGGAAAATAGCTAATATTACAATTACCATTACCATAAGTTCTATAGTAATAATTCCTTTTCTCACACTTCTTACCCGTGGAACTCTCTCCTGAGTTCTTGCTTTCCTGTTGCCTAAGATCATCAAAAATTTAAATTCTATGTCAATCACCATCTTCTGTCTTCCTGAATTCTATTCTCTTATTGTCCTCTCTCCATACTAAAGTCTTCTCATTTTTTTTCACTCTCAGTAGCCCCACGTGTTTTAGTGGCTTTATCACCTTGGGGAGAAAGAATTAAAGTATCTCTATTGACAGATTTATTGAAGAGCCACTTTGTAGACTTTTCACAAAACAAAGAAAAAATAAATTACCTTATTTATACTATTTTACATGTGGACTAATTTCCTCATCTTTGTTGCTATCTTTGTTGCACTCTGGCCTTCATCAGTTCTATGTCGATCTAGGTAACATACTGGGAATTCTGAACTGCCCCCATTATTTAATTTTGTTCCTTGGCCCATGTCTCTGGATGTAATGTCTAGTTTTTATTTTTTGTACTGCTTAGTTATTGTTCACCTTCTTTCCACAAAGTCAAAGTACACACTGCCTGGCACAGAGATTGAACTCACAATTACTATGTCATCAAATTGTAGTGAACAAAAAGAAAAAAGTGACGAGAGAGGGGTTATAGAGTGCAGTGCGCCGTTCGCCGGCAGACCAGCTGTTCTACTTTCGTCGTCAGTCGCCTCGAAAAAATGGATTGCGAGTCTCCCTTTCTCGGCCGTTACACCGGGCAGTCGTGAAACAGACACTAACTCAGACGCGCCTACTTCAAATTCCTCTTCGTCCGCCAGTCAATTTGCATGTCCAACTCTGTTGCACGAAGTCCGCCGAATAACTCGACCTGATTCGTGCTGCTGGCACCTCGCTTTTATGCCAGCCCAAAACAGCCAAAATTTGCATGTGTGCAGATATCATCTCGTTTTGGACGAGATCGACGTTGTGTCTTCGATAGCGGCCATATTTCTTTTCGGGTGTACTCTGCAGGCAAGATATGTTCGCACTCATTTTGCACTCCGAGATAAGTCATGTCTTTCGTCATACAAATTCATAAACCAACAATTCTCTAACCTGCCTGCTGATGAGTGCTGCTGCTGCTTGTCAATCTTGACTGCACTCACTGAAGCTTTCTCTTTTTCTTACAGCTGCTGTTGAAACCTACAGTAATTTATATTTCTTTATTAGCTGTTTGCGTATCATATTTCTTTCTATGGTTGGTTTACAATGGAGGTCATCACAGACTAGCATATGTGCTGATTCTTTCAAACATCTAACTCACCACTGTCCTTCCTTGTCTAGTATTTTCCCTTCATTCCACAGGGGCTGATGACTACCCTTTTCCATCCATACATGATGAGCCATGCCTGATTTAATAGTTTCATGGCTTTTCTAGTCGATTAAAGCATTGGTTTGTGAATTTGAAGACATAGTAATTGTGAGTTCAATCCCTGGGATGGGCAGTGTTTACATGGACGCAGTTGGACAAATTTTACACTCATTAAGTGCAGAAAAGAAAACACTTGTTCACATGCAAGAAATATATAATTAGAAAAAGCAAACAAAAATACCTGATCAGTCTTTGTTAACAAAACATGTATTAAAGAAGGATTGCTGCTCAATTACACCACTATATATATATATATATATATATATATATATATATATATATATATATATATATTATAATATTTTTATATAGACAATAACAATTTACTCACTACAAAAATGCAATTTTTGACTATATGAAAAAATTATAATAAATAATTATTGCTCTACTATGGGTATTGAGCACTCTTTTGAATTTATGTTGTGAACATTAGAATTTATATATTATTTTTGTTCTCATTACATTTGTGTATATATATATATATATATATATATATATATATATATATATATATATATATATATATATATATGTGTGTGTGTGTGTGTATGTGTGTGTGTGTGTAGATAAATTTATTTGTTGTTCAGAGAATCTGATACATAATTTAAAAAGTAAATGAGTGAAATATGGAGCCTGAAGAACAGTGTATATACTTTAATATTCCATGAGACAGTCGACTGACACATCTTCAGAAATATCAGCTCCACTCTCTGTTCATGTGTGCTAGGGTCAATCACCCAACTCCAGTTAGGTCTTGCAACCTGTCAGTCCACATATCGAGGTCTTCCGTTAGAATAAAGAGTGAGTTGGTACCAATCACCTGCTCGTTAGGCCTGTTGCATAGCTTACAGCACCTGGCATTCTCCAGTTGTCCCCCATTTGGGTAATGACCAGGCTCAACATTGCTTAACTTCAGTGACTGGTGTTTCAGTGTGATATTGCTGTAATCAGTGTGCTAGTGTATTGCAATAATTTTAAACCTTGGATATATATTAAGAAATACTTGCTTAACATTCAAAGACTACATGATAAAAAAATGGAAAAAATCCTATGTTTTTGTGCTTCGAGAGACTTTGTCAGAGTAATATTTTATTGATGGGGAGGGAATAAAAATATAAACAAACATCTATTAAAATTATCTATCAAGAGAAATTGCTGCAGACTAATAACATGATTACACCCCAATCCAAAGGTTGATCCTGTACATAATTCCAAACCTTTATCAGGTACAACAGGATTATTTTCTTAGAGTCCTCTTTTAATTGCAGATTATAATTAATCTTATTAAGACTACTACAAATGCACTTTTATAATAATGCATTGGATATGAATGTTAGTCTTGGAAACCAGTTATAATATGTTCATACCTCAGTGGGGCTCTATGAAGATGCTTTTAACTGAAGTTAGCAAACTACACTGAGCTCACACAATAGAGCCAAACAGATATTTTGTAGATTTTGAGGATCAATGATTTTCATCTCAATTATGAAACTCTATTAATGTTATTTATACTTAAGAGAAAGATTAAAACAAAACCTTCACAGTTTTAATTAAAAAATAAGGGTTTACATCAAGAAACCATGGTCTGCAGTGTATCAATAATATTCCTGAAAGGAGATTAAATTTTATATAGACATCATTTTAGGGGATATTCAATACCAGAAATGGATTCAGCAGCCAAAGAAACACAGAAATAGAGATCTAGATCATGATTTTCTGATAAATACAAGGAAAGTTATATCAAAAACTGATATTTGGTGCCTGGCATATCATGCCAAAAGTGGGTAATAATCAATTTAACATGTGAAAAGAACTAAGTATTTTTTTAAATCATTTCACCCCAAGCAATGTGATAATACCACTAGGATACAAAGGAGTGAAAGAAAATGAGAAGAAATTAGTGAGGAGAAGTGAGGTAAAAAGATAATAAAAGAACTGGGTTTTAGAAGATTGGCTTTGCATTTAACTTTTTGAAAATTGTAGTTGGCAGGGAAGCAAGAAATCAGAAGGGAGTTCTACAGGTGAGAAGTACAAGAAGAGAAAATATTAGAATAGAACATATAGTTGCATCTAGCTACTTCTACAGTAAAACTGTGAGAACTAGTTGCCAATTTGATAGCACGCTTAAGTTTATGCAGTTGAGGCGCCAAGGAGGAAAACTTATCAGAACAATTGCCATGAAAATATTTATAGAAAAAGCAGAGGGGGGAAGTCACGTCATGTTGATGAGAAAGGGACTGATGTCAAGATGCCATGTCAGGATCAATTACATTACAAACCCGTCTTAGAATTTTGTCAAGAATCTCAAGATATATAGCAGGAGCACCAGACCAGATATGGCGGCAGCAATATTCAGTCCATAGGTGAATGGTAGATTTATAACTGTGCAAGACAGATTCTGATAAGAAAGATTTTCAATATTTACATTATTCGGACTATTGTCCTCGTCTTTGTCGCCATATTTATTACAATGTTTTGGCTGTTCTACACTCTGGCCTTCTTCAGGTGGTTGGAATGTCGAACTGAACCCTTTATTTCGCTCACTGGGGTAGACTGTTCTAGTTCCATGTGCCATGCTTAATGGATGTCAGTTGTCAGTTATCTCCTGTTAATTCCCCTTTCCAAGTTCTCCACTGCCTTAACTGGGTATTGAACTCACACTCTTTGGGTCCTGTCACTGGATCTAACTAATGCCTTTATCCACCTTGCCATGTGTCCTTGAGGAAGAAGGCCAGAGTGTTCAACAGCCGAAACCTTGTAATAAATATGGCGACAAAGATGAGGACAATAGTCCAAATAATGTAAATAGTGTACATAATACCTCATCTCAGAAATATAGACAGATACAGAAAGATTTTCAGGTATGACACAATAAACTAACTTTCCTAGTAGTAGACATAACAACTGATTTAATTGAATTACTCTATTCTATGTCAATGGAAAACATGAGCCCTTGAAGGCACAAAGAGATACTATCTTGGAGATTAGCATCAGCCATGTTGATATCAGGCAGAATGAGTGATTAAATGTATGCAGTTATGTTTTGGAGGCATTAAAATTTACAAGCCATTCCTTATCCCAGTTGATCACTGATTGGAGGTCCTTTTTGGAAGCAGTGGTCAGACTTGTTGGACTTGCTACTAAGACTGGACTCAATAGTTGTGTAATCAACATAAATACCTAGTTGGGAACTGATGTCATTGAAATGCTTGTTGATGAAGATAAGAAACAATGTAGGTCCAAACATAAAGCCCTGGTGTCTCCTGTATTAATATTAAATGAACTAGAAGTGTGTCCATTCAACACAACCTCAGATTACGAAAAATATTCAGGCAGATTCATTGTAGCCTTTCAGTATGCAAAATGTTTTAAATTTGTTCCCAATTTCAATTTTGTCACATTTTACAAATTTAAATTGCTTTAATAATTTGAAATTTACACTAAAAAGTGTAAACATTTTATCTTGCACATTTTTGTGTGCATATTTTAAGTTGCAGACAAGAAAGCAGCCAAAATATAACAAAAGAAATTGTGTTGATTTGACTGAATTTGGTGTTGTAGGATCACAAAATTCACTTGATATGACATTTTAAAAAAATCAAGTTAAATCTTTCACATACAGTCAAAAGGATTACTACTATAAACGAGATACTTACATATAGACATACTTACAAAGACTCTATTCTCTCTCCCTCTCTATTATATGCTAAAGAACTTAGTGATAGAAAAATAAAAAGTTCACTATTTAAAAATAAGATAGAAAAATTTGTAAACCATTTTGTTTTGCCATAAAGAAAAAAAAAGAAATAAATAAAAGAGTTCGAAAGGTCATCATTGCTAAATGTAAGTGAATAAAAAGGGATGGTCAAATGAGTCATACTTGTGAACCAATCAAAAATCAAGAATCAATTCTGTAATGAATTCCTTTGGCTCAAGAAAAGTGACAAACATGGAGAGACAACCAGGCAAAGGAACCAGAGAATCGATGAAATAATTTTGTCAGTTCTCCCATGCCCTATATTTTTGGACACCTAAAAATCCCACAGACTCAAAAGGATTACTACTATCAAAATATACTTACATACATCCATACATAAATATATCTTTATAACTGCCATAAATAGACAAAATTTGTTTTTATTACCACTCCTGATAACAATTAAAAAGAAAAAATTAACAACAAGATAGCTAACCGGTTTTGAACCTCACTCAACAGAGCTAAATCGAGGTTAATAAAGGTATAGTCATCAATAAAAAGATGGACAATATATATATATATCTTTGTACTCATTATCTTTGCATGCATTTTTAAAAAGTTAAAACTTGGTGTATATTTGGATTAATGATGTTATCCGAAAATTAGCAACTGTAAACACATAACCCCCACATAAACCTCCACAATAACATTCATTTCAACATGATTCTAATGTTTTTTATAGCAAAAAGAGACAGAAAATGCAACTATCCAGAACTGATTATCTAAAAATAAAGGATTAAACATATGCGAGTTTTGATTAACTTCAAACAATCGTATTGTAACAAATATTTAAGGTTAGTTCAAAGATCATTTCTGAAATCCCTAGATTATCCGCTTTCAGATTAAATATAAAACATATCTATTGTGAAATATTCCAATAATCCCAAATGTCTGTTTGCAAGTCCACTGTATATTTAGTTTAGTTTAATCTTACAAAAGTTACATTAGTTGAATACCTATGAAGATTACATCAACAAAACTGATTTGTAAGATGTGCTTATTATGCACTGTACATTGGCACATACAAAAATTCTCTCAATCGCTCACTCACTAAAGTCCTGTAGATTCCACCGAGGATCCCAGTATGCTAGGTATTTTACTGTGGTTTCCATAACAAGTAGAGTTTTACAGGATAGAGTTCTGAATTCAAAGTTGTACTTCTAGATGGGTTGCCTATCAATGTTGAAAAGCAAAGTCTGCCCTACTATTTAACCTATATCTGGAGAAAAAAGAAGTTGATTCACACTTTCATTCAAAGGTTTATTGAAAATGAGCTCATTAAAATGAATTTTATTTTATAAAAATATTCAGATTCTGATTTTTATCAAATATACCTGCCTAAAAATGCTGTTTTCAAAGCCCCAATACAGAATTGATCCCTGATACCAGAAAAAAAAATATAGAAAAAAGGGATTACTTGGCAACTTACAAATTGGACTGAAAACTAAGTACATTAGCCCAAATACTCATTTCAGAACTTCAGATGACAGCGTTATCCTGTAAAATTCCTTGTGCAAGTACTGATCCCCAAGGAGTATTGTATTCAGCCTGGTAAACAGTTGACAGCTGAATGGAAACACGGTGTCCTTCTAAATAATTATGATACCTTTAAATCTCTCCCTTCCTTTTCGACTCAATTATTAAAAATTTCTCACTTCAACCGACACGGTGGAATTAAGCCTCGGTTCAAATTTCCTCCAAATGTATTGATCTTCTGCACACCCACCAATTGCTATCTCTACTGAAGCACAAAGGCATGAACTCAGCTCAGAAACGCTTTAATCTTGCTAATAGGTAAATTGCACAAACATGCAGGCCTTCCAGAATTGGGACTGGCAGATGGGCGAGGTAAAAAAAGACCCACCCACCATCTAGACTTATGGAGATGCCAGTTGGGGTGGAAGAGTAGAATGGTACAAAATTGTCTTATTAAGAGAGAGAGACAAAGTATTCTTGACAGTACAAATTCATTGAATTCCACCCTGGAATATCTATCTATCTATCTATCTATCTATCTATCTATCTATCTATCTATCTATCTATCTATTAATGCAGTTGGCACTAGACTGATTTCTCCTCCCCCACCCTCTCTGCCATCCACCTGCATTTGTTTATGTGCACTGATTTCATTAAATATACTGCAATCCGCTCCCTTCTGCGATTATATTTTTTTGCAGATTTATATTTATATGTTATTAACGTACTTAGTTATAGGAATGGCAAAAACAAATTCTTTCTTCTAGTCTATATATGGCTTACCACCATATGACGTTGAACCAGAGTTAAGCAACATCAAGCCTGGTCAATACCTGGATGGGAGACTACCTGGGAATACTGTAATGGGCTTCTCTAACCTTGAATGTGTGGACGGTGTAGAATTTGTATGAGTAAAAAGTCATTATTACCTCCCAAAAATTATTGCAATATAAAAAATATTTTCTGGTTTTAAATAACCTGCAAAAGGTTGATAAACCTTAAAAAACAGATCAATGAACCAATCTAATCTATGTATACTGTGTGTACATGTAATATGCATTCGTATGTTTGTCTACGTTTTCTGATATTTGTTTTCTCTCACTTTGTGAACATGAATTTCTCTCTCTCTCTCACCCTCTCTCTCTCACCCTCTCTCCCTCTCTCTCACCCTCTCTCTCACCCTCTCTCTCTCTCTCTCTCTTCTAATCTTCATTTTTTTGTTCTTCTGTATTTTTCCTGAACCTTTCTCTTCATCATGAGTTATTTGTACTATTATCATCATCTTTGTTGTTCTGAACATAACATTTTGACTGAGATTTTATCTGGTTGTTTTTGGAGTACATATTGAATATTTTAACACTTTTTAAAACTTTCCCCACCATCCCAATTGACACAATTCACAGATCTGAGTGTAAATGCCAAAATGTTGTGTTCAAAACAAAAATGAGAATACTAGTCTGAAGTATATGCAATTATAATAATACTCTATCTCAAAAATACTCTGTTTTTTACTATCTTTTCCTTTGAAACTCTTTTCCTTTTGCTTTTCTTCTCATTTTCTTTCATTATTCTTTCTTTTTTTAATTCTTTTTTCATTTAATCTCTCTTCTTCTATTTCTCTCTCTTTTTCCAAGTCATTGTTTTGTTATTTCTCTAAAGTTACTTCTACATGTAATTTTTCTATGACATTCGCTTTTCCTTCTCTCTCTCTCTCTTCCCTCTCACTTCCCCTCACTATTATATCTGCTTTTTCATTTTACTCTCTTTTCTATACATTTCCTTAACCTCTTTCATATATTTTCTTTTTTTGCTTTCTAAGTCCGTTTTTTGTCCCATCTTCCATTTTCACATGTTTTTTGCATGCATTTTTTTATGATGATGAGGAGGATGTATGTACTGAATGGTTAGTATTACTTATGTTTATATACTCATGTTTTATATATACAATGTTTCCAGGCACAATTCATTTTTGGTATTACTTTCTTTGAATTTTGCCCTTACTTCCATGATGGATATCATAGATATACTAACATTTAACATGGATTTTGGAGAGTGAAGAAAACCAAGATAGTTCTTTTCTCATTCAAAGCAAAAATCAGATTTGGGTGATTTTGTTTTTTGGTCTTCTAGGTGAGAAGGTCATGCCTTCCTACTCTGAAACTAAGCCATCTTGATGAGCAGGGCTCAAACACTGAAAATGGTAGGAAGTACACAACTGTCTCATCTACCAAATAGAACACAATCTATATTGTAATATTCCTGCAAAAAATTAATTAAAACATTATTTGCAGTTGTAAAAAAGTAAATTCTCAGAATTCTGTCTTTTGTAAATTAGGGGCTGAATACACAGTATAAATGTTCTTTACATCTAAAATTACATAAGAATTTGAAATAGCTGATCTCAGAATCTTCTCATAAGAAATTGTCACCTTAGTGCAGAAACCTGGCTATAGCTAATGACAGAATTGCACTCATAGGTAGGCTGTCCTTGGATAAATCTTTGTTTCATTTCGTCCATGATGTTTAGGGATTCATTTTTTTAGTCATTTCACCACAAGCAAGGCAATAAAGCCACTAAGATGCAAGGGTTACTGAATGGGTCAGAATATGAGAAAAAACACTATTAAGGAGAGAGAACAATAAAAGAAGAGGAGTTAAGAAGAGAGAAAATAATGATTTACATTGCACTTAAATTTTTGAAGGTCAAATTTGATTGGGAAGCAATTATCCAGAAGAGAGTTCAACAAGTGAAAAGTGCAATAGATGAAATTATTAACATAAAACTTAGGGTTACATCTAGCTGCCATTTTAACTGTAACATGATGAAACATTGCCACTAATCTAATACTGTGCTTAAATTCATAAAGTCTAAGTACCATACTGGAAAGTTCACCAGAACAGTTACCATGAAAGTATTTATACAACGGGTACAGGGAAACTATGTTATGACAGTGGGAAAGTAACTGAAGCTGAGATGCCAGGTTAGTACCAATAACATTCCAGATTCTTCTTTTGATTTTATCAAGAATCTCTAAATATATAGTATATATACAAAACCAAAAATATGTAGTAATATAGAATTAAAACAGCACATAATTCTGCATGTAATAAATCAAATCATATGTTTCCTGGATGAAAAGAAGTCACTTGATCTAGAATATAATCATGTAATAACAAATTAAATTCCATGGTGGGATCCATAATCAAAATGATTTAACTGAATTTCAAAAGAATTAAATCATTAGTAATGGAATCAAGACTCCAAGGTTAAATGACATGTCCTGGTAGAAAAAAAACTGATATATTTATCCACTTGATCATAGTCTTATGACTAGATTTTCCTGAGGAATTCTGAAAAACTTTCATATCAGAAGCTTGTTGTTTCATAATGTCTTATATGTCTCATAATAAAACCAGATATTTTACAGCTGGTTTATTTTACTTCAAATCAAGCATACATTTTGCTTTATTGAATCTAATGATATTAACAAAAGGATGTATGTGTGTTTTTGCTTAAAATTTGCTGATATTTTCAATGCAAGTTGTGCACACCACACAAGCTGTGCACAAACATTTACTCTTTTTTCAGAATTTTGATGGATAATGCATTGATAAAGAAAAACATTGTACAGTGTAACCCGGATATAAGAGACCCGGATATAAGAGAAATTTTCTCTGGTCCCAAATTAGAGCCATACTTACCTAAACAAAATAGAACAAAACCCGGATATAAGAGACTTCTTCTCCGGTCCCGGCAACTCTCTTATATCCGGGTTCCACTGTATGAGTGACATTCAGAACTAGAGACAGATTGGAAAAGATTGTTTTTTTTCTGAAAAGACTGATTTATCAGGTGGCTGGGAAACTCAGCTGACCTTAATCCTGTCAAGAATGTTGAAGATTGTAACAGAGAAACATGTTGGAAATATCCTTTTGGGAATCTTTAATGATCAGCAGAATTCTTAGTCACACTTGACATGGGTGATTGGCAAGGTTCTAAAAGACTTAAAAAGCAAACAGAAAATGTTTAGAAAGACGTGATGTGGCTTCCCTCTGTCTTTTCTACAACTATTTCCATGTTAATTGCTCTGATGAGCTACTTTCACTGGTAACTCAACTGCATGAATTTAAGTGTGCTACTAGGTTGGCATCTTGGTCCCACCCTTTCACTGTTGAAACGGTTAAATGTAACTGTCTCTTCTACTCCAACAGCTTCTTCTTCTCTCCCACTTCCCGACAATGGAACTCTCTTCCTCCTACTTGCTTCCCTGATAGCTATAATCTTCAAATATTCAAATGTAATGTCAATCGACATCGACTGATGCCTTGATCCCGATCCCTGTCCTTCTCTATATCCTTTCTTCAAACACCCCTCTTTACTCTTGCTCTCACTCTGTGTAACCCCTTGCATGCTAGTGGCACTCCCACTTTGCTTGAGGTGAAATGTTTAAAAAAAACTCCCTTTGCTTATTTAAGTCTAAATTTCATTTTTAAGAAGGCTTCTAGTGAGAAATTAATTTCAAAATACTGATTGATTTGTAGTTGCATGAAACAATTTTTAACTAATATGGTCATTTTCTAAGCCTATCTTAGATGTGACACAAGGCCGAAAGTATGGAACACCCAGTCATAATTGTTCTAGTGGGACAAGCTTGATAACCATTACACCAAGTCGAAGTGCCCCTCTTCATGTAGTTATGAGTACACAGTATAAGCAAACATGACTCTCCACACTATCCATTTCACTAATATCTGTACATCTACAAGAAAGGCTATAGATCCCAGCCTGCTTCTTCCAATGACCAGTATCTCCTTTCACTACCTAATCCAGGGATTGAACTCACAACTACACATGGTGTATTTTTGGAGCCTGTCAGACAGTTTTTGGAATGCATTCCCAGTCACAGACCCAATAAGAGCCAAATCTCCAAACAGATTTCAATGTGCCATACATTAAAGCATAATTCTGAATTTATGCATAACTGTTTGAAACGGCTAAAATCACTTATGATTCCTGAAGCTACACACAAATAAACTGCAAATGTTATGTACAATAAATGTTTTATTGTTACAACATCTTTCTAAAATCTTACCTGTGAGAATATGGTGAATGTTCCACCAAATAAATGAAGTGGAATGCCACTCCAATTCTCTTGATATTGGATAAATAACACCCCCCCCAATGCAGTCTTATCGACCATTTAACCAGAGAATCATGTGCATTCGAGCCAATGGAATCAGGTATAAATTTTAAATGAAAAGACATCTTTCTTAAGATTCCAAAATAGTTTGTAGTGGTGTTGCTTCTGAAATCAAAATAAAAAGAGCGTCCTGGGTATGATGATAAACTACATCCACATCCTGGGTATGATGATAAACTACATCCGCATCCTGGGTATGATGATAAACTACATCTGCATCCTGGTATGATGATAAACTATATCTGCAGCCTGGGTAAGACAATAAACTACATCTGCACACCTGGGTATGACGATAAACTACATCCGCATCCTGGGTATGATGATAAACTACATCTGCATCCTGGGTATGATGATAAACTATATCTGCATCCTGGGTATGATGATAAACTACATTCGCATCCTGGGTATGATCATAAACTACATCCGCGTCCTGGGTATGATGATAAACTACATCTGCATCCTGGGTATGATGATAAACTATATCTGCATCCTGGGTATGACAATAAACTACATCTGCACACCTGGGTATGACAATAAACTACATCTGCACACCTGGGTATGACGATAAACTATATCCGCATCCTGGGTATGATGATAAACTACATCCGCATCCTGGGTATGATGATAAACTACATCTGCATCCTGGGTATGATGATAAACTACATCCGCATCCTGGGTATGATGATAAACTACATCCGCGTCCTGGGTATGATGATAAACTATATCTGCATCCTGGGTATGATCATAAACTACATCCGCATCCTGGGTATGATCATAAACTACATCCGCGTCCTGGGTATGATGATAAACTACATCTGCGTCTTGGGTATGATGATAAACTACATCTATGTACTGGGTATGATGATAAACTACATCTGCATCCTGGGTATGATGATAAACTACATCCGCGTCCTGGGTATGATGATAAACTATATCTGCGTCCTGGGTAAGACGATAAACTACGTCCATCAGCAAGGCTTCTGTTAATACGTTTTTGAAAAAATAATATTACCAGTTATACATTTTTGAGGAAAAAAATATTAACAGAAATAGATTTTTGACAAAACAAAATATTATCATGAAAAAAAAACAAAAGTTGTCAGCATTAAATGACCCATTGAGGTTGATGTGCAGTATAACAAAACAAACCAAACCAAACCAAAATGAAAAAAAGGCAAACAAAACTTATAATGAATGAAAGAGCATAAAAGTTTAATACTGTTAATCAATCATCACAAAAGTCACCCCAAAGCTATTTTCCTTCAGCAATATTTGGAGAGAGGACATCTTGACATGCCTTGTTCTTGATTACTATAATGTAGCAAAGTCTTCATTTCTTATTTCAGGGGGAGCAACCTTACTAAGACAATAATATGCATGTTTATACTGGTTTGGGTGGGGGGAATGTAATAAAATCTCAACAATGGTTCACTGAAACTTATAGTGAAGAGACCATAGGTGCAAAATATATAAAAGGAATGATTTAGTGAAGATAAAAAAAGTGAATTACAAGCTTGGAAACAAGGAACATTCTGAATCAAGGGTGGGCAGTTTTTTTCATCATCATTTTGGTCATATAAACTTGAGTTTTATGGGGCTGCAATCACAGTGAAGCATATGTTAGCTGAATGTAATCACTTGGCCCTATAAGATATAAGTACTACAAAGAGCTGTTTAAAAATACTGAAACCATAAATGTAGAGGTGAGTTTTTTACTAAAAACATATAACATCTATAATAAATCATCTACTGTATCTATGTATCTGTAAAACATGCATGTGCCCTGAAGGTATAAAATTATTTACAAGGTATCTATCAGTGAAGGCATAAAGTTGTGTTAAAAATATTTAGAGTTTGGCATTAAATAACCCAGAGAGGTTGATATGCTGCTAAACTAAAAGAACCAAAGCAAATTCTGGTGTCTCGTAACATAAATAACCATCATATATATGCATGTGATTTGTATCTTTATTTGTTTAATTAGATATTTGTGAACAGACTGCACAAATGGATGAGAAATTAGTTTAATATTTAATACATTTATTAGTATTAATGAGATTTGTACATCAGAGATAAGAAATTTTCAATAAATCTCATGAGGCATTAAAAGCAAAGTGAAAAAGTAATATACTGTATACACACAGGCACCTAGATCCCTATGTTAGTTTACACTGTGCCAATGATTGAGCATTGACTTTGGCAAAGTCTGGGATGTAGTAATTCATTTGCAGCTGTGCTAGTAGATAATTCAATAAGTTGATTTTATAGAAAGAAAGTTTATATATATATATATATATATATATAGTTTGCATCTTTGTTGTCTTTATTTCTATTTTGAACAAATTACTCTTTTGTGCAACATGTAAACAAAAAGTACCAGAATCCATTAATGGATATTTTTGAAATTTTGCTTGTTGTGATCTTTCTGACAGCATGAAATTATGAACTGGGCCACATGTAGTACTTTGCCCACCCCTCTTCTGGAAGACCTCAGAATGTGAAAGACTGATTAATTAGGAGGACTTTGTATAAGACATTAGAACAGAGAAGATATATTTCTTGTCAATAAAGTTCATTATTGATTTTGTTTATTGCATTGTCATGGCAAGTGATTGTGAAGATGGAATGAAAAGTTCTTCTACATGTCATGTACTTTCCAGGCCTGTCTCCCACAGTCATTTGTTTCAGTCCATTCAGTACTCTTTGTCTGGTTAGTGAATCAACATGCCAAAACATTTTTTAAAAATTCTTTTGAATCAAAACGATAGCCAATTTTTATTAAGAATTCAATAATTCTAAACTCTAATTTTTCTCACATTATATTGTGGATTTCATGATATGTTCATAGAACCCTAGGGAAAATACTTTGGTGGTTAAATAATGATGCTATGAATTTATTTGCATAAATATATTTCTTTATATATAGTCAGGAAAAGAAAATGCTGAAAAGACTTATCTTAGGACCAACTTCAAGTTTTGCAGATATGCTGCTCGCCAGGGTGAAATACACTTTAATTTTATTAATTTACATGTTTTTGGTAGCCATTATAGATTTATGTTACTATTTATATATAAATAAATTTCTTTACATAATCCTGGCATTTACAGCCTGATAAGCCAAGTTGCTAGAATTAATTTTAATTTGATCTTAGATTGCTGTGTCTTCTTTAAAACTTTCAGCACTTTGTTTTATATTTTATATATTTTGTATTTAAGGCATTTTCTTTTCCTGTACCTGCTAGTATATAAATATCTTCTTTGCCAATTGAGCACTATGGACAAAAGGAATTTTTAACTGCTTCTCCTCCTGCTTAACGAATAGCTCTTCACCAGAATTGAGCACTCTAGCTGCTGGTCTAGCATCTATATACATCATGTATATAATTCATTAAAAGATTCCCTTTCTCTACCCTGCTTAGGGCTTAGGGGTATAGTCTCTGACTGATGCCAAATCAGTTGAATTTCAATCCCAGCTTGAATTGATTGGATGTCTAGCCACACTGATCAGCCATGTTACAGGAAAACAGGCTGTCTGTGGATATATATATATATATATATATATATATATATATATATATATATATATATATATGAGGAAAAATATGGAATGACACATTTCATAGGTTAGGATTTCATCAGACTAAATTTGTTATGTTGCTGCGAGTATGCATGTGCACAAATCAACCGCAGCAACATAACAAATTTAGTCTAATGAAATCCTAAACGATGAAATGTATCACACAAAAACATTTTTCCACTTTGTCATACATTTTCTCCCCAATATATATATAAATAGATGCTTTCAAAGAATTTGCTAAAATATGTGAATACATGACAAAAAAAAAGACAAAAACTTAATAAAAACAGAGTTTTATTACTAAAAATTTTTTATCTAAATAATAAAAGGAAAAAAAAAACAAAGCATTTCTTGATTTTTAAATTATATTTTTTATTCCTTTTTAGAACATTAAAAAATTTGGTTAAAAAATTTTTTTCTTGCATCGGCAAGTGACCATAAATTAGTTTTTGAAATTTTAGCATCTTTTTGCAGTGAAGAAGACATTGATTTGGAAATTCTTGCAAAAACCAAATAATTGTCAGATTTTAATGAAACTTTCAGAACTTCAGAATTATTTTAGAAATGCTTCTTTTTTAGAATTTTTGTTTACATCTGTTACACCCCACTTAAATAATTTTATGGAATTTCAAGAATTTCATTTTTGAACAGCTTGATGTTTATATTGGTTATAAGCACAAGTCCTTGCAGAATTTAAATCATCAATTTTTTTGTAAAACAGTTTCCTCAGTTAGTTAAAATCTGTTCTGAATTGTAAAATAAAGAATGAAATATAACTAA
This sequence comes from Acanthosepion esculentum, assembly GCA_964036315.1. NCBI lineage: Eukaryota > Metazoa > Mollusca > Cephalopoda > Sepiida > Sepiidae > Acanthosepion > Acanthosepion esculentum. Next base: position 20,526,082 of record OZ038476.1, on the reverse strand, counting down.
GACATTATTTAATTAGAAAAGCACTTAATTGCTTTTATGAAGGAAATATATTATTGACTTAAGAAAATAATATTTTCCATGAATAATAAATTTTTACAAGAATTGTTTTCAATTTCTTAAAATTAATTATGATAATTTATAAAGTTTTAAATCTTTTAAAATTCTGTATTAATTTGTATCAGTTAGGTAGTATTGTTATTAAGAAAACCTGTATTTACTAACCATGTGGAAAGGTTACTACAATTTAGCAACACCTCCAGTATTTTAAAAAGAATTTTGATTTTTTTTCTGTGTATAGACAATGTGTCTTCTTTTTATCCATGCTGATTTTTGTAAATATGAACATCCATACATGGCGTTGAGAGAATTGTAAATATGGCAAAAATCAGCTGGTTTTAGAGATTTCAAAAAACTCATTCCAATCAATTTCAATTTATTTTGAAATACAGCAATTTTGCTTACTGGAAATATTAAATTTGATCTATTAGCTTGGAATTAAATAAAAAATAAAAGCTTCAAGAAAGATTTTTCAGTTTTAAAAAGTTATTTAAACCTTAGGTAATGCTTTTCTTTGGAGGTACCTAAATATGATTACATATTTTTACATATAAAATAGTTTTTCAAGATATGCAGCAAACATTTTCATCACTGTAATATATATTTGATATTCATAATAATTAGGGAACTTCTACAGATCCTACTTGTAATAATAGGAAATATTTTGAACAAATGTTTGAAATTAATTTTTTTTTAATGGTATTGTTTACCAAATGCAAGACCCAAGAGACACTCAAGGTAGAGAGATACTAAATGACGTTGTTTTAAGGGTGTATAGGGAGGGAGCGAGAGGTGGATTTTATGAGGATATGTAGGATAGATAATGGTTGACCCTAAACATGAAGAGGTTAAAATTGTAGTGACCAGGGAAGCATCCACTTGGGAGTCTGTTCCATAGTGCAGCAGTTCTGTGGGAGAAGCTGTCTGATGGAACTTCCTCCCCACAAATGGAATATGAAGGGAATGAGGATGAGTTGACCAAGCTGTGTACATGGCCTTACGGGTCTTAGCAATGAATGTCTGGATTGGTGGTAGCAAGCCTTGTAATTCAAAAAAATATCTACTATGAATATAGTGTTATGAAATAAAATAAGACATTTCTCGGCTGATTTGCAGGCAAATAAACTAACATACTCAAGAGCGAGAGTCAGATGTGAACAGGACAAGGCCCATTACAAAATGATCATTATTGTTGTTTACGCATAGGCCCGACGCACGAGTTCTGGTCGAAAAATAAAATAATATTTCAAAGTGCTTCTATTTTTTGACCAATAAAAATGCTTCCCTCCTAATTATACTCACGTCGTTTTTCGAGTCCGTTAAGCCATAAAAAACGCCATAAAAAGGGTCACATGAGGAAGTACAAAGCAGTCAATGGGAGGCCGAGGAAGAGATCTGTCACGGTCAGTCTGGGCAATCAGCAGGAGGAACGCCACGCCAACCAGTGGAAACTACTATGAGGGATCAACCCGGATCGGCAGCCAGCTTATGACCTATACCACAAGGTATTGTCCCAAAACTACACGTTCCTATTGAAATAAATCACGTAAATCTATTTCTGCTGTTGTCGTATTTCTGTCTTGCCACCATACGCTTGTCTATAACAATAGCAATAGAGTAGCAAGAGGCTTCTGACATTTGAAGATTGGGCAGCTCTAGCCATTTTTGGTCTGATCTGGCTCTTGTATGGCAAGAGGAGTCAGGGGCTTTCTGGAGGGTATGTGGAACTGACCATTCTCCTATGTTTTTTAGCAATGGATCATACATATGTGTTCTCCTTGCAGTCTGGGGTGAACTTAAGTCCCAATAGACATTCCAGGTAAGGATCCTCCTTGAGAGTACAATTGTTCATCATGACTGCAAGAAACTTGGGTTCTGCTCTGTGATGTGATTATTGAAAAGAAAAGCCATTCAGAAATTGACTAAATAAATAACTGTTTCTTTTCTCAACTTGGAAATCATTATTCTTTCTTATGTTGAACCTATGAAAATTAATTTTGTCAAAGCAAGTAAAGAGCCTTAGAGTTTGTGGTTCGTTATCCTGTGCCTTCCAAGTGACTAATATCCTCAAATGGAAATGATGAGAAGAAAAAAGATTTTTTAAGATCCATTCTTTCCTCTTTTTAAAACTGCCTTCACTTTCAACCTTCATCAAGAACCACCATAACTTTGTAACCTCACACAAAAATAAACAGAAAAGCAATTTTAAAAACAAACAATTATAAAAGACATGAAGACAAAAGTAAATAAGTTAGAATCCTGTTTCACTGCCCTCAAGATTTCCCACTCTATCAGATATTTTATTGCATCAATTTTTATTAGTAGAAACTCTGACAAGGAGTGAGAAGACTTCCATTTTGAACGCCAAGGCAGATGTTCAAAATGGAATTCTTGTCTCACCCAATCCTCATTTTTCTCTCCCCCCCCCAAAAAAAAATCAATATTTTTTTTGTTTATTTACATTTTCTTTTCCTTTTTCTTTTTTAAATTCCTTACACATTTTTAACCATTTTTCAATTTGACAACGAATTCAGCAATTTAAAATGACAAATTTCTAATATGGATTATGAAAATTTAAAAAAGTCTTTTTTTTTAGCTCATACTTTGGTGATCATGGTGGTGGGAGAAATGGCTAGTAACGCATATTTTGTATATATATTTTTTTTAATCATTTCACCCCAAGCAAGGTGGGAGTGCTACTAGTATGCAAGGGGTTACAGAGAGTGAATTTGAGAGAAAAGACTGTGTATAATGGGAATTGAGGAAAGAATAAAAGATGAATGGAGTTCTAGACAATAGAGCATCGTGATTGGCATAGCATTTAAATATTTGAAGATCATAGTTATCGGGGAAGCAGCTATGTGGAAGAGAGTTCCACTGTCAGGAAGTGTAAGAAAACTGTTGGAGTAGAACTGGTGCTTACATTTAATTATTTCAACAGTAAAAGGATAGGACCTAGATACCAATCTAGAAGCATACTTAAATTCATGTAGTGGGGACACCAGAAAAAAAAGCAGTAGCCATGAAAATATTTGTAGAAAAGACAGAGGGAAGCCACATCACATCGGTGAGAAAGTGACTGAAGTTGAGATGCTAAGTCAGGACCAATTACATTGCAGATCCTTCTTTGGATTTTGTCAGGAACCTTGAGATGCACAACAGGGGCACCAGACTGGATATGGCAGCAGTATTCACTGCATATACGAATGATAGATTTGTAAATGTGCAAGATGGACAAGAAAAACCTTCTAGCAGGACACAATGAACTAACTTCCAGTACATTCAGCTATTGATTCAATGTCGTTGTTCCACTTCAAGTCAGTTGAAAATGTGAGGCTAAGAAGACGAAGTGTGTTGCTCTCCTGGAGTTTAGCATCAGCCATACTGATGGCGGGCAGGGAAGTTTCTATATGGTGGTTAAATAAGAGCAGTTTAGTTTTGGAGGCATTAAAATCTACAAGCCATTTCCTGCCCCAGTTAACTACTGATTGGAGGTTCTTTTCAAGAGCAGCGGCCAAATTAGCTTTGTCAGCACTGACAGCTTTGCTATAGAGAAAGGAGTAAATGGTAGTATCATCAGCATAAATGCCTATTTGGGAACTGATGGCATCAGGAAGATCATTGACGAAGATGAAAAACAGCATAAGACCCTGTTGTCTTAGCTGTGACTGCCACTGTTACATTGGAACATGTAAGTTACTACTACAAAATTGTACATTTTGTTTTGACATTGAAGTACAATTTTGTATTAGTAACTTACATGTTCCAATGTACCATTTTATAATAAATATTTATTGCTCTGCTCTTGTATTGAGCCCTGTTTTAAATTAATGTTTTGATCATTTGAATTCATATTCTCTTTGTTCTTTTACATTTGGATATATATATATATATATATATATATATATACATACACATTATTGAAGAAAATCAACCAAATTTTCACATTAATTATTCTGATTAATTTGAGCATAAAAGTCATTCTTGAGTGCAATGACTTTAAAAACAGCAAAGACCATTATTTATAATCATTTTCTTGAAGATGAGCCATATTGATAAAAAAAATTACTTGCATAGAAGCAGCAGAGAGTTGAAGATGATGCACACTCTTCAAGTCATCTATACACAGTAGCATCATGATGCATATGCATGCATGACTTGCATTATATGCACGCAACAATGGATACACAGTCAGACAGAAAGGTAATCACATGACCTTACATCTCTCTTTCACTCTCTTTACCATAGAACAAATTATGGAAATGTGATTGTTAAAAATTGATTTATTTTTCACTTTTAATTATTTTAATTGTCAAAGAGTTTATTTCTATTTATTTTTATTTCATTATTTTCCACACTCATCAATAAATTACTCTTTTGTAGAGTCATAGTTACCTCCCTTGTTTAGTCAATACTTGCAAGGGCATTAATAAAATGTTATAAATTCTTTGAATCTTTAATCTCCAAAGAGAAACTAAGTACTAGGTTGGCCAGAAAGACCTGATTTACTTAAGAAACAGAAAGAAATCAACAAATATTGATCATTGTCTGATGGAATTTACAGAGTACTGCATTTTGAGCTTGTTCCACTCAGCCGTGCCATCAACATTAAACTGTATTGCCAGTAGCTAGACTGTGTGTATTAAAAATAAAGAAGGAGTATCCTGCTTTTGTCAATCAAGGTTGACTTTGTTTCAGTGAGGCCTCATAATGCCAGGCTGACTAAGGAGGCTCAAACAAATAGACGGTGTTGAGATTCTTCCACATCCACCATTCAGTCCTGATGCTGCTCCAAGTGACTATGGCCTATTTCGCTCAATGGCACACTTCCTCTGCAATCAGTGATTCAACACTTTTGATAAATTGAAGGAAGCTTGTTTACAGTTTTTTGATTCAAAGACTGGTATATGGGACAGATTCAGATGCAGGCTGATCACTGGCAGAAGATCGTCAAGAATGACAGACTTTATTTTGAAGAATAAATGTTGGTGTTTCTCCATAAAATTTTGTTGTTTTCTTTCCACTTCCTAAGTGAGTCAGGAATTCCTGGCCAACTTAATACATTGATTAATCATTCACCTAGCAACGATATTAATTGTTATTTCTGTTTCCAAGCAAACCTTTGACCTAATTCAAATTGTTTGTAATAGCATTTCTCATTCAGAAAGCCAAGACTTTTGTTATAATTTAATAGGAGAGGATAGATTCACCTATTGTCCTTTTCACACTCCTTCCCCATCTTTTGAACAGGAGTAGAGGTTTATATCTTGTTTACTGTTTAGGATTGGGTTTCCAGTTCATTCTCCTAAATTCTTCTCATTCTCTTTCCCTCCAAGTAAATCCTTGCATCTTAGTGGCATTAGCACCTTGCTTGGGGTGAATCATGTTGTTTTATTTTTGTTATTTGGTAATGGTTTTCATTTTTAATATTGTAGTGCCAGTCAAGAAGGATCATCTTCTTGAAGATTAATTATGATTTATTCATTTGAAGCCACCCTTCACTGTCAAGCTGAGGAAATGGTTGTATACAGATGATAAGAAGCCATGGATAACATCCATATTAATGTCTAAATATGGCAAGACTATTTAGGAACGTGACTCTGGTTTTCCTGTCTGTATTTTTATTTTGTAGCATCTTATCATGTAACAATAACACAACTTATTCTGTGTCCAACTTCCTTATTTCCTGAGAAAGAAAATAAGCATGATTGCATAAATATCCTTATAACAACGTAGCAACAAAACCTATTACTGCTTTTGTCGCCCTTGACAGGGCAAGTTATTAGTAAATCTATGACATTACATGAAACGTTCCAACCATATTTATATGATTTCAAGGTTTTTCAGCACATTACAATCCTGAGGCTTCCTACTGTCTTTTCTACAAATATTTTCATGGCAATTTAGATACATTGTATTTATTTTAAATTTTTTTAGTTGTATTGTTCACTTATATTGTATATAATCCATTATTGTATATAATCAGGTTACAATAAAATTTGTATTTTATGTGAATACTACCTTATGAAAATTGAGATGTTGTAGAGTTAGGGGCCAGTTTCATAGATTCAGTGTGGCAGGGGGTTCACAATACCCTTGCACCAGCCCTGAATATCAATAATATATTACTTGTCCGAATACAAGGTTGGTATAGATGGAATAAACTTCCAGTAAACAAATGAAAATTTAGGCATATTTTCTCCGTTTTTTTCTTTGAATAATTTTGTTAGTTTCTAAACTTTATGCATGGTTAAATTTAGAGTTTAATATTCGTAACTTTTATTTTTTATTCTATAATAAATTGGAGATTAATTAGGTATCCTGATTTCCTATGAAATCTAATACTTATTTTAAAGCATTAATAAATTGTATCTAGGGTCGGTTATATACTTGTAATTTGATTGGTCATTACATCTTATGTAAAAATATTTCCTGCAGTGGTTGGTTTTGAACTCTTTAAAAACTCTTTATTTTACTTGCAACATCATCGCTTAATGAGACACCAGAAGTGTTGAAACAAAATGGCTATTTTTGTAGTGATGTTATAACATACTTATGTTATAATTTTTAAATAAATAATATATTGCTTATAATAATAAACTCTAATGGTAGGCTGCATGTATCTGAATATGCCTGTCTACTAGAGCAGCTAGCCAATCCCTGTTGTAGACGCCTGCTCAGGCATATTTTTGTTCAACACTCACAGATCCCACCTGTCGTTTATACAGCAACTATGCTGAGCTGACCTTAGTTACAGTTTCTGGGAGAGAGTGCTTTATCTGGCATGATTAATGGTCAGAACAAGGCCATTACACACAGTCATTGGCAGCTCCCCAAATAGCCTTGTCTACCAAATTTCACTCACAAGGCTTGGGTTAACACATAGGAAGGTCAGATACTTTCCAGAGATTCTGCAGGGTGGGATTGCCTCCTCAGGCCAATAACATCAAAAAGTCATTTTCCTGACAAATAGTCCATGGTGAGATTTGAACCCACAGAACTGGTGTACCCCCTTCAATGGTTTCAAGGGAACAGGACTTAAAATCATGGATGCTGAATCTATTTTCATATTGACCCATAAATTCTCATAAATGATAAAATATATAAATGTAGATATCTACAAGAAAGAAGCAGTTTAAAATTATTGAAAAGAATAGAAAATTAATTATGTAGTTGTGACCAAGCAAGCATTTAAATGTTCATGTGGACAATATTTAACATATTTCTATATAGACCCATTTATATCTCTATAAATATGGAAGTAACTGCTACATGATATCTGTCCTCCTTTATGGTAGTGAATGTTCGATGGTCTCCTCAAAGATGAAGAAGAGACTTGAGGCAACGGAGGTATGGTTCTACAGAAGGATGTAAAGGGTACCATGGATCAAACATGTGAGCAACGATGTGGTTTTGGAGAGGATGCAAACAAGGAGAAAGCTTATACTTAACATCAGGAGGAGGCAACTGAAATTTCTGGGACACATAATGAGAAAGGAAGGCTTGAAGAATCTAATACTCACAGGGTGGATAGATGGAAAGAAAGACAAGGAAAAGCAATGCATGACATATTTAGTGGGCTTAAGCCAGTGGATGGCAGAATAGGGTCTGGGAGAAGTAGCTAAAGGACAAAACTTATTGAGAACTACAAGGGATAGGAGGAAGTGGAGAACCATGATTGTCTACATCCTGAAATGACATGGCACATAAAAGAAAATGTGAAGGAGTCAGTTCAAATAGTTTTTTTTCAATACCTCCTTTAATCAGTAAAGAGAGTTGTAATATTATTCTTAACTGTGTCACTCTTCTGAAGACATTCAATCCTTGAAATAACTTTGTAGGAGAGTTATGACTCAGAATAAATCATTATAAACTGCCTTACATTTATATCTACAAAGCTCCTTCTAAAAATGAGAAACAGTAAGACATGGAAACAACAAAACAAGTATTATTTATTACCTGGTTGTTGTGTAGACACAGAAGACAGCAATACTGTGAGTTTGGGGTCATATGTTGTTCAAATATGGATCAGAATCTGACAGAATGATAAGATAAAGAATAAGTAAATTGTATACTGTCTTTCTCATAACTTTTTCATACATGTGTGTAATGAGTACCCAGATAAATTAGTGTTGTAACCTAGAAAGGGTTACTGAATGAGGAATAACCAAAATGGAGGTTGGAAATGAAATGGTAATCTTTATAACATCAACGGGAATACAATATTCACCAGCGGTATGAAATAGGTAAACCACTGCTAGAGGTGGACTATTTAGATAGCATATTACTCCCACTTACAATAGTGTCCAATGTATTTATGAGGATTGGGACATACCCATTAATGTTCATAGGTACCGTATATAACAATTAGTTAGAAAATAAAAGCAGTGTCAGAGGTTTTTTTACATCAAATTTGTGTTGAGTGCTAAGAGATAAATGTTACTATTATGGCCTGAAAAAGGAAAAGGAGCTGAAATTTTTGTTGATGCATGTGTTGACACCCGTCTGTGTTGACTGCTTGTCTAATAATGAGAATGTCACATGTTTGTGTGCATAGAGTAGAATGGGCTTGATTCTCATTGGTTTAGAAAGATTGAATTAATGATAATTTTAACTGTTATAATTATTTTGTTGTAACTATTTTTGACACTATAATTAATTTATGCACATGACACCATTATCAAAACAAATAACTGTAACATTTGTACTGACTTTATATTTTGTTTTTCTTTTACTGTGGAGATCCCAAGTAATGCTACTGCATGGAGCGTTTTTTGTTCTCCAGATAAAATAGTGTATAAATATCATTAAGGAAATGATTCCTTTCTGAATTGAAAATGCTTGTATAGTTTGCCAGTCTATTATTTAATGATGGCATGGTGTGGTTGATGTAGCTTTGATGTTTATCACAAGGGTCATGATCTTGTACAGGGCAACAAAATTGATAAACTACTTCTACACAATACAAATTATGACATAAACACAAGAAAATGTACTATTAGCAAACCCTTGAAAATGGGTAATAAATTGGCCAAAAGTGCTTGGGACAAAAATCATGAGGGAAAACTGTAATAACATTAGAATAGATTTTTTTCTACAGGGGTCATATCTGTAAAAATTACATATATATATATATATATATATATATATATATATATATATATATATATTTAAATGAGTTTTTTATGGTACAAAATTTATATGGCATTTTAAAAAAGCTAAAAAAGAACAAAAGGTTTCGTCCCAGACTTTTCAAGTTTATTTTCTGGGATATAAAAAATATATAAGCATGTAAATTAATATAATGAATGGAAGGAATAAAAAAAAAAAATGAATTTCAAGAAAACTAGAGTCCAATAACACACACACACACACACACACACACACACACACACACACACACACACACACACATATATATATATATATATATATATATATATATATATATATATATATATATATTATATGCATGGTACTTAGTGGAAAGCACTCAATATCAGTGATAGAGCTAACATAATAGTTACGAATATGGATATGAATTTTTGACCCTGGGTTTCATGCTTTTGTGATCCTCAGACAGACTGGGTATATTTTTATAAATTGGATCTATTTATGGTTGTTTGACTGTGCTTAGTGACAGAAGGAGGAATATACTTCTGGGTTTTTTGAGGGGTGGTACTATCATATTCATAGACACACACATACAAGTGTACATATTTTAGTTCACACCATCACATCCATAGAAGCAATTCAAGGCTAGGTGCAGATACATATCTGTGAATTGGGGCATACATACATACACAGTTGTAATTCTATTTTGGTGTTGGGACCTTAGCTTTTTATGTGTGGCAATGTTCATTTCAAGCAGGAGTGTTCTTGTTATTCATATATATATATATATATATATATATATATATATATATATATATATATATATATATATGTGTGTGTGTGTGTGTGTGTGTGTGTGTGTGTGTGTGTGAGTGTGTATTTGCAAATAGCTTTATAAATGTACAGACAAATTGAAGAAATCTATTTTTCTGAAAACTTGTTGAATATTGATGAACACTAAAGCATCAACATCAGCATAACTTCTTGTGCTCTGCCATCTTTCTGGCACATAAAGCAATTTTGGAAGCTTTTTAGGTCAGGGACATAAACAAAAATACATGAAAGAAAAAGAAAATAGAAAACAACTGCAAACACGTTCTTAACAGAATGGGAATGGTAAATTATTTTTTTATTTTCTTCTTTTTAATTTTCTCTTGTATTTACTTTTATTCTTTCTTTTTTTTCATCTTGGACATTTGTTTTTTGAGGTAACTTCTTCCAAATTATACAAGGGTATCCTTTTTTTCTCTTTTCATCTTTTTTCCTTCTATTTCTTTAAATCAAGGATTAACCATTATCTTCTCCATATATCCACATAACCTGTGCTGCTTACTCTGTTACCTTCTACCTTGAGTGACTCTCAGGCTTTGTAAAGGGTGAAATCACTGTAAAAATTTCTTTTTCTTCTTTGAGTTAATCTTATTCCCACTATTTTCCAGACACTTTGTAGGAAAAGGAAATAAATAAAATAATAATAATTATAGATAATAAGGAAAATAAACATTTTCATGCCTCACTCTCTTTCTCCCTCTTGTTCCAACATGTAGCAGTACATGGAAAAAGGACAGTTCCACTGGAGCACATTAGTTTCCCCGGTCCACTGACATCTGACTCCTTCTTTCCACTTTCTAATGCATGATGTTTTCACATAGCTTCCAAAACCTCCACCCTTGAAGTATGTTAAGCTTTTTCTTTGGTTGTTCCAACTCTGTGCAAGGCTAACTTGAGCTTGACCATTATAATGATGATTATCCTTACCCTAACTTCTGGATCAAGAAAAAGAAAACGGAAATCCCATACCCATGTTTAAACCTTCCAACGATAAAGTAAGTACTAGCTTTTCATTGGTTGTTTCAACTTGAGCTCAACCATTAATACAATGTTTATACTTACTTACCATAACTGGACATACCCAAGGGACACTGAGGACTTTGTATCCCTACTGATGCTAAAACATAAAGTTTAATTTGAATTTATAATTTACACCTGCATTCACCATAAAACAGAGAATAAAAAGCCCATGGTAGAAACCCAAGATTTGGTATATTTCTTCTTCAATTATTTATATATGAACATGCATCCCACCTCTATTGAATAACCAGATTAGTGCTTTGCTGCATTGTAAGCTCTCCAGTCCCAGAGGTTAGAACAGCTGGTACATGTAGCAAGCTGGAATGTTCTATTCTACCACTTAGGCAATCCCATTCTCTGAGTCTTGGTTGGATGCTGGTTCTAGTGTGGATATTGTGATAGATAAATATCCATCATTCACCATTATGTTTGCTTGAGTAAAGAGCTGTGTTGAATTACAGCTCACTCACCCCTGTCTGCCAACTGGACACTAGTTTGGAACCTTCCTATGAAGGTGAATATCGCACTGATTCTACACCAACAGGCTTTTAAATTTTTAGACACCAACAGGCTTTTAAATTCCATACCTTTCTTCTCTTGTCATACTGTCTCCTTTCTTCTCATTTCTTATACTGTCTCCTTTCTTCTCTTTTCTTATACCGTCTACTTTCTTCTCTTTTTTATACTGTCTTCTTTTCTCATACTGTCTCCTTTCTTCTTCTCATTGCTTATAATATTTCCTTTCTTCTTCTCATTTCTTATACTGTCTCCTTTCTTCTGTTTTCTTATATTGTTTTCTTTCTTGTCTTTTCTGATACTGTCTCCTTTCCTCTTCTCTTTTTTTATACTGTCTCCTTTCATCTTTTTTCTTATACTGTTCCCTTTCTTCTTCTCTTTTCTATACTGTTCTCTTTCTAATCTTTTCTCGTACTGTTCCCTTCTCTTTTCTCATACAGTTCCCTTTTTTCTTTTCTCAAACTCTCCTTTCTTCTTCTCTTTTCTCATATGCTCTTCTTTCTTCTTCCTCATACTGTCTACTCTTTCTTCACACTGTTTCCTTTCTTGTTCTTCTCTTTTCTTATACTGTCTACTTTTCACTACTTCTTTTTCTTCTTCTTCACTAATGTCTCAATAACTGTCAATAAAACAATCAGACAGAAGAAACTCTAAAATTGCCACCTTTTTCAGATTCACTTTCTCTAAATGATTTGTCTTTTCATACTTTTTCTTCATAATAAACAGAAAAGAACCAATATAGCCATTTCAATACATTCAAAATTAAAATGTAACAAATTTATTGATATTTAAATTGTAATAATTCAACAAAAACGTTGTAAACTGATAAACAATATTCTTTTGATCCTTTCATGTTTGCTGAGACATGGCGGTGTAATGGTTAGCAGGTCAGATTGCAGAATTGGAGAGCTGGGTTCAAATTCAGGTTCTTTACATTCACTTATGTGGGTGCATGCATAAAACTTTTTGTTTCTTTTTGCAGCAAGGTTCACTTTTACAACACCCGTGAGCCACTCGAGGTAGAGGGTTACCTTTGGGGGCTATTTGTGTGTATAGAAGAAGGGGAAGAGATTGAAGGATGGAGAATAATTTGTGATTGCAGGCAGTTCTGAATGAAGTGACGGCCAAATTACATCATCCCTTGTGATAGATATTGAAGTAATGGTTTCATTGAGGGTTAGGCTTGTTTGGTTTTTGCTGGAAATTTTTGTGGGGTATAAAACTCTCCATTCCAGAAAGGAAACAATCAGTAATAAGGGCAGCAGTTATTTTTTTTATCCCAGTCTGCCTTCACATAGTAAAAAATTGTTCTATGGAACAGTAAATCAGGGAATGCCTTTGGTTTGGCATCAATCTGGACACTGATTACGAAATGGTCTGACATGCCTCGTGGAGGTAAAACTTTTGATAATCATTTATCAGGACACAAGTTTAGGAAGAGGCTGAGGAGGTTCAGCTGATGTCCTGTTATTTCCGGGATCTGGGTAGATTCTCCAATGATCTGGGTTAGTTCATAGGCAGTTTAGAAGTCTCTGCAATATCTGCCTTCAGCATCATGGTTGGAGTGGACTAGCCAATCTTTATGGTGAATATTGAAGTCACCACAAGTATGGAAGCTGGCCAAGGGTAATTGAGTCAGGATATTATCAATCTTCTCAGATATTCAGTTGAAGATTACCATCCCTTCATCCTGAGGACAGTAGAGAGCAAAGACGAATGTGGTACTATGGATAGGAGCCATGTGGCAGCACATATATGGGAGATCAGGTTCCTTGTTTTTTGCATCCCTGCCATAGTGAAACTCATCCTTAATGTCGGCTCTGAGTCTGTGGCCATGGTTGGCTATAAGGTGAGTAGCCCAGGACCGTGACCCTCCCCGAGTGAATATGAAGCATTGATACTGATTTCAGAAAGTAACAGGAGGTCTCCTTTAGATTGGAGAAGATGGTGTTCCGCTTCTGGAAAGTTGAAACATAAACCCCTCATACTGGTGTAGGAGATGGTATACAAGGGGCTTTGTGGGTTTTTTTTAGGTAGGGTTTGATAGATTTGTTCATTTGTATTTTATTTGGTTTCATTTGTGCATTGGTTGGTGGAAGTCTAGTAATCTGGAGTAGTTTTTTTATATATTACTATCAATCAGCACCTTCAGATTATGAATTACAATAATTTTTCTTTTTTTTTTTTACATCTTAAAATGTCAGGCATATTTTGTTTTGGCTTTCATATGGTGATCAATTTACAATGAATTTACATAGCAAACTAAACCCCACCTCCTATTAACTTTTATAAAATTTTATAATCGTTTTTTTATGATATTCATGAATGTGAAAAAAGATTTTGAAAAAAATTATTATTCTGGTCACAAAGACTATTTTAGAACTCCACCCTTAAAATTATTATGAAAATCCTAATAGTTTCTTTTGTTTTACAGCTTATCAACCCATTGCATCATTTAATGCTGAAATTTAATGTTTTTTAAATAGTCTTGTATTTAAACAGTCAAAAAATGTTATTTTAAGTCATAAGACTTCTGTTTTTTTATGGTTATTTTTTTTTCATTATATTTTTGAAATCGGTTTCATTTCCCTTAGAAACTGAAATATGTAAAATGAATCAGTATTTTGAAACCATTCTTTTAAGTTTGGTAGAATTTTAAGCAGGTTGAATTAAAATTGCCGCAATTTTTCAGTCAGTATTTTATGATGAATGGCTCTTGACAATGCTACACATACCAGAGGATTTTCCTTTTTAAGGATATACAAATGGGTTATGTTAGTATGTCTAATAGGGAACCTGGACATAATCACTTCTTCTCTTCTAGTTTGCTTTTATCTGATACTGTTCTCGTATATAGATGGTTTAATTTTGAACAGTTTATTGTTTGGGTAAAAGTTACATAGCTTCCTCTCTAATATATTTATTCGTTGTTTCCTAATAATAGAAGAAGGAGGAGGAAGAGGATGAGGATGATGTTGATGATGATGACTATTACTACTACTACTATTAATAATAATAATTATCATCGTTATCATCATCATTATCTTTATCCTGTGATGGTTTCAGACTGTGAAGCTGATTTTGAGTAATTATCTGTCAAGTTTCAAAATCTCAGGCAGCAAACACTTTCTGTAGGACATTTTCTGGGACTAAGATGGTTGTCTTTGGCAATGTTGTTATTCTGGGTATGATTCCAATGTTATCAAATTCTTTTTGGTGATTCTTTGGCATTAACCCAAGGGTTCCAGTAACAATTGGCACAAATTTGGTATGCACATTCTACATTCTCTCAAACTCTAATCTCAACTCTCAGACACTCATGAGAAATTTTTGTGATCAATGTAATGTCTACTCTGGTGTCTTCAATAACTGTCCGTTTGAATTGTGAAAATATTTTTTTCTGAATAAAAATATTGCAGAATCCTTTTTTTTTAAGCATTTCATCCCAAGCAAGGCAGGAGTGCCACTGGTTTGCAGAGGGTTACATAGAGTGAAGGTGAGAGAACAACTATATAGGGGGAATGAGAAAAGAATAAAAGACAAACAATGATGGCAATTAACATTGTATTTAAATTTCTGAAAATTGTAGTTATCAGAGAAGCAAGTAAACAGAAAGAAGTTCCACAAGTGGGAAGTGTGAGAAAAGATGCTATTGGAGTAGAAGTGGCAGTTACATTTAACTATTTCAATGGTAAAATGGTGGGACCTAGATGCCAGTCTAGTAGCATGATTAAATTTATGTAGTCAGGGAAGCATGGAAAAAATCTTGACAGAACAGTATCCATGGAAATATTTGTAGAAAAGGCAGAGTGAAGCCACATCACATCTGTGAGAAAGTAACTGGAGTCAAGATGCCAAGTCAGGATCGATTACATTGCAGATCCTGCTTTGGATTTTGTCGAGAACCTCAAAATGAACATCTGGGGCCCCAGAACATATATGGCAACAGTACTCAGTGTACGGATGAATGGTAGATTTGTAGATATATAGGATGGATTCTGATGAGAAAACCTTCTGGCACAACACAGTGAGCCAACTTTCCTTGATAGCAGATGCAGCTATTGATTCAATGTATTTGTTCCACTTCAAGTCATTTGAAAGCGTAAGGCCAAGAAGGTGCAGAGAGACACTCTCCTGGAGTTTAGCATCAACTATGGTAATTGTACACAGAGAATTATAACTGTGGTGACTAAATGAGAACAGTTTAGTTATGGAGGCATTAAAATTTACAAGCCATTTCCTACCTCAGTTAACCACTGATTTAAAGTCCTTTTCGAGAACAGTGGCCAGGTTAACTTAGCACTGCCGGGTTTACTATTGAGACTGGAGTAAATGGTAGTATTATTTTCATAGATGCCTACTTGAGAGCTGATGACATCAGGAAGATCATTGATGAAGATCAGAAATAGTGTCGAACCCAGGATAGAGCCTTGGGGGACCCCCACATTCATAAGAAAGGATCTGGAAGTGTATCCACTCAGAACAAACTTGATTTCACAATTTTAAAGGAATGACTGGATTAAATCAAATAGTCATCCTGTAATACCATAGCCCTGAAGCCTATGCAGAAGCCCAAACACCTTTGAGATATCTAGAGCCATGGCTCAAGCTTCATCATTCTTATCAAGAGCATGATATATATATTCACTTATGGCTCTGAGCACATCAGCAGTAGACTGGGCAAAGCAGAATCCATATTGTTTGTCAGAGAATAGATATTGAAAGGTAAGATGCTTAACCACTTCAGCATTGATTAAAGCCTTGAAGACTTTGCTGAAAAGCAGTAGAAGACTGACAGGGCAATAGTTATAGGGGGTCAGAAGGTTCACAAGAGTTCTTAAAAACAGGGACTACAGACGGGGACTTCGAACAAGCTGGAAAGCAGGAAGCATTGAGGCAATAGTTATATAGTTTGGAAAGAACTGGGGTCAGCTTAGGAGCATGTTTCTTTAGGACAATCACCTACATAGGGTCTAATTTAGAAATGATATCAGCAGCAGGGTTATGCACATATCATTCAGTAGAGCATCAGTTCTAGTGGGGGAAATCAGGTATGGGTACTCCAGATGAATTGAGTGTCAAGTTGGATGAGAATTTCTGAGCAAAGTATTCAGCCTTATCTGCTGTGGATGTCAGGACTTCAAATGGGTTGAATAGAGGAGGGGTTGAGGGTTTGGCATTGTTCAGCACACTCTTGCACAGCCGCCAGTAATCTCTTGAATTGAATTTGCTAGATGCTATCTGTTGATTCATTCTGTCAGCAAACAGTAACATAACTTCAATGAGATCACACTTGCATTCGTTCAGAACAGAAATAAAGAGGTGTCTATTGCAATCAGGCTTGTTGCCCTGGTACAGTCAGAGGAAGTGATTCCTGTGGGCCATAGCAGCCAAACAAGAAGGAGAGAACCAGGGAGATAAACATAGTTTAACTTTGTATTTCCTAGCTGGAATGAAAGTATCATTCAATGCTGGCTTTTACCCAGGGGGAGACCTCAGCTGCACATTTCTAAATGTGGTGATTAAAAACCACATTGCAAGGGATGCCTCAAAGAAAATTACAAAAGTCCCAATCTGCTCATTGATAGCAGAAAGATATTCTGTTGGTAGGAGGGAAAGGAGTGGAAGGAGATATTTACAGATACTACAGTGTGATCAGAGTTGCCAAGAGGGCAGAGCTGCATAGTAGGACAAGAGTCAGGGATAGAGGTAAAACAAGAGATCGAGAAGAGAGGCGTTTCCGTCAGGGTTACTGGGAAAACGCGTGGGGAGGTCAACCACTTGCATGAGAGATTGAGAAGTTAAGAATTTGGATGCTAGAAAAGTCAGTGTCAAATGGTATAGTGGGCGTTAAAGTCTCCAAACATGAATATGCTTGCAAACAGATGTAGGGAGAAGGCCTTGTCTATATTATCCGAAATACTCTCTAACACACAACAGTCTTGAGAAGAAGGGGAATGGTAAAGAAGGAAAAGATAGCTGACTGAGTTAAGTAGAGAGAGAAGGAGACAAAAGTATGAGTGGTTTGGAGATTCAAGAGAGGGTTCCCTAGCCAGTGAGAGATGTTCTTGGACATAAACTCTCAGGCCATGCATGTTGACTTTAGAGCCCCTTTCTATGTAGAGGAAGGTAACCAGGAACTGAGAAATCAAAGTAAGGAATAGAAGAGTTGAGGTTAGTCTTGCAGAGAGATAGAATTCCTGGAGATTTTTGAAAAGGAATGATTCTACACTGCAGAAGTTGGTATGAATACCACGAATGTTGTAGAAGGAATGGTTAAGGGGGTTTAGGTGATTCTTGTTGACCTGGTTTAGGTTTATATGTTTGGTTGTTTATAGTCATGATGCATTATATTGGTAAGGAGAAGGCCTGAGGTAGCAGTAACAGTTGGTCATTTTATGTGACATTGATGTAATGGAATAACCGGTCACTCCCATGAATGATTACACTATAGGTAGTAAGTACCTATAAAGTCAACAGTCTATGAGAGACTGGAGGAAGAGTGAGAGAGAGAAGATGTAAGCACATCCGAAACTTCCAATTAGTGGCACTCACTACTAGATTGACCTGTGTGTATAACTGTACCGTATTTCATATTGTACTTGTGTACAATAAACCTTTCTTCTATTATCCACCTGGTGTTAAGTATTTATTCCCTCAGCATGGAATATAACAGATATATACAGAAGGGAAATAGCACACATTGCAAAATAGTATGGCCTCAGGGTTGCCCACCAGAGATACCTGCAGAGACACCCTTCTATGCATGACATGGCACTGCAAGAACCCCAATAATATGCAACTGTTGATCAGAGCAGCCTCTCAAGACACTACACAAGATTTCAGGCTCCTAACTACCAATTGGGAATAGCAACCAGAAAGCTGCCAACCCAGTATCCTCAGTGTGAAGAGACATTGCCACCAACCACACACATCACAAGAAAAGCATGATAGCACTACTATTAAGGACTGAGAAGAGGAAAGAAACCAGAAATCCCTTCCTACATAGGAAACAAGGGGTGAGCTTCTATTCCTGTCCAAGAGAAAGGCCAGGGGTATGGACTGTGCAATAAGAGAGCTTATCTACTCCTATTAAAAAAAAACAAATCCTGGTTTGACTACCATACACATCATTACAGAGAATGATGAATGAAAGCATACCTGTGTGTGGGTGGAATAAAAAAAATTGTAATTTGGAATAATTAAGTTTTAACTTAGTTAAAGTCCAAATACTAACTTTTTCAAAGCGTGTTACCTTGACAGTGGACTGAAAATGAAAAAAAAAATTAGGGTAGATGGTATGACACCAGAGAAAAATTAACAATGTCTTAGTACAAAATTAGTAAAAATAACTTAAATTTCATAGTAGAGACAAAAAAAGTAAGAAATGTCCAGTTAACATGAAAACATAAATTACATTAAAAAAAAAAGTGAGGAGTCATCCATTACGGTCGGCAAGTCTGGGAGAGTTAAGTTTCATGCTATAGTTGGGATTTGTGGTAGGTAGTAAAGTGTCACTACCGCACCTACATTTTGGGGTTGAGGGGGTTCTTTTTTCTTCCTTTAGAGAGAGAGAAAGAGAGAGAGAAAGAAAAGCTAAACTACCAACTTTTTCAAATCATGTATAAATATTTTTTTCTTTTGTACTATTAATGAAAGGTGATAATCAAAAATATTGCTTACCTGTCTCCACTAAACCAAATAATTAGCACCCCCACCCCCTGATCCTCATGAATGTTTTGTTGTTGCTGTAATGGATCACTCTTTTACAGCCACTTGCAAACTGGTTAAGTCATCAATGCAGAGTCTTATTGTTATGATTTGGAACTGATGCCTTAAAAGTTGCAAGCATTTTGGCCAGTAGTGGTTAATTATGCTGCAAGCTAAGGCAAGACATTCTGCTTCAAAAACCACCTGACAAACATTTGACATGTTTAGGTATCAACATCCTACCTACACTCACCTTCCATATTCACTGGAACTCTTCTCTCCTGATTATCACTTTTTTCAAGGATTTATATTCATTTTTTACTTGTCTTTCTTATTTCTTTTTACTTTTCTTTTTAGTTTTTGTTCTTTTCATTTTTCTCTTTTGATTTTACAAATTTTTTCTTATTTTTCATTTTTTTGATATTTTTATATTTTTCTTTTGCTTTTTACATTTTTATCATTATTTTTCTTCCTTTTCCCATTTTTTCTTCTCATTTTCCTTTAAATTTTCTTTAATTTTTCTTATTTTTCTTCAGTCTTTTCTTTTTCTTTACTTTTTCTTTTCTCTTGTAATATGCTCAATAACTTCAAAACAGAAACCTTCCTTTACCTCAGATCTCACATAAAAGACTTCATAAAATAATTGTCTCAAATAGCAAATGAGGAAAATAGAAAAATAAATAAATAAATAAAATAATAATGATGATGATGATAATGATGATGACAACATCAAAATTTTTTTTCAATTATTTTTCTTCTTCTTAATTTTTCTCTTTATCATTTTACTGGAAATATTTTTCTTTGCTTAGATTTGGCAAATTAAACTATTGGATATAAACTTGTAAAGGTTATTAAATTAATTTTGAGGTTATTAATAACCTCAAAAATATATTATCATAATGAACATAATACATTATTGTGGTTGGTGAAGGTTACCTTATGAAAATGTCTGTTCCCACCATATATCGCTATATTTGGTTTGTATGTCTCTTGGCCTTGGGTAAAGATTAAGAGAAAATGCAGTGTTGAAAAATACAAAATAAATCTTTATATAACACAATATGATAATTGAAGTCTCAAGAGTTCAAATGTAAAAGTCCTGGCACATATGACAGTGAAAGAGTCTGGGAGAAAGTAAATATATATGTACATGTATGTATATTATTTACATTCTTCTGACAGTGGTCCTCATCTTTATTGCATATTCATGACTCTTCGGCCATTGTATGCTCCGGCCTTCTTCAGGTGATTGGAATTTCGAACTGAACCCTTTATTTCTTCCACCTGGGTAGATTGTTCTAGTTCCACTTGTCATGCTTCTTCCAGATGTCCCAGTTATCTCCCTTTAACTCAAGTGACTCAGTGAATAAAAGCGTTGGTTGAATCCAGTAACTTGACACAAAGAGTTGTACGTTCAATACCTGGCTACAGCAGTGGTAAACAAAGACTTGAAGAGTTGAGTTAAAGGGAAATAACTGAGATAACTGGAAGAGGCATGACACATGGAACTAGAACAATCTCCCTTAGTGGATGAAATAAAAGGTTCAGTTCAAAATTCCAATCATCTGAAGAAGGCCAGAGTGTACAACAGCTGAAATGTTGTTAATATAGCAATAAAGATAAGGACAACAGTCTGAACAATGTAAATAATTACAATACCTCATCTCAGAAATATAGACAGATAATGCATGTATGTATCCAAATGTAGTAGTCCCCTGCTTAACAATAGGTGAAGGAAAGTATGTATGTTTTCAAATGTAGCAGGATTGTATAGATGTCTCAAATTACTAGTGATTTCGGTTGATTTTCAATGTTGTTATATGCATACACATAGATCCACTTTGAAAATATCACTCTGCTTCTGATTGGCTCACAGCCTTATATCCTGATTGTGAAAGGTTTTTTATATTGGTTGGTTGAAATATGGCTTTGTGGCCTGCCAATTCTGAATATACATCTATATTTAGAGATGGTTTAAATTTTAATCTCCTTGTTATTATTTATTTGTTTTTATTTATTTATTTTTCTCTCACTACAACATTATAGTACTATATAACACCATACAGAATTAGGTATTCTTATTACCAGAAAAGACTTCAACAGGATTTCTCGCACATCAATGTCCCATATCATTTTTTGGTTTAGTTCAGAAAAGAAACCTAAAGTGCTGTCAAGAAAAGACAATCTTATTAAGATTGATATTACATAATTTTTATTCTTGTTAGTCGTTTTTTTTTCTTCTTAATCTTGCACATTTATAAATCTACTTTTCATCCATGCATTGAATAATGCAGCCATTTCTGGTCTGGTGCTCCTGCTATATATCTTAAGATTCTTGACAAAATCCAAAGAAGGGTCTGTAATGTAATAGACCTGGCATCTCAACTTCAATCACATTCTTCACCCACATAATGTTGCTTCCCTTTGACTTTTCTACAAATATTTTTGTGGCAACTGCTCTGATTAGCTTTTTTTTCCCCTCCTGGTGTCTCAACTACATGAATTTAAATATGATACTAGATTGGCAACTTGGTCTCACTCTTTTACTGTTGAACTAGCTAGATGCAAGCATCAGTTCGATTCTCATAGTTTCTTTTCTCACATGTCTCGCCTGTGTTTCTCACTTCTGACTTCTCATCACTAAAGTCTTCTCATTCTCTTTCACTCAGAGTAACCCGTTGTGTCTCAGTAGCATTATCACCATCTTCTGTCTTTCTGAAACCCGTTCCTTTATTGTCCCTTTCCTCACGTCTCCTCAATAAAGTTTTCTCATTCTCTTTCACACCCAGTAACCCTTTGTCTCTTAGTGGCATTATCACCATCTTCTGTCTTCCTGAATCCTGTTACTTTATTGTCCCTTTCCTCACATCTCCTCACTAAAGTCTTCTCATTCTCTTTCACTCCCAGTAACCCCTTGGTGGCATTATTGCTTTGCTTGGAGTGAAATGATTAAAAAGAAAAAAGGATTTTAATCATTTTTTCAGCCATAATAGTTAGCATTTCCTTCTTTTTCTTTTCTTTTGCTTTCATTGCTTTCATTTCTTCCTCACATTCCTTTTCCCATTTGTCTTTTAATTTGTTCCTTTCTTCATTAATTAAACATGTGTTAATTATTCTATATTTTAATTATTTCTCTGAGTCTTCTGAATTAGTTCTAAAATTTATTCAAATTCTTTCAGTTAATTACATGTTTCTTTTACAGAAGAAAAGCTATATTTTTTTTATCTTTTCTGTCGATGTTTTCTTTCCATTGATTGAACATTGTTTCAGTCTTATGAACCTGACTATCCATAATTTTTGGTACATTTGTAACAAGACGAGTGTTACAATCCACTTGTTGAAGAGACAGTCAGTTAATTAAGTGGTAAGTGATGTTAAAGGCTATTTTGAAATTTGTGCACAATGCATTAAATAACAATTTATGCTGGTTTCTATTTTGTGGTATGAGTCCAGAAAAAAAGTAAAGGAAAAGTTGTTAAAATTTGAATGGGAAATGGGATAAATTGCTGATAAAAACAGATTAAAAATGTTAATTAGTTCTATTAAATTAAATTATTTACAATTAAATCTCCAACCTTGCACACTTCACCCTAACGTTTGCCTCGGAGGGTTGGCAGAACAGATGAGCCTGGATAGCTTCAACTTTGTCACTAGAAATTATCCACCACTGAAAAAGCGTATTCATTTTAAATACTATCCACCCAAAAATTTTGACATCCTCATATAAAAACTTTGGTTAGAAAAGTTTTACAAACTATTGCCCAACAACAATTTGGTATTTATTCAGAGCCAACAAATTTATCAGTAATTTTACTGGTATAACTTTTAAAATATCTCGGTGAGTCTCAATATAAGTAAGCCAAAATGGCGAGAGAGATCCTTTTGATTGAATGTGTGGTGAACAATTACGTAGAAGCAAGTCAGAGTGGCTTGCATCTAGTGCAAAGGAAAATAAGATCCTTACCTCAATACATGACATGTAGCAGCAGCATTTTGTTCCTTGAAAATCTCTCCTCCCCACTTTAGATTATTCCAGAAGTGTATATTCTGTAACTTTGGATTTATACAGCTTAGTGTGGTTGGATCAACAGCAATTCACTTGCTGATTGGTCGAACTGGAGGATGCAATTTGACTGGGTAACTGAGGACAAAGCAAAGAACACTAATTGGTCAGTCGGCTGTGATGTTGGTATGATAAAAGAGGGCTGAAACAGTAAGAAGGAGAGTGATTTTTACATGTGTGATGTGTGCTAGAAATCAAGAATAGCGGATTGAAAAAGAAGTATTTGGTGTTGTATGAGCGATGTCAGAGGAAAACCAGCTCATTTAACTACAGAATTCCTTCAGGGTAGATCATGATGTCATTGTAACCATCACCGAAAGTCACATGATCAATTTCTGAATAAATAGAGCAATAAATATGCAATTAACTGGGGGGTAATAAAATGGTGACAGAAAATCATTTAAAGCATTAAAAAATGCAAAATATTGCTGTTTTAATATGCTCAGTGTAGGTCATAAAATTTCTTTAAAGAAAATAAATGCCTCTCCAAGTCTCTCAGGCACATATTTTTATGTGATCATACAATTTATCTAAATTACATTTGGGTAGTGACCACATGTTGTTGTAATCACTTTCCAATTATACTAAAAAACTTGGGACCTTATAATGAAAATCTTCCTCCTTGGAAATTAAGCAAAGCAAAGTGGAAAGAATTTAGATCCCTGTGTAATAAAAGGTTAATCCTAAATTACTATATTAAAGACCCAGCAAGTCGCCTTACAGAAATATTAATCCTCCATAGCTAAGAAATCCTTTCCCAAAAGTTCAACTCTAAACAAATACAACAAATCATTGTTTGATCACAAACTGCAGAGAAATCATTAGATTATAACTTCAGCAATCACCTCACAAACCCCAAGAGTTTCAAATTCTATTTTAACACAATGTTAATACTGTAAGAACAATCATTGAAATTGTATTTAACTATAGAGCAATAAATATAAACAATAATAACAACAAACAGGGGGAAGAAAGAGAGTAAGGATAATAAAATAATATATTGGAGGTAGGTTGTTCACATTATGTTTATATATATATATATATATATATATATATGTATAATTCTGTTTTTATATATATATATATATATATATATATATATATATATATATATATATATATATATATATGTGTGTGTGTGTGTGTGAAACTGCAAAACAGTCTGTCTGTGGATAACAAAAATATTGGCTCCTGAAAAATTAATTTCGGTTGAGCTCTCTGGTTTGAGATGTTAATTTGTAAACAGTAACTATTTAAGCTAATATTGCACGACTCTTCGGCAGAATCGAGTCACTGTCAATCACTGTGTGTTTATCTAAATCTAAAAATAAACACGCTAAAATTCACCTTCATCCCTGCCCTGCGTCGATGGCTTAGTGGGAGAAGTTCCGACTGATGCAAATTCAGTCGGGTTTCGATCCTAGCTAGAGGCAACCGGACGTCTAGCCACACTGATGAGCTGTGAAACAGCGAAACAGTCTTTCTGTGGGTGACAAATATATATATATATATATATATATATATAATTTTGTTTATATATATATATATAATTAACTATGAAATTTTATAAATTCTACTTTGGTCTCCTTGTTATTATTTATCTCGCCCTGTCCATGTTACACCACTGCTTGTATTGATGTCATGGGCTTGAGAAGACTCACTGCTGACAACAACCTTCATGGATTTACCTGATATGACCTTGATTCTGACTATAAAGCATTTACATAAAAAGAGCTTAAAGACTGAGCTAATAGCAGTAGGGAGATTCAGATAAAAAAAAATCGTAAGTCCAAGGTTGTAATTCCAAGGGACAAAAATTAGTCTCACAAGTACATCAAAAAATCTTGTGAAAGAAAATCAAAAGGGGTAAAAAGATTCACATCACAACTCGCAGCACACAACTACCTCTTGACTGACAAAGAGTCAAGCAGCCCTGTTATCCAAAGCAGCATTAATTTATTTGGGCTAAGAAAGGTTGTGATTGGTTGAAACTGTTAGGGAAGTGCAAACAATTACCATATTTCAAGGCCTGGTAAAATCAACCCGATCTTGATTCGGATTTTCTTTTTGCAACAGATAGCACAGAGAATATAAATTCTTTTTCAAGATGACACTTAGTTTTCTCCATCACCACAAAAAATTAATAAGAAAATCTCATAACACAACTGTCAACTTAGAGGATGCTAACTAGGAGTTTATAAAGCAACTACAAGAGAAAACATTAAATTACGACCTAAATGCATTCAATAATATATGGATAAACAGCAAATACAGAGACATATGGAGACAGGTGACCATAATCCCGGTCCCAAAAGCCAGAAAAGACATGACAGATTCAGGAAGTTATCAACCCATCTTATTTGACAAGTTGCCTTTGCAACATCATGGAATGTATGATAAATGGCAAATTGACATGATTCTTCAAAATCAGCATCCTCATCACCCATTTCCAGTATGGCTTCCTGATCAAAAAAAGTACTATCGATCACCTGGTCTGCTTCAAAATATTCATAAAGGAAGCCTTCAACAAAAAAGAACACCTGGCAGTCTTTTTCTTTTTTGAGTTGGAGAAAGCACATGAAATCAATTCAGAATACTATGAGAGATTTGCATGATATTGAGATGAAGGGAAGGCTGATATACTTCATAAATAATTTTCTGTTGGAGAGAAACTTCAAAGCTTGTGGTGAATTCATTCTCCCTGACCTTCAGAAATGAGAGCAAACTGTTTGCAAGGAAGCATCCTTTCCGTTACCTTATTCAGCATCAATATTAACAACATTATTAAAAGATTTTTAGTACCATTGTCCAACCAATACCAGGCCCAAGAGCCATTTAAGGTAGATAATTACAGCATGCCCCCATTCTACAATCTATTTATACAACTTCATCAGGTAGGTGGCCCACTGCCTGTCCCTGGCCTTTTTTGCCTTGATATATCCCGCAATATGTCAGATTTTCCAAACCCTCCTTCTCTTCTTGTGTCTAAGCTATCTCTTTCTGAGTATAAATGTCTGTTTTGTTTCCATTTTCCTTAAGACTTCCTTGTTGCTTAGTTGCTCTATCCATGCTAATCTCACCATACTTCTTAATATTTAACCCATAGCTGGGGGAGGATCACAATTCTGTTACTTCCAGTCATCTCTTCATCTGTGAGGAAATTGTCCAGTGTTCACTGTCATATGGGATGATTGATATCACATAGCAGTTCAGCAATTACACAGTGGATTAAATTATATAATTTATTATGCCTTAGTAACTTGAGCATACAGTTTTTTTTTTAAGTTGAGAATTTTCCTCAAGGACACATGGATAAAGGCATTAGTTAGATCCAGTGACAGGACCCAAAGAGTGTGAGTTCAATACCTGGTTAAGGAAGTGGAGAACTTTCAGAGGGAAACTAACAGGAGATAACTGACATTCATTAAACATGGCAAGTGGAACTAGAACAGTCTACACCAGTGAGCAAAATATAGGGTTCAGTTCAACATGCCAACCACCTGAAGAAGGCCGGAGTGTACAACGGCCAAAATGTTGTAATAAATATGGCAACAAAGATGAGGACATTAGTCTGAATAATGTAAATAATGAGAATTTTCATCTTTTCATTTTTCTTAAAATCAATTTCATCCGAAGCAAGCCACTAAAACACAGGGAGTTACTGTGTATGAATTAGAAAACAGAAACAATATTAAGGAGTGAAAACAAAAGAAGAGCCATCAGAAGGGCAGTAGATAGCAATTGATACAGCTTTTAATTTTTAAAGATTAAAGTTGACTGGAAACCATGGGACTGGAAGAGAGTTCCACAAGTGAGAAGAGCAAGAAAAAGAAATGGTTAGCATAGAACTTACATCTAGCCAATTCAACTGTAGATTGATAAAAACTCAACACCATTCATAAATTCTAGGTATCATAACAAAGAATGTATCCAAAAAATTACCATGAAAGTATTTATAGTAAAGGCAGAGGGAGGCAACTTTACCACATTGGGAAAGTGATTGAAATTGAGACACCAGATCAGGACCAATAATATAGCTGATTCTTCTTTGAATTTTATTAAAGATGTGGCAGTAATATTCTAAGCATGGGAAAATGGTAGACTTATAGATAAATAAGATAGATTTTGGAGAGAAAAATTGTCTAACATGACACATTAAACCAAATTTTTAGCACTTTACTCAGAGAATGAGAAATTGGGGAGCCAAGTTCAAATTCCATTTACAGTCACTTATGTGCAAATACTCTTGAGAAAAGTAAGAATCTATCTCCTCCTAACTATGGGCTAAATAGTAAGACTTGTATCTGGAAAAAAAATCATTGTTATTCTCAAAAACTGTAACATTCATTTTTAAAAACAATAGAGTTATTCTTATAATGCAAAATATGTTTTAGTTTTAAATAACTCACAAAGGGTTGATAAAGCATAAAATATATCCAAACTTACAACATCAATACTGTTGCCCTTTGGTAAAACTTAAGCATTGTTTATGATAAGAGTACAGGTCTCATCCAAAATTTAATATATTTATTATTGTAAAAAATACAATAATCATGGCACATGGCCAATGGGGAAGTGGGGATAGGCTGGTCTTTGCTATCTATCCTTGTCTTAGTTAATCACAATCATGACCCATTCATCCAATAGAATTTATCCAATTACCACAAGAACTCATCCATCACCATTCAATCCTACATATACCACAATACCACATATTCACAGGGAGAATCTAGAAAAACATCCCATGATATAAAAATGTCATGAAAGTTCATATTGTCTTCTTTTTTTCCACATAAATATTTTAAAATTTCATGAATCATGAAATGAGGAGGAGGAGGAGATGAGCCCAGAAAACGAACAAAAGAGTGTAACCAAACAATGTAAAACAAAACAGACGATAGTAGGGCATGTCCACCCCCTCGGAATAATAAGAATAGCTGCTGTATTCTATTGCTAAACAGAATCAAGTAGCAAACTCACTAATGGAGAGGGAAGGGCAGAAATAATTGATTGGAATGGGACAATGAAAGTCTGACCCAGGAAAAAGGGGGCAAAAAACAAACAGGGGAGGTTGGGAATCTCAACATGGATCATAACAAAAAAAGAATGCCAGGAACAGGCCAGGAGCAACACTTATTCACATTAACTAGGAAAACAAATAGTGTCTCACTTAACCAGAGGGAGGGATCACAGGAAACCACTCCATTGTAACCAAGAGGACTTAAAAAGGGAACTCAAGAGTAGCCCTTTTCACACAAACCAAGCTTGCTAGTTTTGTCCACCTTTTACTAAAATTTGTCGATATCAAACGCTTTCTATCAGTTCTGATCTTCAGCTGATGCTGAAAGAATCCAATCAGAGCCTGATGAGAATAACGTTCATATCGCAAGATTCTCTCCATTCATGACATCCATATCACCATTCATTTCTCCCCAGAATACAGGGGCGAGACATT
This sequence comes from Acanthosepion esculentum, assembly GCA_964036315.1. Classification (NCBI taxonomy): domain Eukaryota; kingdom Metazoa; phylum Mollusca; class Cephalopoda; order Sepiida; family Sepiidae; genus Acanthosepion; species Acanthosepion esculentum. The sequence goes on along the minus strand of OZ038476.1, from coordinate 20,497,316 downwards.
ATCGCACATGTATGTGAGATTGATGAGCACGAGAAGATTGCTCTGAATTATTCAGCGCTTCACAGCACAAGTCTGCTCAGGTCCCAACAGAATCTCAGCAACTGACTTCAAACACTCCATCAGGATCTTGGCCAAAATCTTTAAACTCTGTGTTTAGCAAAGTTATGGGCCTGTAATCATCTAATTCCTGCCCTCCATCCTTGCCCTTTTTCAACAGCATGATCACACTCCTGGTGGTCCAACTGGGGATGGACTCCTGCTGGAACCAGTTGTTGAAATCGACAATCAAAATCGGCACAAAGATGTGCAACAGCCTCAAGTACAATTCATAGGGCAAACCATCAAGTCCCGGAGACTTGCCACTGCCAACCCTCTTCAATGCCAAGTAGACTTTGCTCTCCATGATCTCATCCTCACAGCTAGCCGCTTCATTTGGCAAAAGCCAAAGAAAGACAGCCAATTAGCTGAGACACTCATTGTCATAGAGACAAGGATCTTTGGTAATCTGGCTCACAAAATGCCACCGAAATTCCTCATACATATTGTCAGTCAACCTCAGAGTATGCCTCTCCGGGGTTCTGGCCTCATGAATGTATCCATCAGAACTTCAACAGATCTCTTCCTTGCGCAATTGTGTGCCCATGGTCACAGCTTCATTAGACATCTTGTTTAACCTATGCCTAACTACCTGACCCTTGTAGCACTCGCTAGTCAACCACTCCAGGGCCTGCCTAGCTAAACCTATCTCTAGGGAATCCCCCCATCCACTGCCTGGTACAGACTATCCTTCAGATCCTTCACCTTTTTAGCCTTATCTAGTGTGAGGACCTAATCCTATCCTTAAGCCTCTCCCACCGCCTATTTCCAATAACTGCCCCCGACTAGTTCCTGCTGCACTAGTCTAATTAGCTGTTGCTGGAAATCCCACCTGTCCTGTAAAGACCGGTTGAACTTCCAGTGTCCAGCCATTCTAGGCCTAGCATCTAATGCTATCCAGGCACAGTCTATGGTCCAAATGACCTAACCAGTGGAACATGGAACAATCTAGTAAGTCTATATCATCCCTTCTCACTAACATTCTATCCAGGTAGCTGGCTACCTATGTAGATATCCACTTACGTGACCACATCTACATCTCCCGCCTAGGGTGATCAATCAGGCATCTATCGATGAGACCAAACTTGCCAATCAAATCATCCAGGCTACAATCACCCAATGGTCTCTTGCTATCTCCCCACCCCTGTGTATGATGGGGTCCAGGATGACATTCCAGTCCCCCACTAAGACTAAGCATGACGAATCCACCAGGAACAGTTCAAACTGTTGGAAAAACAAGACATTCTCCATCCGGTCAGTGGGTGCATAAATCGCAACAACCCAAAACAAACTAATGTTCATGGTAATATAGTCCATGATCAACCAGCTCCCCCAACCCCCCGCATTGACATGGACAAGGTCCACCTTCACACCCAAGGTATGTTTAACCAACAAGGAAACACTTCTGGCTAGCTGGTCCCCATATGCTGAATAGACAACATAGTCATTAGACAGTACACGTGCATCAACCTCGCAAACAAAGTTTGTTTCTGAATCACAGCCACATCTATGCCAAAGGACAGGAGATCATGATGCAGGCAGGCAGCCTTACCCCAATCCCTCAAGCCCCTTGCTTTCAAACTAGCTATCTTAAGAAACATTTTTCAACTTGGTTCCCATGGTCACAGACTGGACAAAAATCTGCAGATGAAAGAACCACAACAGATTGTCCTAGGCTCTCTGTCCCCATTTCTGTCATCATATGACCACCCAGGACAATGCCACCAACATCCAAGGGATAGGTTAATTTGAGAGCCCTATATAATGCAGGATGGAGAATAACAGGGACTCTTCCAGTACAAAATTTTTCTAACTTTAAGTGTTCCAATTTCCACCATTCAGATTTGCAGAAAGTCTTCTTTAGCTTCAGAGAGGTGCTATCACACTTTTAGGTCCCTCTTTGTATTCCTGATCCAGGTGATAACCCCTGGGGCATTGGGGAAATTTCTTGGATCTTCCACCAACTTTCTGTCGATGGAAGCTACTTCAACCAGGGCCCTTAATAGAGGCTTCTTTGGGAGGACAAGATTTCTTTGATGAGATTTTTCCCCTCTAGGAAAGGATTTTCCTTTTTGGGAAGTGCTGCAGTGAGGGTGTTGTGAGAAGGGATGATGTGTGATGGTGTGATTGGAGGAGGGGTATTGTGGGGAGGTGTGTTGGGCAGAAGTGTGCTTGGAGGTTGGGGTCAGTGAAGCTTTAGAAGGGAAAGAAGAGAGACTTTGGTAAGTGTCTTGTTCTTTTTGTTCTTTTTTAGCTGGGGAAGCAGGGATGGATCATGACTTGGTTTTGTCCAGAGCCTTGTCCGCCCTACTTCAACCAGTTCATTTCTCTTTTTAATTTTTTCCTTTTCTTCTTCTTCCTCCTCCTCCCTCTTTTTAAAGACAAGGAGTGAGGTGGAGGCATCACTTTCGTTACCACTTCTTGAATTTGTTGCTGCTCTGGTTGCTGCTCCTCCTGCTGACACTCTAGCTGGGGATTCTGCTTGTTTATACATTGCTGCTGTTTTTCCTGCTCTGGTTTTGAGGTCAGTTTCCTGACTGCCTTTGGTTCCTCTTGCTGGTGGGGAGTGGTTGTAGTCCTTTCCCATCTCCATACCAAATATGTCCACTATTCTGGACTGTCATCCTGCTTTGGGCTCGTGGCCATGTTTAATTTTTCCTTGGGAGTTACTGGTTTGGGTTTAGTCTCTGGCCTCTTCCCCAGGAACACTTTTGACAGATGGCCAGCTGCCCCACAGGCCCAACAGAGAGGTCATTGCCCTTCTACTACTACGTAGATAGGACGGCCACCACAGATTAACACATTCGGAATGTTTTTGAAATTTTTTCTATCCGCTGTGACTAGAATTTCCATGTCACCAATGGCAATGTACATCTTGCCCTTTTGCTGCTGAGACATCCTCTACTTCTCCAGATTGGGGAAAAAAGAATCCCAAATGGTCTTCTGAAATGAATAATTGTACTCACTGTAGAGTCAGTTTTGTTTTACTTTATCTATCAACTATCTATATTTCTCATGTTGTCTGTCTGTGTGTCTGCCGTGTGCATTGTTACCTCACCCAGACCGCATTTCTCACCCGATCACAATGCGGTTTTCACCACAAGTTTGCAAATGGCTGCCGTAAAAACATGACGGAGCCCGATTTTTGAGTTCAGCCTCAGGTTCTGAAAAAATCGATAATTGAAAAAATCAATAGAAAAAATCTACTTACAGAAGGAATGATCGCATTTCAGCCAAATTTGACACCCTCTTAGAGTCTACCATTAGAAGTGTTGTCCAGAAGTTTCATGACCACGGACCCCTAAACAGCATGGAAAATCGATAAAACCCCAAAACTGATGCCCAGATTGCGCCTGAACTGCATGGCGGTTTTTAGCGAAAACTGAGCGGATTTATAAGGAGACCATTGGGAGTCACCATGTGAAATTTAAAATCTGAGCGCCCCCCAAACAGAGTGCAAATCGACAATGTTTTTCAGGTTGGGTATTTCCTAAATGCAGATTAATTTAAGGTCACGCTATACGCGGGAAGAAACAGGTCAGTGCGTGCAGTGGAGTGGAAAAAAACACTTGACCTCAAATTCTGGAATGGGTGCAGGGCCATTGAAATTCGGCTTTTTTATCCCTGCTCCCAGGTCTGACTTTGAGCCACAAATGACATATTCGACTTTGTCAACACTTTTGCTTTAATCGTCGCATCTTACCAAAATAAGCACTTCTTTTATTCGCGTCTTTACTGAAAAAAACCCGCATATGTGCTGAGTGAAAATGGTTCCGCCCTCACCAGTCCATTTTCCAACTCTTTAAACCTTTTCCCCTAGCCCAGGCCGCATCCCAGACCTGACGAGGAGTTTTTGCGCTAAAACAGCAGGGATTCCTCCCAATCCATTTCAAAGCTAATGCCGGTAAACAGCGGCTTTTCGTTGTTGCACAAACCAAACAAGCAAACGCTTCATTGCAGCTCCTTGCATTCTCATCACTGGCATCACATACGTTAGAGCCAAGCTGCATATACAGCAGGCAGCTTGACCCCGTTTATGGCCAAGCCTTGCACTTGCCAAATAATGCGCGCGTGCGTGAATGCGTGCTAGCATCTTCCATTTTGCGTGAGCTCATTCATTGGTCTAAGTCATGGCCATTGTCCAGGCTACACCAATCAATGACAAGTCACGCTCCCTTTAAATACCTTCAGCGTGGCTGCATCTGCACTCATGTCTTGATTTGATCACCATTAACGCATCTGTCCTTGGATTAATTGACAGCTTCCTGCTACCGCAAGTTACCTATTTGCTTAAACGTTTGCATTACCCATTTTATCTCCACGTGCTGCCTTTACTGCACAGCCCAGTCCATCTTAGCATTCCATACCTATTTCTACCTTTTCGTAGTTCAGTTTTGCTATTGGACAGTTAACTGCTGTCGCAAGTTACTTCTCTTCTGCCTTTACTATGTGGCCCAGTACACCTCAGTGTTTCATTACTTTTTAACCTTCAACGCTTCAATATTTCGGTTGCATTTTCATGCTGCCAGAAAGCATGGCCCATAGCTAGGAGAAGCTTTTTCCATATTGCTCCACTGCATTTTTAGTTTTCGTATACAACGAGGTTGCACCGCTTCAGCTTCGGCATCAACTTCTATTCGCATTCTTACACAGCATTTCTACAACCCTTCAAATGGCTCCTACATGACGAAAATCCGCACGTCAGCAACTGAAGACCCCTAACACCGTTAACGTTACACATGCAGAACAGGCGACTGCGGAGGAGCACATAATAACTCCTGTTACAGATGATCATATAGCGTCTACTTCAACCTCTGCTTTGCACTCTTCTGCATGCCGTGGCGATGACCAACCCGGCAGCTCTGCAAAGTCTGCAAAAACACCCAGGTGAGGCAACCTTAGCAAGCATTCTAAAAAAGCCTCATCGGCTAAGGGGAGATGGGAGCAAGATTCCATTGAGTGCGCCTCCTTGGGGGAGAAGCGGCTGGCATCTACTTCAACCTCTGCTTTGCACTCTTCTGCATGCCGTGGCGATGACCAACCCGGCAGCTCTGCAAAGTCTGCAAAAACACCCAGGTGAGGCAACTTTAGCAAGCATTCTAAAAAAGCCTCATCGGCTAAGGGGAGATGGGAGCAAGATTCCATTGAGTGCGCCTCCTTGGGGGAGAAGCGGCTGGCATCTACTTCAACCTCTGCTTTGCACTCTTCTGAGTGCCGTGGCGATGACCAACCCGGCAGCTTCGCTAAGCATGCCAAAATACCATGGCGAGGCAACCTTAGCAGGCGTTCTAAAAGAGCCTCTGCGGCAAAGAGAAAGCGGGAGAAGGAAACTGAGGTAGAGGCCTCTTTGAGGCTTTCCAGTCAATCTCAATGGAGGCAGTATGTTTTGTCACATGAAATGCTTGGTTAGCCTAATTACTGTTTGTACTGCAAATCAGTTTACATATATTCGTTGAAAAGTAAGAGGAAACTACCTAAACGCTTGCAAGACAACAAAAAAGCAGCTTCATCACAAGCGCTTTTGTGGTCTCAACAGAGCCCACATCGAAAAGCTACTCGCAATGCAGTCGACGCTGCTGCAACTTCCATTCGACGGTCCCAGGAGACCACGGCTGAGAAAACTGCATGCAATGCAGCGAAAGCTGTGGCAACATCCATTTGATGGTCCCAGGAATCCATGGCTGAGAAAACTGCATGCCATGCAGCCGACACCACTGCAACTTCTGCTGCAAGGGAGTTGGAAAGTTGCGCATAAAAGCGCACAAGGTGGCAACGCGATGCAATTTCAACTTCCGCTACTAGAGCTGTAGAAGGACCTACTGAAAGGCTTGAAAGGTTGCAAACTGTTAACCAGTGCTGCCATGCACAGCAAGGGCTCTGTAGCTCACCAAAGCAATTTTGGTTTAAGCTGGCGTTCAACTATGAGCCAGTTTTGAGGCCTTCCAGTTGCAAAGACTTCCAAATGGGATCCATGTCTGTGGACATTGCAATGCCAAAAAATGGCCTGGAGAGTCTGCAGGTTTGTGTTGTTCAGACGGTAAGGTACAGTTGCCACCTTTTCAAGAGCTACCTGCTCTGTTGAAAGCTCTGTTGGGGGTTCCAGTCCAGACTCCAAACATTTCCTCGAAAAAATCAGACAGTACAATTGTGCCTTCCAGATGACCTCTTTTGGTGGTAATGCCTTCCGCGAAGTTGGTTGGAATCCCACCTTCAAGGTTCAAGCGATTGCTGTATGAGTCGTACGATTTTTGAATCAAGCACAGGCAACGCCGGGGCCATGCTGCTAGTCCCATATATTCTGTTTGAAGTCTCACTAATTTTGTAATAATAATGTTACCAGGCAGTGAGTTTGCTGCCTCTTCCGTTGGGAGTAAGATGTCCCACATCACATTACTATAACGAGCCAAAACTTTGGCTCTAATTTAGGCTTTCCAATGCCTCTTCCATCATTCCCCTGTTGACACCTATCAGCTTACGTGTCTTAATGTCAGTTGTCAACAGGGATATTGTCTTCGTATTCACTGCTTCCAAATGCGACAGAACTGATAAGTGTTCATTTCCTGATATGAACTTCTCAAACTGCTTTTTCAGGGCCTTATAATAATTGGGGCCTTTTTTTGTTGGGGGGGGGTTCTATCTCCCACCCAAACTGACGAACCTTTGACGAGTGGATGTCAAGTCGACAGGCTGGGAATGTGCCATAACTTTGGCATACCCATAATGTCAGTTAAAAACAAACAGAAACAACGAACAAGTTTTCACAAACAGCAAATAAAATTTGTCACAAAATCCAACAATACCAATGAATGGTGACAAAATCCAACAATACCAATGAATGGTGACAAAATCCAACACTTAATACCAAGGCAAGTCAAAATCAAAGTGAGAAATCACAGCAGTTTAAATACTATCTAATGGCCCAATCCACCCTGGGCAGAAGGGGACACAAGTCTATGCTCCTGCTGCTGCCAATAGGAAGAGTCTATTAATTTGGGGAAAGGGAGATTACTGGATATATCAGTTAAAATAAACAATAGTTAACAATTCATTTCAAGGTTTGTCCTTGGTTAACTGAAATTGTAGATAATGGCATGGTCGGTGTACTAATTTTCTATATTTCTCGATGAAAAACTGGGAAGAAAATTAAGAAGGGCCATGATTATCAGGTGACCCCACTACTGCTACCAACACATATTTAAAGTCTGTCATCCACAATTATCCATACACACATCTATACGCAAATATCCAAACATGCATATACATCCTCAAATATCACAAATATACATCCACAAATATTCATACACATAGACACATCCACAAATATCCACGCTTTTATACATTCAAAAATGTCCATAGACAGGTATATAGACATAAATATCCATATACACATATATATCCTCAAATAGCCACACACATATACATACACAAATATTCATACATGTATACACATCCACAAATATATACACATCTATCCATATATACATATAGACACAAATATCCATACACACATATATCTGTATATGCATATACATCCACACATATCTACATATATATATATCCACAAATATCTATACATATATAAACATCCACAAATATCCACATATACATTCACAAATATTCATATACATATATATCCACAAATATTCATAGACATATACACATCCTCAAATATCCACCCAGATATAAATTCACAAATCTCCATACACGCACATAGACACAAATATTTTTAAATTACAATTGTCAGAAGACACAAATATCTATACACACATAAACATCCAGAAATATTCATATACATAACACATCCACAAATACTCATACACACTTTTATACACAAATATTCATACTATACACATCCACAATTATCCATAAAAACATCTATCCACAAATATCCATATGCACTTATAGACAGAAATATCCATGCACGCATATACATCCTCAAATGTCACAAATATACATCCACAAATATCTATACACATATAGACATAAACAAATATCCACACACATTTACATTTAAAAATATTCATACACACATATAGACATCCTCTAATAGCCACACATATATACATCCACAAATATTCATATACATAAACATCCACAAATATTCATATGCATATATATCCACAAATATTCATACAACTATACATATCCACAAATATCCATACACGTATCTATTCACAAATATCCATACACACATATAGACTCAACTCTCCATACACACATATAGACTCAACTCTCCATACACACATCTATCCACAAATATCCATACACGTATCTATCCACAAATATCCATACACACATATAGACTCAACTCTCCATACACATATCTATCCACAAATATCCATACACACATATAGACTCAACTCTCCATACACACATCTATCCACAAATATCCATACACACATATAGACACATAGAAAGAGACATAGACAGATATTGTTAGAAAGCAAGAACCTGTTCTAAAAAAAGGAAATCCATAACTGCCAATTGTTTGCAGACAGTTTCTTTTTTTCTTCCCTAAAAGTGGCCATTGTCCTGTCATATTTTCTACTGATGATTCCATGGCTTCCTTAAGTAACAAATGTGGTCACTAAATTACATCAGACACATTCTTCGGACAAAAGCTTTCCAATCAAATAGTGAATTTGTCAAATGACCTGCCACAAGGAAAATTAAAATCTCACTCACTAACACCGTCATGATTCTGAAGAATGGCCACAATGCTTTATTAGAATTATTAATCATTATATATTGTGCATTTCAGATTTTATAAGGATATGAATGTAAAAGCCTGAAGTTTGAAGATAAGTCTGGAAAGTGTGCTTGTGGATGAGTATTTGACTTAAATATATATATATTAGAATGGGCCGCTTATATTTTGTATAATAAAGAAACAATTTATACAAAGAATAATGTTAATGCATTATATTTTATTAAATAAAATCAGGTATTTATGTGACTGGTTATTATTGCCATTTCCTATTCAGGTGGTTAAATATAATTTGGAAATGAAGTTAAAAGGAGCTTAAATTTTCCTCTTTTACACTTTAAATTGTTTTTTATGTTTTGTTTTTTTATTCCATGACTGATAGGCTCACCACATGTACTGCAGCTGCAGTAGAAATGATGTTTCTTGGACAAGATAGCCTGACAGAGCCTAACCCTCTCCAGGCCGGTTTTGAATTCAAAGTTTTTTCTTCTACTAGAATGGTTCCCACCCAAGACTATAGAACACAGTCTGTCCTGCTATTTACCCATAGCTCGGGGAGAGAAGAGGAGGATTCATATCTTTCCCAAGAGTATTAGCATGTAAGAGAATGTAATGGAATCTGAACTCGGCTCTCTGATTCCTCAATCTCAGCCACTATCCATTACTCCACTGTGCCTGAAATTAAATTATATTTTATTTTAAAGATGATCTTCAGACATACTTTTTGACTGATCCCAGTTGAATACTCTACTCCAGACTGTTTGATATGAGGCAAGATAATATTATCAAGAGACAACTCAATAATCAATACACTATCAATCAGTGACAGACTTTATAGGAAGATAGATATATTTTCAATATGGATATTCCTCATTGCATAAACTGGTAATGACAAGTAACAATTGTTTCTACTCAGAGAATAATATCAATGAAAAGTATTTAATTTAAAGATTCACTTAGGGGTGTCCAGGAAAACTTCAATAATCTTTATGTTATCATAGCCTGAAACTTGAATCTTTCCCACCTAAGTTACTAAACCACTTTCTTTTGATTGCTGGCATCACAGATTTTACAAGTAAACAAATACAAAAAAAATATCTATTGCTATCATATTGCTACCCTATAAAGATCAAGAAAGAATTGTCTTTCCATCCTCAGCAGATACTTTTTCTGATCTATGCTGGTGGTTTATAGTCAAGATCAGCTCATACATATCAAGTTCACCTTTTAGTGCCCTTTCTCAGTAGTTCATCAAGCTAAGATAGTCAAATCAATTGCTACGGTGTAGGTTTTTTGTCAGAGTTGTCTTCTTTTAGATAAAATTGCCTTAAAGAGCTGAAGGACTTCAATTACCCTGTTATTTATTCTGAGGAGTCATGGTAGAGTAATGGATTGCAGCTTGTATTGAGGAATCGAAGAGTTGAGTTTGATTTCCACTTGAGTTTATTATATTCACTTACATGCTAATACCCTTGGGAAAGGTATAAATCCAACTCTTCTCCCCCCAGCTATGGGTAAATAACAGGACAGACTGGGTTCTATAGCCTTGGATGGTAACTGGTCTAGGAGAAGGAAAACTCTGAATTCAAAACTCACCCTGGTGAAGCACATACTATGCAGCTAAGGAAAGGTTCGTTCTCATTGATTCAATGATCCAAGCTACAGTCGATACCTTTTTTTTTTACTCATAGCTGAGGGTTAGGCAGAAGAGAGTAATCCCAATTAGGCAAGATGGATTTATTCTTTTATTGTTAATTCTATCTTCTGTGATATTTTCATCCTACATTCCTTGGTTTCAATAGTTGTTTTGACCTTCACAGCTAAGACCCGCCCTGCCATGTACACTGGGAGTAAATCATCCCCATTCCCTTCATAAGAAAGAACATACATCTTTTAAGAACTGCATTTTTGTGAAACAGACTCCCAAGAGGATGCTTCCACAATCACTACAATTTTAACCTCTTCAAGTCCATAGACAAATGTTATCTATCCTACCTATCCTCATAATCTGCTTTTCTTACCTCCTCCTCCTCCTCTTACATTCGTACACAACCTCATTCAATAATCCCCTACTCTACCTCTTGAATTTTGTATTGGGTGTACAATTAGTAAAAAAAAATGTTAGTATCTGTTATAATCACCCATCACTTTGATAAACTGCACTGCATATAAGACGCAAAGCACTTGAACCAAAACTGAGAAAAAAGGTACAGCTGCCATTTTGTAGTCACCTTCTGTAATAAAAAATTACAACCTTTTATATTTTAACAATAGTCAAAATTTAAAGTCAACTTTAGAGGGAATATAATTTATCTATAGTTGTGAGATGAGGTATTGTAACTATTTACACTATTTATATTTTTAGGGACTATTGTTCTTTTCTTTATTGTCATATTCACAGTGTTTCAGATGTTGTACACTCCAGTCTTCTTCAGGTCATATATATTGGAATTTCAATAGTGAACCCTTTATTTAGTCCACTGGAGTAGATTGTTCTAGTCCTACATGTCATGCCTTTTCCAAATATCTATGTTTCAGTTATTTCCCTTGAGTAACTCAACTCTCCAAGTTTTTGTTCACCTCTGTTGTGGCCAGGTATTGAACTCACAACTCTTTTGGTCAAGTCATTGGATTACTTCAACCAATGCTTTTATCCACTGATGAAACATTGTGAATACATCAATAAAGATGAGGACAGCAGTGTGAACAATATAAATAGTGTAAATAGTTACAATACCTTATCTCAGAAATATTAACATATACTGAAGAAGGCAGTAGCATACAACGGCCGAAATGCTGCGAATATGGCAATAAAGATAAGGACAACAGTCCAAACAATGTAAATAGTGTAAATAGTTACAATACCTCATCTCAGAAATCTAGACAGACATTTAAGGAAAACACTAATCATGTATTGGAAATTTTTTATGAATACTTGCAAAATACTGCAAATATCTCCAAGACTAAATGAAATTCTCCATAGAAATCAATATTTAATAATAACACAAATCAATAACACATACCAAAATGCATAAACTTACTAGAATTTAACATATTTCAAGGTAAACAGAATTTTTGTCTAGAAAGTACTCACAAGAGAACTAGAGCGATAGTAGTCAATAAATTAATAAGGATCAGTTGACGTAAGCTTTGAGTGACTTCAAGGGTTTCACAGACATGCTACTCGTCAGGGTCAGATAAATAAGTCTATTGATTTATTACCAAATATCATATTTATACTCTACATAAGAAATGCTAATCATAAACTCCAGATAAATTTGTACTACAGTTTAAACCGGATATAAGAGACTCGGATATAAGAGAAACCCGGATATAAGAGAGATTTTCTCTGGTCCCAAATTAGAGCCATACTTACCTAAACAAAATAGACCAAACCCGTATATAAGAGAAACCCGGATATAAGAGACTTCTTATCCGGTCCCGACAACTCTCTTATATCCGGGTTACACTGTATAATAAAAATCCATTCGAAACAGCAACATTTAAATATTTAGAAGTGTTATAATATTAATATAAAATTAAGGTCAAAATGTTGGTGCATATATATATATATATATATATATATATATATATGTATATGTTTCATTAAATAATATAGACATACTGTGCCTATTTATTTTTCTACTGATCCTTTCCAGTTGTGTCTAATCAGTTTCTTGATGCTAATATGAAATTCATCAAGGAAGGCACCTTAGTTTTTGTTAACTCGAGTACTTTCAACTTTTTCTAAGATCATCTACAAGGGTAAATTGCAATGACAAACTTATTGTAACTATGTTAAAATCTGCATTCTGTTCTGATGGTGATTTTTAAAAACACACGCAAATGTGCTCTATTATTATTTTAAAATTTTAAATTTATCCGTTGTAGTTATGAAATATTTTTCAAAACAATTGTGATCAGAACTATCACATTGATACAACCAGAAAAAGTGATTCTTGTGAGCATCTGCACAGGCAAGGGTGAACCAAGGAGAAGTTTGTGGTTTCACCTGATATTTCCAAGAAGGTACAAAAGTATCAATGCTAGTTTTAATCCAAGAATAAACTTCAGTGACACAATTCTCAATAGAAATCTTAAAAATATGAATCCAAGAAGCATCTCTAAGAAAGTCATGAACTGAATCCCAGTCAGAATGCTGGTAACAGACAGAAATCTTAGTAGATTCCTGTCTAATAGATGTTTAAAAGGAAATATCAACAGATACTATAGTGAGATTCAAATTACCAAGAGGACAAAGTTGCAATGCTCAACAAGAGCTAGATGATGTAAGGAACAAATCAAGTAAAGAAACATATTGATCAGAATTATTAGGGAAATGAGTAAAGAAATCCATTATTTGATTGAGAGACTGAGCAATGGAAAAATAGAGACTTGAATAAGCAACATGATTAAGCCCCTTTACATTTATAAACATTAAAATCACCAAACACAAAATATTTACAGATGAATGTCGAGAAAGATCCATTTCAATACTCTTGGATATTTTGTCTAAAATGTTACAGTCCTGAGAAGAAGGGGAGTGACTCAAGAAACTTGCCATTGGAAGATTTTCCCAGATGTAAACACCAAGGCCATGCATATGTATCCTAGAATCTTTTTGACAAAGAAGAATAATAGCCTGAAACAAAGAATTAATTGGTAGCAATAGAAGAAATTAAAGTTTCGCAAAATGCAAAGATATTTGGAGAACATTTCAAGAAAAAACATTCATACATTACAAAAATTGTTATGAATAACATGAATATTAGAAAAAGGAAGCTTCAATGGGGCAGGTAATTTTTTGTTTACTTATATTTCTGTAATATTTTGTAATATTTTTGTAATTGTCATAAGAAGATTATGTAATAAGAATAAAAGGACATAATAATTAATACTATCATCTATGGCAATACAAACTGGCCAGGAGGTGGCTAAGACTAAAGAATAATAGGGCCTCAGGGTTTCCCACCAGAAATACATGCAGAGACACCTATCTATGCAAGACATTGCAAATACCTTGATATTACATGACTGTTGAGCAGAGCAGTCTCTCTAAGTGCTATCAAAGAATTTTGCTCCTTACTACTAGTCAAGATGAGGCAACCAGAAAACTACCAAGCTGGTACTCTCATAATGAAAAGCTGCAACCACTGATCAGTTAAATCAACTAAAAGTTAAGACAGTTAAATCATTAAAGCTATGGAATAAAATAACCAGTAAACCATATCCTTAAAAGGAAAGTGATAAGCCTCTACTCTTGTTCAATAAATATGGAAAGAGTACTGGCTGGGTGATAGATGAACCTATCTACTCCTGTTAACCTGTTCACAGCATAGGAGCCTAGGCACTTTTATTGAGGCACCATCTCAACCTGGATTTTTTACTATTATCATAATTTTTAAAAGATAAATAATAGAATTTAATCAATATATATATATATATATATAATATAAATTTATCATCAAATATAAGACAATTTTTTTTAATATTGTTGTTGTTATAACTGAATGATAAATAATAGATTGCTGTGATTGTCTCCCCAGGGTGATATTATCACAAAATCAACTTCTTCACAAATTGACCACAGTAAGATTCAAATATGGGTCACTATGGTCAAAAGACCAACGCTCTAACCACTTGTCTACATGTCCATCTACTTTCTTCTATGTGCCGTGACCATTCTTGACGTAGGCGATCATGGCTATCCACAATCTCCTATCCCTTGTAGCTCTTAGTAATGTTTGTGAACTTTGATATTTCTCCCACACCCCCATTCTGCCATCCATTCACAAGGAATTACCAGTGAGGTGGCTCGTTGCCTCCCCCTGTCTCTTTTGCCTTTGATGTCCTGTGAGTGTCAAATTTTCCAAGCCTTGCTTGCTCATTATCCGTTCAAGAAATTTCAGCTGTTTTTTCTGAGTATGTCTTTTTGTTTAATTTTCTTTACGACTTCTTTGTTGCTTACATGTTCCATCCATGGTATTCTCAGCATCCTTCTGCAGAATTAAATTTTTGTTGCTTCCAGTCTTCTGCTTATCTGTGAGGAAATTGTGCAGCATTTTCCAATTTCTGAATATTTTGTTCAGCTTTCTCTTTCTATCTGTGTGGACCTTGCACATCCATAAATGGTGGAAAGACCGAGAAAGATCTGGATGAACACATAATAGCAAGACTGGAAGAACGTGCTAAAATGCCACACTGGTTGGAAATTCTTCAAGATAACTGAACTGCTAAAAACACTGATATGACTGGAATAAAAACTACTTCAAAAGGCGATAATTCAGAATGGTAACTTTATTTTGGTAAAAGAATACAAGAAATGTTTAATCAATCCTCAGCAGTAAGCATCAAAAGTATGTGAAAAGAAAGAACATTTACCAAGTCCAGGAAACCTCATTGTCTTGGAATTCAGAATTTAAAGCGTTATATAAGAAGGAGAGTGGCAAGAAGAACAGAGTGGATTGAAGCTCTGGCTCGTTAATTTGGTGACTGTAATTCTGGAGAGCGATGATCACTAACATTCTGATGGTTGGTTGGTTGTTTGGTTGTTTCTTTGGAGCAGTATATCAACCTCTACGGGTCCTGAAGGGTCATGGCACATAGAAGATTTGTGAATTAATTCCCCTAGGTGGGCAGTGCAGACTGAGACTCATTGGAAACAAGGCTATCAGAGCTAGACAAGATATATGTAGACATGTCAGCAGAAAGAGAACACTCTAACCCCATAGATTAAATAAAGGGTTCTGTTCAAATTCACTAAAGGTTATTCAGACCAACAAGAATCTGATGAAGGCTGTAGAGGACAACAGCCAAAATGCTGTGAAAATAACAATGAAGATAAGAACAATAGTCTGCGTGTCGATATGTAAATAAGAATAATAGCTGTAACAAAAACTGTTTGTCTTCTCTCGTATGCTAAGACATATGAGAACATGTGTGATCATGGCTCTTCATAATTTCCATTTTTTTGTTGCTCTAAGTTTTTATTATTTACGACCCTTCTTTGTCCCAGTTCTGTCATCCATTCATACAAGGTTAAACTTAGTTAATGAGTTACTCATTGTTTTCCCTTGTGTCTCTTACAATCAATATGTCCTGTGAGTGTTAAATTCTCTTAGCCTACTTTCAGCATTTTGTGTCTCAGATATTTTATCTGCAACTCTGATTGCAAGTATTAGTTTCCTCGTTGTTCCCTATTTCCTTGAAATTTCCTTATTTGTCATGAGTTCTTTCCATTTTCAGTATCTGTCAGTAGAACCACACCTTTGTCTCATCAAGTAGCTTCATCTCTTCGGAGATTGACTCACTGCTATATAGATTAGAAATTAAATATCATCTAAGTACTCTTTTTTATCTAAAAATACTTTGCTTAGTTTCTGAAAGACATCTTTCACTATTCTTATGCAGCTTTGAATTTCTGTATCATATTTTCTGTCAGCACCTTACTTTCTATTGCAAACTTCTTACTTTCAGTTTCACTTCTGAGTCAACAATACAATGTCCTCCACATATGTTGCTAAGATTATGTCGCCTGGTAGGTATCATCGTCTGTAGGGGACCAGCGGGTTAATATGAGGATAAAATCTCTGGACTAAGACTTCCTGCTGGCCAGTCCCGCTACATAGTAATGTTGGACTATGATGGAGTCCAAAGAAAGCAAAATAAAACGAACAAGACAGATATATATGTACAAAACAATTATATATTAATGACAAACAGATTGATACAAGAATTACAAATACATCATTTAAAACATGAATAAAACGTTAGTGTCTGTATGGAAAGTTATTGTGTTGTGAGTTGAATTGAAATGTCCGTACAGGGTGTATTTTGTTTTTAGCGTGTTCCCTGAACATGGGAAACGCTGGTTGTGTATTAGAGTTCACATATTGGATATGTTAGAGAAAGTTTTTCAGTACCTCGCACGTGGTGCGAGGTTGCCGGTCCCTGGAGAGGCAGTTTTGGCTGCACGTGTGTGAAGCCGTGGAAAGAGCCGTGGGGAGAGAAAGAGGCAAAAGGTCAGCCCATATTTATACACCCGGGAGAGAGAGACCCCTGGTGAAAGGGTTACGAAACGAAGAGGAGATAACCCGATACATCTCACAGTGTAGGTTAAATAAATCTGGTGAGAAAATGCATTCTTGTCTTACTCCTTTTTACTATGGTCATTTGCTCAACTCATTTTCTATTTGCATGCAGGCTCTTTGGTCCCAGTAGAGGTTATGGATTACTTGAATATCTTTCCCATGTAAATCAAACTTTTCTAGTATGTCAAGTAGCTTTGTGTCATCAGTCAGTTATGCGCCATGTGTGATACACGCTTAGGTGATCATGTGTCTTTCAATACATGACAAGGCAGATTTTTTCCCGCTGTAGGTTGCCATTTCTTTCAACGGTATACCAGTTGCCATCCAAGGCTATAGAACTCTGTCTGTCCTGCTATTTACCTATAGCTGGGGGGAGAAGAAGAGGATTCATACCTTTCCCAAGGGTATTAGCATGTAAATGAATGTAATGGATTCGACTGGAATTCAAACTCAGTTCTCCAATTCTTCAATCCAAGCCGCTATCCATTACTCCACCGTGTCATACTCCATGGTGTCACACTGAATCAAATACCTTTGTTGTGTAATCTATGAAACGTAAGCATAGGCCATTCTGCATGTCTATTGCTTGTTCTGCTGGTACCATTCTCATCATAAACATTTCTTGCTTCAATCTCTTGAACAAAGCAACACTATTCTTCATCCATGTTTCTTTCATTTCCTGTATATTAACGGTTAGTCTGAGGCACAGTGGAATAATGGATTGTGGCTTGGATTGAGGAATCAGGGATCCAATTTTAAATTCTAGTTGAGTTCATTACATTCACTTACATACTAATACTCTTGGGAAAGGTATAAATCTATCTCTTCTCTGCCATCTATGGGTAAATAACAGGACAGACTGGGTTCTATAGCCTTGAGTGGCAACTGGTCTGGGAGAAAAAAATTCTGAAATAGTCACTTCCAACTATGAGTAAATAGTAGGGCAGTCTGGACTCTGTAGCCATGGCTGGCAACTAGACTAGGAGAAGGACAACACTGAATTCAAATACAGAGCCAGAACCCCTATGTTCAATTTCAATCTGGCAACTCCTGTGACGCCAGCAATGCCAAGCTGTATTAGGCTCCATATTTCCTTGGACAGAATTGATATAGGAAGATGTTCTTAATGGGCAACTGCCAATCTCTCATAAAAAAACACTGCTCAGGCCTGTATCCTGGAGAGGGCATAACTCTTCTGGTGCAGATCCATGGTCTCTCAGGGCCAATATAAGATAACTGTTAGTCTATTGATAAATGTTACAGAATGTGGAGTTTGGGCCAGGATGTCCAGTGATTGTTCAGAATACATTGTGCGCATGATTTCCACTCCCAGATTCCTTAGAGAGGCTAGCCCACATGCAGTGGAATGCTAAGCCAATGAGTGGTTATGTATTCCTCAGAAGATTTTACACCCACTACCTTCTAGAATTAATGCTACTACATGTGTCCCTTTTGTATATTAAAGTGACTAGGAAAAAGAAATCATCTTTTGTTAATACAGTCTATGAAGTGATGTTAGGGTCTGAAGTGTTGATGCCAGTGGAGACACAGAATGCAGTATAAAATAATTGTTTCGGTCTATTTATTTTTAAATATGGCTGCTTTTAATGTTTTCCATATGTAATAATCATTACTTAAAATATTTATCACATGAATGTATAAAAAATTCATATATATCTGTAAAAGGACAATATGAATAAAGACAAAAGGAAAACTTATCTTAGCTAAGGTATTTTATCATCTAATGGACATTATCAAGGCAAATGTGCCTTGATAATGTCCATGAGAGATAAAGTTATAAAAGTAAAAATAGAATAATCCAGATAGACTAATTCTAAAAATAATTCATGCATAAAAACATTTTATATACAAAGTTGAAAAATATAAATACATCCTAATATAAATATATATATTAATTACAATTTGTCCCATACAGAGACTTTCAAACATATATGTAAAAAGCAAGCAGTATGTGGAGGAATGCATGAAAAGAAAGTCTTATTTGTATGCTTTATGTTCCTTATTTAGGATGTTCACCAAAAAGCAGCTGGCTACTACATTCTTTTCTGTTGTGGGTTAAATTGCAACAGCCTATCCTCACCAATGGGCTGTCAAGTGAATCTCAAGGGTCCCTTAAGATATCAGTAAAGATAATTGCCTTTTACATCATAACATTAAATAACAATATCCATATTTTAATTTTCTGAGAAATCTTTTCTTGATTTTTTTTTGTTTTGAAGATAAAATTTTACAGAAAAATAAAAAGTTGCTTGAAGGAAAATTCCAGTCAGATATATAAGTTCTGTTGTTTTTATTACACATATAGTTATGAAAGTTGCAAAGGATATTTGTAGTGGAAATGAAATGCAAAGAGAGAAGCTAACCATTACTGATAATGGAACCCATCCCCATTGGTCAAAGAGATGACATTTAGTGTGCTTTCTCTGGAAAAAGACAGCATATTGCTGCCTTGCCAAATCAGAGCCGGTGTGAATGTTGGAACATATGGTTATGAAGAAAGAAAGTATTTACCAGCTTCCCTATGAGACAGTCGGGATGGTGAGTGGTGTTAGCTAAGCAAATGATTCCTAGGCAAGCCAACCACTAAAGTTTTAGGCACATTTTCTGAAGAGGCAGTTTCCTAGTTTGCCATGTTGACCATGTAACAGGATTGCAATGTGTTACCAAGGATTTCTGTATGTGTTACCCAGTGTTATTTGATATTTGTTTGTCTTTGTTTGTGTTTCTGGCATCTTGGCTAAGTTCAGTCCATACGTGTGGTGCTCCTGTGAGGAAGTCTTGTGTGTGCTTGTGTTTGAGTGTCACGATTTAGTGTTTAATTCCGTTGTGGCTGATTTTTCCATCCCTAATTGTTGGAAGATACATAACCGACAAGAAGAAAATCAACAAGCTATTTCAGTATCTAAAGCAGCACACCATTTTGCAAGAGATTACCAGTATTAGCACGAAGCAGAGTGCAGTGGCACCATGTGAAAAGTGCGAGTGAAAGTACAAGTGCATTTAGGGTGCTATAAGGTGGGGGTTTCATTCCCTTCACTTTTTCCTGGAATTTAGAACTAAAAAGAAAACTAAATTTATTTACTTGGCATCAATCTCTGACAATGTTATTGAACTGAGCTGTGTCATTGGTTTAAAAATCATGACTGAAATTAATTTTCAAAACTTTTATTTGATTCTTATACTATATATGAAAAAATGTCTTCAGGTCTCATTTCAAAAAAACAAATGCAAGCAAAAAATAAAATGTATTTAAAATAATAAAAAAAGTTTACAGTAGGATAACAGATCTAATAATATTCATTTTATGAAAAAAAATATAGATTCAGGAAATTAAAAAAAAATTCTACATCATATTTAACATCACTCTACCAACTTTTCGCATCTGATTCAACTCCCAAAAATTCAACATCTGATTTAGCAGTGCCAAATGTCTTTTATTTTGTCTGGTGCTATTCTTTAAATTTACTGTTTGGTTCTGTAGGGAAGAAGATTAACTCTAATTATATTTGTTTTAGAGTATGAAATAAGAAATGTGGAAAAGATAGCAGAAGACAAACCTTGATTGAAAAAGGCATTTTACCAAGACAACAGGTAAACAGAAACAATCATCTTTGGCAAGATAAAGTTAAGCATTGATCATGTGATTACCTGTTGGCAAACATGCCTGAAAAGGTTGATTAATAATTTTTAGTTGACTATTCATTTTATTAGAAATTTACAAACACCAAATGTGAAAGATGTGGGAGTAGATTAGATAAATAAAGTATAATTTTCAGAAGAAAAAGAAACTAAAAATGAGGCTGAATCGTGAATAGACTTTTGCAGAACTATTGTTGATTGGTCAGTAATATTTCTCTCTCTTCTGATTGGACGGAACAACCTATTTAGTTTCAAATTGGTCAGAAAAGATGGCAGACAAATCTTATTTTCTTGTAAGCTGTGATCCAACTTCTTTTGCACAAAATGTATGCCCAAACTGAAAGTCTCACAATATTGTCAATTACAGCTGTTCTTTTGGTAAATGAAAGAAATATTTTAATGCATATTTAGTTTTGTTTTAAATCACAATATTGTATTTTCTAATTACTTGAGTAGTTTATTAAATTAACTATGTATTGTTAATTATACACAATTCGACATTTTTCACTTATTGGAATAAATTCAATGAATATGATGACCGTGCACATGATTTTGAGCGATGAATGAGTCATGCAAATATTGTTAACAAATTGGAGTGCTCCGTAATTGTGACCTTGTGCCAGACTAAGATGAGTAAATATTGTAAAGAAGAAAATGGTGGCTTACATTATCAAACAAAACACAGCTGCATTTCATGCTGCTACTGTCAAAAAAAGACAAATCAAACTGACACAGTTTGTGTTATACATGCAAATTCGTTACTTTTTATGGCCAATCATGAAAATTGCAAGTGATTTCTAAACACCTGTGCTTATCATGAGGGTGGCAGTTGAACGTGTGCTGGCTGTGTGAATGCAACCTACAGATTTTAAGGGCTATGAATTTTGAAAACCTCTTTTTTGAAATCAGCTTTCTACAACATAGTGCCTAAACAACTAAACTGAATGAAAAACTTTTTATGAATAATTTTTATTATTTTTTTAAATTTCAACATTGTGAATATGATAATAAAGATGAGGACAACAGTGAAAACAATGTAAATACCGTAAATGGTTGTCTTTATCAAGGAAGGATCACATAATTTTGGAAAAGACAAATTGATGTTGTAAATCATTTGGTGGATAAATTGATTCTGTTAAGAAATTTAATAATAATTTGATCGCTGGCAAAAACTAATTTTCTCTAAATTAAAATTAAGTCCACTAAAAGCACAAAAAAACTACAATATTTCTAAGGGCAATCCTTAGCAACATACCTGATATGAAAAAAAACATCAACTTTTCTAAGGGCAATCCTTAGCAACGTAGCTGATCTGAATAAAACATCAACTTTTTCTACGACAATACTTATAGCAACATAGCTGACCTGAAAAAAACATCAACTTTTTTAAGGCAATCCTTATAGCAACATACCTGATTTGAAAAAAAATTTCAACCTATCTAAGGGCAATCCTTATAGCAACATAGCTGTTCTGAAGAAAAACATCAATTTTTCTAAGGGCAATCCTTAGCAACATAGCTGATGTGAAAAAAAAAATCAACTTTTCTAACGGCAATCCTTATAGCAACATAGCTGATCTGAAGAAAAAGAGATATCTTGCTTAGGTGTCCATTCCAGCTTAGCTCAATGCGTGTTCTTGTAGTAAATCATTAAGAAGTGATTTTGAACTGTGTTACTGATTAACAACACTTAGATGAACCAAAGTTCTTGACATTCATAAAGATTGAATCAGAAAAACAAACTTTTAGTGTTTGACATTTTATCTTACTTGCTGGTTAATGCCAGAAAAGGTTACAGTTTGTTGCTGTCTTTATATGAAGAATTGATCACATGGAACCAAACATTAGACATTTGTAAAAAAAAGAAGAAAAGGAAGATTAACGAATGAAGTAAATGTGATAATCTTTTATAAATATCTGAAGATATTGTGTATCAAGTTCAATCATTTAGCATTTTTTTCTTGAGGATTTTAAATGGAACATAAATTCTAGTAATTTTAAGCATAATTAAACTGCAGCAAAATATTTCTTGCTTCATCATCCATCTGCATCTCATAAGCGGACAAATCTGGTTATAATAGCAGTAAAACAATTCAAGTTCAAGTTTGTTTGTTTAATGGTATATCAACTCCTTATGGGTCATTTGATGCCAAAATTTAATTTTCTTGGGAGCTTTGAAGTAATAAATATGATATATGTTATTCTGATTTCACAATTGAATACATGGTAGATGATACTCAGATTTTGTACATATACAGGGTGTGATGGAAAAATTGAAAATTACACAAAATGACACAAAAATGAAAATAACACTGACATCTCATTTTAACAGATATATTTACCAAAATTACACAAAAATATCTTAAAATGCTAAAGAGTTAATTTATTGAAAAAAAAACGATATTGACGTCAACTATGACTTCCAGATGACTTCAGAATCTCCTACAACTTTTCTGTATAGTCTCCTTGTTTAAGTTGGTGAATGCTACCATAATCCTTGCCTTCAGTTCATCTTTGGTATTACAAGGAGTTTTTTGAGGCCCTCATTCAACTGTGTCCCACACATACTAATCAAGGTGGTTGCAGTAGGTGGGGTGATTTGGTCACAGAAGTTGTCTGACAACTATGACTTGGTTCTCCTGCTTGTGTGGCATGGTGCAGTCTTGTTGCTAGTCAAAGGGTCTTCCAACAGCCACCCTCTTGATCGATGGCATCACTACCTACTCAAGGTATTTGATGCAGGCCTCCAGTTTCAGGCCCTGTGGGAAGATAAATGGAGGCATAATGTCACCATAACTAGTAATCACTCCAAACACCTTCGTAATCACCATTAGAATCATCCAACTCTTTCCAAATTCTCTGCACTGTCCTCATATTGACACCCAAACCCTCTGAAATGTTTGTATTGGAACTTCTGGCGCAAATGTCAAGCAGTACTGCATGCCGTTTCCAAATTTCTGGCAGAGTGAATTGCATCATGGTGCTCTTTTTCTCACAGATGGTGCCCAACTGACCCTATGCAGCCAGCAAAACCAAAAACAAACAATGTGCATGTGTGAAATTAAAAATATAAAATGGCAACAATTTACCCATCGCAACCTGTACATGTTTTTGTAGAAATAATTACTAGAGACAGTGATATGTTTGTTTTATATTGTAGTTTTGTTAAAGTTATATTTTGAAATACAATTTGATTCTTTTAAGAAATTGTAGGATATTATATGAATTAATGTCATGAAAGATTTCTTTCATAAGTTTCGTTGATTTTGTTTAGCAGCAGATTACAGAAAAAATGTATTGTTAGTAATTCTACCGTAAAATGTATTGCTGGTCATTTTGCTATAAAAATACATTTTTATACATTCATAGTGTTTTGATTTTGTTTGGGGGGGTGCCCTTAGCTGGGACCTTACCAGGTGCTACTACTGCGGGTGATGGTGGACCTGGGAACAACAGCAATTAATGCTCCACAAAACCTCCAATCTACTGATCAGAGGCCTTTTTGCCAGAAGTAGTTTATCAGGACTAAGTAGAACAATTCTTTACTCAATCAGAGTCAAGTTATTTGAAACTGCCAGATATAGATAAAGTCCTGAAAAGTAATCCCCCATAACATCTCATCCCAAAGTGAAAGAAATGAAATATAGAACAAAGAAATGTCTATTTTATAAGATCTTTCTTATTCTTATTTATGTCCATCAAGATTAATTTTCAGTAACAATATACAATTACTGCAATTAGTGTCCAAAAGAAAAACAAAATATTTTTAAACCTGTTACAAAATTCATATATTGGCCCAGAATAGCAAACTACTGGTTAGAACTCTGATGACCTCAACTGAGTGGGGGTGGTTTGAACACAATAGACTTGAAACTCTAACTGATGGATTGTCTTTGTTAAAGTTTTTGATATAAGACCAAAAAAAACATAAAGACACCAAGACAGCTGCAAGAATTAGAAAGGTCAAAATACTTACCATAGCCTGATTCCTTAATGAGGCAGGCCGGCATGTGGTGATGAGATTTTGGCCAACTCATTGCTATGCGTTCTCCCAATTATCTCCCTTTCCCTCTCACTTCCTCCTAGAAATGGTGCTACAATTACTGCCCTTCATATAACAAAGTGAGATAAAAAATGTCCTTTGTTGATGTAATCTATAACATAGCACTGGAATCTGAAGAACTGAAGCCAAAAAGACATGAATCAAAAGCAGTTAATGAATATTTTTAATCTGACATCATTTCTTATTACTACAAACTTTATACTGAGTGCAAACACATATTCGTGTTAACAACTCTGTTTTCCCTTTTTTATTAGGTTGGTGCAAAAATAATGTCGTTTTCTCACATGAAGTTGAACGTCAAAAAACGACATTATTTTTGCACCAACCTAATATATGTACTGGCCTAGAAATTGAAAGTACCATCTGTCAGGAATCAATAATTTATTCCATTTCTAATCTAATTGTGTATTACCATTAGGCCACAAAAAGCTATTACAGCAAAACATGACTCAATTACCCTATATAAAAAATCTCTCATTGGGGCATTTTGAAGTCTATATCTGCTAACTTTATTTTTGTACACAAATGTAAAAAAATGAATTGTTAAGCAATTAATGGATGTTTTTAATCAAGCACAATAGGATTTTCAATCTCTAAACCAGTAGACATTTATTTTAATGTGTCCAAAGAAAAAAAGAAGGATGTTGAGACAAACACATGTAGCCAGTAAATTTAATGTTTATAATAAGAAAGAGAGAAGAAAGTAAAAATATATTTTTTGGGGGGTGAAGAATAGTTCTGTGAAATTGGTTTTTCAAAGCATACAAATATATTTCTTGTCTAGATATTATTAATAATTCGAAAGAAATTGTAATTCTTACTACAAAAGATATTTTCAATTAATAGGAAAAAGGTGGAAATCCATTATCCTCATAATAAACAAAAAAAAAGATTAAGTTAAATCCTTCCAATAAATATGCATAACAAATTTGAAGCAGGCATACAAAAGGATGTAACGATGAATAGAGAACAAGCTCTTCCAAATTATGTTTAAAAAAATTACCAAATTTGGTCACTTCATGGTTATTGCTCCTGTGAAGCTGTGTTTTTCCTCATTTTAGATGGGAGAAATTATTCAGCCCTGGTAATTCTAACCTTACAGCAGCACCTTCCTCACTGCAGTAAGAAATGTGGGATCAGTGTAATACTGATGCCAACATGACAGTGGTCACAGGGCTGTGGATAAAACCATAATTTATGTCCCTGGACAAATGTGCATAGTTATGTGTATGGCACTCTCTACATTAAAATGATCATGTCACATCCAGCCTTGGTGGGGAGGCCAGGTAAATATACTTAGCATTGCTCATAATCTATCTATATGTGTTCCTAATTTGTGTAGTCACAACACTATCAAAATAAAAGGTACGTTTAGTGTGTGTCTGGATGCATGTCTGTGTATGCACGTTAAGGTTCCACATTTCACACCAAACTTTTGATAATAATTGAAGTTTTGATTGTGATGTGCCAGGCATGATACACGCTCCGGCGATCATGTGTCTTTCAATACATGACTAACAAGGCAGAGTTTTTTCCCCGCAGTAGGTTGCCATTTCTTTCTACAGTAGACCAGTTGCCATCCAAGGTTATAGAACCCGGTCTGTCCTGCTATTTACCCATAACTGGAAAGGGGAAGAATAAGAGGATTCATACCTTTCCCAAGGGTATTAGTACGTAAGTGAATATAATGGATCCGACTAGAATTCGAACTCATATCTCTGATTCCTCAATCTGAGCCACTATCCATTAGTCCACCGTAACAATTCTAATAAGGCTAATTTAATAATGATAATAAAGTCAAGAATGTTTATTCAGTTTGTCAATGAACATTTTTGTTGGCTGCTCCTATGCAGAATCTATTTTTTTCAGAAATTATTATGTCAAATAAATAATACAATTTTTTATGTTTTTCATGTCATGAGTTTGTTATATTTCAAAATAGTCTCAACAGATTTTAACAATTTATAGATATTTACTCATACTTAACATTATTTGAGGTCTAAAATAATGATTCAGTTTAAAATTGTACCCTCCAAAAAATGATTCATTATATAGTCGTACCTTAAAAAATGATTCATTATATAGTCGTACCTTAAAAAATGATTCATTATATAGTTGTACCTAAAAAAATGATTCATTATATAGTTGTATGTACAAAAAGGTTTAATTATATATTTTTACCTATTCAAATTAAAAACTTATGTAAATCTCACCTGTTATTCTTAATGTGGCCAATATTCTCCAGGTACTTCATGTGTTATTGTGAATGAGGTAAATATTCTCTGGATATTCCACAAATTTAACATGTTATTTTCAATGCAGTAAATATTCCCAGGGTGTTCCAAAAATGGGATCAGATGACATACATTTTTGGAGCAACCTGGGAATATTCATACAAAACAAAATAAATTTAGGTTCCTCAAAAAGTCTGTAATATAATATTGAAAAAATTAATTTATTATAAACAACAAAATTTTATTTTTCAACATAATTGTCAATGCACTTAACCCAATCTCCATTAAGCATAAAGACTGAAAAGTATACAGTGAAAATTTCAGGTCAAAATTCTGATAATAACTGTGTTCAGTTACAGATTTATTGATTTGCTTTAGCACATGAGAAAATGGATAATAATTATTTTGTTCCCTTTAGAATATACTCCTATGTTTACAAGAGAAGAAGATATATTGAGTTTTTTAAAGATTAACAGGTTAAAACTTTTTGTCAAGACAAAACTCCTAAAAATTCATAAAGAAAAAATTCACGCAGACTGAAAAAGAAACGCTCTAATCATGAAATAAATAATTCTGTTCTCTGAAGACAAGAAATAGGACAGTGAAATTTCCTGAGTGTTTCTAAAACAGAATATAAAGATATGGAATATCAGTGATTTTAATACTGTATTAGTGTTTCTACAAATATCAACTGTACTGTTTTTATTAATTTCATCATTATCATCACTATTATGACTAACACAGGATTATATTAAATATTAATTACATTTAATTAAGATTCCAATTATTATTAATAAATCACAATCATCATTATTGCTCCCCTCATTCTAATAATCATTTTTATTATTATTGGAGGAACAGTAGAGCCATGGATAGCAGCTCGATTGAGGAATCAGAGAGTCACTTCCAGTCAAGTCCATTACATTCAGTTACATTAGGAAAGGTATAAAATAAATCCAGCTATGGGTAAATAGCAGGTCAGATTGGGTCCTATAGCTTTGGGTGGCAACCGGTCTCAGAGAAGGACAACTCTGAATTCAAAAACTGAGAGGGGTCATTGGGGAAAATTTTTCTTAAACCCACCCACCTCAGCTATGGGTAAATAGCAGGACAGACTGGGAACTATAGTTTTGGGTGGCAACCAGTTTAGGAGAAGGAAAATTCTGAATTCAAAACCTGAGAGGGGTCGGTGAAGAACCTTCTCTATACACTCCCCAGCTATGAATAAATAGCAGGACAGACTGGGTCCTATAGCCTTGGGAGACACCTGGTCTAGGAGAAGAACAACTCTGAATTCAAAACCTTAGAGGGGTCATTGGGGAACCTTCTGCTATGAGAAAATAGCAGGACAAACTGCGCCCTAGAGCTTTGTTTGGCAACCAGTCTAGGTGAAGGGAAACTCTGAATTCAAACCAGCCTCAAGAGGGTTGGGCTCCATCAGGATGTCTTTCCCAGGAAACGCCACTGATACTGCAGCTGCAGTACATGTTGTGCCCCTATGACCCTCAGGGGTTATGAGATTTGTGGTCATGATTATTATTATAATTACTGCATTTGTTGTTATGTTAGGAAATGACGATGATAAAGTTCTTGATTTGTCCAAGAGGACCTCCCAAAATAAACCCTAATGTCTTGTCTTTTGGTCAGATTTTGAGAAATGAGTTGAGTATTGCACTCTCTTAATTAAGACTGATAAGCATAATGACATTCGTCATTACCATCATTATCATAATAATAATCATGATCACTTTGATCCTCATCATTAAAATAACCTTCATTATTATCACTATCATCATTTAGTAGTAGTAGTAGAAGAACTGGAAGTGATATTGCTACCAAATGAACTATGATGGTGCGATAGGTAAATTATCCCTATTTTATATTATTAATTTTGCACATGCACATTTGTTTTTGATTTTGTTGACTATACAGTATAGTAGGGTTAGTACCATGACTCAATTCCCTCTGCCAGAAATTTGGAAATGGCTTGCTGTACTGTTTGGCATTCACACTGGAAGCTCCAATACAAACATTTAAGAGTGCTTGGGTGTCAATCTGAAGACAGTGCAGAGGATTTGGAAAGAGTTGGATGAGTCTAATGGTGATTACAATGCTGTTGGGAATGATTACTAGTGATAGTGACATAATGCTTCCGTTCATCTTCCCACAGGGCCTCGGATTGAACACGGAGGCCTACATCAAGTGACTTCAATAGGTAGTGCTGCCCTGGTTCAAGAGGGTGGCTGCTGGAAGACCCCATGTCTGGCAACAGGACTCTGCACCATGCCACACAAGCAGGAAAGCCCAGTCATGGCTGTCAGGCAATTTCTGCAACCACATCACCCCTTACATCTGGCCACCTGGCAATATTCATCACTTTAACAAGGAGACCATCCAGAAGAGTTACAGGAGATTTGAAAGTCATCTGGAGACCGAGGTTGAAGCGAATGGCAATTTTATTGAATAAATTAACTCTTTAGTATTTAAAGGTATTTTTGTGTCATTTTGGTAAATATATCTGTTAAAATGAGATGTCAGTGTTATTTTCATTTTTGTGTAATTCCGATGACAATTTATCCATCGCACCCTATCTGGAGGCTGTGGTTGAAGCCAATGGTGATTTTATTGAATAAATTTACTCTTTAGTATTTCAAGATATTTTTGTGTACTTTTGAAAAATATATCTATTAAAATGAGACGTCAGTGTTATTTTCCTTCTTTTTTTTTTAGCATAATTTAGACGACAATTTATCCATCGCACCCTGTATTTGTTACTGT
Source organism: Acanthosepion esculentum (assembly GCA_964036315.1). NCBI lineage: Eukaryota > Metazoa > Mollusca > Cephalopoda > Sepiida > Sepiidae > Acanthosepion > Acanthosepion esculentum. The sequence goes on along the minus strand of OZ038476.1, from coordinate 20,467,689 downwards.
AATTATGATTCCCAGGATTGTTGTCCTCAGTGTTTTCTTTTATCCTTAGCTACGAGAATAGCAACATAAATGTTAACTTTTAATTAGAAGTTTTCTTTCAAGACAATAGCGGTGCACCACAATGGGAATAAACACTGCTGCTTACAATCTCTGATAATCATTCTAAAACAAATATTAATAAATGATATTCCCAGATTAGCCTCTGAGGTTATTGCCCATTTCTGTTGGCTAATCTATCCCTGTCTGATACAGATTTCTTGTTGCAATTAATTAAAGCAGATAGCAAAAATATCAGAGCAAATATAACGAGAAATATATTTATTTAACCTCAAATCCTTACAAGACAATGCAAAGTCATTTTTTTTTATTGGTTATTTGCCTGTGATGACTGAAAACAGGATATTTTTTTGTCAGTTTTACCACCCTTCTTTAATTTTTCTAAAATATGAAATACATTTTTTTGTATTTTGGAATTTGGTTGAAATTCCAGCAAAATAAATAAACAAGTAAAAAGGAAAGAAAAAAAAGGAAAAGGACAGAAAATCTATGAAAGAAGAAATGGCATTGTCTTTTATTGATTAAGTAATTTCCTGATTTCTTCCTTATCAGATAATTTCTGACCAAAATGCTTATATTAATATTCAGAAAATGAAAGAAAAAATGTTCTGGTGTTGGAGAAGTTGTTGAAGAGAATTTGTGATATGTAAATGAGAAAAAATATGACAGGTAAATTATAAAGCAAAAATGTTAGACATGTTGACAGTGTTAGCCATGAAAAAAAAAAAAACCTTTAACCTTCAGAAATTAACTTTAGTTAATTAAAACTATAGTTGGGAGAATCAGGTTTGTACATTTATTGGATTGTATGTTGGGAGTTACTATTCTAACTTTCTAAACGGTCCTATGTGGTAGGTCTACAACTATGTAGGTAAACAATATAACTTCTGTTTTGCCAGGTATACAACCGATCTGTCAATGGCCATCTCTGAATTTGTTTATCTAGCATAAGGTAAGAATGGTGAAGCTCACACTGTGGCCCTAGATATCTCAAAGGTGTTCAACAGGATCTGTCTATATTTCTGAGATGAGGTATTATATACATTATTTCCAATGTAACAGTGACAGGATCAAAGAGTGTGAGTTCAATACCCGGTTAAGACAGTGGAGAACTTTCAGAGGGAAAAATTAACAGGAGATAACTGATAACTGACATCCATTAAAAACATGGCACATGGATCTAGAACAGTCTACCCCAGTGAGCAAAATAAAGGGTTCAGTTCAATATTCCAACCACCTGAAGAAGGCCGGAGCTTACAACGGCCGAAACGTTGTAATAAATATGGTGACAAAGATGAGGTCAATAGTCCGAATAATGTAAATAGTGTTCAATAGGGTTTGGCATGTTGGCTTTCTCCACATGCTCAAGGGCTACAGTGTCTCTGGACAAATATTTGGCCTAATTGAATCATTCCTAACAGATCTTGTAATGAAGGTTGTGTTGAATGGACATGCTTGTAGTTCATTTCATATTAATGCACTGGTTCTGTAATGACAAAAGTACGCAGGTATAGGCTTTAAGAAAGCTTTATTCAACTGAGAATACAAAGTTCACGTATAGTGTCCTGTTATAGTCCCAATATACTGAAATATTTCTCTCAAACAGGAGAGTAACAAAACAAAGAGAGACCACTCTTGATTATTCATAACAGGTTCTCAATTCTGGGCTCAATCCTTAGACCAAAACTGTTTCTGATCTTCATCAATGACCTACCAATGTCATCAGTTAAACCACAGGTGAACTCTGTTGTTTGAGCAGACATCTATAATAGGGATTTGCTAACCACCCTGACAGACAGGTGTGCTCAGTATTTACCCAAGATCTCCCAAAAGTTGGGATGTAGCACAAGGCTGGTTTTTAACATGGGTCTTTCCGAGCACGTACACTCAGGCGAAAATTCCCGTTGACTCTTGATACACACGGTTGAGTTGCTGTCTGCTTTTCCCCAGATGAGACTCTGCCCATAGGCATAGCCTTATCTGAGTTCCTCTCCGCCCAAAGGCAGAGAGTCTGACAAGCTCTGAGATCTCTGTGAGAGCTCTGCTCTTAGCTGACAGATATGCTCAGAAATGAATAAAAGTAGTCACCCATAGATATGTGTATAGACACGTATGCATTTCTGTGTGCACACATGGAGGATGAAAGTAATTCAGAACTTCCCTGTAAATAACTAAGAGATAATAATTGATTATTGATTAGTTTTATTAAATCATTGACAGCAAATGACATATATCATGATCATAAGTTCTCAATTTTTAACCAGATGAAGTTGATATACAGGGGTTGGACAAAATAACAAAATAATTGGAACACTTGTTAAATTCAAAGAAAATTTATTTAATATGGAGTTGGTCCTCCTTTAGCCTCACATACAGCTTTAATATGTCTAGGAATGGAAACATACAGCTTCCCGACTTCATCCAGAGGAATTTTCAGCCATTCTTCCATTAAAACCTTCTCCGGCTCTTTATGACACGACAGTGGAGGATAGCGGCTCCTAAAATGCATCACAAATGTTCAATAATATTGATATCTGGAGATTGGGGAGGGCACTCCATGTGTTCTAGCTCACTTTCATGCTCTTCATACAAATTCTTAACCACTCAAGTGGTATGTATTGGAGCATTATCGTCTTGGAAGATGTAGTCACCATCAGGGAATAAAGTCTGGGCCATTGGATGAACATGATCTACCAAAATGTTCAGGTAATCTTTGCTGTTGATTCTACCATGCAGGGCGACTATTGAACCGAGACATTTCCATGATATGGCGGCCCAAACTATCACTGATCAACCACCATGCTTCACTTTTGGAAGGAGGCAGTCAGGGTTGTAAGCTTCTTTGGGCCGCCTCCACACATAAACTTGCCCTGAAGTTGGAAAAAGAGAAAAACTGGACTTGTTTGAGAATATGACTTGCTTCCATTGGTCTGCAGACCAGGCATTGTGATCTCTGCACCACTTCAACCTCTTTTGAATGTTACGAGTGGAGAGAAAAGGTTTCCTCACAGCAGCTCTTCCATGATATGCAGACTTATGGAGCTCACGGTGAACAGTTTTAGTAGAAACTGAACTATTCAGATGGTTATTCAACTCAGCAGTCACTTTGGCCGCATTTGTCTGATGATTTTTTGCCACATTGCATTTCAGTGCACATCGGTCCCGGTCAGTAAGTTTGCAAGTCCAGCCCGAATTGTTATGGTTACTAGAGGTCTTACCCTGTTTCTCGAATTGCTTCAGTGTTCTTGATATGGTAACTCTTGAAAATTGAGGTTCCTGTCATGCAAGCTCCAACAATTTGCTCTTTTTCGAACGTGAAGAGGTCACGCATTTAGCTTAAATTTTACTAAATTCTAAAAATAAATAAGACAAAGACAGTAAATTAGATAAATAAACGTATTTACAATAGATATAACCTGCAATTACAAAGTTTTAGTTAAAGTTCTTAATATAATAGGTCTTTGAAATATAGGAGTGGATTTTGCAACTGTTCCAATTATTTTGTTCAACCCCTGTATATCACAAAATTCTAATGGGTGCTTCCAAGATTTTGCAACATTTTATGGTTAAAAATTTTCTGAAATGTTTAAAAAAATCATTGTCTGTATCTCTGAGATGAGGTATTATGATTACTTACATTATTTGGACTGTTATCCTCAACTTCATTGCCATATTCAAAATATTTCGGCCATTGTACACTCTGGCTTCAAGGACTGATGTCCCAGTGGATAAAAGCGTTTTTAAATCCAGTGACTAGACCCAAAGAGGTGTGAGTTCAATACCAGGCTACAGCAGTGGTGAACCAAATCTTGGAGGGTTGAGTTAAAGGGAAATAATTGAGACATCCAGAAGGCGCATGGCATGTGGAACTAGAAAAATCTACCCCTGGTGGACAAATTAAAGGGTTTTGAAATTCCAATTACCTGAAGAAGGAAGGAGTGTACAACAAGCGAAACTTTGTGAATATGGCAATGAAGATGAGGATTGTAATGATGTAAATAATGTAAAAATCATTGTGTTTATGATAAAATATTTGGGGATTTATCTTCTTTAGTTTAAAAAAATAAAATAAAATCATATTAAAAGAAAAAATGTTTTCTTAAAATTTTAGGATTATAAATAATGTACCAACAGGTTTAGAGGTTATTTTTTATATTCCCAATTACTTATTAGGTGATTTAGTATAGTGTTTTTTTATCATTATTCAGTATTTTTTTAATAATTGTATTTACTTCAGTCTGAATTTTTCCTGATGAGGAGATAGCATTATTTACATTCCGTGTATTTGGACTATTGTCCTCATCTTTGTGGTTGTTTTCACATTTCAGCCAATCTGGGTAACTTACAGGGAATTCTTAGCTTAACCCTTTATTTAATCTTCAGAGGTAGACTGTTCTCATTCCACTGTTCATATCATCTAGTTCTTATTTTTATTTAGCTCCGTTATTGCTCACCCATTTCCAGAATGCAAGTACACAGTACCCAACCTAGGGATTGAACTCACTATGTCACCAAATTCATAAACCAACTTTTTTTATCCACTAGGCCGTTGTCCCATAGAGGAATTTGCTGTAGTGAATTTTGAACTTAAGATGCCTGTTGATTAGGTTGCGGATAGCAACAATGAGTCGGAATATAAATAGTGTAAATTATTGTGTTTATGCTATAATATTCTGAGTTTCATTTTGTTAAGTTAAATAAAAAAAATGTAATCATATTAAGAGAAAAAAAGTTTCTTCATTTTTAGGACTAATGCATCAGCAAGGTTAGAGGTTACTTTTTAATATTACCAATTACTGTTAAGAGTTTTATATAGTTTTTTTTTCAGTATTTTTTACATATTTATTAAGGTACAAAATATTGAGATATTGTGAAATAATTCTATTTATATAACCTGTTTATTTAATAATCCTAGATGTTATTTTGTTTTGTTATTTCAAATTGTAATTATCAGAATAAGAAACCATAGTAAAGAGTCTGCTCTGGCAAATTTATTCATCTGTCATCTGATAGTTTCATCAGAAGAAATAACTGCAGGCAATTTTGCTTTGCTTGTTTTGCATGATACTTTTCTTGTAAATTCTGAATCTTTCCCATTCTAATTGACAAGTAAGATCGGCTGCCAGTCATTTCTGCAAAGGAATTGAATGGAAAAAGAACAACTAGTTTATCTTGGAGGAAAAATTCAAGACACTTGTTTTGGTCTTTTGTGACAGGGAAACAAACAAAAAGTGTGAGGGTGAAAGTGGAAGAAAAGCACTGGTGAAAAATAAGAAAAAACAAATATTACAACAAGTAAATCAAAGAAAGAATAATGGGAAAATAGAAGAATGAATCTGTAACATAAGAGACACTCTTACACATTTCAGTTTCTCAGGAGACATTCTTAAAGAGTTTTATTAAGAGTTTTATTCAGACGAAATGCTCTTTTATTGTTCCATTGTACAAAGTAGCATGTGTGTCCAGGCACATATTGGTGTTTCTAGTGAGAGCCATTATGCTGTGCGATATTTCTATTCTAGAGGTATCGTTTTATAACTGGGTAACTCTTCAGTCTATGAAATCAAGAAAACATTACATGGAATGGTCAAGAATAAAATTTCAACAGAGCAAAGTTTATATTTGTGAAACTTAATTTCAGTAACAGGTCAAATTTACACTTTATGAGATTAATATATGCTTTAATAGAAATTCAGATTATTCATTAAATATTTCTAGTCTCATGTTTAAAACATGTCTTTTAAAGAAATCAAATTTATTTCATTCAGTGAATATTCATCAGTAAATTCTTCCTTAGAAC
>OZ038476.1:20405950-20461632 GCA_964036315.1 Acanthosepion esculentum | reverse complement strand
GCCACTAAGACTCATTTTTCTTATTAAAGCCACTAAAACACATTTAACTTGATAAAGCCACTAAGACACATTTACCTTGATAAAGCCACTAAAACACATTTGTCTTGATAAAGCATACTAAAAAACATTTGTCTTAATAAAGCCATTAAAACACATTTGTCTTCATAAATCCATCAAAACACATTTAACTTGATAAAGCCACTGAGACATATTTGTCTTGATAAAGCCACTAAAACACATTTACCTTGATGAAGTCACTGAAATACATTTGCCTTGATAAAGCCACTAAAACACATTTACCTTGATAAAGACCCTGGGACACATTTGCCTTGATAAAGCCATTAAAACACATTTGTCTTGATAAAGCCATTAAGACACATTTGCCTTGATAAAGCCACTAAGACACATTTGTCTTGATAAAGCCACTACAAGAGATTTTCCTTGATAAAGCCATTAAAACACATTTCCCTTGATAATGCCACTAAGACACATTGACCTTGATAAAGCCACTAAAACACATTTGCCTTGATAAAGTCACTAAAACACTTTTGCCTTGATAAAGCCACTGAAAAACATTTGCCTCAGAGGATGAAATGAATCACTTAAGATAAGTTTTCCTTTTGTCTTTATTCATTTTGCCCTTTCACAGATATACTCTATCTGAAATGTTTCACATTAACATCTGTATTTGTGTGTGTGTGTGTGTGTGTGTGTGTGTGTGTGTGCATGCAAATTGAAAAACACATGCAAATGTACAACATGTACATGTGTAAATCTGTTGCCTCTTGTACATATGCATATAAATATTTGCAAACATAGACACACACACACACATTTTGATACACTACTCTCAGAGATAGACATACACACCCATACACACATACACACAGAGTTACACTTATTAATATTTGGACAATTAGCTGGTTTTAATTTCCTTCTTCTTCAGCCTGAGCAGAACAGGAAATACCTGACAGTGGCACCGTACCGATTGATGCTGCATTTACCATTTTGCATTCAAGACACAGTGGCATTTAGACTCTTAGTTCATTCAATCTGTATGTCTGCAAGAAAGCAACAATTTCTAAATCAACCATTAGGAAGTGAGGCTTTTCTTTAGAGAATATTTGGCTTCTTGCAGATAAAATTAATGGAACCTAAAAGACTTAAAAAGAAAATGTTCTACTTGTAAAAAGTTTCTACACAAAATTCCGATTCTTTGAACAAATTTCTGCCCTCATCTCAGAAATCTAAAAGATAAAAAAATCATTTTTTGTTCTTGTTTAAGATTTTGAGACTTACAGCCATATCATGTTAAAACACCAGTTCCCATACAATCACTGAAGTTAAGCAATGTCAAGCCTGGTCATACTAGTAAGGTTGCATGTGCATGTGGTATGTCATACAGACACATCATGTTGAAACACCAATCCCCTTAAGCTTACTGAAGTTAAGCAATGTCAAACCTGGTCAGTACCTAAATGGGTGACTCCTTAGGAATACCATATGTTATAAGCTTGGATGTGCATGTTGTACATCTTACAGTGACATCTCATCTAAACACTGGTTTCCATGCAATCACTGAATCAAGCCTGGTCAGTACATAGATAGATGACTGCTTGGGAATACCTGGTGTTGTAAGCTTTGATGTACAGGTGGTGTAATAGATAATTGCTTGGAATTGTTAATCAGACAGCAGAGTTCCAATTCCCATTGACCCAAACACACACACACACACATACATACATACATACATACATATATATATATATATATATATATATATATATATATATCTGACAAGTTGACAGAATTATTGCTAGAGGTTTCTGTCTACAAAACTTTAGAGTCAGGATGCTGAGAATAACATCAATCAGTAAAGTGACAAATTTTATATTTGTATTAATATCATATATATATATATATATATATATATATATATATATATATATATATATATAACACATGGCTTACACTGCTTCCTGTAAGATCACTGGTTAAGCAGCATCGAGCCTGGTCAGTACTTAGATGGGTGACCACTTAGAAATACCAGGTGCTGTAGGCATGGATTTGTGGGTGGAGTAATGGATAATGGCGTGAAATTGGAAATTGGAGAGCCAAATTCTATTTCCAGTTGGGTTCGTTATATTCTTTTATACACAGATACCTTTGGGAAAGTTATGAATCAACCTCTTCCCTCTCCAGCTATGGGTTAATTAGTAAAACTTGTATAATTAAATCATTATCTCCAAAAAAATAATTCTTACAATGTAAAAATATTTTCTGGCTTTAAATAACCTGCAAAGGGTTGATAAGCTGTAAAAAATAAATAAATCAATCAATCAATTTAACATTTTGAGAATTACTTATTTGAAATTTGAAGTTAAGTGAGAATATCCATTTTCGCAGTTGTAAATAAGAAGGAAAAAGGTAGTATGAAAATTTTGAATGGAGAGATAGCAATATGGTTATTAGTAGACTAATATCCAAATTAAAGTGACAAAGTTGAAAAACTACACCCTTGTGCAAATTAATTGAAACAAAAATGAATAATTCTGTCATTACTTTTTTTTGTATTTTTCCAAAGAAACATGACCCAGTGCACATGTTAGTACTTCATATGTCCATTCCACAAAGTCGTTCCTTGGAGACTGACCCCAGATTCTCAATTGGATTAAAATCAGGAGAGTTTCCTGCCATTCTATAGTACTTTAATTTGCTCACTGGTAAGGCGTGCCATTATGTTCATGGAGCATTATGATTTTCATACATTTCCTTGGAGTAATGTCCATTGCAGACAATGGCCGTAGGATAACTAATCGATAGTCGAGACAATAGTGTCTGGGCATGATAAAAATCTGATGCAATAACTGATGACGCAATATTTTTCAATGCCAAACAAATTTCATCACACACCCTGAAAATACATTCATATTACTGCACACCACTGCAAATGACCTAATCTGAGGAAAAAATAGAAATCAATTACACACCCTGTCATTTGAGTGGGTCTCAAATCAACATGATGCCTTTCTCATATTTTATAGGTTGAAATTGATATTTTTAAAACAAAGTTATTTCCATCCGGTTCCAACCCATACTAATCACTCTCCCATATTTTTCTCCATCTACTATCTAAGCTTTGCTCAGGATAGCTAAGCCTCTCAGTACCTTAAGTTACCAAACAATATTTAATGCACTAATATGACTCAGTCAGAGCCACTCTCCTGTTACACTGGATTACATTTACTGCATTTGAATTTTAGCCCACTTTGAGTAGATCTCTGTTTTTGTCGGTTGCATTGTGCTATTAATGTTGTTATAATGCTTGGTGATATTGTATATGAGCCTGGTTTGAGATTGACAATCAAGAACTGTGAGATCAGTGCACTTTCGATGGATTTTCTTCTTAGTAAATTCTTTTCTCTTGTAAACAGACTTTTATCACATCAAAATTGTACAAAGAGGTGTTATGGTGAACTGCCAATGCATTTAAAATGCTGTTCTGCAATAATTCCTTGGGATAATCTTTTTTTGAGATTTATGTTTGTTTTGCCAGTATATGTCATTGGGCATTTTGTGTAATTTATTTTGTAGTTACTCACCTTTTTTTTATTGTTGTTGCTATTCTGTTTGGTACTGGCTATATTTTATCATTTTGAAGGTTGGATAAGTTATTTTCAATGGTAGCTGTTATGAAGTTGGTTAGTAGAATTAGGTTCCTGATTTTTTCAATGCTGTCGGGAGTATTATCATTTGTGATTTTTTCTTCATTAGATTTTGTAAGCTTTGCATTTGGCATTATACAAGAAATAATTTGGATATTGGAGCACTTGGAAAGTGTTTACAATGTGTTTTTCTTCATTGGTTAGGAATTGGGGGCTACAGATATAAAAGGCACCTCAGAAGAAACCTATGATTATTCCGGATTGTATCTTATTGTTGTGTACGAATATATCTTCTTTCTCTTTATGTTATTGGGAGTAGAAGTGTATATTGTTTGTTTTATCTGTGGATCTTCAGTAGACCTTTACTTTTATATCATTATGAATTCATATTAACATGATGCCAAGAAACTGTAAAGAGTGTTATGATCCTGGTGTGTAAGTGAAATACAGTGGAGTAATGGATAGCAGCTCAGATTGAGGATTCGGAGAGCCGAGTTTGAATTTCAGTCGAATCCATTACATTCACTTCCATGGTAATACTCTTGGGAAAGATATGAATCCTCTTCTTCTCCCTCCAGCTATGGGTAAATAGCAGGACAGACCAGGTTCTATAGCTTTGGATGGCAACTGGTCTACTGCAGAAAGAAATGGCAACCTACTGCAGGAAAAAAATCTGCCTCATCAGTCATGTATCGAAAGATACATGATCGCCTAAGCATGTATCACACATGGCACATAACTGACTGACTGATAGCAATATGACTGAGAATTACCCCTGTCTAACAATAGGCTATGTTGTAATATTACAGTATCATTCTTTGAAGAGAATTTCCAAGAATATGAAATAGGATTTCAAATCCCATTAGAAACTGCATCTTTATTTCAACTTCACATTAATATAAAAAAATGAACTGAAGATGAAGACAACGTTAAGGTGTCAGAGAAAATAGAAACAAAAAGGATACTTATACTTAACATCAAAAAGAAACAGCTGAAATTTCTAAGGCATATAATGAGGAAACATGGCTTAGAAAATTTGACACTCACAGGACATATTAAAGGCAAGAGGGACAGAGGAAAGAAGTGCATAACCTACCAAACAAGCTTTTGTAAATGGTTAGCAGAACAGCGTTTAGCAAAGATACTGAAAAGACAAAATTTACTAAGAGCAACAAATGACAGTAAAATGGCAGATAGAAGAAGAAAAAGTCAACCATGTAAATTGTTATAAGAAATGACAATCACTTGAACAAAAAACTGGTCAAAAATTTAATTATCAAGAATAATAATAGTTTGCATTTGTGCATGTCTATAAGTATTAATATATGTGTAACCATGAACCCCCCATTCATAGAACCTCTTTCCATTACCAGTATGCTGATTGGGACTCGCTCATTGATTTTCTTTATGATGTCCCTTGGACTGACATGTTTAACCTCCCAACTGAAAATTGCACCACTGGGGTTTCTTCTTGGGTCAAAGCTAGCATGGACACTTTCATCCCTTCTTGGAAATACCAGGTGAAACCTCAATGTTCTTCATGGTTCACAGCAACATTTTCACCTGCTATAGCACACAGGAACCACTATTTTCGGCTATACAAGCATGACAGCTCTCGTCACAATAGGCACCTGTTTGTTGCTGCCCATAATAAGAAGCTGAGTCCTTGTTTGCTGAGAGAATGAGGCATCACATAGCTTCTAACAACTTTGGCTCTCATGACTACAGGCAGCTCTGTAATATGGCATTAAATAAGTGTAAGGTCTTTAATTCTCTCCTCTTCAATCAATTTAAGGTTTATCATCCTCTGCTGATAAAGCATAAATTCTCCTCAAACTCTACTCTTGACTCATCTGGAGTATCTCTGCCTAACTTCCCACTTAGAACTGAAACTCTGTTGAGTGATATGCATATAACACATGCTTTCTGCTATCATCTCTAACCTAGATTCTCACAAAGCATGTAAACCTAATGGTATCCCTGTAATAGTCATTTAGAAGTGTGCTCCTGAACTGACTCCTGTTCTCTCTAAACTGTATAATAAGCAGTATAACAATGTATAATAATGTGGCATCCTGCTTTCCTGCTTGCTGGAAGTCATCATCTCTTGTTCCAGAACCTATTTAAGCCTATTCGCCTACTACTTCTTTTCAGAAAATTCCTAGAGGCCCTAATCAATGCTGAATTGGTTCAGCATTTCTCATCACAAGGCTTTTTCTCAGACAAGAAATACAGTTTTCATTTCTCCAGGTCAACTGCTGATGTACTGATGATAATTGCAGAAAGAGTCTACCATGCTCTAGATAAAAACGGTGAAGACAGGATCTGGCATACAGGTTTTCTCAACAAATTGAAAAGTTATGGTGTCTCCAGACACATTTTTGAGCTGATCCAGTCTTATCTTTCAGATCATGAAATGAAAGTTATCCTGAATGGCCACTCGTCTACATTCTTTCATACTAACACGAGTGTCCCCCAGGGCTCCATCCTTGACAAAAATTTACATAGATAAACTCCTTCATAAAGTGTAGGCTGTACTTGTTAGAACAATTTTTTTGTATCTCTTTGAGGCATGGACTTCCAGGAATCCCTTCAATCAGCCTACTGGAATCTTTTCCAACCAACCTAGGGCTCCAACTACAACAGCAAATGTTGATGTTCCCATGTGTCACATTTTTGAAATTTCTATTTCAAGGTCCTTGTATTTTAACAGCTTTTTGAATATCTTCAAAGATACATTGCAGTCTGCAGGACTGCCATATCAATAAGGAGGCACTTTTTTTGTTTGTGGTCTTTAATAACAATGTCTGGGTGGTTAGCTTTGATTGTTCTGTCAGTGTGTATTGTGCAGTCCCATAGAATTGTAACAGGTCCTATCTCCGTAAACGGGTCAGGGTGGTGTTCGTACCAGTTTCTTTCAGTGTCCTTCCCGTAGAAGTTGCATATTTTCCAGTGCAGATATAGGCCCACTCTGTCATGTCGGGTTTTATATTCAGTGGGTGCCAATATCGTGCAACCTGATACAAGATGATCAATTATTATTATTATTATTATTATTATTATTATCACTGCAGTAACTGATTTTGCTATTAAGGCCACTTTCTGTCAATGCCTCTTGGCTTTCTAAAAATCATTTTGTTAGCTGGATTCATTGAGAATTGTGCTAGTACTGATTTGTTAATATGTTCCAATATTGTATGTGGATGGTTAGAATTTTTATGAATATATGCAATTTTAAAAAAAATTTGTTTGTAAGGTTCCATTTCTTAGGTTGAAGGATACATCAAGGAAGTTGACGTCATTATGCATAACATTAAATTTATTTTTAATTTGTGGTCTTTAAGAAAATTATGCAATACTTACTATGCTTTCTCTATGTCCCTGGGGCTTTTATTGCATTAAACCGTCATCATGATACCACCCCACATTCTTTGAATCTGCCAAGTGCCTCAGCCTCCATAGAAAAAGCTTGCCTGCTTCTGTCAAATTATGTGCTCCTATAGCTATGTCAAAGTTTTTAACCCAAAGCATGCTATCGTGAAACAGAATTGACCACTGTGTCTCTTCATATATATATATATGTATATATATATATATATATATATATATGAAGAAATATAGTCTTAAAGTGTGCTATATTTATGGGATAAAGTGCTCAATATCAGAGATAGAGTGTGTGTAAATATAAAAGTGAACATTGAAGTCAACACTTAGAGGTGACAGGCTGTTTCATGCTAGACACAATCGTCAGGCCACGATTGTGTCTTGCATGAAACAGCCTGTCGCCCCTAAGTGTTGACTTCAATGTTCACTTTTATATATATATATATATATATATATATATATATATATATATATATATATATATAATAAATCAACAAACCTGCCAAGTGACCAAAGAAAATAAAAAGTAAGACCAAAGCCAATCAATTAAAAGGAAAACATAAAAAAGGAAAAGGAAACATTGTGGATGTATTCAGTCACACCATAGGAGTCATTAATTGATTTTTGTTTAAACACCTCTGGTGTCTTATTAAGTTCACTTAATAAGACACCAGAGGTGTTAAAACAAAATGGCTATTTTTGTAATGATTTTATAACATATTTATGTTATAATTTTCAAATAAATAATTGTATTTGCTCTACTCTGTATTGAGCACTCTTTTAAGAATAGTAATTGTTGGTTATTGGAATTCATTCCGTATACACCAATCCTATACTTATATATATATATATATATAGATATATATATATATATAATAAGTTTTAAGATGGAGGTGAGACAGAAAGTTTAGCTTACTTCCTGAAGACACTGAAAGTGGTGAGTGAAACCATGCTAACAAAAAAGTTAGTTTTCCTGTAAAATTTTATATCTTAAATTGCATGCCATTTTGTTATTTGAATTTGCATTGAGCACTTTTTATTTATATAACAATTTTCTGGCAAGTTGTTAATTTGTTGTTTTTTAATTATATATATATATATATATATATATATATATATATATGTGTGTGTGTGTGTGTGTGTGTGTGTATTTATATATATATATATTTGTGTGTTTAGGCAGCAATACTTCTTTCATGCACATTTCATTGAATACGACAGACAAGGTGCTTTTATTTAGTTTCTTATACAATTTCTCATGTGATCTAATAATTTTTTTCTATTTGGATAATAAATTATATAAAAACTGTCCAAATTATAAATGTGCTATAAATTTAGACTATTTTCATATTTTCAATAGCAAAAAGTATAAATCGCCTTAAAATTTAGATTATTTTCAAAATTTGGAAGAAAAAGGATTCAATTGTAGCATAATCTAACTCATTTTCATATTACCAAATGAAAAAAGCACATAAATTTCAAATATTTTAAATTATTGTTCATACTTCTCAAAAATAACACAAAACTGGCAACATCCGAGCGCTTTCAGCTATACATTTAGCCATTTTCAAGGATTAATTATTTTAACTGTTAATTAAGAAATAGTTTGTTGTATGTATGTTTTATAAAAGGTTTTCATTTTCAAAACACGGTTAAGATATTGTATCCATGTTCAAAGTTAATATTATGAAGTGTTGTTTTTTTTGTTTTTATTAATAGGGCTTCCATTATTTTTAGCCTTTCTTGCATGTAGATGATGCTATTACATTAGTGTTGTGCATATATATATATATATATATATATATATATATATATATATATATATATATATATATATATATGAATGGGATGCTGAAATGTTATCTGGGTAGCGACCCACTTCTCAAAATCAGGTTTCAATGATGAAACATCATAATTTATTTTATGATTTCATGAAACTTTAGAAACGATGCATCATGGCTCTAATTCATTCTTCTCGACCTGACCAAGAACTTTTCCACACCCACCTCATTTATATATTTGTATCTGAAAAATATGGTAAAACAAACATATATCAAAACAATAGATAGTAAATAAATGACAAGTGAGAAAACTATGTTGTCAAACATTTTCTTCCAAAAAGTCTTCAAAAGAAAAAAATCACATTAATAGAACCATTATTTTTTCTGGAGACATTCTATTCAGAATGATGTGCATGACAATACAGTAAGATACAGTCTGATTTCTTACAGTTCATAGTTAGTCCTTTCTTCTCACTTTCCTTTGCTGTCCTGGGTAAGACGTTAAACTACATCTGTGTCCTGGGTAAGACGTTAAACTACATCCAACAGCAAGGCCTCTAATCAGGAAGTTTTGAGGAGCGTGGAACCACCACTTAATTGCTGGTGTTCCCAGGTCCACCCTAACCCTGGGTGGTAGCACCTGTTAGGCTCCCAGCTATGGGCAAACAGTTAACTATTACCAGCAATACTTTTTTGAAAAAAATTATTACCAGCAATACAATTTTAAAGAAAATATATTACCACAATTTTGTCAGCATTAAATAACCCATTGAGGTTGATATGCCATAAAACAAAATAAACCAAACCAATCTAAACCAAAGAATACATATTCTATTCATACGAATCTATCCTAAAAATATTGTCGGCATTAAATAACCCATTGAGGGTGATATGCTGTTAAACAAAATAAACCAAATCAAACCAATCACTTTCCTTTGCTACGTTGTTCATGAGTTCTTGCCATTTACTTTTAGTGTTTGTATATTTTATGCTGTAAAGATTGTGTTCACCGATAATAAATGTTGGTAGTAGGATTTCAAGTTTTATTACGATCTCCTCACTATATAATTTGAATATTCATATCTCACACTTCATTCAACAACACTCTACCTTGGGTGGCTATCGAGTCATATATTGATGAGTCTTAATTTTCTTTTAAGTTTTAACTTAGGTTAAATTTGTTAAGGTGTTTTTTTTTACTTTAAAAATTCTTCAAGAGCAGGAATTACTCCTGTCTTCCATGACAATTCTGAGTCACAATAAAAAAAAAAAAACAAACTAACGATTCCTTTTCAGCCTGGCCAAACACTGGCAACACACCACCTGCATACAGAAAGAAAACAAGTACAAAGTATAAACCAACATTTTGGGCCAAAATGTTTGAATGCTAGTTTTCTATTTAAGTTTTCATTTTTTTTTTTAGTTTTAATTTAAATTAAATTTTTTTTATTTTATTATTTTTGTACTTTTCTTAATTTTCACTTGACTTAACGTTTTTTGTGGAGATTTACTCAAAAAAGCGTTAACAAATCTAAAGAAACTTAAGAAAAGAACAAAATTAATAAAAGCTGTGAAATTTAATGAATCTCCTTGAAAATGTTATGTAAAAGTGGAAGTAGAAATACATAAATTCACTTTCAAATCATCAATTTTTGTCTGACTTGTCGCTCTTTATAGTTTTGCAGTCCTCGATTGCCACACATCTGGTAATCTTGACGTTGATGCTATAAAATGTGGATTTTGAAAAAAAAACAAAATGTCACAAACACTTGAAGGAAAATTGTGGGGATCAGCGCTTTTTAAATTACAAAAAATCAGGGAATTATCCAATTTAAATGAAAATTAAAATATTCATTAATTATTTACTTTTCTAATGAATAGGTTTTTTTTATTTTTAAAAATTCTGAGAAAATATTCTTTTTGTAATAACCACCAATATTTTCATGACTAAATATTTACTCCCAAAAATGTTTAAGTCGCAAATTTTAACATTTCCATAACGAATAATCGCCAACACATCTCTGTTGAAAGAAAAAAAAAGTTTTACAAAAATTCCAACACAACAGAAACGGAATTGTCTTAAAAATTTGTTTTAAAAATAGTATTTCAGTTTTTCAGAAAATTTTTCATGTGTTGTTGAAATCTTTAAACATTTTTTATTTTTTAAGTGATCATTTCCTCGGTTTTATCTTTTGTTGTAACATAGAAAAGGTTACTGAATAAGAATAACCAAAATGAAGGTTGGAAATGGAACGGTAATCTTTATAACAGAAACAACATACAAGATTTGCCAGTGGTGTGTAGTAAGTAATCAACTGCTAGTGGTGAACTAATGTTGATTCCCACTGCCAAGACAGTATATTCCATTGTATTTATGAGGATTGGGATATACCCATTATAGTTCATATGTACAATATAACATCTTTCTAGAAAAAATAGGAGCTAGAAATTTTTTTTTAATCATTATCTGTGGACTTCTGGTGAGTTTTACTGTTAGTAAAAAGAATCAGAGATCCTCCTTAGTCGATGATCTTGGAATAAAAATAATTATACCAAGATATATTACCCTCTTAATTGATTTAAAAGAACTATTCAGAAAGAAAATTACAATTTAAAGCAATAAGCACTAGTGAAATTAGTATTTCTGCCCCCCTCCCCAGTAGGCAGGGCACCTCCATGCAGTTGAGAGATACAGGGTAGTAAGCCCCAACCCTGTCAATTATTATAGTTGATGACTAACAATATAGCTTAGGTAGAAAAAAGTAAAATGTACAAAAAGAAAAAAAAACACTGCTGAAACTATCCCTTTTGGGGCCCCAACCACGTCAGGATTCTTGTGTAGTATGCACCGCACAGACCATGAAGGTATACAGTGTATATTATTAGTTGATGACTGACAATGTAACATCACTTAAAAAAATAATTTAAGAAATGGCAGCTGGCCATAAAGCAGTGCTGAAAAAAATGGCAGAGGCCACAACAGGACCCAAAAGAACACAACCCCTACCTGGTCATGGGTTTTGGGGTTAAGACATGCTAGACCTGGTAACAAGCACCACTTTGGAAACACCCACATTGGTAAACTCTCATATACCTGACACATCACATGTGCACATGGAATTGGTCACCAAACCTACTGACATCCCTTCAGTATTTTTCCTTTTAAGGAAATCTCAAGCACCAAGGATTAATAGTACCCCTCTTTCATAGAAGTAAAGCTTGAGGAGACGGCATCCCTTGGGGCTCATATACTACAAGTTAAACTTGATGTGATTCTGGCTGGTCCAAGGAAATAGGCATCAATCGAAATTATGGTGGTGCCTGGGAGTATTTACCTGTTTGTCCATATTGCAAATAAATGTGACACAAAGTCAGGGATTTCCAGAAAGTCTTACAAAAATTGCTCAAGCCCCCTTGGCACTTCTCATTTTGGAGATGACTCAATGATCCCCCTACCACTGAAAGAGAGTTGGTGCCTGGGAGGATGATCTTCTGAACCCCTCTTCCCTGACCATGATGAATTATAGCAAGAAGATACTCTAAATTCTATTTGCTTAAATGAAACTTACATGTTGAACTAAAATTTTATATATGTCCAGATTACAACCAATCACAAGAAACAAAATATAATCAATACAAAAAATTAACCATTCAATACCTTGCATACATATATCACTTCAAGGGGCACTTCAACATGATGTAATGGTTAGCAAGCTTGTTCCTGTAAGATCAATTATGACTTAATATATGAGTTTGATCCTCACTGGGTGTCCCATACTTTCAGCCTTGTGCCACATACAAACTACGCTTAGAAAATCACCATATATCACTTCAAGAGCCTCTCTCATTCCTGCTAAATCTACACTGCTTGTTACTAGCCATGTAGATACCAAGAGAAATTGATCCCTAAAATCTCTAGTTCTTGCTTCAAACAGAAAATGTTGCTACTCCAGGAACATTCAATAAAGGTATCATTTTTTTACTCTGTCCAAAAAAAAAAAAACAAAAGAAATGAACACCAAGTATTTTTCACCTTTTCTTTAACATTCAAGTGCTTTTCTTCTGTCAACTTTCCATTTCAAAATAAATCTATTTTACAAGTTTGCATAATTTTGTTTCATTGACAACTATTCAACATGAAAAAAATGCCTCAACTGACAGCTGACTAAAACAGTTGACCTCATCCACACAAGTTATTTGAATTTCCTCTTCTTTTATTTTTTATTTTTTTCAATTATTTTTACAATTTGTTTAAATTATTCTCTTTATGCTAACATCTGTCGGAGTTAGCTCCTCCTCAGTTCCTTACTCCTTCAACAGGGGTCTCTCTCCCCTGGCTATAAATACTGGCTGACCCTTCGCCTCGATCTCTCTTTTCCACTTAGGCCTTGGGCTGCCACCTCGCTGGGAGGTGAGGTAAATCTCTCTTTTCAACCAACACCAATATGTGACCTCTCACAGATACAGCGTTTCCCAAATTCTGAGAACACGCTAAGAACAATACACGTACATACGACCACTCACAACACACACACATAATTTCTCTACACAAACTCTATGTCTTTGTTTAACTTGTTATTAATATATATTTGTTTACATATATATATATTGGTCTTGTTTGTTTTCTTTGTCTTCTTTGGACTTAATTAAAGTCCAACATTCCCATGTAGCTGGACCGGCTAGCAGGAAATTTTAACCTTCTGATATCTCTTCATATCATCACCCCATGGTCCACTACACATCTTTTCACGTTGAATCTAATATAGGAAAATTACAAAATGTAAACTAAACACATCAGATAATCATTTATAACAGTGAAAATCTATACATCCATCATAATATTTTCAAGAGTTTTTTAATAGGAAGAGGCTATTTTACCAGTTTTGGTAAAATAGACACCCCGGCTATTTCTCCAGTAAATATTTGTTACTATTACGAAGGCAGGTAATGTTAAAAATAACAACACACAGAAAGATTTTTTTCTTAAAAAACAATTAAAAATCTTTTCCACTATAAAATGTTAAAATAAGTTAAAATCATTTATTCATCATCAATTACTAGGAGAAATATAAAAGTCTGTTTATTTTAAGCACTTCAGGTATAACAGTCTCTGCAAATCCAAAACTTGCCCTTGGGCATGATTCTCTTGCCAATACACTTCAGGTGTACCCACTGAAGACAATAGTCACAGACCACGGAATCCATGTTGTTCAAATCCTGCCTACTCGGCTCACTCAACCATTGCACTGATGATAAATTCTAAAACACTTTACTAGCAATATAGCATTGGTGTTTATTTTACCAGGAACAGCAAAGTAGCCTATTAATTTATAATATTCTGATTTAATATGAAGTATTTTTCAATGATTAAGTCAGGAATTTAATCTTCTTTATAGTTCAGATAGCAACCAGCAAATTTATGGGTAGTTATTTTAAATTTATGTACTCATAGTTTTTTTTGTCAGGAGTAAAGATTTCTGTTTCAAAGCATTGTACCTTTTTGACCAATCAACTCCTCTTCAGGATTAATTTTTTTAAGAAACAGTTATTAGGTTAAATAAGCTCTAAGGTACTATATTACCAATATATTACAGTGTTAACCATAGTTGGCCACAGATAATTATTTATTATGACAACATTAAAAGCTCAGTCTGCATCTTCTTATATAAAAGAATTCTATTAAGAGGCAATAAAACATTCATCATTTTTTTCTATTCACTATCTCTGCCTCGAGCAAATTTTGCATCACTCCAAAGAATCCAGCTTTGTGCAACCATATTTATTTTCCTTTGATCACGTGTAACCCACGAACATGAAGCTGCTGGAGTGATTCCCAGATCACAATTGTTACATCAGTCAGTGACTGTTGATCCACTCTCCTGATCCTATGGCAAGGGTTCAGAGGTGACTCCACTCTGGGTAAAAAATCTTTGGTTTTTATAATCTCATGAAAATTTCACCAGCCTACTCTTTCAATGCTGGCTTAGGGTAAATTGGAACAGGATGTTGTACTGAGACGAGACCACTGAAAGATGAAGGCCTGCTCAATTGTGACGTGACACCACAAAGATAGTCCATGAAGTTAGCGAAGGAGGCAGTAATCATAATAATGTAATGTAGATAATGAATAATTGTAAATCAAAAAAAGTTTGAGAAAACTTTTTAATATTTCATTTTAAAAAGAAAGAAAGAGTGTTGGATTTTATACTGAATTTTATTTAATATTCATTTAAAAAAGAATTAATAATAAAAATATGTTGTTACTGAATGGTGCGTTAAAGTAAATAAACTAAAAACATCATGTTACATTTCATTAATTTTTCTGAAGTCTGGAATTCATTCATTGTTTTAATTGTTTCAAATTTATAAACATTTTTTTTATTATAATCATCATTGTTTTAAATTTCATGTTTTTATTTTAATTGTAATAATTATTCTGTAAAGTTACAATCAACCACAATTGAATTATGAATTAGGGAACTAATATACAATAATTAAAAAAATAAACAAATTACAAGTATCTGTCTATATTTCTGAGATGAGGTATTATGTACACTATTTACATTATTCGGACTATTGTCTTCATTTTTGTTGCCATATTTATCACAACGTTTCGGCCATTGTACACTCCGGCTTTCTTCAGGTGGTTGGAATGTCGAACTGAACCCTTTATTTCACTCACTGAGGTAGACTGTTCTAGTTCCACGTGCCATGTCTAATGGAGGTCAGTTATCAGTTATCTCCTCTGTTAATTCCCCTCTCCAAGTTCTTCACTGCCGTAACCAGGTATTGAACTCACACTTTTTGGGTCCTGTCACTGGATCTATGGATCTAACTAATGCCTTTATCCACTGTGCCATGTAAATGATATATATATATATATATATATATATATATATATATATATATATATATATATATATATATATATATATATATATATATATACACGTTTTTATTTTAATTGTTATAATTATTCTGTAAAGTTACAATCAACAACAATTAAATTATGAATTAGAAAACTAATAAACAATAATTAAAAAATAAACAAATTACAAGTAAATGATATATCTTCGACAGAATTGAGTCACTCTCAGTCACTGTGTGTTTATCTAAATCTAAAAATAAACACGCTAAAATTCACCCTCATCCCGTACCGTACGCTGACGGCTTAGTGGGAGAAGTTTGGACTGATGCAAATTCAGTCGGGTTTCAATCCTAGCTAGAGGCAACCGGACGTCTAGCCACACTGATGAGCTGTGAAACAGCAAAACAGTCTGTCTGTGGAGGACAAAAAAATATATATATATATATATATATATATATATATATATATATATATATATATATATATACACACACACACACACCATTGATTATTTACATTTTTTTGTATTATGAAACATAACCCAGTGCACATGTTAGTACTTTGTATGTCCATTCCACAAAGTCTTTCCATGCAGATTGACCACAGATTCTCAGTTGGATTTAAATCAGGAGAGTTTCCAAGCAAGTCAATAGTACTTTGATTTGCTCACTGGTAAGGCTTGCCATTGTGTACGTGCAGCATTACAATTTTCATAAATTTCCTTGGAGTAACGTCCATCCTAACAATGGCTGTAGGACAACTAATCGACAGTTGAGACAACGGTGTCTGGGCATGATGAAAATCTGTTGCAAACACAGATGATACAATATTTTTCAAGGCCAAACAAATTTAATCATACACCCCAAAAATAGATTCATATTACTGCACACCACTGCAAATGACCTAATTTAATTAAAAAATAGAAATTGATTACACCCTGTCACTCCAGTGGGTCCAAAACTGATGTATGGAGAAAGAAACGAAAATAATGTAGTTGTTTCAATTAATTTGCACAAGAGTGTATATATGAAAAAATTATTATAGAAAAATGATTGAAGTTTTCTTTTTTTCTTAACTTGTTACTAGTAATTTTATTATTTTCCCTAGAACAAAAATTATTTAAGAGGCCATGTGTAGAACTCCAGATAAACATTCTTTCTATTTTTTTTTCTATACTGTGACACTCATCATAAGTGTCAACATTAAAAAGAAGCTCATTATCTGCTAAAACATTCAATGTTAGGTACATCGTTAATTTCCTTTGATTTACTGAATGCAGAAAAGAATAATTTTTTGTTTGTTTATCAATGACTACATAATTATATAGAACAAAATTTGTAGTTGTATCATTAGGCTATAAAAGAGAACCTCTATTAATCTGAAAACAGCTGTTTATTTCAGGTATTTCTTCCACATTATCCCTTCCAGATATTGAATTTTTGCAACTATTGCATTTAATGTTCTTAAAAACTGCTTATCAGCAATAACCTGCTAAGTATAATATAACAGGGAGTACTTCTCTACATTTATTAACATCCTCCTCTTTAACATCAAGTCTAAATTTATACATATCTATCTTTTGATCCTCTGCCACTTCAAGTCCAGTTTGGTTCTTGTAAATTCTTCAAATCAATTTTAATATATTGTTGATTAAGTGGTAAGCTCAATTTTAAAACTGATAGCATTCTGATTTTTTTTACATTCAAACAGTTGCTGTATCGAGATATTATACTGATCCCCACTAAGTCACTAGTAATGACTAATCCTTGCCTCAAGGTGATCAGTTTGAAATTTGCCAACTAATATGTATGGCATTTTCAATTCTTCTATGCAATACTTTATCAGTTTTAGAAATGCATATGTCATATGATGCAAAGCAGTGAAGGTTTCCTTTGTTAATTTGCCATTTTTTCCAGAAATGCTATTCCAAGATTTTAACCAGATTTTAATACAGAGAGAAATTTAAAATTTTCTTGATTTACTCTAAATAGATTACAATATTCATTTCTAAGCCAACAACCTTTATATGGTGTTTTTATATTCAGTATTGTCCACTAAGTATAAAATATTTATATATTCTTCAACTTTAGCAAAATTACTAAAGCATGTACGCGTCATTCCATTGATACGCACCTTAATCACAGGGAGAGCCTCTTTCATGCTCGATGCAGAGAAGGGACCGACGCTGATGTCGCGTCCCCCATTCTATTTCCCAGACACTTAGAGTCAATGTGACCTACTTTATGACATTGAAAACATTGTAGTTCAGGACATGCCTTTCCCGTCGACCCACTGCGCATTGATAGCAGCAGTCTTTGGCAAAATGATTCGGCCCAGAGCACCGATAGCAGGTGACATCACCATGGCGATGAATGGCTGAGGTCAGATCCTCTTTGATCTCAGTTGGTTGAACAACTGCAGCCACTGGTTCATCAGCCTCTTTTTCATTGATCATGATAGCATGGGCTCTGGTCAACAGCTGGTTGAGCATCATGTCTTCCATTCTAGATGATGAACGGAGTATCTGCTTAACATGACTAGGCAATCTAGACACGAAGGCACAGGACATCCATTCTTCAGGAAGCGGTGAGATTGGTACAGCAAGCTTCTTTAATTCCTCCAAATATACGTCTACTGTCTCGCCAGGCCCAGATGCAGTGTCTGGAATTGGTCATAGGCCATGAACCGGTCAGTTCCAAACGCGGTTAGTAGAGTGCGCTTTATTTGCTCAATTTCACTTTTCTGTTCTTTGCTCAGCTGCCTATACACATCAAGGGCGCCACCTTTCAATCGCAGTGAAGAATCCGTTCAATCTTCATGATCTCACGTAATTCACAGACCAGTTCCACATTTTCGATCCACTCAACCACAGGCTGTTCACTCGTATCACCACTGAATTCAAGAATCAGTTTTATGTCAAACAGTCTTTTCGCCATCTTGCTAGGGACAAAGTGAGAGCCGAAATAGCTTGTAGTTGTAAAGAAAAGAAAAAGAAGAAAAAAAACCCTGTCAACTGATAGTAGCAACAAACACCTGCAATAGATTTCTTCTATCTCTCGACTGCAACACTTGTAGCCAAATCCCAGTTCAAACGATAGTCCGTTGTAACAGTCCAACAAGCAACGTAGAAACGACAAAATGGGGTCACACATCCAACCTTCACTTCTCACCAGTAAAAACACATATTCGTCCACCAAGCTCAGAAAATCAAATCTGTTCACATAAGCGAAAAAGAACGGCTTTTGTTCACCAAGAGATCTTTCTGATTGGTCATGGCATTCAGGAGAGGAAGAACATTAGCATAGATTCTGGTCCTTTAAGTTAATTTTTGCTAACTACTTTTTGTTCATTTTTCTTCGGCAAATCGCACACAAAACATAAACTCTTTTTTAAGGTATCTGATTATCTCTTTCACTACAGTTGTTAAAAATGTGGAGTCATGGGAAAAACCATCCTTTTGACACTTCTTCTTATTGCAGGCACATTTGTTCATCTTTGCCAAAAACTTATACAAGACATGTTCCGAGCTTCATCTCTATGATAAAGATTAAAAATATACACCGGTCAAAATGTTCATAAATTGCAACATGGTTTCTTGTTCTACTTCTGAAAGCTGACTGAAGACTAAAGTTTTCAGTGCAAAAAAATATCTGTTCATTGGAAAATGATTGGATCATGAGTCTAATTTGGCTGTTTACTGATTGGTTAATTATAATTCTATAGTGGGTTATCAGTTATAGTGAAGTGTATGAGTGCTGAAACAGATTAGTTTGATTTGGCCTTGTTAGTTAGATAGCCCACCATAAGAGGGGTATAAAACAAAAAAATCAAATTGTAAAATGAAACAACAAATTTATATGCATATAAATCAATTAAGGTCTCTACAAATAAAATTAATGTATTTTGGTTGATGCAAGGTCATCAAAATGTTCATAGTAGTCCTTGCAAGAATGAGTTTATGTGTACATAGGCAGGAACGTATGTGTGGACGTATGTATGTATGAGCATTATCGTAGGGTCAGAATGTCTTTGAAGTAATTGCTCAGTCTTAAAATGTTCCGTTCGTTTATCAAGTATAAAAGAGGTGAGGGAGAAAGGTAGAGATAATAATAACGATCGCTTGACGTTTGTCAAGGGACGTGTTAATACGCTCGTCTCCTTCTCTCTGGTGACAGACAAACTTGCCCGTTTTTTATTTTGTTTGTGGGGCTTGAAAAGGTCATTTGAGAATTCACTCTCAGATATGATACGGGCCTTTCCATCGGACGACGAACAAACTTTGCGTTGGCTCGAGAAAAGTTCCGTAAAAGAATTTGTTTCTGAGAATTGAGGATTATTTGAATTTTGTTTTTAAATGTTTCCTAGTTTTCTATTGGCTGAAAAACATTTCGCATCAAGGTGTGAAATTTTACAAGTTTTGTTTTGAATTCACTTTTGCGTGTGTGTTAAGTTTCTAAATTTGAGTCTTTTTAATTTCTAACAAAATCAATAAGTCAGTGCTTAGCATTTGAATTTTAAATCTAGATCTTGTTTTGTTCACTACAATTCCTTTTTTTATTGTTTAGAAAAGATTGTTATTGAAATTAATATTTTTCTTGTTCTATGATCTTTTTTTTTAGATGGATTCATCTTCCTCTAAAGCAAAAGGAACCCATTTATTTAAACAGGTGCATCACTTGAAACCAATTTGAAATGTTTACATACAAGTTAAATTTTATGAATCCAGTCACTGCCTTAATTTTTCTTCACATATTTTTATTCAATTTGAATAAACCTATTTGTCTGCTCAGTAAAAAACTATATCTAAGCTTAAGTATTTTGTTTATCTGTTAACTACATGAACTACTTGAACATTCAGAGCTATTTGTAAATCATACAGTCTATCTGTAAAGATATGAGCTATTAGGATTTAACCTGCTTATACGTTTGCTTCGATCAGTAGATCAACATTTGTATGCTATTTAGAAGAAAAAAAACTAGTAAAGATTATATTCAAAATGAATTGGGCATAAGTCTTTCTTCATAAAATTATATCCAAAGAAATAAACTCTAGGCTGATGCACTCTTCAACTGCAAAGTCAAATGGAAAAATCAGAAATAAAACATTCAGGTTCTGACAAGACTTGAACTCATGCTGTACACTGCACTCTTTTCACTTTAGTTATGATAGATTGTTTGAGAAGTGTGTATCATGGATATTTTTACAATAATTATTGGTTTGGTTTGTTTTGTTTTATGGCACATCAGCCTCAATGTGTTATTTAATGCTGACAAGATCTTTATTGCTGGTAATATTTTTTTACAAAACGTATTACTGGTAATATTTTTTCAAAAATGTATTCCTGATAATATTTTTTTTTCAAAAATGTACTGCTGGTAATAATGTATTGCTAATAATTTTTTCTTCAAGAATGTATTGCTGGTAATAATTTTTCAATAAAAACGTATTACTGATATTAAAACCTATTTTTATACTTTCATAGTGTTTTGACTGCAGTTTTGGGGGTTAAATATTTGTCTATAGCTGGGATCCTAACAGGTACTACCACCCTGGGAACACCAGCAATTAAGAGGTATTTCCATGCTATTCAAAACCTCCTGATCAAAGGCCTTGTTGTCAGATGTAGTTTATTGTCTTACCCAAGATGCGGATGTAGTTTATCATCATACCCAGGACGGTAATAATTATTATCTATCTTCTTCCATACAGTTCTTTGTTTACAACCAGGGATCTCACATTATGTGTGTTCTCCAAGTTATACAGCTATAAACACATAGCACTTTCTGTAGAGTATTTGTAGTGCCAAGCAGTGCAAACTTCTGAAGCAATGAGATACTAGGCTTTATTTTGATTTTCTTAATGTAGAACTTTAACTTTGGTGGTATGTACTTCAATGCCACAATAATATATGGGACAGTAGTAGCCGGAACATCTCACATTCTGAAAAATTAAATCTGGAGATTGGTGTATTTCTTCAGCTTTTCAATCTCTTTGAACTGTTTTATGATCACAAGGAACAGCCACTTTGATTTTCCTTTTGTTATCTTTTTTTTTCAATGATGGTGATATAATATGATTTTTTTTTAATCATTCAACCCCAAGCAAGGCAGGAAGCCACTAGCATGCAAGGGGTTACAGAGAGTTGGAGTGAGAGCAGATAGGAGTGATAGAGGAAAGGATGAAAAGAAGGTTAGGGGATAGATCAGGGCATCTGGAGACGTCGATTGACATTACATTTGAATAGTTGGAGATTATAGCTATCAGGAAAACAAGAAATGGGGAGGGAGTTCCACAGGCGAGAAGTGCGAGACATGAAACTATTGGAGTAGAAGAGACAGCTACATTTAACAGTTTTGACAGTGAAAGGGTGTGAGCGAGATGCCAGCCTAGTAGAACGCTTAAATTCATGAAGTCTGGGAATCAGCGAAAACAGCTCATCGGAGCAGTTACCATGAAAGTATTTGTAAAATAAGACAGAGGGAGGCAACGGCTTTCCTATATTTCTTCTTTTTTATCTTCTGGCTTCATAAACATCTTCAAACAGTTCACGAACTGAAAACATTTCCCTCTGGAGTCACCAATGCAAGGGAGATAACTTTATACTGTAAAACATTACATACATTTCTGACAAATAAACACTTGGATAGTAAGATATCACAAAGGCAATGTTCTTCCTGAGAGACTGTGATGAATTACCTGAAGCTAAACAAGCATGATTCTTTGTATACATAACATGTAGACAGCCATTTGCAGTGCAAGAAGTGTGCATAAAAGAGTGAAATCCTTATAATACTATTGGCTGATGATTATTCATGAGTACATGTATTTAAGGCTGCACTTGAAGACACAGACAGTTTCATGCTAGCTGCCATTGAGAGATGATTGCAAGTGGTTATCATCTATAGTAAACCTGTCGGAGTTAGCTCCTCCTTAATTCCCTAATTGTTCACTTGGGGTCGCTCTCCCTACACTATAAATACTAGGCGACATCTTGCCTCGTTCTCTTTTCTACTTTGCCTTTCAGCGGACACATTTAAAAATGTGATCTCTCATAGAGTTCAGCCTTTTTTGCCCACTTGTAAGAAAACGCCATGAAACACACATACACATACGTATGTCGGAGTTAGCTCCTCCTCAGTTCCTTAATCCATCAATAGGGGTCTCTCTCTCCTGGATATAAATACTGGCTGACCCTTCGTCTCTCTCTCTCTTTTCCGACTCAGGCCTTGGGCCACCACCTCACGTGGAGACGAGGCAAAATCTCTCTTTTTCCACTCAGGCCAATATGTGACCTCTCACAGATACAGCATTTCCCAAATTCTGGGAACACGCTAAGAACAATACACGTACGTACGAACACTCACAACACACACACATAATTTCTCTACACAAACACTATGTAACTGTTCATGTCTTTGTTTAACTTGTTATTAATATATATTTGTTTACCCATATATATCGGTCTTGTTTGTTTTCTTTGTCTTCTTTGGACTTAATTAAAGTCCAACATTCCCATGTAGCTGGACCCGCCAGCAGGAAAATTTAACCTTCTGATATCTCTTCACATCTTCACCCCAGCGGTCTGCTACACGTATGAACATTCACCAAAATACAAATTTTTTACGTTCACACTAAAAAACAAATATTGATGTCTTTGTCACTTGTAAATTTGTTGTTTAATACATATATTTGTTGACATATAAATATCTGCCTTGTTTGTTTTCTTTACATCTTCGGTTGGACTCAACTTGAGTCCACATTGTTCTTGTAGTTGGACCTTCTAGCAGGAATAAACAGCACGTGTTCCTAATTTAACGACACACAAACCTACACGGTTCACTACAAACCATGTATTCTGCAATTTATGGTGTTGGAGTGAGTTACTTTTCTTTTCACAGTCTTTTCTTTATTTTTATGTGCCATGTCCTTTCAGGACGTAGGCGATCATGGCTCTCCACATCTTCCTATCCCTTGCAGCTCTCAACAAGTTCCTTCCCTCTGTTTCCTCCCCCAGACCATGTTCTGTTATTCACTTGCTTAAGTCTGCCAGGTATGTCACGCATTGTTTTCCCTTGGCTCTCTTTCCCGCTATTCAACCCATGAGTATCAGATTCTCCAGGCCCTCCTTCCTTATTATGTGTCCCAGAAATTTCAGCTGCCTCTTCCTGATACTACGTATAAGCCTCCTCCTTGTTTGCAACCACTCTAAGATCTCTGTTGCTCACACAGTCGGTCCATGATATCCTTAGCATCCTTCTGTAGAACCACATCTCTGTCGCCTCAAGTCTCTTCTCCATCTTTGAGGAAATCATCCAACATTCGCTGCCATAAAGAAGGACAGATGTCGCGTAACAGTTCAGTATTCTTTTCTTTGTTAACAAAGATATCCTCCTATCTCACAGTACTCTGCCCAGCTTTTGGAATGTGTCCTTCGCTATCCCAATACACCTACGGATCTCAGTGTCGCACTTACTGTCCTCTGTCAAGTCACTTCCCAGGTATTTAAACTTCCGTGTCTGCTTGATTCTAGTGTTCTTAACCTTCAGATCACATTTCAGGCTCATCCTTTTACTGACAACCATGCACTCCGTCTTCTTGTAGTTTATGCTTAGTCCCTTCTTCTCACTCTCCGTCGATACCTTCTGTAGGATATTTTGTAATTTCATTTTCATGTCTGCTATCAGTACTGTGTCATCTGCGTATCTTATGTTATTAAGATTGTGGCTGCCAATGCTAAATCCCGGGAGGGTTTCCAATTCTCTCAGGATTGCCTTGCTGTATAGGTTGAATAGGTCAGGTAAAAAGAAGCATCCTTGCCTTACACCCCCTTTTTATTTTTGTATATTCACTGAACTCGATCCCTATGCACATGCATGCTGTTTGCTGCCAGTATAGGTTCTTGATTATTCTGATATCTTTCCCGAATATATCGAGATTGCTGAGCAGTTCCATCAGATCTTTGTGGCGTACTTTGTCGAAGGCCTTTGCATAGTGTATGAAACATGGGTACACGTCCTTCTGCATCTGTATCGCTCTTTCTGGTAACATTCTGAGCATGAATATCGCTTTCCTTGTTCCAGTATCTTTAACGAACCAGCACTATTCTTGTCCTACCTCTGGGCTGATTCTGCTGCACGCTCTCTTCGTTAGAATACAGATGATGAGTTTTGTCACGTGGCTCATTAGGCTTATTGTTCGGTGGAGTTTGCATTCGTTTGCACCTGTTTTCTTAAGCATCGCTATGATGATAGATCTGCTGAGGTCTTCTGGTATATCTCCGCTGTTGTAGATTTCATTTGTTATTTCAGTGATCTTGTCTATACCAGTCATCTAAGGCCATCAGCATTTTCGTTACAATTCTGTCTGGTCCAGCGCCCTTGTTTCTGTTCAATTTGGCCAGTGCGGCTTTTACTTTGGTTTTCAGAATTCCAGGGCTGTCAGTAGTTCTATGTATTGCTGGTTGTTCCCATATGTCGTGGAAGAATTCTCTAATGTACTCATTCCAGCATTGAGGAATTTTTCCTTCTCTAATATTCCATCCTTTGATTTTAGGCAACCTGTTGACGAACATCTCTTTTGTCTTGTTAGTTGCCTTATTTGTTTGTGCATGTCTCTTTTGTTGGTAGTACTCAATCTTTCTATTTCAGCACATTTTTCGTTTAGCCATTCTTCTTCAGTTTGCCTGCATTTGGTCCTTATTTCATTGTGTAGTTTTCTGTATTCCATTCCTTATCTTGGCCGAGTTTTCGGTCTTCTTTCCATCATGTTGAGAATCTCATCAGTCATCCATTCATTTCTCCTTCTTCGTCCTATCTCCTTTGGTATGATATCGTTTGCTGATGTCACTAATGCGTCTCATTTCGAGTTTCCATTGTGTGCCTCGTATCTTCTTTTCACATTGTCTCTGTATTTTTCTTTTAGGTTAGGATCGCTCAGGAGTTTGCTGTATTGCTCTTTGGGTGCTGCGCTAGGCTTCTTCAATTTCTGTAGTTTCACTCTTAGTTTTAGTTTATTAGTGTATGTATGTGTATACTAATACCTTATAATAGAACAGTATGTATAGGGAGGGAGTGTGCATGTACATGCGCACACTGGTATATATATACACATATTGACAAAAACAAAACTGCTCACATGCACGCACACGAACCCTACACAACATAGGAAGTGTGTGTTTGTGTGTATGTATGTGTATGTGTATACTAATTCTTTATGCTAAGACAGTATGTATATATGGAGAGGGAATATACGTATGCGTACGCATGCTGACAAAAACAAAAAAATGGAAATCGATCTAAGAACACACAGGGGTCATTAAAAGATAAGAATATGGATATCTTTCTCACCCTCTCTTGGACCAGTCTTAATTGTTTTATTACCCTTCATGCAGAATATTTCACTGCCAGTTCAAGAAAGACATTTGGGTCACTAACACACAAAAAGAGAATGTCTAATATCAAGAATATTTAACATCGAAAAACATAAGAAAAATTAATTCCTTTTAATAATAAGTGGAAATATCCACTCTTTGCCTGATGAAGGTTGTGATACTGGAAACACATGTAGTTATGGAAAATAAAGCATGATATATTTTTTAAATAAAATCCACATTACAACCAAAAACTTTTGCGGTTTCTCTCTTCTTTTTATTATACACACTTTTCTCTCGTTGGAACTACTATAACCTCTTCCCTATATATATATATGTATATATATTTTAAACATGTTGTGTTGAATGTCAAAGACAACATAGTTTTTCGATTTCTGTTTTTTTGAAAAACTTGTTGTAAGATTTCATAATATGGCAATTAGGACCTAAATTTAAAATCCTTCTGTGATTGGGTCAATTCAAAACCAAAGAGGTTAATAAATTTGTCAATTCCATTGGGTAGTAGAATGGTTCCTTTGTATAGATTATTATGTGTACATATATATATATATATATATATATATATATATATATATATATATATATATCAAAGGTTTGAGACCACCCCTGGTAAATTTTTTAAGGGCCCAAAAAGTAGTTGTTTTGTAATTTAAATAAGAAAAAGGTTTTATACATTGTTAAAAAAATAAGTGAGATATGAATTTTTTATTAGAAATTGTATTATGACAAAGAGAAAAAAAGCATTTTATGATTAAATTTTGGGCTCATCAAAATATCCTTTTTGCCTTGATTGCTGCAGCACAAATTCTTCTTTCTGTGACTCTAAGAGCATATTTTCACTATTTTTTTCAATCTTCTGTCAAGTTTCTCTCATGCTAATTCTTGTAATCTCTTCAAGCTTTTGAATTGTAGTTTATATATATATATATATATATATATATATATATATATATATATATATATAAAATACATAAAAGATCAGAGTTGAATTGGACAAGGAAACAGTAGTATTAAAAAGTACTCAATATGCATGTGAAAAAATAAGAATAAAAATAAAAATAAAAAATTACATGTAGATCTTTTAACTTAAAAAATTAAACAGTCATTTGAAACCAAGGTAGCAGAATCAACTGATATCCTAATTTTTAAAGTGTGTACATATATATATATATATATATATATATATATATATATATATATTATGATTAAAACATTATAGTAAATAGTATAGTATTGTATATATATATATATATATATATATATATATAGCATAATGAGAGGCCACGTATACTTTCTTGATATATATCTGGCTGCTTCACGACAAACGCTGTAAACAAACAAACAAACACAGTATCTCATTTGATTTCTGAGGAAAGACCGAGGTGGTCTGAAATATTAAATATATACAAAAAAACACAGAAATAAATACTTTAAAAAAAAAACACCCGATTTTGTTTCATTTATTTTATCCAGATATTATATATATATATATATATATATATATATATATATATATATATATATATATATATATATATATATATAATATATATATATATATATATAATATATATATATATATATATATATATATATATATATATATATATATATATATATATATATATAATATATATATATATAATATATATATATATATATATATATATATATATAGTAGACAATGACATGTCTTTTATCACCAACATTTACTTTATTAAAATATCACTTAACACATTGACTGCCAGAGGTCAATTATGAAATCTGAGTTTAAATGCCAACTTTATAATAGCCAACATAGGCAATAAATTTTTATAAGTTGATTTATAGCTTTAACTGAAGACTTAACATTGTTTTCATGCTAAAAGTAACACTCCAAATAAACTTGTTGATGTCTGCAGATGGAAATATATCAGGAAATGCCAGACACAAGATAACTTGAAGTCAACATGAGATACCATGTAGTTGTCATTATAATAAAAACTGCCAACCATGGGATAACACATGGTTGGCAGCAAATGTGTTAATTATGATAAAGCCAACTTCATTTATTGCCTTTCTTTACCAGTTAAAAATGTTTATTTATTTGGGCATTCAGTAACTTTTAACTTGTTATTGATTATCTTATAAGATTATTATCAGTATTTATTCTGTATTTTTACCTAATACAAGGCCCAAGAACCCTTCAAGTAGAGGGTTGCTAATTGAGGTGTTTGTTCTTAGGAGAAAGTAAAAGGTGCATATTATGAGGATAGGTAGGATAGATAATGGTTCACACTATACTTAGGTTAAAATTTTACTGATAAGCAAAGAAAAAAAACATTTTCATGACCAATATTTTTCCTAAATTTTAAGAAGTTTAATAAATTTGTCCCTTGCCCCATTCCATACTTTTGCAATAGCAGTATTGAATTTGACCCACCCACCATGTGCAAACAGTCACTTGATTTAAAGGCCATTGGAGTCTGTTCTAATTCTTCTCCAGAGAAGGGAAGAAAACTGGACCTCTTCACCACCACACATTCTTCATCAGCTACTTGACAAGAGTAATAAATACAACGATGCCTCAGTCTCTCTCTCTCTTTTTTTTTTTTAATTACATTAGAATAAATGATTCTGAAAACTAATATTAGGGAAAGCGGAAATACCATATTTGTTGGCCTATTGGATGCACCCACGCATTGAACACACACAGATTTTGACATGGAATATTTAGGAAAACAAAATGCACACATAACAATCAAAAGAATTAAAATTATAAACTTACCTTTTTATGATGAAAAACCTTGCAGTATTAGCACAAATTTATACTACTGGTACTTTTTTAATTGAAGTTAGGTAAGGTTTAATTGGCAAAACATTTTTTGGAAAAGAAGAATTTTAGTACATTTCATCATGCATTTATTGAAAATTGTTTTAGTTGTTTTTTAGGGAGCAACATCTGCACATACAGTAAATTCATGATAGCTACAAAGAAATCTACTGGTATCTTTGAACACTGGTGCATGTGGTAAGCGGCAAAAAAAAACATAAATATAGTACATGTTGGTAAATGAAGTCACATACTATGCATGCAGAAAAGCAAATTCCAAATCCTGCATATCAACAAAAACACAAAGCAAGCAGCAATATACCAATGAAAGTAAATATTTCTGTTAAATTTGGTATTTCTACAAAACAAACAGCAAAATATTGTGCAATTCCATAAATTTCTTAATTTTTGTTCCTGGGTGAATTTTTTGCAGATATTTTTATTGTTTGTTCCCTTCCAGGAGTCCTAGTTTCAGAACAAAGCGCTATATGTGCACTGATTCCTGGTGAACCCCACTTTTTTGTAGCCTTTGTGTCTTTTTCATACATTATACTGCTGTATTGGGAACAGGGTAAGTTTTGGTACATTTTTTTGGAAAAAAAACTTGTCCAATAGGCTAGCAAATATGATAAATATTTAAACTTTATATACATTATACAAGTTTT
The DNA here is from genome assembly GCA_964036315.1 of Acanthosepion esculentum. Taxonomy (NCBI): domain Eukaryota; kingdom Metazoa; phylum Mollusca; class Cephalopoda; order Sepiida; family Sepiidae; genus Acanthosepion; species Acanthosepion esculentum. The sequence continues at coordinate 20,432,066 of OZ038476.1, read as the reverse complement.
TATATACATTTATATAATTATTTATACTATTTACATTGTTCGGATTGTTGTTTGAAATTCCTATCACCCGAAGGAGGCCAAAGTGTATAATGGCCGAAATGTTGTGAATATAGGCAACAAAGATGAGGATAACAGTCTGAATAATGTAAATAGTGTAAATAATTACAATATTCACATAAAAATAGACACATGTTTATATAAGTTTTGTATATAAGTTTTATTAAGATTTTATAATATTATATGAGTTTTATGTAAGGTCAAGTATGATCTTCAAAAATGCAAATGCAATGACAATTGTTACCTTCTGTCTCCTTAATTCCTGTTCTTCCATTGTTCTCACTTCTTAAAAATGTTTTTCTTGTATTCTTTCACACTGGCTATGTTTAACCTAAAGTACAAAAGTTTGGATAATTTTTACATTCATTAAGTCCAGAAAAGAATACACTAGTATGTATAATGTATATTATATAAGGTGAAAAGGGATAAATTTGGTTACTCCTATTGGTATGGAGATGTAACAAGAGAAGAAATAGATCAAATCTCATATTGGGTTTGGGGGCCTACATGAATTAAGACAACTAACACAAGCAACAAAAAATCATGTTAGAAAGAGGTTTGAGAGAAGATTGTTAAATAAACTGAAATTTCAAGTGAAAGATGTGTTTTTGGACAAATACATAATTGAAATAAAAAAAATAAATTGTCACCAATGTCAAAGAAAAGGAGATCTAAAACTTTTTAAAAAAAAGAGGGAATATTTATATTTTTTGATAATGGTAAATAGGGCTGCAGACTGTTCTTCATTTGAAAAATTACACGTAGATTTTGCCTTTTTTAAATTTGTAATAAATGCACATAAACAAATGGAATACATGTGAAATCTTGCTTGGCTACCCCCCCCCCTTCTCTCTCTCTCTCCCTCTCTCTCTCTCTCTCAATCTATCTATCTGTCTCCCCTCCCACTCTCTCCCCTCTCTCCCCCTCCCCCTCTCCCCCTCCCCTCTCTCCTCCTTCCCCCCTCTATCCCTCCTTCCCCTCTCTCCCCCTGTCATCCCCCTCTCTCTCTTACAATTCCTATCACTCAAAATGACATTGGTTCACTATGCCACACATTTATGAGTCTACTATTTGTTTGTGCATCAATTATTGCTGCCATATCTGGGATGGTGCTTCTGCTATATATTGAGAAATTTTTGACAAAATCCAAAGAATTGCCAATGTTATCAGTCATGACCTAGCATCTTGGCTCCAGCCACTTACCCACCATAATAATGTAGCTTCCCTTTGACTTTTCTATAAATATTTTAATGGTAATTGTTCTCATGAGCTTTCCTTGTTGATAGCTTGATTTTACACGTTTAAGCACACTACTAGATTGGCAGTTAGGTCTCAATTTCATTATTGAAATTGCTAACTGTAAGTACTATGCTAAGAGTTTTTTTCTCCTTTACTTCTCACTTAAGGAACTCTCTTCTAGTTTCCTGCTTTCCTGTCAACTATAAATTTAAATACAATGTCAATCATCATCATCATCATCATCATCTGTCTCCTTGAATCCTGTTCTTTTATTGCCCTCTTTTTTTTTCCATTCTCAGTAAACTCTTGCAACCTATTGGCTTTTATTACTTTACTTGGGGTGAAATAAATAAAAAAATTGATATTTCAAAACTTGTTTATTAATAAGTGACGCTATGATCAGGACTCAAAATTGGGTTACCATGTTATCTAAAACTGACTTGATCATTATAGCAAAAAGATAGAATGCATCATGGTGAGTGAAAGGGAAAGTTCAAGATGTGAGTTACACAGTGGGGATGTCAAAATGAGTGCATTGTATTGTTAAATATAATGTAGTTGAAATAACATTCATAAATAAAATATTTTGAGGATTAGGTAAGGAATGTTAAATAATAGTTTCAGACTATTATTTTTTTTAATGGCAGAGTATTTGGCTCGGACATTCTGAGGCTGATCTTGGGGTCAGCAGGTAGAGAGAACAGGGATCTTGATTTTGATTGACTTAGCCGAACATAGGGATGTTAAATTTGGAATGTGTTTTTGAAGATTAAGTTTTTACATGTCATACACAGCAGACATGGTTGTTTCATGTCTCAAGGAACTTTCTCTCCAGTGGGGGTGATAGAGTGACCCCCACTGGCTAGTTAAAAATGTACACGTCGACGTGTTTAATAAAATAGATAAGTTTAAAAATCCCTTTTGTTGAACTTCTCATTTTATCTTCGAATTAAAAGAGAAACTAACAATCACCGGGCTGAGAGAAGAAAGAGACAAAGACAACTTTATCATGATCACCTCAAGACCCTTGCTCCAAGACTATCCCCAGAACAAAAGGGGTATACAGCAGTATTAAGAGATAATGGAAAGTCAAAGAAATTTGAAGGAGAATAACAAATAGAAAGAAACTTCTGAGAACAATCAGAAAGAGAAAGTTGAAATGTTTCAGACACAGTATAGAGGAGGAAGGCTTGAAGAATTTAACACTCAGAAGGCTGAAATAAAAGTAATAGAAGCAGCAGAAGAAATTAGTGAGTAATCTACTTGACAAGAGGAACAAAGTGAGAAGAGTTTCTTTTAACAAGAAACAGGAAGCTGTGGAGAGCCATGATTGTCTACATCTTGAAGAGATATAGCACAGAACACTTTCAAAAAACTCATCTTTTGAACAAATTAGTAAAATAACTTCTTAAAATTTTATTTTATATCTTATATTTTGGGCCTGTTCAGGTAGGTAAGTAGATACCTCTGAACGGGTATGTAAAAATTAATTTCAATGGAAGTTGTCAAAAAATTAATTTTTATTCCAAGTTGCATACTTCAAGTGAATTTGTCCAGTATTTGAAGCATTAATTTGTATAGCGAGTGAGATAAGTGCATTTATGAGTGCTGAATTTCCGCCCACAAAATGATGGAGTAGGTTGCTTAAGTGTTATTCTGTTCATTCTTTGAACAGCAATTTATATATAGGGAAGAAAATGAAGGAGGGAAAAAGAAGGTGGAGGCAATTTCCAAGGGAGGTAACTATTGATTTCCTTTTAAGTGAAATTAACAACTAACCCACTTTTATTTCCAACATCACCATTATCACGCAATGTGCAGTTATGGAAAAAGCAGTAAATTTTATGGTGGATATTTTGTGTATATCATATCTATACATATTTGTATTGATGTCTATGTCAACATTTGCCTGGCGAGGTTCATTAGATCAGAAGAAATGTTTCTGAAAAAAATGGTAATTAAAAAAATGATTCCACTTTCATGTACCCAGTTGGCAGAAAGGCAGGTTCCAAAAATTTTCCTTTTTTTTTTTCTCTTTTTTTTATTCAGTTTTCATAATGCTGATATTTTAGTGGAATTGAAAACATCACGTTAAGGAAATATATTTATTCTTTTTTTCAAACTTGTTTTGCGAATATTTTCAAAGTCCGTTCTTTTTGCATGATTAAGACACTATTATTAAAGAGAAGTGAAAATCTCCCCACCCTTTTACCTAAAATTGCATACATATAGTGTGTAGGGACTCCCTTCTTTTCATAAGCGGGGAAATATAAGTAGAAACATCAATAAGATGACAGCCTAATGAGGCACTTCAATATTGGGTAATGGTGAACAAGGCTAGACTAGGTGACCATTATTACTGAGTAGTGAGTTTGATTCTCACTGGGTGTTCAATACAGAAATCAATATTAAAGGTTTAACATGCAAAATCAACCAAACTAATGATAAAAAGCAATTTATTTTACACAAATATTTTTCAGTGCAATCTCTTTTGTCATTGCACTTAATTCAATGGTTGTCCTGGGTATGACAATAAACTGCATCCGCATCCTGGGTAAGACGATAAACTACATCCAACAGCAAGGCCTCTGACCGGTGTTCCCTGGTCCACCCTGACTCGGGGTGGTAGTACCTGTTAGGGTCCCAGCTATGGGCAAATAGTTGACCCCACACCTGACTATGAAAATGTAAAAATAGATTTTAATACCAGAAATACTTTGTAAAAAAAAATAGTATCAGCAATAAATTTTTGAAAAAAGATCTTACCAGCAATAAAAATCTTGTCAGCATTAAATAACCCATTGAGGTTGATATGCCACAAAACAAAACAAACTAAACTATACATTTTTGAAAAAAATATTATCAGCTATACATTTTTTGGATTATAATATTACCAGTTATACATTTTTGAAAAAATTACCAGCTATACATTTCTGAAAAAATTACCAGCTATATATTTTTGAAAAAAAAAGGAAATTTTGTTAGCATTAAATAACCCATTGTGGTTGATATGCCGTAAAACAAAACAAACCAAACCAAACTGATTTCTTACAAAGAATACATATTCTATTCATATGAATCTATCCTAATATCTTGTCGGCATTAAATAACTCATTGAGGTTGATATGCCGTAAAAAAAATAAACCAAACCAAATGTTAATTCAATGGTGAATATTATACAAGATTTCAGATCAAATAGGACTTAATGAGTGGGTTGGGCTATTAAATTATTGATGCATCCTGATGTGTGTGTAAAGAAAAAGAAAAAAAAAATTTTTTTTCTTTCTTCTTCCTAAACCTACAGACTTCCTGTCAAGCAAATGGCCATCACCAAACCACACTAGACGGTAGTGCTGTTTCAGTAGCAAGTAGTTTTTACAGTGATGTTGCTAGTTTGTAACTGGTTTTGATATGAGAGTTGTCCTTCTTTTAGACTGCCTGTCAACTGTAGCTACAGAGTCCTGTCTGTCGTACTCTTTAACTCATATATGGGAGGAGAAGAGGATCCATACTTTTCTCAAAAGAATAAACCAATAGTCTCTGCCAAAATTTGAACTTAGCTTGTTAATACAAGTTTTTGTGCCAATAATTGCTGCTGTGCTATGCACATATCTTTTACATGTATGTGTGTGTACACACACACACACACACACACACACACACACTCACTATCTGTTTATATTTCTGAGATGAGGTATTATGTACATTATTTACATTATTCGGACTATTGTTCTGATCTTTGTCGCCATATTTATTACGTTTCGGTCATTGTACGCTCCGGCCTTCTTCAGGTGGTTGTAATGTCAAACTGAACCCTTTATTTTGCTCACTGGGGTAGACTGTTCTAGTTCCACGTGCCATGTTTTAATGGATGTCAGTTATCAGTTATCTCCTGTTAATTTTTCCCTCTTAAAGTTCTCCACTGCCTTAACCGGGTATTGAACTCACACTCTTTGGATCCTGTCACTGGATCTAACCAACGCCTTTATCCACTGTGCCATGTGTCCTAGAACAGTCTACCCCAGTGAGCGAAATAAAGGGTTCAGTTCAACATTCCAACCACCTGAAGAAGGCCGGAGCGTACAATGGCCAAAACGTTGTAATAAATTTGGCGACAAAGATGAGGACAATAGTCCGAATAATGTAAATAATGTACACACACACACACACACACACACATATATATATATATATATATATAGAGAGAGAGAGATATTCAGTATATTTTAGCAGAAATTTTTCTTGTAAACATGTCTGAATAAAAGGAATAGACATTTTATATCTATTAAATGTATTGATTATTTTTTTTAGTATGTGAATAACAATTTGTAAATGTAGCTTTTGTTGATGTACAAAATAGCCACAATTCATATTTGGTTCAAGCTTTTAACAACCATGAGTTATCATCAGTGTTCTGAGTAAGAAACGAGAAGAAAAGGAAATCAGATGTATTTTAAGCACTGCATTGTTTTAAGTGTTGTTATGTTTTTGCTTGCAACATATATCCTGTGCAGTAGAATGCAGTAATTCATGTCAGGAACATGTAATGGCAAAATGTAATGACATGTAACTTTTTTTTAATATATGCATTCAAGAATATCGGGTCTTAAACTCTAGCTTGTTCTATTAATGGACGGTGTCTTTTGTTGAATAGAAATGGCTTCAATAACCTTTAGTCTTTTTTTACAACTGAAATTATGGAGCATTTTATTGTTAGAGAGAAGTAGTCTAATATTATTATAGTTCTTGCGGTGCATGAAAATATATATGTATATTTAGAGAAAGATAGTTGTATATTTAGGCAGCAATCCTTCTTTTATACATGTTTCATTAAAAATGACAAACAAGGTACTACGGTTAAGCTTTTTATTTAATTTTTCTTGTGTTCAAACAAAAGCTTTCTTTTCTGGACAAAGGGTGTGTAAAAACTGTCCAAATGTTTTATATTTTTGAGCACTTTTGGCTATACCTTTAGCCATTATCAAGGATGATTCGATTTTTCAGCTTAATTGAGTGTGTGCATTATGTGTATGTCTTAGTGTGTGGTAGGGATGTTTTTAATTTCCAAATATGGTTAGCACATTGTGGCTTTGTTCGTAGTTAATATTGTTAAGAGTTGGCTTTTTCTTTTTTATTATTAAAACTTCAATTATTTTTAATCTTTTTTTACAGGTGGATGCAGTTAATATATTTGTTTTCTACTAGTATGTTTTTAATGGAGTCTGGTAAATTTGTGTGTGTGTTTATATGGGTTCTAAGGGAGCTGTGATCAGATAGGTGTAACGTAAGACGTCTAGATAAGCATGTAGTTGTGTAACCGATGTAATTATTTATGAGTCCGGTTTGATCAGGAACACAGTTCCTTAAGGGGCATTTGAACTCATAGATAAATATTTGTTCTTTGTAATTTTGACTTAGCTGGTGTGTTGTTATTTTTGAGGATAAGGTTAGCTGTCTTGAATTTTTTATAATAAATAATTAATTTGATTTTTTTATTCGGGTCAGTTGGGGTAGTATATTTCTTTATAAAATGTCTTAGTGAAGATTCGTCTTGTTTGTAATTAATATGCGTTTGGTTTTTGTAATAAATGTGCGGGGACGTTTGTAAATAAATTTTCGACGTCAAGTGACGCTATTATACCTTGGTTTGTTTTTTTGTAGTTTTTAAAATTTGCAGGAATTCGTGGGTGGATGTGATGCTGTAATTGGTGGGTAGGTATGGAGTGATGATGTCATTCAAGAATTTTGATAGCTCGTAGATAGGTGTTGTAATCTGGGAAATAATTGATCGTAGTGGGTATCCTGGTTTATGGGTTTTTATATTTCCATATAAATATCCCGGTTGGTAATCTCCAACTATTTTTTTTAATTTTTCAGGGAACCGACTTCCACATTGTGAGCTGTTATTAGTTTATTGACGGACCTTTTTAAAGTCTCAGTGGGATTTCTTTTCAGTTTGGTGAATTTAGTTCGATCATCGACAATATTTTTTAATTTTTGGTGGTAATCGGCTTTATCCAGAATTACGTATGTGTTAGCTTTATCAGCGTAAGATAGAGAGATAGTTGTGTATTTCAACAGTAATCCCTCTTTAATACATGTTTCATTGAATATGACTGATACAGTGCTTTTGTTTAGTATTTTATTGTATTTCTTGTTATTACATACTAGAGTCTTCTTTTCTGGACTTAATGAATGTAAAAATTATCCAAACATTTATAATTTAGGTTAAACATAGCCAGTGTGAAAGAATGCAAGAAAAACATTTTTAAGAAGTGAGAACAATGGAAGAACAGGAATTAAGGAGACAGAAGATAACAATTGACATTGCATTTGCATTTTTGAAGATCATACTTGACCTTACATAAAACTCATATAATATTATAAAATCGTAATAAAACTTATATACAAAACTTATATAAACATGTGTCTATTCTCATGTGAATATTGTAATTATTTACACTGTTCAGATTGTTATCCTCATCTTCGTTGCCTATATTCACAACAATTCAGCCATTATACACTCTGGCCTTCTTCAGGCGATTAGAATTTCAAACTGAGCCCTTTATTTCATTTGCTTGTGTAGATTGTTCTAGTTCCATATGCCATGCCTCTTCCGGATGTCTTAGTATCAGTTATCTCCCTTTTAACTCAACTCTACATTTTTTTTTGTTCACTTATGCTGTAGCCAGGTATTGAACTCAGAACTCTTTGGGTCAAGTCAACAATCCGAACAATGTAAATAGTGTAAATAATTATATAAATGTATATAAAAACTTGTATAAAAATATATAAAGATTTAATATTTACCATATTTGCTAGCCTATTGGACAAGTTTTTTTTTCCAAAAAAATGTACCAAAACTTACCCTGTTCCCAATACAGCAGTATAATGTATGAAAAGGACACGAAAACTACAAAAAAACAAATTTATCCCTTTTCACCTTATATAATATACATTATACATACTAGTGTATTCTTTTCTGGACTTAATGAATGTAAAAATTATCCAAACTTTTGTACTTTAGCCAGTGTGAAAGAATACAAGAAAAACATTATTAAGAATTGAAAACAATGGAAGAACAGAAATTAAGGAGTCAGAAGATAACAATTGACATTGCATTTGCATTTTTGAAGCTCATACTTGACTTGAAAGCAAGAAGCCGGAAGAGATTTCTACAAGCAGAAAGTGCGAGAAAAGAAACTAGTAGTTATGAAGTGTATTTTCCTTCATATTAGTCCTGTGAGAGTCTCTTATCTTGCATGCTAAGAGCTGCGCTACCCTTACTGTCTTGGGCATTTATGTAGTCTATGCTAATTAGACATTTACATATAACTAGATTTAGTATAGAACTTAGTTACATCTAGCCATTTTGACTGTAAAAGGATGAAATCTTGCCATCAGTTTAGTACTGTACTTAAATTCATAGTCTAGGTACCATAGAGGAGGGTCCATCAGAACAATAACCATGAAAATATTTTTAAAAAAAGGCGAAGGGAAGCTACACTATAGTGATGGGAAAGTGAATGAAGCTGAGATGCCAGGTCATGACCAATGACATTGCAGTTTACAATAAATGGTGAGTTAGTGCTGTTGTAAACATTATCAAAGCTGGTGAAAGTAGACCAAAAATGACCAGTACAATGTGGTCATGTTCATAATTAATGTTATTACGGATTGGTTTCTTGTCTTCTATATAAATAAATGCAAATGTCAGTGTGTCACACTTTTTCAACTTTACTACTATAGGCAATAGCTCAACATATACTATTTTGGAATAAGGCCAATTCTGTGAGAAAATTAAAGACATCCTGTGTCGGATCCGGACCCACAATACTAAAATTCTGGATTTCCAAGTTTTCATTACTGCAATTGTTTTCAGCAATTTTTTTACGTGATTTTCGAAAAAAACTTTTTTGTACAATAACAATTTTTATATCTTGGAAATAAATTTTGGAATAATTGAAATTAATTGTGAAATCCAGTGAAAGTTACTCATGAAATAAAAATAATTGTACAGAAAGTAAGGACCCATGTACATCAAATTGTCTTTAAATTAAATGGCAGCAGAAGAATTATCGTTGAACTTTTAAAAGGTAAGTTTACCTATTAATGCAATACTTAAATACAGCAATCAATTTTGAGTTCTTCTGTAGTTTATTGTTGCCTTGCAAAAAGAAATCTCCACCAACAGAGGAGCAGATTTCAATCAAAAGAGCAGAGACTGCAGTGAGGAAAAGAAAGTCCCATACAAATGAAAACTCAGATCAAATGGCAGCCAGAAGAGCTTTCAATGCTGAAAATTTGCAAAGACTTAAGGACACACAAACTCCTGAACAAGTTGAAGGCCCAATTGAGAACCATGTGCAGCTTAACTGCTGCTTGATAGGTCGGCTTTTTAGTTTATAATAAGAGGCTTCCATCTCTTTTAAACACATTGTGTTTTCTATCTATTTCTCTCTTTCTCTCTCACTCTCTCTCTCTCTCTCTATATATATATATATATATAAATATATATATATATATATATATATAAATATATATATATATATATATATATATATATATAAATAAATATAAACGTGAACATAGAAGTCAGCACTTAGAGGTGACAGTCTGTTTCATGCTAGTGCAATCATCAGGCCTGACGATTGCACTAGCATGAAATAGACTGTTGCCTCTAAGTGCTGACTTCTATGTTCACTTTTATATTTACACACACTCTATCTCTGAGATTGAGCACTTTATCCCATAAATATAGCACACTTTAAGACTATATTTCTTCATATATATATATATATATATATATATATATATAATTATTTATTCGAAAATTATAACATAAATATGTTATAAAATCACTACAAAAATAGTCATTTTGTTTCAACACTTCTGGTGTCTTATCAAGTGATGGTGTTGAATGTAGAATGTATATATATATATATATATATATATATATATATATATGATCATTGTGACTGAAGGTTCTAACTTCATTTAAAATGTTGGTTATAGAGAAAGTGAAAAGTTGAACAACAAAGGCTGAGATTTCTTCTTCAGCCAGACAAGGAAACCATTTTATCAACTGCTTTCTGACAGCAGGCAAAGGCAAAAGGAATGTTTTTCCATAAACAGACATCACATGACCTAATTATGTGCTCTACCTGTTTTTTGTGGTCAAGCTTTCTATTTTTTGTGTGAGAACTGTTTCTATTCTTTCTACATGCAATTATTGTCATTTCACAGTTGACTTTGAAAACATTGTCATTTTAATTTTAAGCCAATGTCAGCTGTCACCACAAAAACTATATAATGGAACAAGTGAACAGAGTTCAAATTCTGGCTGAAGCCGGTTACATTGACTTCATACTAATATAACAGTTATCAGAACAGAAAATGGAATTGGCAAAGCAGGTTCAAATTTTAGCCTCCTCTATTTGCTTTCTCACAAAAAAAACTTACCTTTGAAGGGTTATTGGGATGTCAAACCTCAAGTGAAACTCATATAGGAAAGTTGGTTCCCTGTGTCGAGCCAGGAAATTTTTCTCCCCGGAATCGATCCTCCAAGTCTATAAATCGACCATTCGCCCTTGCATGGAGTATTGCTGCCATATATGGTCTGGAGCCCCTGCTGTTTGCCTCAGGGTTCTTGATAAGATCCAGAGACGGATATGCAATGTAATCGGCCCTGATCTGTCATCTCGTCTGCAGTCGCTCTCTCACAGACGCAACGTTGCCTCGCTCTGTCTTTTTTACAAATACTTTCATGGTAATTGCTCCGAGGAGCTGCTTTCGCTTGTCCCTAGGCCTCATGAATTTAAACGTCCTACGAGGCTGGCATCCTGTTCCCACCCCTTCACTATTGAAACTGTTAGATGTAGACATATCTTCTACTCCAATAGCTTCATGTCTCACACATCTCACCTGTGGAACTCCTTTCCCTATACCTGATTCCCTGACAAATACAATCTCCAACTATTTAAGTGTAATGTCAATCGACATCTCTAGTTGCCTTGATCTATCCACTTCCCTTCTCCACATCCTTTCACCTTTCATTCCTATCTGCTCTCGCTCCAAATCTTCTGTAACCCCCTTGCCTTGATCGATCCACTGTCTTTCTCCACATCCTCTCCTTTACCACTCCTATCTGCTCTTCCTCCAAACCTTCTGTAACCCCTTGTGTGCTAATGGCCTCCAGCCTTGCTTGGGGTGATAAGCTTAAAAAAAATATATATATATATATACAATCCATTGCTAAGGAATCTGGGAAAAATGGTCAGTTCCTTGTACCCCCCTCCCTGAACGTTCCCTGCTATGCTTTATCTATACAAGAGTCAGATCAGGCAAAAAATAGAGTATTTGTGTTGTGTATCTGTGCTGGAGCTGCCCAGTCCTCACTTTCCAGCTTTGATAGAGTTCAAAAGCATCTACATTGCCTTGTGGGTGATGAAACTGCTCTAAAACCCATTCTCACAGAAAGAACATTACAAATACCTTGCTACTCTTTTGTTATTTCCATGAAAAATGTTGACAAGCTACATTCATTAGTTCCGCTAGTTCAGACCTTCATGGCTAAGACCCACCATGCAACTTACACTGGTACAAATCATACCCCATTCATTTTGTCTTCCATCAATAAGAAGGAAGGTTCGTTCGGACAGCCTCTTCCCAAGAACTGCTACTTTGTTAAACAGACTCCCAAGAGGATGCTTACGTGGTCACTAGAATCTTAACCTCTTCAAGTCTAGGGTCAACAATGATCTTTCCAACATAAACGGCACTTCTTACATCCTCCTCTTATATTCATACTTCATTCAGTAACCTACCTTGAGTGGCTCTTGGGCCTTCTATTGAGTGGGTAAAAATGTAGAGTGAGTGGCCATGATTAAATGGACTGCCCAACAAACAGAAAAACAAGCAAAATAATACATCAACACCTAACTTCCCTACCCTGTTACAGTGGGGTGTTGATGTAGTAGTAATCCTGACTTGTTATTATTTGTTGACTGTAATGTGCTTGATATTATATTGGGTGTAACAGGGTTGATATTAATGGCAGAAATTCAAATGCCTAAACATACAAGAATAACAACAATAAAAGGTTGAGACACATGTTAACATAAATAACAAAAATTTGTATTTTCTTTTAGTGATGTGAATTACAGAATATTGGTATGGTGTGTGTAAAAATGTTCTCAGTGTCTCTTTTGTTTAAAAGTCAGTGCTTACTTGGTTTGGTTCTGAGAATTCCGTTTGTGAGGATGCATTTGAAATCATCTGTTTTTGATCTCTCAAAGCACTGGCTGACATGTGTTAATTGTCTACTCTAGTACTGACTACTTATATGGGTACCCTACTCTACATTCCTCTACTGACTCTCTTGTGGTGGAAGGGTCATTTTTATAATGATGAGGATAGGATGATGAGATATCCTTTTTTTATTATCACTGATGACAAGGTTATTTTTAGAATGATGATATATCCTTATTTTTTTATTATCACTAATAGCAAGGTTATTTTTAGAATGATGAAATATTATCATCATTCTGGACCATAACAATTTCATGGCGGAAAAAGAGATAAGAACAGATGTCAACAGGTTGGCCAGCTACTTATCACTATATGCTGGCCAGTTTCATTCTGATGAATTTGTGGCACACCATGGAACCTGGGAGCAGAAGGCTGTCACTATACTACACTTCTTATATTTAAACTATATTAGAACAAAAATTACCCGTCACTGTCAGCAAAGACTAATCTTAAGCAAAGACAATCCATCATGCCCAGAGGATTCAACTCCATCTACACACACACACACACACACACACACACACACACACACACACACAGAGTTCAGGTCATCAAAGTTCTGAGCAGTACAGTAGAGTTTGCCATTTTGGTCTGGCATGCACATTCTATAATAATGAATTCACTTCTGTCTTTAGTTGGCCACATTGCCAGATATGATGAAATGCTTTATTACTGGCATACAGTGATTGTTTTAGGAAACAGGGTGATTGAGAATGTGAACAAATCACTCTCCCATAACTATCTTACCTGCTCAGGTGGTAAAAAGAAAACTATTAACACTGCTGTCAACACTAACAAGAACCAATAAATCACATTCAAAATAACACCGATTTTATATGACTTCTTTTTCTTTCTTTCTTTATAGTCATTTCGCATCAAGCAAGACAATAATGCAACTGATATGCAAAAGTTTATTGAGTGAAAGAAACTTAGAAAACATTACTGAAGAGAAAGGACAATAAAAAGAACAGGATTCAGGGTGACAGAAGACGACCGTTGACGTTGCATTTAAATCTTTGAAGATCATAGTTGACAAGAAGGTAAAAATCTGGGCAAAAGTTTCACAGGCAAGATTTGCAAGCAAAGAAACTGTTATAAAAAAAAATTCTCAATGAACCTTCAAAAACAAATCAATAAAAACAACAAGAGATGAATGATGAGACCTAACTACCAAAGTAGCATGGGAACTATAATTCATGAAGAAAAATGACCATATTTATAAGAATGGCACAGGGAAGTTATTGAATCCAAGATGCCAGGTCAGGATATTGGTCATCATGGCTTCCTTTCATTTCCTAAATTTTGTTACTCAAGTAATTTTTACTCCTTTAACATCCCTCTTCTTTCCGTTATCCATTAACAAACACTATCTTTCACTGTTTCTACTTGATTCACTTTTTTTCACTATGTCCTGTGATTGCTAAATTCTCCAAGCTCTCTTTCACTCATTGTGTGTCCCAGAAATTTCAACTGTCTTTTCTTGATTGTAAGTATAAGTGTCTTTTTGTTCATATTTTACTTAAGATTCCCATGTTGGTCACATGTTTTGTCTCTAGTATTCTTGGCTTTAATCAGAAGAGCTGTTAATGTTTGTGAAGAAAAACTCTAAAAATTTATATAAATTAAGATTTCGTAAAATGAACAAATTATGTAGGATCCGCTATTAGAACATATTGTATTAATTAATCAATTTCAAACAAAAAAAAGTAACTCTTTTTATTGAAAATTATTAATAAAATATGATATCCAAACTAAATGGAGGCCAATTAAAAATAAAATTTAATTAACATTTACATAGAAAGATAAAACTTACACAGCATTTAAAACATCAAATTATTAATGTGCTGAGAGCACTGATGACATTGACAACTTTGACTACTGCAGTGTTGTGAGTGACTTTATTAAAAGTATACCATTGCTTTGGAAGTAATGTTTATGATTGGTTCCTTTTATATTGTATTATATATATATATATATATATATATATATATATATATATATATATATATATATATATATATATATATATACACACACACAAATGTAAAAGAATCAAAACTAAATTTTCAATGTTCAAAACATTAATTTAAAAAAGGGCTCAATACAAAAGTAGAGCAATAAATATTTATTAGAACATGTAAATATCCACTACAAAATTGTACATTTTGTTTCAACCTTAAAATCAAATATTTCTTCAGGTGGTTAACAATGATAGAGTACCATAATTGTTAGCCACCTGAAGAAATGTTTGATATTAATGTTGAAACAAAATGTATAATTATGTAGTGGATATTAACATGTTCTAATGCAACAGTGTATAATATATATATATATATATATATATATATATATATATATATATATATATATATATATATATTGGCCTGACGATTGCATCTAGCATGAAACAGACTGTCGCCTCTAAGTGTTGACTTCTATGTTCACTTTTATATTTACACACACTCTATCTCTGATATTGAGCACTTTATCCCATAAATATAGCACATCTTAAAACTATATTTCTTCATATATATATATATATATATATATATATATATATATATATATATATATATATATATATATATTTAAGCATTTCATCCCAAGCAAGGCAGGAAGCCACTAGCATGCAAGGGGTTACAGAGAGTTGGAGTGAGAACAAATAGGAGTGATAGAGGAAATAAAAAAAGAGAAGGATAGGGGATAGATCAAGACATCTGGAGACGTTGATTGACATTACATTTGAATAGTTGGAGATTATAGCTATCAGGGAAACAGGAAAAGGGGAGAGAGTTCCACAGGTGAGAAGTGCGATACATGAAGCTATTGAAGTAGAAGAGATGGCTACATTTAACAGTTTCGACAGTGAAAGGGTGAGAGCGAGATGCCAGCCTAGTTGAACACTTAAATTCATGATGTCTGGGAACCAGCGAAAGCAGCTCATCGAAGCAGTTACTGTGAAAGTATTTGTGAAAAAGACAGAGGGAGGCAATGGCACATCTCTGCGAGAGCGACTGCAGATGAGATGCCAGATGAGATGCCCATTTTATCAAGGACCTTGAAACAAACAGAAGGGGCTCCAAACCATATATGGCAGCAATACTCCATGCAAGGGTGAATGGTTGATTTGTATATATATATATATATATATATATATATATATATATATATATATATATATATATTGAGGGATTTGTGAGCCAGATGGGATGCTCACAGCTCCTGCACAGAAAGCAACATTTTAATTTTAATTTTTCAGTGTTCACTTCTGCCCAACAGGTTTTAATGTAGAGTGAATCAGAAAAATATCTTGTTTGAAGCAGAACATAACAAAAGTTTCAACTTTTAGCCATTTATAATTTTATATCCTTCAATTAAAACATTTTGAAATAAAATTTAAGATTTGTCATATTTTCATGCAGACCCTCATGTCTACTACTTGGTATGTGCGCTTCTAGTATAAATAGGAGACATATCAATATATCATGCAATCAGTGAAAGTAAAAAAAAAAGAAATATTCCTGCCTTTTCTAGTCTATTTCTGATAGCATGAAAACCTTCTGCCATATATACTCGGCTATAATGCAAATTTTAAATGATCAGTCTTTTTATGAAAAAAAAAAACTAGTTACACTACACATGAAGTTAGCTTATACACAACTATATACAGTAATGCAAAACATTCTTTGTAAAAGCACATCAACAATTCATGAATGTATTTTTGTTGCACTTAATCTTGTTTTGCATTTTCTTTGTGGATATGTTGTTTATTTTCACCCCCTCAACAGAGAGATATATCTACAAAAAGTAAAGAAACAACATGCGCTTTTTCTATATCGATTGTACAGTTAAAGAACAATGCCACCAATATTGGGTCAAAAACAGAAGCAAAAAAAAACAATCTGACCATTTGTTTAGACAACATTTTATTTTTTTTATTTTTGATATTCACTGCCAAAAGTATTAAAAGGAAATGTTTTAAAAGAGTATAAAAAATGTGACACTGAAATCTGAAGATGCATTGGAATATTGAAATTTGTCTTCCAAAAGCTAAGTAAAGTATAAAGAAACAGGAAAGTTTCATTAGAAACAAAGAAAAGAATGCTGAACTGTTATATAATATCAATCCTCGTATATGGTAGTGAAGGAGAGACTTGAGGCAACAGAAATGTCTTTCTACAAAAACATGCTAAGAATATCATGAACTGAATATGTAAGTTTTTGAGAAAATGGAGGACTCTTCTACTTACATAGTTAAATTTTCCAGCATACAATAATATATAGAATTTAATATTCAAAGGACATATTGAAGGTAAGAGGGTTTGGAAAATGTGATACTCCCAGGGCATGTTGAAAGTAAGGGAGTAAGAAAAAATGTGATACTCCCAGGACATGTTGAAGGCAAGAGGGACAAAGGTAAGCAGTAAATAACCTACCTAATTGAAATTGCATAAATGGTTGGCAGAAAACAGATTAGGGTTAATTAATTTGATTTTTAATTAATTTAATTAATTAATTGATTTAATTAATTAAATCGATTTTTACAACTTACCAACCTTTTGTGAGTTATTTAAATTTTTATTGTAAGAATAATTTTTTTTTTTTTTTGAGTGAATATATCATAAACAGTTTTTTGAGAATAACAATGATTTTTCCAGATACAGGTCCTACTATTTAATCCATAGCTGAGGAGGAGATCCCTTTGCACTTAAGTGAATTTAAAGAACTCAACTGGAATTCAAACTCAGCTCTGATTTTCTCATTCCAAGCCACTACAGGGATAACAAAAAGACAATGTTTACTAAGAGTTACAAAGGATAGAAAGTCGTGGAGAGCCATGATTGCCCTTATTGTGGATGGATATGGTATACACTAGTAGAAGTGCTGGGATGGTGAAGCTCATAAATTCTGCTATCGATCCAGTGGAAGAAAACCTTTGATATTATTTTTCTTTATGTTGTCATTATATTTCGCATATTATCCATGGACAGGCAAATGATGCCACACTTATCAGCACGAGGAAACAGAATCAGCAAGAAATGTGCAAAATCTAACAGATTTCCAGGTTCTTCAGTTGCTCAGCAATTCCATTATAAAAATACTTTTGAGATGAACTCTACAAAATCATATACAGAGTGCATCAAAAATACTTTTACAAACTTTGGGGGGAAGGGGGTTCCTGACACCAAAACAAAGATAAAACATCCATATAAACATATGTTTATATGGATGTTTTATTATTGTTTTTCTCCTGATGATGGCCATGTTGGCCAAAACTAGTCGAGGAATCTAAATGAAATAATAATTAAAATGAAGGAATATTAATATACAACCCAGCCTGTCTGAAGATTTTAATTTTTTAATATTTTTCATTGTTCAAAATGTCATGAGCAATGCTCATTTATCCATGACTCTCCCAATTTTTGACAACAAAATTTCATGATCAGCAATTTTTGGTGCAAAAATTACTATGCCTGATCACATGATCTTAATCAACCAATCAAACTGCGTTTTAATCAGACAGCAATTGTAGCCATTTTTTTTGCATAAAACAGAAAAAATTCTCCAAATCAAGTTAGATGTGAGACATATCATGGCATAGCCACACTTCTCTCCATCTCAATTTAACTTTTGAAAATCACAGACCTGTGAAACAAGTTACTCTAAATAAATATTCTTAATGACTCCCGTTGCATTTTTATATATATAAGTCTCAGGTGTATTTATTTATTATATTTATTATACACACTTTGGAACATATCAAAAGTTGGTGACCTACTTTTGAATTTAATCCCCTTTTCATCCAATATTCATTGTCTTTAATGGAGTAAGCATGATAGATGTAATCATGTCAACAGAGATAACCAAATTGGTACCATTTGTTATACCTGTGGATCTTAGTATTGAACTATTTTTCTTTTAGTATATTACAAATACTATACCATCTTTGGTAGCATAACAAAATAATTGTATAGGAGATATCTACACACACATAAACACACACAAAATTATGAATAATGATATTAAGTTTGTTGAGAAAGTGTTATTTTCTGTGGGAGTTCATTTCAAACATCCTCGTCGCCATTGTTATATTCGGTTCTAAGGGAATAAACACATAACACCAGGTGGATACTAGAAGAAAAGTTTATTGTGCACAATGAGTACAATATGAAATATGATACAGTTATACACACAGGTCAATCTAGTAGTGAGTGCCACTAATGGAATGTCGGACGTGCTTGCATCATCTCGCTCACTTCTCTCTCTGTCTCTCTCGTAGACGGTTGACTTTATAGGTACTTACTACCTATAGTGCAATCCCTCATGGGGGTGACTGGTTATTCCATTACATCAGAAAGTAATGTTTCAGATTTTATTATGTTGTGAGGGCAACATCAGTGGTGGATGTTCATGGTATGACAGTTGATGTTGAACTTTTCTGTGAATAACAAATAAATGTTTTTGCCTTGTTACAGTTAGTAGCTGAAAGGTACTCATGAAATGGTGTCTGACATGAAAGAGCATATATCCATTGGCATTTATTAAGTTTTGCTGAATGCTTATGGAGATCAAACAGTGGATGTGAGCACAGTTAGTGATAGGGACATGTACAACAAACCATGATTACTTCTGCTGGTGTAGATTTTTAGCATCATGGCATACATGCTCTTTTTCCTCACTAACAAAAATGCATAGCTAATGGTGACAACTATGGCAAAAGTGGTGTTGCTTTATCCAACTGTATTAGTTTACTCCCTGTACTTTTAATTTAAGTGGAAATAGACATGATGCATTACTTTCAGAGTATCTTTAGTATTTATTATACTGTCTAGGAAGGAGGATGGTTATGGCAATGTAGTTGGTAGCAATAAAAATCGTTGAAGTTACAATTATAGGATCCAAGAGACTAACAATGACAATAAACAGCAAGAGAGAATTTTAGGTCAAAACTTGGTTTTGTAATCTGAAAAGCAAGCATAAAAGAATGTCCTTTAGTGAGTTAGTGATTGAGAAGATATTTTGTGCTTGTTATGACAAAGAAATGACCTTTGGGAGGAACAAACTCAAAGGACAGCCGAGATCAATTAAAGAAAATTGCCATTTTGCCAGAGTTAAAATAAAAACAAGCAGAAACAGTATATTAAAGAAATGGCATTGTTGTTTCCAAAGAACAGAATTTTAGTGACTCTTAAATATTCTTGTGCACCAATTGTTGAGGTCAAACAAGGGCATCTGAGTTCAAGAACAACAGACTACAGTAGATTTTTATGAAACCGCATGATATCTGGAGGCGGATATATGTGTATTTCAGTACATGTGTCTGTCCGGTCTGCCTTAAAATGACTGTTTGCAAACATTGAAAATATCAAGGAAGGCCACTGAACAGTTTTGTTTCAATTTAATGTTTTATAATTAAAACTGTTTAATTCAAAACAAAACAGGAAATTAGAATCCAACTGAATGTAATTTCCTTAATACTTTCTACCAATTCCAAAAAGTAAATAATATCAATGTACTACATCACTAATGGGAAAGCCTTCAAATTAGTCCAAGTCATGCTACTATCACCTTTTATTTCAACCTTGCAGATGAGGTCACTCACTGATATTGGTTGAGATGAAAGCATAGAAATGCCGTTGAAGTACTGTTTTGAAATTAAGCCCAGGTATGCTTTTGGTCACAATAAGATTTTTAACTCTAGATTCACTGATATCAAGAATAAGTTAACATATATACTTGAGTATAGTGTGAGATTTTTATGCAAAAAATGGATTGCACTGTACACAAGTAATTCTTTTGAAGAAGTTAAAAATCATGCATTTTTGGTCACTGGTTGCAGTATACACAGGTAAATTTTTCTGGAGAGGTTAAAATTCATGCAAAAGTTTCAGGGATCACACTGTTCATGAAGTTGGCTTATACACAATTATATATGGTATACACATTAACTGATCCTAATCTTCCAGGCAATACACTTGATGATGGTTGAAGAGAATATTTTTGTAGAACGTTGATTAAATGAAAACTCTGCTTGTAAATCAGTTCTCATCATTGACATGTATAACAGCCTTGTATATAGCATATTACCTACTTGTACTATACTATACTCAAGTCATGCTCTTAAATAACTTCTTGAAATCTAAACTCTAATATGGATGCCATGCATAGCATCCAACTCATTCAGCAATACCTGATCTAACAGTTATATACAACCATTTCCTATGATCAATGATTAAAAATGGATTGCAGTCAATGAATCTTCTAGGTAATCAGACAAGTCTTTGTCTGATCATATAGCCTGATGCTACAGAATCACAAAAAACTTTCCCAAATAATAAAAACCATATCACTTGAAGATTTCCAACAGCAGAAACACCAAAAATGGAAAACATTTTTTAAATCATTTCACCCCATGCAAGGCAATAAAATTACTAAGCCACAAGGGATTATTGAGTGTTAGAGAATATGAGAAAATAAAACATTATGGAGGAGAGAGAAGAATAAAAGAACAGGAATTAAGAAGGCAGAAGATAATGACATTTAAATTTTTGAAGCTTGAAGTTGATTGGAATGCAAGAATCTGGAAAAGAATTCCACAAGCAAGAAGTGCAAAAGAAGAAACTATTCACATAGAACTTATGGTTGCATCTAGCCATTTCATATTTGGTCAAAAGATTAACCAGAGAAAGTTAAAGGAAAAATTATTGTTAATTCTTTGTCCATAGATGTTTAATTTTAATATTTACATTGCTTTATAGTACAGTGATGTTAGAAATATTTTCAGTATTTACATTATTCGGACTATTGTCCTCATCTTTGTCGCCATATTTGTCACAACGTTTCGGCCGTTGTATGCTCCGGCCTTCTTCAGGTGGTTGGTTAGATCCAGTAACAGACCCAAAGAGTGTGAGTTCAATACCCGGTTCAGGCAGTGGAGAACTTTCAGAGGGAAAATTACCAGGAGATAACTGATAACTGACATCCATCAAACATGGCTCGTGGAACTAGAACAGTCTACCCCAGTGATCGAAATAAAGGGTTCGGTTCGAAATTCCAACCACCTGAAGAAGGCCGGAGCGTACAACGGCCGAAACGTTGTGACAAATATGGTGACAAAGATGAGGACAATAGTCCGAATAATGTAAATACTGTACATAAAACACTCATCTCAGAAATATAGACAGACTTAGAAATATTTTGTTGCACCAATCTTCCAGATAGGGATTGCCTGCAATATCTTAGCTTTTATCTAGGACCCAAAGACCTTCCCACTGAACTGACTCCCAGGTGGATGATTTACTGACAGTCTTATAAAAATAATGCTTCAATTTGCTAGGAAAGTGTTACTATTCAATGCTCATGTGTAGCTCTGACTCCTCCTAATCAGAGTCATTATATAGCTTCGGTATTCCTCATATGTTAATTAGTTAATCTACATAATACTACAGAAAGTCACTGGAATCTTGTGGAAATGAATGTTATAAGTGAGAGGCAAGTTTAACTTGGCATTCTTTTTCAAAAAGTGGATTTTGGCACTCTACAGCACAAAATGAAGACAATATAATTTTTTGCCATATTTTGCCTGTTTTTTTTTGTCTCTGAACTCATAAATGTGAATAACATTAACAAAAAAAATGTTTGAGACAAAACTTTTGCCCCTTTTATATTAAAACAATTTAAATCAGCAAAAAGCCAGAAAATTGTTCTTGAAAAAATATTTAAAACATACTCGGTTCCTTTCATACATTAAATTGATTGTTACCTGCTTTTGCCATCATGTGCCAGTCACTACATATCAGTATCAGACATAACATTCTTTGCATCTATCAGAAAATCATGATCTAAACCTCTACTACCATGTTTTCATGGGTGCTGAATTCTTTTTTGGCATTGAAAATCCCACCCAAAAGAAGTCTAAATGTGTAAAATGCAAAATTAAAGCTCTTTCCAGGATTTTTTTGCTCTTAACTGCAGAACAGAGTTTCTAGATTTAAATCTGTATTTCTTAATTAGAAATGTGTAAATTTTTTGTTTTAATTTTCCTCTTAAGTACAATTAACATTAATACAGTTCTTTTATTGAAATTATTATGGAGTCGCTAACTGGGTGCCCTGTGATTGGATGAAAAACAACCAATCACAGGCTACCTTTTTAGATTTTCACCAAACTCACGAGAGCGGTTTTTATGAACTCTCTTTCTCTTTTGCTTGTTGGGACCCTCAGAGACAACACGTCCCCATCTGCACTCTCCGTCATCTAAATACCATGACATGTGTGGGGAAGCACAGAAGTCAAGGCTCTATTTCTTCAACCCAGCCAAAATGACACAGGAAATGTAAAACTGTTAAAAGGACGCATCTTTCAGAAAAGTTCCGCAAACCCGACTGTTTGCAAGAAAACTTTCCTCTCTTTTCCAAAATACAAGTATTTTCAAACATCTTAATCTGCATTTGTGTCTCTTTCTTCTTGCCAGCGTCACAATATTTTCGTTACCAAATATAATTGGGAAAATCCCAATACTTTAATTGAAATGAAAATGATACAAAAGTGTTAAAACCATAATTATCTGCTTGACTCTTTTGCACAGACCCACCATGAACTTGTCAATTATTGAAGCTTAGCATGATTCATGCAAATATTGATCATGAGAAACATAAGATGATATTAGTAGATAATACCAAAATACTATATAACACATACTGTGAATTGATATACAGAGTAGTGGTTATCAGCACAAAAAATGGGATCAGCATATTGAGTTCAAATTCCAGCTGAGGTTATGGTGTTCACTTTTGCTCAAATAGCCTTGGGAAAGGTGTCAATCCAATTCTTCTCCTTATTCTCTAGCCTTGGTTGGCAATCAGTTTAGAAGAAAGATAACTCTGAATTCAAAAGCAGGTGCGTGTGGACTTGGAAGCTCCAGCCTGTAAAAACATGCTTGCTATGGAAATCACTGTATCAACACTAGCGTCGTGAGACTGTGGCCCTTTCTTAACATGGAGTGATAAGGACTCATCTCACACACTGTAAAAAAAAGACTCAAAAATGCTTGAAGCTATTATTATACAAAACAAAAAACTTGCAGTAAATAAAATATTTCACAGCTGAAAACTGAGTAACTTCTTGTCCTAATGATATTTGAAGTAATTTGATGAGTAAAACAAAACTCAGAACAGAAGTAAAAGTACTAAACTTTACTTAGCTAAAAGAAATTCAGCTACAAAATAAAAGTGGGATAAGTCACAGATTATATAGTCCACATGGGCGAGTCTATTGCTTGTACAATGCAAGGATAGGACATCACATTTTTTGCTCCTTGGAAAATTGTGACGTCAACATCCATAATGATGTAGGGATCTCGTTGTCTGTCCAGATCTCCTTATCTGTTGGACCTCAGCAAAATCTCCATTACATGTTGTGCTTTCCTCTGGTATAGGAACAATTAAGGTATACTTATCTTGTTCTGTGATGGAGGGGACGGGAGCTCATAGGTTAACTACCTCTCAGGGCAGGGTGCCAAATTGCAAACAGATTAATGTTGAGGAGTTTGTGTTGGTCCTCATAAGGATCGATTTTATCATTTCTTACAAACCTTTTTAATAATACTGAACCTAGTGACAGTAGCCAGGATGGCAGTGAATTCCTGTGTGATGAGCAGGGGTGTGGAAATGCAAAGAAGTATTCATGAGGAGTGGCATTTGTTGAGGTACACAGCAACTCAGATCTCCTTCAAAAAGAAGGGCAAAAAGCACTTTTGTTTGATTTTGTTTTTTACAAACTGAAACCAAAATAAAAGAAAAACCTACCAACATGAATATAACTTGAACCAAGTATTTGATCTGTTCAGCATTGATTCAGAAACTTTCAGTCAGTTTTGAACATTTTTATTGTCAATGTCTTCTGCTCACTATCAATCTATTAATGAAAATCCATCAATTATCAGGACTAAACAAAAGATTAGTCCTAAGTATGACAATAAACTACATCCAGCAGCAAGGCCTCTGATCGACAGATTGGAGGTTTTGAGGAGTGTTGGACCACCTCTTAATTGCTGTTGTTCCCAGTTCCACTTTGACCCAGAGTGGTAGCACCTGTTAGAGTTCAACTATGGACAAATAGTGAACCCCCAAACAAAAACAAAACATGAAAGTATAAAAATATATTTTTATAGTAAAAATACCAACAATACATTTTTCTATAAAAAGATTAAATAACCCATAGAGATTTATATGCCACTAAATAAAACTGACCAACCAAACCAACAATTCTTTCTTGTAGGTTATAATATCCTACAATTTTTTAAGTGAAACTGTATTTCAAAATATAACATTAACAAAACTACGACATAAAACACACACCGGTACCTACTATTAATTATGTCTACACAATCATGTATATATACAAAAGCTGAGTATCATCTTTCATGTATTCAATTGTGAAAGCAGAATGACATATTTTTATTACGTCAAAACTCCCAAGAAAATTCAATTTTGGCATTAAATGACCCATAATGATTTGATATGTCATTAAACAAAGCAAAATTAAATGTTTACACATTGTTTATCAGCCCTTTTCTAGGTGACCTTTGTCCTTTCATTACCACCATCACTAACAGGTTTCTCAGCTCTCCCAATACACTCCTTCATGCCATCAGAAACATGATTCTTCAGCTCTCTTCTATCCACCCTCTTTTTACTACCACCATCATGGTACCTTCTCACCATCATTATCATGGTTCATTTCCACCACCACCACCATCATCATGAATCATGGTTCATTTCCACCACCACCATCATGAATCATGGTTCATTTCCACCACCACCATCATGGTTCATTTCCATCATCACTATCATGGTTCATTTCCACCATCATCATCATGATTCCTTTCCACCACCACCACCACCACCACCACCACTGTCATGGTTCCTTCTCACCACCATTAGCATGGTTCATTTCAACCACCACCATCATCATCATGGATCATGGTTCATTTCCACCACCACCATCATAGTTCCTTTCCACCACCACCACAGTTCATTTCCACCATCACCATCATGGTTCCTTTCCACCACCAGCATCACCACCACTGTCATGGTTCCTTCTCACCACCATTATCATAGTTCATTTCCATCATCATCATGGATCATGGTTCATTTCCACTACCACCACCATCATGATTCATTTCCAACACCACCACCACCATCATGGTTCATTTCCACCACCACTATCATGGTTTCTTCCCAACACCACTATTATGATTTTTTCCATATACATCCTATACTTCCAGCTGTCATCATCATGATTCCTCACATATACCCACTTCTTTTCATCCCCATCATAATTCCTTGGCCCTCACATATACACCTCCTCATACCACTACTATCACAATGATAATTCTTCAGCCCTTACCACCACTATCATCATGATGATTCTTCAGCCCTCATAGATAAACCTCCATCCAACCACTATCAACATTGTGGCTCCTCAGTCCTCACATATAGGCCCCCAT
>OZ038476.1:20358450-20400950 GCA_964036315.1 Acanthosepion esculentum | reverse complement strand
ACAGAACTGCACTCCAATAAAAAAATACTGAACAAAAACATATTTCACATTAAAATAAAAGTTAGATTTATTATAAAAGCCTAGAAGTCAAAATAAGGAAGCAAATAACAGATATCTACCCTCTCTTTTTTTTTTAGCTTTTCTCTCTTGGCTCCAATTATTTTCTTTCCGTTGTTTCTTTTTCCTTCTCTCCTCTCTATAATCTTGCATGTTTCTCTCTCTTTGTTGCTACCATACTTTTTGTTGTTTTCTTTCTTTTTTACTTTCTCTTTCTTTTTTTCCTCTATATTCCTCATTTTCATTCACTCTATCTGTTTTTTATTCTGCTTTTCTCTGTGTTTCCTTCATTGTCTTCTTAGCAAACTATATTTGTACGTGGGTATGTTTATACATCAGAAGGGAGTGTTATGAATGAAGCAGTTAAAAGGAATGATTTGGGAACGTGTCAGAAATTGCTCCAATATGGATTTAGTCCAAACCTGCTCATTATTTTATTCTTATCTCTTTTAGAAAAAAGTTCTCCCTTAACCCAAGGTTACGGTTGAAGGATGGAGATTTTACTAAGCAAAATAAAAATAACTAATAAACATATTTATTTTCTCGCTGTCAACTGATTCAGGAACAAACATTTTCCCAGTAATGTGTTGAATTTTGTTTTAACTTATCTTAGCCTTTAATTTTTCTCTTTCCTATCAACTTCTTCCTCGTGGAATACAATATACAGGATGCCCCAACCTCATTAATATCCTGTTAATTCTCAAAGCAGCCCAACAGTTGCAATAATATTTCGGGAACAGCAGAAGAAAGGATGTTTATTCAATCATATTGAATGAAACTCGTCTAAAACTTAATAATAAATTAACAATTTCTCTTGGTAATCAAACTGGATCCAAATTGGAAAGGTGACATGTGCTTTCTGGAGTCTGCAAAAATTCATTTCTGTCACTTTAGACAATGATACTTTCCCCCCCCTCACTATCCTTGACTCTCTTTCATTCTTGTCATGTATTTCTTTCTTTCCTGTTTTTCATTCTTGACTTTCCTCCTCCTCCTCCTCTTCTATATTCTCTCACACTCTTTCACTGTAACCTATTCTCTGACATTTCTTTCTCTCTTCTTTATTCTCTCTCTCTTTCACTGATTTTTTATTTTATTTCAAGGCAAAATTATGAAAAACGTGATCAGATCATGTTCCTTCAACCAAACAAACCTATTTTTTCACTGTAAGTAAAGTAAATTAACAACTTCAGGCAGGACTACTAAACTTACATTTATCAATTCAGATCAGCATTAATTTTTTTCCAGCTAATTGTGCTTTGTATTAAAGCAATTATATAATTACAATTTTACAGGGTGCAAATAAAGTCAATACCACATTTGAAATCAAAAGTGGAAGAAAATGAAAGTGAGATAATTACAAGTAAAAGGTTTGTCACTTAGCTGATTGATTTTGCCTTCAGCATCCCAACTCCAGAGTTTCACATATGGACTGGTCCATCCACTCTTCAGGGGATATCAGCAATTGACTGCTTATACTTCTTGATTTTTCTTTTTATATACACTTATCTAGTTTTTTTTTTCAGAATGTATGTGTGCATACAAACACATGTGCAGTAATGTGCAGTAATGTTGCAATTATTTGCCCTTTTTTTTCACCTTGCACTCACTCCTTATCTATTTTTCCTTCCTTATGGGTGCAAATGTAAAGACATACACATAAGGGTATATCATTACATTTGCAGATAAACACATACAGCCTTGTGCAAATTGATTGGAACAACCACTTTAGATTCCTTTCTTTGCCAATACGGTCAGTTTTAGACTCACTGAAGTGACAGGGTGTAATCGATTTCTATTTTTTCTTCAGATTAGGTCATTTGCAGCAGTGTGTAGTAATATGAATCTATTTTTGAGGTATATGATGACATTTGCTTGGCCTTGAAAAATATTGCATCAGATTTTTATCATGCCCAGACACTATTGTCTCAACTGTCAATTAGCTGTCCTACAGTCATTGTCTGTGGCGGATGTTACTCCAAGGAAGCATACGAAAATTGTAATGCTGCGCGAGCACACTGTCAAACCTTACCAGTGAGCAAAACAAAATACTATAGATTGGACCGGAAACTCCCTTGATTTAAATCCATTTGAGAATCTGGCCTGAAGATTGCGGTAAAGCATGAAACAGACTGGAACCACAAAGTGTTGACCTCAGTGTTTCTCTATGTATATAAACCTATGATCACTCTGGATTTTATTGTGCAGAGTGATCATTCAGAGTGATCATAGGCTTTTATCTAAGAACCCTTAGAATCTGTAGTC
The DNA here is from genome assembly GCA_964036315.1 of Acanthosepion esculentum. NCBI lineage: Eukaryota > Metazoa > Mollusca > Cephalopoda > Sepiida > Sepiidae > Acanthosepion > Acanthosepion esculentum. Next base: position 20,398,628 of record OZ038476.1, on the reverse strand, counting down.
CCCAATTCTTGCCCGGAGAGAAATATATTGAAAACACCATCAAACTCCTCCAATACCAAAATTATTTCTTGCACAATGCCAAGCACAAAGCCTACAAAATCCATACAAGAAAAATTCACAAATAATAATGTAGTAAGAGCCAGTTGCCCTCATTACTATCATGAATGGACTGATCCATTCATGATAAGTAGTCCTAGGAAGAAGATAATACTATTGCAATGACTTGTCAAGCTGTGTATTAAGTACTACTATCATGCATGACTCAGTCAAGTTAAATGCTGTGTCTTGCCAGAGCCCACATCACAACAATAATGATAAAATTATTTATTCTGTAATTCTGGGCAATGACATTTACTGAAATGTCTGAATTTTTCTCTATACAGGCATTTCTATGAATAGTGCAAATAATGTTGTTTACTATATGTTGTGGCAAGACCCAGTTATCCTCCTTACTATTATGAATGGACTGATCTAGTAGTCCTGGGTAATTGTCTAGGAGGCAGAAGATAATACTATTGCAGAAGCTTGTCTAGCTGAGTATTGCATACTAATATCATGACTGACTCTGTCAACTTAAGTGTTGTGTCTTGTCAGACCGCACATCACAACAAATAATAATCCCAACAACCATAACAAATATCAAACACATAATCCTACCTAACAATTCAATAACAGCCACCACTGAAAAAAACTTGTCCAACCTTTACAGAAAATTCATCAACACCACATCTAAAAAACTATAGTTATTATCAAACAAGATAGCAACAACAACAGAACAGAGGTGGGAATATAGAAAATAGACTGCACAAAATACCCATTGATGTATATCAGTGAAACCTCGAAAATAGATTATATAAACACCACAGCAATATTCTGTATAAGAAAAAATCTAAAGGCACTGGTTGTCCACTGTAATACATTTGACCACAGTTTTGATTAAAAAAAAATGACAGTTTGATCAGGAGAGAACAGAATTCAGTGAGAAAAAATACATTGAGAGTGCGCTAATCTTGCAGTTCTCGACAGTGAATCTAAGACCGAGGCCATATGTTATTTGACCAATCATCACAAAAACAATAAAGTACAATGCAGTATACAAGCTGGTAGAGAAAAGGACAGAGATCTACTTGGAGTCAGCTAAATTAAAACCCCAATGGCTCTAATATGTATATATGTGTGTATATGCGTATGTATATGTATATGTAAGCAAACAACCTACGCATCCCATTGCCACCTATAATATAAGGAAAAACAGCACACCTCACAAAGTAAAAATAGAAATTTCTCTCATGTGTGTGTGTGTGTGTGTGTGTGTGTGTGTATACAAGTAATGTATGTATATGCCTGGGTGGGAATATATGTATATACATGTGTGTGCAAGTGTGTGTATATATATATATATATATATATATATATATATATATATATATATATATATATGTATATATATATATGTAGCATAATGAAAAGCCATGTATACTTTCTTAATATGTATATATAGAAAAAACAACTGAAAAGTTGCAAATTAAAAAAAATTGAATGTTTTTTGTGAAAGTATTTATTTATATTTTTATATATATATATATATATATATTTGATATTTCAGATCGACCCCGATCTTTCATCAGAAATAACTGTTTTCAGAAGTTTGTTTACAAGTAGCATCCGTCGCTTTTAAACAACATCTAAAATATTATTACAGTTAGATTTACGTTAGAAATATTTGAACACAGTTGCATTCCATATCATGTGACGTCCGCGTCTCGCGATGGACGCTACTTGTAAACAAACTTCTGAAAACAGTTATTTCTGATGAAAGATCGAGGTCGATCTGAAATATCAAATATATATATATAAAAAAAATATAAATAAATACGTTCACAAAAAACATTCAAATTTTTTTAATTTGCAACTTTTCAGTTGTTTTTTATATATATAGAAAAAATAGGAAACATATCAATCTAACATGTTTCACTTTTATCAAATCTTTGTCAGAATTTGAGAGAAAATAGACAAATAGAGAGAAAACACTTGTATTTTTAATTATGTTTGGGTCAATTCTCCTTGGATAGTTCTATGTGGGAGTTTTTATCTTCACCTTTGTGTGATCAGCCCATGCAGTGGAGAGTTACAGAGTTCTAAATAATAACTCACCTCTAAGAATTTATTCTTTGTATTAGATCGATATAAGTTAGATTCTTTAAGAATGGATTCAAAGAAAGATGGTGATATAATGTAATGTTTTAGGCATGTGTTTATAGTTAGAAATAATGTTATTAAGTTTTCAATGTATTTTCTCCTTAAAGAACTATTTCTTTTTTAATTAGGGTGGCATTAGTAAAATCAAAGTTATGTCAAGTATCATTTTGATGCAAAACGAGAGAGTTTGATCGATTGTTCAAATGCAAGTCTCTCTTGTGTGCGTAGATGCAGGCTTTTAGATTATGTGATGTCTCCTCCACACACCACAACCAAAAAATAAAATCTGGACTAGTCATAGGATTTTACCCCAGAGCTCTTAGGATATGCAGCCTAGAATACCAAAATGAAGATGAGAGATATATTGAGAAAACTTTCAAACATTTCCACTACCCACATCATTTTATCCTCAACACAAAAAAAATGATCTTACAAAGTCAACAAAGCCAAAAAACAGACACCACCAATAATACTTTTAACAAAAATTACACAAAATTCATAATCCTCCTCTCTGACACTCTTTCTATTAAAGTCGCAAACAAATTAATCATTCCTAATACTAAGATCATTGCCACCACCACCTACAAGACAATTGGAGATATAATTAGGAAGAAAATTAAACTTTACACCAATTCAAATGTCAGGATTTATTCAATAAATTGTTTACAATGCAAAAATGTTTATGTGAGAGAGACATCACGTGATCTAAAAGCCTGCATCTATGAACACAAGAAAGGTTGAACAAAGAACAATATAAAAACCCCTACTATACTAACAAATACATATTGCCATCGGATGCCCACTTAGACTTACAAGAATCTTCACAAACCTACATACACATAGCATTAGCCATGGTTTTCATACACATGACACATATCAGACCAATGAGAACTGACCCAAACATAATTGAAAATACCAGTGTTTCTGTCTTTTTGTCTGTTTTCTCTCAATCTCTGACAAGGCCTTAATAAAAGTGAAACATGCTAGATTGATATATGTTTCCTATTTGTTCTTTTATTTTATCAACCTGTCAAATACTGATCCATATTTGATCTGCATTTGATCTTTAACTCATATATATATATATATATATATATATATATATATATATATATATATAACAAAAAAATTCCTGATTTAAAACCCTACAATACCAAATGACTCTAATACAGGTAAAAAAAACACACACAGGCAGACAATCTCTAAGTATGGACATTGAGCGGTGATAAGCTCAGGTAATTAATTTGATTTATGATTTCCATTATGCTCAGATATCCCAAGCCATTCTCCTTACACAATTTTGTCTTTCTTTCATTTTAACCTGAGAAAGCCAAAGAGAGAAACGCTTCAGTGAAATGCTCCTTAATAAAAATTTCTACTTTGTATCATCACCTTCATTTTTGTTTCAGTACTAATACACATCCTACAAACATACATATGTATATATTCATGCACACACACACACACACACTGGGTGAGGCAAAAGTTGCACATCATTGGATAATTTATTAAAAGTATAATTGCACATGAAAATGTTATTTAATAGTTATTTAATTGTTATCTGTGCTGTTCAAAATGTCCTCCTCCTCCTTTTTCAAAATACATTTCAATTCTGTGCTTGCATGATCCATTAATGGGTTGGAGAGTTTCCTTTGTCATTTTACTGCATTCATATTTCATTCTTTCTTTAAGTTTCTCAATATTTCTTGGGTGCATCTGATAAACAACTGATTTCAAATGGCCACACAGAAGAAAAATCCAGAGGTGACCTTGGTAGCCACGCAACAGGACCTATCAAGACAAATTAGATATTTAAAACATGATTAATTAATTGACCCCGATGGTGCGAGACATTTGCCTCACCCTGTATATGATAAAAATATGGTTTTAATATGCTATATTTATGAGTACAGTGTATGCAAATATAAAAGTTGACACTGAGAGCAACAGCAAGTGGCAACAGTCTGTTTCCTGCTTGAACATAATATCCTCTGATCTGAAGATTACATTCAAGCATGAAGCCAACAGTTACTACTCAGTATCCTATATATATATATATATATATATATATATATATATATATATATATATATATATATATATATTACAATGAATCATTCATACAAAAAGTAGATTAGTAAACTTAATGATATAAAATGGCGAAATCTCTTCACAAACCAAAATTTATACCAACTGCTTCCCATACTTAATACTTCTCGTTTTCACTCTTGCGTGGTCATGTGTGATGTCTTGAGCTGCGGTGCAATTTTCGCTTCCAGAGTCTCGTATGCACGAGTTTGTTATTGCTTGGAAATCTTCTATGCAAACAAAAACAGACTATCATTATTGTTTTGTCCGTGTTTTGTTTAATATATTGTAATGTAATTGTCATCTTTGATAATAGCTTATGTAATCCAAAAGCTTAGATAGGATTAAAAAATATGTATCAATATGGTGATTTTATTTCATTTTTAAAGATAATGTTATTAAGCTTATCAGACGATATGGAAAGAATTTACATAAAATAAATAGACGAAACTTGTCTATATTATTTAATGAAACATGCATCAATATATATATACATATATACCCAAATGTAAAAGAATGAAAAGAATATAAATTCAAACGTTTATAACATTAATTTAAAAAAGGGCTCAATACAAGAGTAGAACAATAAATATTTATTATAACCTGTTACTTTGGAACATACAAGTTACCAGGACAAAAATGCATATTTGTTTCAATGTCTAATTTCAATGTCTTATCAGGTGGTTAAGAATGTAACAGTTTATAATATATATATATATATATATATATATATATATATATATATATATATATACACACAATGTAACCCGGATATAAGAGAAACCCGGATATAAGAGAAACCCGGATATAAGATAGATAGTCTCTGGTCCCAAATTAGAGCCTGTGTTAATAAAACAAAATAGACCAAACCCGGATATAAGATAAACCCGGATATAAGAGACGTCTTCTCTGGTCCCGACAACTCTCTTATATCCGGGTTACACTGTATATATATATATATATAAATATAGGAAGAAATATAGTCTTAAAGTGTGCTATATTTATGGGATAAAGTGCTCAATATCAGAGATAGAGCATGTGTAAATATAAAAGTGAACATAGAAGTCAACACTTAGAGGCGACAGTCTGTTTCATGCTAGATGAAATCATGGCCTAACGATTTCATCTAGCATGAAACAGACTGTCGCCTCTAAGTGTTGACTTCTATGTTCACTTTTATATATATATATATATATATATATATATATATATATATATATAAATTCTTAGTTAGTCTGAGAATCATTCAGTACCCACAGGCATTTATGTAGTCATAAGCATCGATTAGAATTTCCTTTAATCTGCCTTATTAAAATTTGATGGCATTAGTTTCCAAAGCTTTGCAACCCAAATTTTGTGACAGCTGATCTCATTAGAGAAAATTACAAAAAAAAAAAGAGAGAGAAGAAAACATTGTATGAAACCCTTAAGTAGTCTTGTGATAAAAGATGTGCTATTCAGAAGCAGTATTTCTCCTGGGCATGTCTAACATTAGCAGAGAGCCTCCACACACACACACACACACCACAAAAGATTGGATTGATTCTATAGCAACAAACTGCTATGATGTCAATCAAACTGTAATGTGCACATATCTATTTTACTATTTTATTTCTTTCATGTCTATAGCTTTCCTCTACTTTATCCAACACAATGCTGTGTAGTGCCTGGTTAAAGAGATAAATAAATTCGTTATTCCAGCCAGCCATATACCTGCCTATCTATCATATTATCAGTTGAGTGATCGAGCTAACTCTTTTTTTCTTTTCTTTTTTTTTTTAAATAATCTTGCTTTCTTCCTTAGCTTCTGTTTCCTGGATTTCTTATCAGCTTACATTAAGATATGAATCCTATCACCATATCTATCTATCTCTATATAGCATAGTACCCATAAAAAATATCATGATTATTTATGTATGGATCAGCAATTCTAACAAAGTGCAGTATTTTTTTTTAATCATTTCACCCCCAGCAAGGCGCTAATGCCACGAGGATACAAGAGGTTACTTAGAGTGAAAGAGAATGAGAAGACTTTAGTTAGGAGAATTGAGGAGAAAGGGCAATAAAAGAATAGGTTTTAGCAAGATAAATAGGGATTAATGTTGAATTTAAATTTTTTTAAAGATTTCAGGAGTTCCATGGCAAGAAAAAAAAGCTATTAGAATAGAATATATGGTTGCATCTAGCTAGTATGACTTTAAAATAATGAGACCTAGTTGCCAATATAGTAGCAAGCTTAACTTTATGCAGTGAAGATACCAAGGGTGAAATCTTTGAAAAGTGTTAGACAGTCACACAGGACAGGGGAAGATGTGAAGGAGGATTGCTAATGGGTAGGTAAAAATGTAGAAAAAAAGAAAAGAAAATTCTTTAAAGAAAAGGAGGAAGTATGCATGCAAAAGAAAAATACAGACTTTTCTCATTTAGATTTTTTTCCTTTTTTAATCATCACACCCCCAAGCAAGACAATAAAGCCACTAAGACACAAGAGGTTTATTGAGTGCGAAAGAATATGAGAAAAAGAAAGATATTATTAAGGAGAGAAAACAATAAAAGAACAAGAATTAAGAACACAGATGATGATTGACATTGCATTAAAATTTTTGAAGATCAAACTTGACTGGAAAGCAACAAACTGGGAGAGAGTTCCACAAGTGAGAAGTGCAAGAGAAGAAAATGTTAAATATTGTGAGAGTAAGAGGCATAGTTTATTTGGGGAAGATAACAGGTGACCCTAGACTTGAACTGATTAGAAATTATAATGATCAGGGAAGCACTCTTGATAAATTTCCATTATAGGCACCAAAAGCCGCCAGTATTGAGAATATACCATTCTGGTGTGAAATTGCCTGACTATTTCAAAAATGACATTAAAATATTGTGCTTGATTACTGTTTAGAAGTTATGGACAATATAAATTTGACTTCTTTTTCATTGTGTACACAGTACATCTGCCATTACTGGCTTTAAATTGTGTATATTTAGGCAGCAACTTTTCATTGATGCATGTTTCATTAAATAATATAGACAAGTTTTGTCTATTTATTTTAAGTAAGTTCCTTTCATATTGTCTGATAAGCTTAATAACATTATCATTGAAAGACGAAAGAAAATCACCATATTGATACATGTTTTAATCCTATCTAAGCTTTCACCTTACATAAGCCATTATCAAAGATGACAATTACATTTCAATGTATCAAACAATACACGGACGAAACAATAATGATAGTCTGTTTTTGTTGCATGAAAAATTTCAAAGCAATGACAAACTCATGTATATGAGACACGGAAACGAAAATCGCATCACAGCTCATGACGTCACACAAGAGTGACAACGGGAAGTATTAAGTATTGGAAGCCGTTGGTATAAACCAATGGCTTCTGTTATCAATTTTAAGCATTTAATAATATTTTTGGAGATTTTGTAGTTTATTTTTTCAGGTTAGGTTTCAACTGTTTTATGTATATAGCTTCAAGAATATTTAATTTTTGTTTATTGTTTTCATGTTTAAGTATAGTTGTGTTTTTAACGAGGATTTTCCGGAATTGTGTACGCGGCCAGGCATTACTGGCTTTGTTTACATACATTTGCCTTTAGTCATCATGCTGCATGGAACCTTCACTTGTCTTGATTACTGCACAATGTGTGAAGTCTGAAATGAATGTGCAAAATAATGTGCAAAAAATATAAAATCTGACAATTAAAATAAAATAAAATAAAAATTGCGTACCTGATTTTTTCCTTTTTTTCAACAATGTTTTTTTTATGTGTCATGAAATTTTATTGAATTCAAAGCTTCATAAATTACATTTTAGGGTGAAATTCTGTTTCATTAGCTATAATCACATTTATTAAGAACAATAAAGAAAAATAAACTATTCATTTAAAACTTCATTTTAAAAATAAGCACATTTTAAAATAACATCCACAAAAATCACACAATAATCAAGACAAGTAAGATACTAAAAGCTGTAAAACGGCTGTTAACTAAATAAGCTTCCACACATTATGAGTAGAGGAAAATGTATTTAAACAAGTAATGATAGCCAGACAACATGAAAGAAATCAAACTCACATTGACAATAAATCAAAAATGGCAATCGAGTGAAATGTTTGTCATTTTCGAAATAACCAGACAATTTCACATCAGAATGGTACATTCACAATACTGAGGCTTTTGGTGTTTATACTGCAAATTAACCACATTCTCTTGGTAGTCGGTTTTACAAAGCAGTAGTTTGTGGGAAGAAGCTGCTCATGTGAAACTTACATTTGATGTTATCAATTTGGTGAGGCAATCCCAGCATATGGCACCTTTGGAAAGTGCTTGAAAACCATACCATATGTCAACCTAAGCCTTCTGAATGAAACTGGGTCGATGGAACTGTTTGGAAGCTATCAATGGTTGTGCTAGCATGAAGTCATTGTGACTGAGGGTTTAGGCATTGCAGATGACGTGCTCTCTTCCAAAAACTGTAATTAAGGGTCACTCAGCGTAGCTGATGTATATAATCCACAGTAGGTTTCAGTGAATGTTGAATAAGTAAATGTGCCTGAGCAGGTAACTTCAACAGGGATTGGTCAGTATTTGTTTAGTCACCTTAGCAGATAGGTGTGCTTTGAAACGAGTAACTGGCTATTATATATATATATATATATATATATATATATATATATATATATATATAAATGAAAAAAGACAAAAGGAAAATTTATCTTAGCCGATGTGTTTTGTCATCTGAATGACTTTTCCTTTTGTTTTTTTTCATATTGTCCTTTTGCAAATATACTTTATCTGAAATTTATATTCATATAAAAGTGGACATTGAAGTCAACACTGAGTGGCAACAGTCTGTTTCATGCTAAATGCAATCGTCAGGCCAGATATTTAGTGCATAAATGTACAAATACACCACCAGAGCAAAATGAGGAAGGGGGAGGTTGATCCTCACTTTTTTCTGTTGATAACTCAGATAACTCATTCATTGACCCAGTCATTTGTATATTGTTCCTTTCACCAAAATGTCTCGTCTGCACAACACTGCTTCAAACAGATACCATAATGCCACATTTGCCCTAAGGATCCTCACCTAATCCCAGTCTATACCTTTGACTTCCCACTGAGTCAGGATGCAACACAAGGTTAGTTTCTTTTAATGTGGGGAACCCAAGTGTCTCCACTCAGGCCACTGGTCAAATTCTGGTCTTCGCTTGTCTTAGTCATAGCCAGTCAAAAACCACACTACAGAACAGATCTGTGGATTCTGTCCAAGCAGCGGTAGAGGACTCAACACAGAACACATACTACAACAGCATCTCCTCCGCCCCAGATTTTTCTACCTAATTCCATATGTGTTGTGTTTTGGCTTGAATATTTATATATACAGGTCAGTGATACATTGTGGGTAGCCTATTGTATATATATATATATATATATATATATATATATATATATATATATATATATAAAAGTGAACATTGAAGTCAACACTTACAGGTGACAGGCTGTTTCATGCTAGACGCAATCGTCAGGCCACGTGGCCTGACGATTATGTCTAGTATGAAGCAGCCTGTCGCCTCTAAGTGTTGATTTCAATGTTTACTTTTATATTTACACATGCTCTATCTCTGATATTGAGCACTTTATCCCATAAATATAAGCGTATATTTCTTCATATATATATATATATATATATATATATATATTAATTTAAACATTATAATGGTGTGTATATGTGTGTGTGTGTGTGTGTGTGTGTGTGTGTGTGTGAGTCTATCTTTTTAAATTTTACCACATTCTGAAGCTGCTGTGTATAGTCATATGTATTTACCCTTCATGTATGCATTCAGAGGAAAAGATGTAAAACAATACAGGTAACTTTATAAGTAAATACTTATTGTACATGATAAACTATCTTTGTTATATTTTTTTCTTTTTATAAGTAAAACTGAATTTCAATGCCTTTAATACTGCCTTTTCTACACTTATTCAAATATGGCTGTTTTGTCCTTAAATAACATTCAATACCTTTCCACTATCCATTTCCTGAAGAATTTAAACTTTGGATCTCTTTCAAGTCTTTATATTGATGCATGGATTCAATAAGTCAAGAACTGGAAAGAATTGCTGGGAAGTCTTCTTGAACTTTTGAATTTTCTTACCAATACTGATATTACTAATTGTAATGGTTAAAGAAAGAATTGATAACTTATTCTTGGAAAAATAATCCTTCAAATGCACTTATTGAATTCACTATTCATCTCATCAATACTCAAATTTACAGATATATACATGCATGCTAGTTTATACTTAAATATGACTTTTTTTCCTAAACCTGTGTTTTAAGTTAGGAAAATAAATAGTTGGTGCACAAAAGAATGTCAGACATATGTTCAATTTATATATATATCAATTATTGACCTTGAATTTGAAATGTATTCACCGTCTAAAATTTGCAACAAACTTCTGTCTGATAATTCTTTGATATTTAAAGAATATCTGTTTTGTTTTTTTTGTTTTTTTCATGCTCTCTTTTTTTTTCTTTTTTACACACACCAAAGAAAAAAAAATTAAACCAACATGATTTTAATTTCTCATTGTGACTGTTATCCTATGCACCTAAGCAAGAAAAAACTTTTTCCTACTCCATATAAGTTTCAATCCCTCATCAACACTGTTATAACTCACTCCTAGCAGTTATAATATTATGTTTCAACTGACCCCAATAGAATTCCCCTGACTCACTTTAAGTTCTTTATTTCAGGCATCTTGCCTAGTTCATTTGTGTTACCAGGGGTGTCTCATTTACTCCACAACAAAGAGTTATCACTATTTACACTCAGACACATGACCTCATCTTTGTTACTATCACAATGTTTCAAGTATTGCATCCTCTGGTCTTCTTCAGGTATCTGTTGATTCTGATAACCTTCAGGGAATTTGGAATAGTTGGATCAGCCAATTGGTGCATAAAATATCCTAGTGCTAACAATATCATGTGGACATTTCCAAGATGATTTTATAGCAATTTAAGCATAGTCTTTTGGAATATTTTTTCAGTGGATGAAACATGATTACACTGTTATGTTTCATAAACCAGACAACAGTCTATATAGTGGTGTCACTTAGTAAAGGCAAAGAAATTCAGCACCCAAAAATTAGCAGGAAATGCCATGGCCATGGTTTTTTCGAATAAGTTATTTTGACAGGCTACCTTTAGAAAGGCCAAACACTTAATGAAAAATAATAATTAGTCTGCAGAATTAAAGAAGACATTGTAAGAAAAATTGTTAGGGAAACTGCAGAATGAAGTTCTCTTTTTTGCAGCAAAATGCACCTGCTCACAACACTGGCAAGACATTGATGGGGAATTTGTGCTTTCAAGGCATATTTCCCTCAACGAAATTTTCAAATGATTAAGAGATGATAGCAGCAATGAAGCAGCTTTTCAATGACCAAACATCAGAAGTTTGGGGGATATTTAGAGAATCCGTGTGTTGATAAAGTACATTGAACTGGATGGTGAATATATAGAAAAGCATGTATACGTCATGGTCATAGGTCATTCTATTTTCAGTTAGTGTGAGAAATTTTCAGCATTCCCTTACATGTATTTATGTTCCTACATTTGATTATATTAGGTTGGCCAGAAAGTCCTGACTCACTTAGGAAGTGGAAAGAAAACAACAAATCTCGATTGCTGTCTGATGGAATTTCCAAGAAGTACTGCATTTTGAGATTGTTCCACATGGTCACACCACCAACACTAAATTGTATTACCAACAGCTAGACCACATGTACAACAAACTAAAGGAGGAGTATCCTGCTTTGGTCAATCGAGACAATGTGAGGCCACACACTGCCAGGTTGATGAAGGAGAAGCTCAAACAAATGGACGTTGTTGAGATTCTTCTCCATCCACCATTTACTCCTGATGCTGCTTTGAGTGGCTATGGCTTATTCTGCCCAATGACACACTTCTAAGCCAGTGGACTGGTATCTGGGACAGATACGGATGCCAGCAGATCACTGGCAGAGGATTGTCAAAAAATGATGGACTTTATTTAATAAATGTTGGTGTTACTCAATAAAATTTTGTTGTTTTTTTTCTGCTTCCTAAGTGAGTCAGGACTTTTTGGCCAACCTAATAATATGACATTATATATGAAGACAATTTGGGAAATTTTCTAATTTGAAGTGTTACACAAAAGAATTGGCTACATCAGAAAAATAATTTTATTTCTACAAAATCTACATTTGCGAGTTGAAATCTGATTTACTTTATACATATGAATTCTTGATTTTTTAATGAGTAAATTATATTAATTTTTTATTAAAACAGGATATTCCAAATCAAAATTAAGAGCATAAAGGTTCTGGTGTCATACATGTGCACTGAGGATATTATTAAATCTAAAGTTCCTTTTATGTCTGTATATTCCTTTCTTTAAATTTTGAAGTTTCGCTGCTGTATTTTTGGGGACATTGTTTACATTCTCTTTTGGAAACTTCCACTTCTGATGGGAATCTTATAAAAATGTTAATTCCCTACTAAATCTAAATTCTTGGGCCAAATACAAAAATTTAGTTGGTAGGAGTAGAAAGGGAAAAGAGAATATGTGCTTCTCTTCTCGTTGGGATCAAAAGAGGCACAAATCACAAAACAAGACTCAACCATTGTGTAAAATTTTAAAGGAAAAACATTTATCTGTTTATATTTCTGAGATGAGGTATTATGTACACTATTTACATTATTTGGACTATTGGCCTCATCATTGTCACCATATTTATCACAACGTTTCGGCCATTGTACACTCTGGACTTCTTCAAGTGGTTGGAATATTGAACTGAACCCTTTATTTTGCTCACTGGGGTACACTGTTCTAGTTCCACATGCCATGTTGTATGGTTGCTGAGACATTAGGTTTATAATACCGAGAAATCCATGCACAGATGTCATCAAGGACACATGGCACAGTGGATAAAGGCGTTCGTTAGATCCAGAGACAGGACCCAAAGAGTGTAAGTTCGATACCTGGTTAAGGCAGCGGATGAGTTGGAGAGGGGAATAAACAGGAGATAAATGATAACTGACATCCATTAAACATGGCACATGGAACTAGAACAGTCTACTCCAGTGAGCGAAATATAGGGTTCAGTTCGACATTCCAACCATCTGAAGAAGGCTGGAGCATACAACGGCCGAAACGTTGTAATAAATATGGCAACAAAGATGAGGACAATAATCCGAAAAATCATTTGTTAGACCTGTAAGGGCAAAAAAGGTACAAATACAAAATTTGTGCAAAAATTTACTTTTGTGCAGGATTTCTGATAAAAAGGATTACCATCAAAAAATGGTAAAAAAGGTGGGGTTACATTTTGGGAAAAGACAAGGATTCAGAGACAAAAAGAGAAAACCTTTCAAGAAGGCAGAAAAACAAAGGTGCAAACACCTTTCAGAAAAAAATGAAAGTACCTACTTTAACTTGCTACATGAGCATCTCTTGAACATATAGTAATTTTAGAAAAGTCCCTTTTAAATTCACACTGTTCATACTTGGGAAAATTTCTTAGAATTCTTTGTGGTCTGTGTTATCCAGTCATAGGAAAAGTTTCAGTGTGAACTTCTCGGCACTCTGCAGCTAACTGATAACTGATACCTTCTCAGGTGTCTCTTCCTTAATGTCAAATGCCTTCTGCTCCTTGATGTTGACTTGCCTTGCCCCCCCTGGCTGTCAAAAGTCTTCTCACTGAACTGAGCTCTATTTATTCCATAAAAAAGACTCACGAGGCTTAAATTTGGGTTCTTACTAGAAATTGAGACCATGAATTGGTCAGTACATATGAAAAAATAATTTTTCATAACTTGAAATGGATCTTTCACAATTTTGGCAGCTTTTAACTGCTGAGCTGAAAAAGATATACAATGGTAACAATTATTTTACACAAACCGTGTTCACAAATATACTTCTCTCAAAAGAATGTGTACTAAAAACCAAGCTAGATAATTAAAGATTTTTTCAAGACTAACATTTTTAAAGTAATAAAAATAAAATTTTTATAATCTAGTTCTGTTTTACATTCATTAAAGGTTTTGATGATAATTTTGTGATATTTCTTATACTAAACTTAGCTAAATTTCTCTCTAATTCATTAGTTTTATAGAGTTTATATAGTTAATGAATAAATAGTTTACATCACTTATTCACTTTATTAGAAAGTCTGTTTACCTTAAATGCATTAGCCACCAGTAGATGACTAATCAACATGTTTTATTAGGCATAAACAATATAAAGGGTATTTCATTAAGATGGATTATAGATAAGAGTGTTTCATGAAGATGGATCAAAGTCAGCAGTAAATAAATCAGTGTTATTGGGGAAAATTTATTTATTTCTCTATTGGATCATGTTGTTTAAGTCATGGCAATTATATGTGAAATACAATATCACCCAAATATCTATCAAATCTGAAAGAAAAAGAAAAAAATAATAAGATGCTTAAATTTAATTCACATTTAAAATCTGTCCTAGTTATTGGAACAAACTTATATATATATATATATATATGATAAAAATAGTTTTAAGGTATGTTATATTTATCTGTAATAGTGCTCAATATCAGAGATAGAGCATATCTAAATATATATATATATATATATATATATATATATATATATGTATGTATGTATCAGTAAGAACACTGAATTAAATATCTTACTGTTCTTTCTTTTTACTATAATATATATATCAATAAGAACACTTAATTATATATTTTACTGTTCTTTCTTTTTACTATAATACATACATATATATATATATATATATATATATATATATATATATATATATATATATATATATATAATGGTGTGCAATGAGTGCTGGTGCTAATAAAACAGTGATTGATGTATAATAACAGCTAAAATTTATACTACTAATAAATATATGTTTGTTTTGGAAATATGGGAAATTGGTGTAGGAATTAGATTTTTGGTTGTAATCAGGCCCATTTGGGGGGGGGGTATTTTCCATGGATATAACCCGGTTTGTATTCATTAATGATCTCCTCTAGTTTCAGAAATCCTATTTCTATGTTACTTGCATTAATACATTTACTTTTTAAAATGCATTTTTGCATTGTCTTCATAGTTTCGTATGACATAAGAGTTGGTTTTGTCAGCAAGTTTAATTCTGCTGTTTTTATTTTGACATTTCTTTTGCTGTGTTTATTAATATCTTGGTTGCATATAAAGTGTGGACATAGATATCAACATTGTATGGTATGGTTAATTCATTGATGTTTATTGATATATAGAAGCAGTAAATTTGGCACAAGGCCTAAAATATGTAAAGGGAGAACTGGTTATCACTTGTTCTATCATTTCACCTAGTTTGTTACAATCACTGACTAATTTACTGAGACATTTTTTTCCTTTTTTACATTTCTCATTCATACTGTAGATATTATAATGCCACAAATTTTGCATGAAGCCTCATGTCACATACAGGCAATATTTTGAATTGGCAAATAATATTCAGTGGTTATTCACAATGCATATCTTGTTTTTCAAAAACATTTCTCTTATCTGAAACCCCACTGTCGAACCATGTCAGGAATAACAGTTAACTAGCCAAATATAATAGTGCAGGATTGTTGTTGTTGATGATGATGATTATGGTAATGGTGATGATGATGCTGATGATTATGGTAATGATGGTGGTGGTGATGATTATGGTAATTATTATGCTGATGCTGATGATTATGGTAATGATGATGATGCTGATGATTATGGTAATGATGATGATGATGATGATTATTATTATTATTATGGTGGTGATGATGATGATGATGATGATGAAGAAGAAGGGTGGCTCTCTTCAACTGAGTAAGGTGGGTGTTTGCTGCTTGCATGTGTCAAGTGAAAAGCCACTGACTCAGAGTGGTATTTGGACATTAGTGTGCCAAGAAGTCTTGCACCGTTTTAGTACCAAACGAAACCTGACATCATAGAGTGGGTCAATATCTGCCACTGGGAAATAGGCAGCATTTATGGGAAGGGAACTTGAAGAAACTGGTATAGACATCACCCAGACCTGGTTACAGAGATAGGACCTGTAACAGTTTGCACACAGACAGAACAATGAAAACTAATCACCCAGACATAATGATGATCAAAGACCACAAGAACAGAATATGCTTTTTACTGACATGACAGTCCCTGCAGAGTGTAATGTATCTTTGAAAATCTTTAAAAAAAAATATCAAAATACAAGTATCTTGAAGTGGAAATATAAAAAATGTGGCACATGAGGACATCCATAATTCCAGTTATACTTGGAGCCCTTGGACTGATTGGAAAAAGTTCTGATAAACTCAATGAAAGGATTCCAGATAGGCCATTCCTTAAAGAAATACAAAATATTGTACTCACAAGTACAGCTCACATATTACAAACAACTTTATCTATGTAAATTGCGTGTGATCTTAATTTTTTTTATTTTGTTTTTTTACAAAAAAAATTTATCTGGGAAAAATTTCATGAAGCCATTTCTAACCTTAGGTCTCTGGTTGGGACCCAGTAGAAAATGTGTATACAACAGAAATCCAAGAAAATAATAATAATAATAATAATAATAATAATAATAATAATGAAACACTTGCACAAATATGAACTGAATTACAAACAAAATGAAAAATAATTCAAAAGGCATCCTGCGTTTACTAGAGAATTGAGATTTCTGTCGTCTAATGGGGGAGGGGTTTGCAAATTAAACTAAGATAAAAATGGGCAAAAATAAATAGGCTGATGATCATACACTCCTTAGCTAATTTAAAGATTGGTAGACTAACTAAAAAATAAAACCTAAATTCTTATCACAAACTGAGATGATATTGAACAATTCAAAAGCTTAAAGTCCTCTTGCCTTACTGATATCCAAATACCACTCTGAGTCAGTGATTTTCACTTGACACATGCAAGCAGCAAACACCCACCTTTCTCTGCTGAAGAAAGCCACCTTTTTTCACCCTAATTGTGACTTTAAGCTGATGCTTATAAAACAAAATCATTTGGAAAGAGGGTAACTTTTCTCTATGAAATTCTTTCTGTCATGTTATTTAAATCCCAATGCTCAATGTCAAGTAAGAAAAGGAACACAGTTTACATGCTTGTCAAGTAGAAGTACTACATCGGTATGAACAGAACTAGCCTCTCAGACTAAGAAATGTGAACCCAGCATGTGAATCACATAGTCTTCAACTAGCTTATGTCACAGGTATACAAAGCTGCAGTGAAAGAAGGTTCATCTAATAGACACTTCTTCATCAACACAATAAATGGAGCATTTGTCTTGGGGCATATGATGGTCCTTCTCCTTGTCCAAAAGCACACTTCTTAAAACACAGAAAGACTTTCTTTCCAGTATTCACCATTATCATCTTCTTACATACACATTTTATTGAGGAAACTAATTCAGAGTATATGTTGTTGAATCTCAATTCTTGGCATACCTTAACTGCCTAGGGAAGGGTGGAAAATACAAATTTCCTGATGCATCATAGGAACCTTATCACTCCATAACATAAACAAGATTCTCACTAGTTTGGTGTATGGGACGGAAAGAACTGAGGAGAAAAACAATGGGGTAGAGATGTGAGAACGCATATTTCCAACCTTTTACGGAAGGATTGTTTTTTTTTCCAAAGAATTTATTTGGTATTACAAATTTCTTTTTGTTATAAAGGACAGTTTGGAGCAATTTTTCATTTTCAGATTTTTAAAAAGAATTTTTAATTTATCTAATTGGTTCAATTTATTAAATCTGTTTTCTTAAAAACAATTTTGTAAAGGTTATGTCTTCACTGTCTTACTTGTCTCACACTTACAAGCCTACAATCAAATACACATAAACATACATATAATAATAATAATAATAGCTGGCCACTCCTATTCAAGGATACCCATCTACTAGGACATCTAGCCAATCCCTATTGCAGGCTCTTGCTCAGGCACATTTATGTTTGTTAAACACCCACTGTGTGGTTTATACTGCAACTATGCTGAGCAGACCTGAGTTACAGATTCTGGGAGAGAATGTGTTACCTAGAATGATCAATAATCTGAACAACACCAGCACACTTAAACGCTCGGTCACAACGACTTGTGACTTCGTGCTTGCACAGATATCAATGCCCCTAGTGTTCTGTCTACCCAATTTCACTCACAAGGCTTGGGTCAACCCATGGTTTGATTTTCAGGCACTTTCTAAAGGTGCCGCATGCTGGGATCATCCCCACTCCAGACCAATAACATTAGGAAGTCTCCTTCCTGACAAATCGACCATGGTGAGATTCGAACCCAGGTCACATGGTCAGAAAGCAAACATTCTACCCACTCAGCAATGCACCCATAAAACATACATATACCTAAATAGATACACACATTTATATTTATCAATTTGGATGTTTTCCATTAAGCAATCAAATTTTACAGACATATGACAAGTTTGGTTCTTTGTAATTAATTCTGACTCTCTCTCTCTTTTCATATCTATCTATCTCTCTCTCTCTCTCTCTCTCTCTATATATATATATATATATATATATATATACATACATACATATATATATATATATATATATATATATATATATACTTTGTGTGCATATAAGGGAGAACTGAGTTCTCAGCACAACCAACTTAAGCAATATTGCCAAATGACATCAGAATTTTTTACAATGATTCTTGTTTGGGCCAAATGATTTTCAGCATCCCCTCTTTTTACCAAAAATACCAGAAAGTCATGAAGTCAATGCCTATTATCATGTAGGACCCCAACTCAACATGACATCAATTCCACAGATGGTCAATAACACATCAGCAATAGACCTGGAGAAATGAAAGTCATATTGCTTCTGTGAAAGAATGTCACTTGAAGCAAGATGCTTAATCAATTCAGCATTGATTAGAGCGTACATTGCCAAAAAGTGGTAAGAGACGAATAGAGATTTAATTCATGTATGAATTTTTTCACAGTTGCATGTGTGTTTGTGCTCAGTAGTCAGAGTAGAATGAACAAAACTCAAGGTTTGAAATAACTGTTCAACAGCTTTTATTTTTGATTAAAAGAGAGTTCAAAATAGTAGTATTTTGCAGGGAAAATGTGGGGTTTCCCAGTTAACAAACTTCTTAAGTAGTTGTTTTCTAGTGATAGTTCCCAAGAGAGTAACAAGAAATATGAGTGTGGAATTGCTAAGACAGGCCTCATCTTATGCAGCAGGGGTTGTGTATTTTTTTTTTTCTTTGGTAGATGTCTTGAAGGGTGATTACACTGCTGGTTCCCACAGGAGGAACAAGAAATCTGACGTCAAGCTGCCAGGACAGGCTTCATCTTCAGCAGCAAGGGTTGTGTGTAGCCTTTGAAGCTGGGCTTGAATGTTGCAACTGCTGAAAAGCAAAAGTGGAAAAGAGTGGACTTTGAATATATACTGAAATGAAAAATAGAAAAAAGAGCTGGCCATGAGGTAGAGGACGCTGAAAAGGGAGATGGAAAAGAGCATTTTTATGTGTTCTGGGACATCCAGTTGTACTTTGTTGATTATTTCTATTGCTACTACTGTTGAATTGAGCAAATTAAGGAAGCCCCCACATGCCACAATAGCCAACAATTGAGATAGTTTCTATATTCATGAGGCCAGATGGTTCCCCAGAGTTCTTAAAGACAATAATGACAGCAGAGAACTTCCAACAACTAGGAAAGTTCTATATTTGGTAAAAGGTTGCAAATCTTGTAATAACAAAAAAAAAACAAATAAAAATATTGGTCCCACTTTAATTAGACAGCTGACTAAGTACTTGAGTGATCTTAGTTCAATAAGGAAGCATGATTTCATAATATCTTTTGGAAAGTGAACTAGGAAGGAATAGCTGTAATTTGAGACATATACTATTTGCTTTGAACACTGTATGAATTACAAGAGATATTAAATGACCTTGTGACGATCTATATCACACACACATACATACATACACAAATTCAAATCACATACAACAAGAATTCATTGGTTAATAAATCACCACTACATTATTATAGACAATTTACAAATTGCAGCAATGCGACAATTTTGTAATCACTCTATTTTCATGTAGTCAATTTTGTGCACTTTTGGGAGAAATGGATCCCAGAAGCTTTCTTGAGTCTCCCCAAAACTCGCTCACTGATTGGTTAATGCCAACCAATGCACGTGAAGAATAACTCTTCCCACGCAGCGATTCGGAGCCTATGGTCACCTATATAAGCAAGAAATATTCTTAGATAATTAGTGAGATTTCAGCTGCCAAACAAATCCACGACAGTTGAAACCATGCGCCAATCTTCTCACTCACAACACCACTCACATGCTGAACATTCCTTCCATTCACATAATCTTTTCTTACACAGCAAAACTGTTGAGAACATTTATTACAAGAAACTATCATGAACTTTCTTTCAGTGAACTTTGGAATACAAAATAATAGTTAAAGAGAGACAACTCTTGTTTTATTCAACCTTTTTTCCTATTCAATGCTTGCCTTCTTTCACATCTTTGTTTGATATTGTACATCTTGTTAAATACATATTTTATGTCTAATGATGTCTTTTGCTTATCCTTTTTCACGTCAGTTTTGTTTCCTGATCTAAAGTTAAATTAATGTGGTGAAGTCTGCCGCAGCCTGAATAAGGAAGGTTTCAAATTAGGTTTAAAAATGAACAGAAATAAACATATGCAATGTTCAATTCTAATAATTTTGAAAAGTTCATTAGAACAGAGGATGAAGAAGTAGAAATTGTCTAGGAATACATCTATTTCTGGCAGGTTATAAGAATAACATCATTTAAGAAATAGGAAAACTTTATTTATTCCGAAAAGATATTAAAATAATCTACAATATTTACTGGGAGCTAAACACCTACATACACACAGAAAATGAACTGAGTAAATATATATTTACTCATTTTAAAAAAATTAAAAAGGCATAATGCAAAGATGTGTCTTCTTGCTAGATTTATTTGACCTAAACAGCAAGGAAATCTTAAGACAACTAGAAATCCCACTAAGATTTATTATTAGCAACCATCTTAACAACACATGATATGCAGTTGCTACCATGTTGATTATTGACACAGAAAGAAAAATGCAAGAACTTCTAGACAAGTTAGTAAAAAAAGTGGGAAGAAAGGACTATGAACTGTAAGAATATGGAATGCACAGCTGTTAAAGTAGCAGACCAAGATCTGAGCTATGAATTGCAAAAATGTTAAAGTCAAGCCAGTAACAGAAGTTTAAATAACTGAGAAGTGTTTTAACTGATGACAGAGAATGAAATCAAAAGTGTATTAGAATAGATGCTTTCTAAAAGCTAAAACAAAATATTAAGAAACAGGAGAATTTAATTAGAAACAAAGGAAAGGGTTTTGAACTGCTATGTAATATCAGTCCTCCTGTATAGCAATGAATTATGGACAATTTCCTCACAGCTAATGAGGCAACAGAAATGTGGTTCTATTGATCTATGGATGGAACATGTAATCAATGAGGAAGTTTTAAGGAAAATGGAAACAGAAAGGACAATTATACCTCGAATCAACAAGAGACAAACATCAGAAATGTGTTTCCACAGAAGAAGGCTGAGAATACCATGGATGGAGAATGTGAGCAATGAGGAAGTTTTAAGGAAAATGGAAACAGAAAGGACAATAATACCTCGAATCAAAAAGAGACAAGCATCAGAGATGTGTTTCTACAGATGAAGGCTGAGAATACCATGGATGGAGAATGTGAGCAATGAGGAAGTTTTAAGGAGAATGGAAACACAAAGGACACATATACTTAGAATCAGAAAGAGACAAGCATCAAAGATGTGTTTCCGCAGAAGAAGGCGGAGAATACCATGGATGGAGAATGTGAGGAATGAGGAAGTTTTAAGGAGAATGGAAACAGAAAGGACAATTATACTTAGAACCACAAAGAGACAAGCATCAGAGATGTGTTTCCGCAGAAGAAGGCGGAGAATACCATGGATGGAGAATGTGAGGAATGAGCAAGTTTTAAGGAGAATGGAAACAAAAAGGACAATTATACTTAGAATAAGAAAGAGACACTTGAAACTTCTAAGACAAATAATGAGGAAAAAAAGCTTGGAAAATGTGACTCCCATAGGACAACTGTAGGCCAAAGGGACAGAGGTATGCAGAAAGTAAGTTATCTAATGAGGTTATGTAAATGGTTATCAGAACAGAGTGGGAGGGGTAATAAAAAGATAAACATTGGTAAGATCTACAAAGAATAAGAAATTGTGGAAGTTCATGATCGGCCTCATCCTGAAGGGACACGCCTTATCAACAAAGAAGATGAAAATGAAATAAAATGATTTTAACAAAAGCTTGTAAGGCTATGAACAAAATAGATATAATGACAAACACTTTGCCATTATACTTAAGAAGTAAAGTGTATAAGTAATGTGTAATGCGAACTATAGTGTATGACTCCAAGACATGAAAAACGTAATAACAAGAAACTTTAGAATACCTAAGGTGTTATGGAAAAGACATGCTCGAGATAAGACTAAGATGTAAAAAGAGGTCAACAGGGATGAGAAAATAGATAAACATATTACAGAAAGGATTGAGCAACATGAATGGAAAACAGATCACATACCATAAGAAAGGATAAACGATGAAGCAAAAGATTGGTTAAATGTTACCCAATAAGAAACAATAACAGTTTCTTCTCTCTCTTTCCAAGTGTTTCTTTTTGCTCTATCTCCCTCCCAAATGTTCATTTTTTTTGCCGCTATTTTCCAAATGTTTCTTTTTCTCTCTCTTCATATGGTTCTTTTTTCTCTCTATTTTACAACTGTTTCTTTTTTTCCTCTCTCTTTCACATTTCTTTTTTCTCTCTTTTCCACATTTTTCTTTTTCTATATCTCTCTCTCTTTCAACTGTTTCTCTCTCTCTCTCTCTTTCTCTCTTTCTCTCTCTCTCTCTCTCTCTTTCTCTGTCTGGATTAATTGATATCATGCTATATTTTAACAGTATTGTACAAGTGATTAAGTCATATTGCAGCAAATATCAGAATTGAATTCTCTTAGACTGTTTACAATTCAAGACAGTCAGGTAATATAATAATCAATTTTCTTTGTGATAAATTGATGCTGTCAAACTAATTTTATCATTGCTAGAATCTAATTTGAATGTGTGCATAGCATAGTGGTTATCAGCACAGATAGTAAGATTGGCATACTGAGTTCAAATTCCAGCTGAGGTTTTTGCATTTGCTTTCACACAAATACCCATCTCTTCTCTCGCTCTCTCTCTCTCTCTCTCTCTCTCTCTCTCTGACTAGGGGTTAATAGCAGGACAGGATGGGCTCTCTAGCTTTGGCTAGTAACCAGTCTAGGAGAAGGACAAATTGGAATTCAAAATTTGTGGCTGTGGTACTAGCAAATATATCCCTTGTAAACCAACTTGTTATGGAAACAAGAACAGCAAAACCTAGGATGGTGAGGCTGTGGCCATATGCTCTATAGAGTAGTCTACAGGGTAAGTGATTGATAAGCTAATTCTAGGCTTAATAATTTGGGTTTAATATTCAATCAACATTTCTGTTTACTTCAGATAAAATCAGATCATTATTTAACACAACTGGATGATATATTTGTTGTTTCTCATTGTCATCTCCTTGGTTTTGTATTCAGAGTGGTCCTTCTCTGAGACTGGCTACCACCCAAGGCTACTGGTATCTAATCCAGACTTGGATGGAGAAGAGATGGGTTCATAACTTTTCCAAGGGCATTAGTGGAAAATTGAATGCAATGGATTAAGTAGGAATTTTAATATGGCTCACCAATTACCCTTTCCAGCTTAGTCACATACTAGCTTGAGGTCTTTATTACTATGCTTGAGGCTAACGGGGGTTAATACCACATCACATCAGATAATGGGTGAGCTATGGAAGAAGGGAATATTTTCATTTTGTATTTCCCCCATTATGGGTCTTATTATAGCCATGTTATAATAATACATTATTTCATGGATGAAACAGAATAGCTGAAAAAAAAAGGAATGACAAATATGCTTTTTTCACAGAGTTTTATACCACTATATCATACACAAAATTATATGCACATATTTACATTTTCCCCATGCAGAGAAACTATAACACATGTATGCAACAAGAAGCAGTGTAAAAATATTATGAAAAGAGAGTGTCTTAGTTCTAATAATTTCCAATGAGAATTTGATCTGCTGGAGGATTCTTCTGTGTTTCTGGAGAAGCTATATTTATGATTCCCAAAGGAGATAAGAGCAGGCTGTATTTATCTGCTATGTCACTAGCAAAACCAGAAATTGTGAATCCTGGGTTTTTCCCAACATGAGGACTATGAGCTGAGGATAGTTTCTATATCTGGTAAAGATATATTCCCAAAGAAAAACAGCACCATGGGCCTGTAAGCTGCCCACACTGCAGCTGGCCCATACTAACAAAACACCTGCTCAGTTTGACTACAGGAAACTGACTATTTTCATCACTCTATGAAGTGACAGCATTAAGCAGTCATTATGTGACCCACATGATTTCATCTCAACTTTTGTATCCCTAGACATTTTGGAATTGTGAAAATATTGTTCAAATTTTTAACATTGCCGATATTACATATTTTACACCATGCTATTTCATGAAATAGGATATTTATATATAGATATAAAATTCTAAGAATGCAAATAAGTATATAATATTAATATAGAAAGATTTCTTGCAAACACACACACATATATATTCATTTTTGTATAAACTCAGGAACAGTATATAAATGCATATATGAAATTATAAATAAATAACAAAGATTAATCATTAATCATTTAGGTTAATGACTAATCTTAGTGTTGGGCAAATCAACTCGATCACACACTGCAGCCTTGAAAAGAAATCAGAGGAAGAAAATGAGAAGAAAAAAGACGTTTTTCCTTTTGGCTCAGTTGTTTCTCTTTCTGCTAATCAATGATGAAGACCAGTAATAATGGCTCAAACTCATTAATTCATTGCTAATACATCAGCTTCCTTTTGATCTTGATAAACCAGTCTTCTGAGAAAACTGCAGGAAAAATTTGGATTTGAACCAATAAATATTGCAGCAGAAGATTTATACCAAATACAATAACTGGTCATACAAGTTAATAAGGATCAACAGGGTAAAAGTGAAAGAAATTTTTTCGTTGTTGTCTTTTTTTTTTTAATGTAGACATGTTATTCATGTCTTAACTTCATTATTTTTCTAATACCAGCACATCAAAGCTTATATATTAGGGTGTTCAGAAAGTAATTGTATTTTATCAGAAAGGAGAAAGAAAATGGAAGTTAAATTCCTTTAAATAATATTTAATCATTTTCATTTATGACAACTGCAGCCCAAAAAGAAGGTAGATTTTAAATTCCACATTTAAAGAAATCTAAGGTTTTCCCTAAAAAAAGACTATTTTCAACATATTCTTTGTTTCTGAATGTTCTTCCACTTATGAAATGTTCTAGTGATCAAAAGAAACGTAAATCTGCTAAAATGCAGTAACCATGAAAGATATGGAAGACCTGTTCAAGCTAGCAATCTCATTTTTTCTTGTGTTTGTTTTGCAGAGTGTGCTATTGAAGGAGAATAACATCATTTTTTTTTCTACCAAAGCAAAATACTTATGTTCTTATTTCCCTGATCAAGTTACTAACAATAGATTTCTGCAGTGACTTTCCTTTCATATTCACTTAACTCGTAATAGACACATTTCATATTCCACCAGACACACTGCAAGTGAATAGAAGCCTGGTTTTGGTGTTAGTAGTGGCTTCTCATTTTGTGATAATCACTGTTTTGTTTTTTCTGTTAAAATGCAGAACACATTTTTCATCACATGTAACAATGCAATGCAAAAATGAAAAGCACACTTTTCATTAAAAGATTGCTGTATGTTCTAACCTAGGGAAGGTTACTGAATAGAATAATCAAATGCAAGTTGGTAAGGAACAATAATACTTAGGACAAGAACAGCACATATAAGATTCTCCAGTGGCACATAGAAGAAGTAGTCAACTGCTAGAAGTGAGTCAAGCAGATTGGACAATGAATCTCCAACTGCAGGATATCTACCAATCACTCCATGCAGTCAGATGTGGCACAAGGCTGAATTTAATGTGGGGTATCTGAGCCCATAGGCTCAGCCAAAAATTCCCCATAGACCCTGTATAAAATGGGGCTGGATAGCTGTTAAGACAAGACTCTGCCCTTCAACATTGCTTTGTCTGGGGATCCTATCTGCCTGGAGGCAGAGAGTTTGACCAGCACAGCTGAAGACGAATCTCCAACTGCAGACCAACATACAGTATTTACTACTGTATTTATGTGAATGGGGACACACCCATTATCATCCGTAGGTATGCTACAACACTGCAAATAGTGGAATGTTAGGTGTAAGAGCAGATACAAAATCCAAAAGAAGAGAATAGTATTAGCAACAGCAATTTTATGTTCAAAGTGACAAGGCTTGAAAACAAAAACTTACAAAGAAGAAATTGGCAGATCATAAATACAGCTCAAGGATTCAACCACTTTTAACCAGCAGGGGTGGCAAGCCTTCTGCTGCTGATTTAAATGCAATTAATTTCAATGTTGATCTAACATTAGGTTTGGTTTGCAAATGAAAATTCATGGGGAACTCAAATTCCTTCTTTGCAAATTTTACAATTAAACTCTGAATATAAATGACACAATAAATGAGGAGAGAAGAGATGATAAAGAATTTCAACATGGAATTTTCATACCATTCCACATTAGATGGTTTACTCATAATCCATAGTGGTGGAAATTACTTTATATATATATATATATATACATATATATATATATATATATATATATTCTTCGGCAGAATTGAGTCACTGTCAGTCACTGTGTGTTTATCTAAAATCTAAAAATAGACATGCTAAAATCCACCTTCATTCCCGCCGTGCGCCGACGGCTTAGTGGGAGAAGTTCCGACTGACGCAAATTCAGTCAGGTTTCGATCCTAGCTAGAGGCAACTGGACGTCTAGCCACACTGATGAACTGTGAAACAGTGAAACAGTCTGTCTGTGGATGACAAAAATATATATATATATATATACATATATATATATATATATATTTTTTTTTTTGGTGGTTTTCATTCAACTACACACATTGCATATATATATATATATATATATATATATATATATATATATATATATATATATATATGCAATGTGTGTAGTTGAATGAAAACCAACAAGATTTCATTGTAACATTTTAAACATATACAGAGGGTGATGGATAAATTGTCGTGAAAATAACACTGACATCTCATTTTAACAGATATTTACCAAAATTACAATTAAAGTTTTCTGAGTTGCCATACCATGATAATCACCATTAAACTCATCCAACTCTTTCTGAATCTTCTGCATTGTTCTCAGACTGACACCCAAACACTCTAAAATGTTCAGTTGGAGCTTCCAAAATTTTGATGGAGTGAATTTCATCATGGTGATCTTTATCTCACAGATGATGCCTAACAGACCTACTATACTGTGCAGGTGCAAAATTAAAAATATAAAATGGTAACAGTTTACCCATCACACCCTGTATAATAAGATATATGATGATCAAAATTCTACAATAATTATATGTGCATGATACTATTATGATGGTCTCAACACTGAAGGTTTTAATTGTGTTATAAAAACATTAATATTGATGACATCACTATTCTAGATTAAACACATGGTTTTATAATTCAAATTTCAAAGAGGAATGTCTTGATGGAAAAGAAACAAACTCGTTCTTCATAACTGATAACCTTGAAAGATTTAAAATGTTTGAATTGGATGCAATGAACCATTCTTATTCTCACTAGAACCAAAGATAAAAATTCTTGGAAGAAAATATGATTATTATTAAAATTAACAAAACTCTTCTAATTGGTCTTTTTCAATAAAATAAGAGAAAAACTGCTTCCTAAATATATATATATATATATATATATATATATATATATATATATACTTGTATAAATTTTAAAATTGAAAAATTTACTTGCTGTAAATTGTAGATTAATATCCATTTTTTAAAATTATTTTTCTCCCGACTATGCAGTTTTATGGCCTATGTACACTCCTCAAGGGTTAAAATTTTTATTATCTTTATATTGAGTTTGATGTAATTAATTTATGTAAAACTATTTCCAGAATTACCGGTCTCTGTCTGTTGATTGAACCAGTAAACAACAGAACTAACAGACTTTGCTCGCTACACACGGACATTTTGAGTTCCAGCCAAACACTACCATTTCTGCAGATTTTGTCCATTAAATCTGGTGTCCATTGGGTCCAGGACCATTATTCTGAGGTTTTACTGTATATGCACACGCACACACACACACACACACACACACACACACACACACACACACACACACATATATATATATATATATATATATATATATAAATTCAATTAATTTATATAATTATATATAATTTGTATATTTAATATATATATATATATATATATATATATATATATATATATATATATATATATATATATATAAAAGAAAGTATTTTTATAAATCCCATATGGGTAAAAATATATAGGAAAAAGAAGTTCTAAAGTTACTCTAAATAAATATTCGTAAAGACTTCAGATGCATTTTCATCTTCTTTTCCCCGTGTGTGTGTTTGTGTGTGTGTGAGTGTGTGTGAGAGAGAGAGAGAGAGAGAGAGAATTTTCAAATATAATTAAAAATATATCTCTAAAAGGACAATATGAATAAAAATTTATCTGACCCAGCAAATTTAGTCCTCTGATGGACTTTATCAAGGTAAATGTAAGGGCTTTATTTTGCAACAATTATTTATAAACAAAAGTAAAAGTGGTGTTAGTTTTTCAACATTTTTAAGAACACTGATGCACATTCATTAGGCGAACTGAAAAGTCTCCATAAATTATAGAGGGGATGTTAAGTGATGCGATTTAATGACTCAATGTGGTTTCATTTCTTTTTCTCTATTTATGTATTATAAATAATAGAAGGGTACGAATTTAATTGCTTTCTTTTAATTTTTAACATTTTTATAGACAGATATGTTGGCTTTATAGACAGATATGTTGGCTTTATAGACAGATATGTTGGCTTTATAGACAGATATGTTGGCTTGGGAAAGGTGTATTTCTTTTAGAAATGGAGATATTGGAAAAAAAATCCAGGGCATAGATTTATATTTTGGTAAGTGTTAATAGCAGCACACTCAAGAATTTTCCTTCTAATTAGGTTACTTTCTCTTTCAATAAGTGTGGCATTTATTTTTAGATCAAAGTTGCGGTTAAATTTATTTATATGTATAACTAATGCATTTGGTAAATTGTTGATCACTTTTGTGTTCATAGATACATTTTTTAAATTTCTGCAAATTTCCCCAACATATTGTGAGGAATAGTTCTGGTAATTTATTTTATATATCCCTGCTTCAGAATTATTATTGTTATGGGTATTTTTGGTTCAGATCATAAGTTTTCGGTGTGGTGATAATTATTTTCATGTTGTTTTGAATAGTGGATATTACAGACTTGGTAGTTAATGTTATGTGTCTATTTTTATCTAGTTTAGTGTCATTGTTATTGTTCTTAATAATGTTATCTTTTTTGTGGTTGTATATTTTGTATGCTTTTCTCTTAGGCTTGTGGATGAAATAAGGAGGATATTGGAGGCTTTTGAGGTTTTTGAAAGTGTGTTCTAAACATACTTCTTCTTTGAGTAAGTATTGGAACCTGCAGATTCTTAGTGCTCTTAAATAGAATCCTTTAATTATTGTAGATTTTATCTTGTTACAGTGGTGGAAATATATATATATATATATATATATTAAATAAAAACAGACCACTTTAAGGTTCCATGTAATAAATTATTTCACCACATCACTTTTAAAGGACCGCGGATCATCAGACTTTACTTCCAAAGGTTGAAACGAAAAATCAAAAGAAATTTACACATTTTTGACGGGCAGTGTTAAGTATATATATGTAAATTAATGAAGTGAGAAAGTGAGGGGGAAGAGAGACATGATTACCTAGTTTTTCATAAACTATATATATATATATATACATACATATATATATATATATGTATATATATATATATATATATATATATATATATATATATATATATATATATATATATGTATATGAATCATTCAAAAAGCTCTAAGCCTCACCCAGAAGAATTTAGAAAAACAAGACAGTTTTTCACTATTTTTCAATATTGTTCCCTTTTACGTCAATGCATTTGGTCCCATACTTAAGCATTGTAATCGCATTACAGAAGAAGGTGGTATCCTGGTCCCCCCAAAAACTCCTCAACAGCATATATGCTCTCATCCTTGTTTCCAAAATGGCGACCATGCAGATGTGATTTGAGTTTAGGAAACATGAAGAAGTCAGACGGAGCTAAATCTGGTGTGTAAGCGGGATGGGGTAGCAATTCAAAGCCACAGTTGGCTACTTCATCTACTGCAACCTGAGCAGTGTGAACATGTGCATTATCCTGTAGCAAGATCACACCTATCCTCAATTTCCGTCTGTGTTTTGACTCCCATTAGTAGTTTTTCTCCCTTCCCCCTATAGTCTATCATGCTCTTCCCGAACTCACGATATAAGCTAACATCTTCTTATGGTGCATGGTTGACTCCATTTTGCAGCCTTATTTGTTAAACACAGAACAGTGTTGGTTGCGTCTGGCTCTGGAATGACAAGGGACTGATGCTCCTCTTAAGAACATAATTGGGGACAAAGAAATAAGTAACTAAGAATATGCCAGAATGACTCTACACACAGCCAGTGGTGCACAAATGGATGTGTGGGTCAGTGCAAGTTCTCTTGCTACAGGAGTTTAGTTGGAGGTTGACAGAAGCATTGTAGAGGGTGCAACCTGTGAATGATGCACAATGTATCAATCTAGCAGAATTAAATGCTATCTTGAAGGGTGGCAATTTAACACTACAGTAGGACACAATGGGGCTGTATCTTTTCACAGACTTCATGTGTGTGCACCAGTAGGTAAGGGTCATGCTCACTGGTAAAAACAGAACACAAAATAAGGCAGCAAGTGAGATACTGATCCAGAGATATTTGAATATTCTTGAAAAGTTGATCCAAGAGTACAAGTTATAGATCACCGTAACTTTAGTGAGGTCAAGTCAGAATCAAGTAGATAAGCTCACAAGAGTTCAACAATGATGATATGATCTGATAAAGAAAGTTGACCTATATGGATTTTGATGCTGAACAAAATCTCTCCAGACCACATAAGTGCCATACATTGCCAGAGTGGACATCCTGACTTCAGGCAGATGCTGTATTTTGTGAGACAAGTTCACTCTTTGACATCCAAATTGTCCATCAGGGTAGTGATCAGAAAATGCAAAGAATGCCAATTGATTGACCCGACCTCAAGTCATTGGCCATAAAGCAACTTAAGTGTGACTGGAATCTGGACCCACATGGGAATGGATATCACCCAATACAGTGGACAATACTACCTTACATTGATTGACTGTGGTCCCAGTTGACTTGCGATATGGCAACGTCTGCCTCAACAAGATTCAAGAAACCATTTTTTTTAACAAAGCCCACCATCAGAAATCATAACCAACAATGACACAGCATTTCACAGTAAGTCCTTTAAAGATTTCTTGGATGACTGGGGGGGGGGGACCCAACTTCATTTCCATTGTGCATATGTTCCTGCAGAACACAGCATAGTGGAAAGATCTCATTGGAGCATAAAGAGAACTGCATCAAGAAAATGCAGTTTAATAATGGAGGCAATGTAATGGCATAATATCTCGCCAAAAAATGGCACATTGTCCACTGCTGCACTTGCCAATATGATTCACCATTACCAACTTACTGTGAAGGAAATTAGTATAACATCCCCACCCAATGATCATAAGGATCACTTCATGTACAAAGTTAGGAACAGAGTGTGGGTGAAAGCTCCTCATGGCTGGTCTGCTTTCAGGTATCAACTTGGTCACATGACAGAAATTGTTATTCCACAAACAACAGTGATCAATGAGATGCTTCAGCATCTAGACTCTGGTTCATCAATGTGTGATTCTGATGATGATTTATCATCTGAAAGTGATCGCATAATTGAACTCTATGAATTCTGTTGTAGCATACCTACAGACAATAATGGGTCTGTCCTCATTCACGTAAATACAGTAGTAAATACTGTATGTTAGTCTGTAGTTGGAGATTCATTATGGAATTCATTCTTCTAGCATTTGACTACTACTTCTACACACCACTGGCAAATCTTATATGTGTTGTTTTTGTCCTAAATATTGTTGTTCATTTCCAACCATCATTTGATTATTCTAGTCAGTTACAGACGTGGAGATTCTGGAAACTCCGGATATGCCTGATGTCTCTGTCAGAAGATGACTTGCCAACACACAGAATGGAGATGGTCACTTTACGACAAAGCACCAGGGTTAAAAAGACTCGGATTCAATGTTTTTTTTTTGTTTGTTTTTTTTTTTGTTTTTGTTTTTTTTTGTATTTGTGAATTTCCGTTTTTTACTTTTGTTACCCGCCACTCCCCACCCCTCCTACTTTAGAAGGAACCGGTGTAACGTAAGTGGTAATCTCATTTTTTTTAAATATAGGTCAACGGGACTTATACTAAGTTAAAACTTACTGTTATTGTTAAAACTCAGTGTACACGTACATTGGTATGTCATTCCTATCGCCCTGTACTCTCAACTCTTGTAAGCCCTGCGGCTACCCCGCCTACATCCCCCTCTATTGTTCTGTCTTGTCTCCATTGAATTTTGTTATACGTAATAGGAGTAGGTAGGCTTTCCTACCGCCCGGTCTACACTCCTCCCCCCTCTATTGGACATGGTTAGAGGCCCAAACCTTGTTCCGTGTCTAGGAAGGGGTTTCCAGATCTCTCTCTCTCTCTCTCTCTGGCCTCTGTGCTGGTGCTGCGGTGTTTCACCCGTGATGCGTGTAGTCTGTGGCATTGCCTGTTCATTCTGAGGGTACACGGTTGACAGTTCCCTGGTTGCTGTTTCCGACTGGTATTTAGGAGCCCTAACTCTTGCGTAGCGTCTTGAGCGGCCGCTCTGATCAACAGTTGCATAATATCGGGGTGTCTGTAGTGCCATGTCGCACATGGATAGGTGTCCCTGCATTCACCTCCGGTGGGCAACCATGAGGCCACATTATGATTCAGGCTGTGTCAAACCCCCTCTCTGCCCGCGTCATAGGTGTTAACTGTCGGCTTCCTGTAACTCAGGCCTTCTCCCTTTCCAACACCAATCTCCAACCATGAATTACAAAAACCAGAAATATAAACCTAAACCAGCCTTCCAAAAATCACCCAAACCGTTAAATATCTCCTTCACCAACATCCGTGGCATCAGAACCAACTTCTGCAGCGTTGAGTCCTTCCTAATTGCTAATCGCCCGGATATACTGGCCCTGTGAGAGACCAATCTTCACTCCGCTATCTCCTCCTCTGATCTCTCGATCCCTGGATACCTTCCTCTCCTCAGAAAGACTCTCTAATACACATGCATGGCCTGGGGATTTATGTCAAGGACCATCTCCCTCTAGCTAGAGAGTCCTCCCTCGAATCGCCGGATCAATCGTTCTTGTGTCTCCGGCTCTCTCTTCTCAATGCCGTTAGCTATCTTTTCTTCCTATACCACTCTCCATCCTCTCAGGACTGTGGGATACTTGATGTCATTTCTGATAGCATAGATAGGGCCCTCTCTGCCCATCCGTACGCTCACATATTTGTATTTGGCGACTTTAACGCCCATCACAGCCAGTGGCTTAAGAATGCTACTACCGACCTCGCAGGCGTTCATACTCTCAACTTTTCAGTCTCTCAATCCCTTACTCAGTTAATCGATTTCCCCACGCGTTTTGCCTACAACCGTGACGATAAGGCCTCACTCCTCGACCTGTGTTTTACCTCCATCCCTGAGTCTTGTAGTGCCACGCAACTCTGTCCTATCGGTAACTCCGATCATGCTGTTGTGTCCATTAGCATCTCCTTCAGCCCCACACCCTGCAAAGAGCCTCCTACCACCAGAACCACATTCTACTACCAACGGGCTGACTGGGACGCATTTCGTGACTTCCTCCGCGATGTCCCCTGGGATGCTGTATTTAAGCTCCCCACTCATGAGTGTGCTTCTGAGTTCTCTTCCTGGGTTAAAGCCGGTATCGAAGCCTTCATCCCCTCCAGGAAATTCAAGGTCAAACCTCGCTCCTCCCCCTGGTTCACAGCTGCTTGCTCAGCCGCCATTGCCCATAGGAACCACTTCTTCCACCGTTTTCGAAGTGATATGTCCGACTCCAATAGACGTCTATTTACCTCTGCCCGTAACGAGTGTAAGCGTATCCTCGACGATGCCAAGTCACTATTTGCTGCTCGGATGAAGGAACGTATTGCATCCCACAAATTTGGCTCCAGAGATTATTGGCGCCTCTGCAAGAGTGTCCTGAACAATAACAAACCCTCCATTCCTCCCCTATTCAATCAGTTTGAGGTCTTGACCACCTCTGCTGACAAAGCCGAATGCTTCGCTCGGAAGTTCTCTTCTAATTCTACACTAGATTCTTCCAGGGTGCCCTTGCCTGATTTCCCTCCCAGAACTGATGCCCTCCTGGACGGATTGCACATAACCCCATCGTCGGTATTGGGCATTATTTCTAACTTAGATCTCCACAAGGCTACTGGTGGTGACGGAATACCAGCCATTGTCCTAAAGAAATGCGCACCTGAACTGGCGCCTGCCCTCTCTAAATTGTACAACCGCTGCCTCAAGGAGTCCTGTTTTCCTGACTGCTGGAAGTCCTCAACTATTGTTCCTGTCTACAAGAACACTGGTGACCCCTCCGACCCTTCCAATTACCGTCCTATCAGTCTCCTACCCCTCTTCGGCAAAGTCTTCGAGGCCATTATCAACTCCGAAGTGATTAATTACCTGATATCCCACGATCTGCTCTCAGACAAGCAGTATGGTTTCCGCTTTGCCCGATCTACTGCCGATGTGCTTACGGCCATCACTGAATTTGTCTGCCAAGCTATCCATAACAACGGTGAAGCTCGTGCCGTGGCCCTTGACATCTCCAAAGCATTCGATAGAGTCTGGCATGCCGGCCTTCTCCGCAAGCTCCAGGGTTATGGTATCACAGGTCGATTGTTTGACCTAATACAATCGTTCCTGTCAAACCGGGATTTGAAAGTTGTTCTTAGTGGATCCATCTCCAGATCCTATCCCACTAATGCAGGTGTTCCTCAAGGCTCCATCCTAGGCGCTACTCTGTTCCTCATATTTATAAATGACCTTCCTGACGCCATTGACTCCCAAGTCAGCATCTACGCTGACGACACCACTATTTACTCCTGCCTCAAACGCAAATCTACTGAGGTGGAAAAAGCTAATCTGGCAGCCCAAATTGAAAAGGACCTCCAATCAGTTGTGCTATGGGGTGAGAAATGGATGGTTAACTTTAACGTGTCTAAAACAAAACTGCTCTCCATCAACCACCACAAGGTTCCATCCCTACATCCCATTAGAATGTCTGATGACCATCTTTTCGAGAGCCCCTCCCTACGGCTGCTCGGTCTCACGCTGTCTGCTGATCTGAGATGGAATAAATACATTGAGTCAGTTGCATCAGCCACCGCAAAGAAAGTTGGTTCTCTGTGCCGAGCCAGGAAATTTTTCTCCCCTGAATCAATCCTTCAAGTCTATAAATCGACCATTCGCCCATGCATGGAGTATTGCTGCCATATATGGTCTGGAGCCCCTGCTGTTTACCTCGGGGTTCTTGATAAGATCCAGAGACGGACAGGCAATGTGATTGGCCCTGATCTGTCATCTCGTCTGCAGTCGCTCTCTCACAGACGCGATGTTGCCTCGCTCTGCCTTTTTTACAAATACTTCCACGGTAATTGCTCTGAGGAGTTGCGTTCGCTTGTCCCCAGGCCTCGTGAATTTAAACGCCCCACCAGGCTGGCATCCCGCTCCCACCCCTACACCGTGGAAACTGTTAGGTGTAGACGTCTCTTCTACTCCAATAGCTTCATGTCTCGCACATCCCGCCTATGGAACTCCCTTCCCTACTACTGTTTCCCTGACAAATACAATCTCCAAAGGTTTAAGTGTAGCGTCAATCGACATCTCCAGTTGCCTTGATCTATCTGCTTCCCTTCTCCACATCCTTTCTTTTCTCATTCCTATCTGCTCTCGCTCCGAATCTTTTGTGGCCCCCTTGCCTTGATCGACCCACTGTCTTTCTCTTCTTCCTCATCCCCTCCATTGCCACTCCTATCTGCTCTTCCTCCAACCCTTATTAACCCCTTGCGCGATAGTGGCCTCTGGCCTTGCTTAGGGTGATATGATTTAAAAAAAAAAAAAAAAAAAAAAAAGCTGTCTGATTTGGGATCATGAAATCGCTGTGGAGAGTAGCAAAGAAAATGACGACTTACCTCATAAAACTAAGTGACAGTGTATCACGTGTATCCTGCATCGGAAAAGAAAAAAAGGGGTGCATGTCGCCCCTCAACCAATCACTAACTTCTCGACCTAGGTATAAATGGAGACAGCATGTGGCTGATGGATTGGCTCTACGAGTCATTACACACTGGGTTGAATTTTATTTCCTTCATAAAATTCTACACTTTTATTATCCTCAGCAAATTGCAACTTTCTTTCTGTGTGCTATGTCCTTTCAGGATGTAGGTGTTCATGGCTCTCCACCTCCCTCCATCCCTTGCTGCTCTCAACAAGTTCCTTCCCTCTGCCACCTCCCCCAGACCATGTTCTGTCATCCACTTGCTTAAGGCTGCTAGGTATGTCATGCTTCTTATCTGACAGGAGTGGCACCTAGTGTGGTCTTCTTTTGCTGTACAAAACTAAATATTAATATGTTCATAAGTGTCTACAGGAAAACAAATGAGCAAATAATATATCCAAAAAATTATTCTGGGACACTTCAGCAGAATCAGAATACTTTATACCAAGTAGAAATGGTTCAGTTAAAATTCTTTTTGGTTTGCCTCAGTTCACTAACTTGTATTAATAACTCATTCTCTGGCTTGCATGAACAACCTTTCTCTTTCTCCAGTCAACTAAACTTAAATGTATAAAGCTGGAATGCCAAATCTTTTAACTCAGATAATCCCTTTCCAGGCTTATTGAATTTTCATTGATCTCTGTCACACGGTTCTTATATATGCAAATACAGTCAAACATCTATGAAGAAAATAAATATTTCTGAAAATAAAATTGACATTTAACCTGAGTTTTCTATTTTTAGCATCAAGCATTTTGAAATTAGGCTGACATCTGGTAAAAAATAGAAAGATGTTTCTTAAAATTAAAAAAGTAACAGTTGACTTTTTACAATTTTTAAGCTCAGATTTACTTTAGCTAATTTGAATATTGTATTTTGCATTCAAATTCAGAAAGAAATGAATTGTCTCTAGTCAAGAATGGATGAAAGTGTTACAATCAGAACAGGAAGTAT
Source organism: Acanthosepion esculentum (assembly GCA_964036315.1). Classification (NCBI taxonomy): domain Eukaryota; kingdom Metazoa; phylum Mollusca; class Cephalopoda; order Sepiida; family Sepiidae; genus Acanthosepion; species Acanthosepion esculentum. The sequence continues at coordinate 20,360,668 of OZ038476.1, read as the reverse complement.
AATTCTTTTTAAAACATATATTATAATATTCCTTTAAAATGTCTTTATTATTTAAAAAAATGTAATAGAAAAATGAAATAAAAAAAAAAATGGCCTAATCAGTCATGTGTTCTCACTCTTCAAAGCCAACTGAGGTCAAAACTGTTCACAATAACTAAAATAGCAGTGAGTAAAAAATTCCTACCAGGGAATTAGCACTGTAAATCACAGACAGATCATATTAAGACTAAGCAGCCATTCCTTCTGCTTGCAAAGGGAAGGCTGCTTAGACTTAATATTGATAATTATTTGTCCCTTTTTTTGTTATCATATTTTTTTAATCTACTTCTTTCTGGAGAGTAATTTTTTGTTCTTATCTTTGTTTTTTGCTCTGTTGCTGTTTTTGTCATTTTGTTATATATATATATCTATATACTTTGAAATGTTCAATTTTTAAAGCATTAATAAAATTCTGTACCCCTCACAGATTATTTAAATACTATTTTTATGTCTACTAGCATAAAAAAGAAAATATATCGGCCTTTGCAATCGTCAGATAAACTCTGACAATCACAAGGGGGCATGAAACTCAGGGTCACAAGCTCACATAAACACGACTAAATATATTACACCGAGGGCTGAAGCAAGGAGAGGAGAAGTAAAGGATTGCCACCGAGGGTATGCTTGCTCAGTGGAAAGAAAACTGCAAGTCAACATCAAGTGCAAACGTCCTAATATCCACTCATTGCAATCTACACAGTCTCTCCTCCTATGTGGGCTTGTATAGCCATAATAGATGCTGCACTGCTATTAGCAGTTGATGCATAACTCTTTGGGAACAGATGCAAGAGGTCTTGAGACCAATGGATGCCACACACACACATACATATATATATATATCTATATGTATGTATTTATTTTCTATGGTAGTCTTTTGCCACTGTTTCCTTCCTCTGAAGATGATTCTAGACAGAATTGAAAGATGAGAGAAATTAATAAATTTCCAAAAAGCTTGATAACCTCATAACAATAAAATGTCCATATAAACATATGTCCCAAAGGCCATCATTGTACCTCAACACACCAACTCATAAGAAATGTTCAAAATGCCATCCATTTGTTTCTACTCACGATTGCAGCCATTGGATTATTGACTGGTGGACCCTTCAAATACTCCCACATGTTGTTGAATGGTTTTGCAGACCCCCCGCCATTACACATTCATTATCATTATTAATGTCTGTTGCATAAACCAATTGTTTTAGATGGCCTCACAGTTAAAAATCCAAAATATTGAGGTCGGGGGAACATGCAAGCCATAGAACTGGTCCTCCCCTATCTATCCATCTTTCATGGTAGATGTTATTCAGTGCATTACAAACAATGTGACTAAAATGTACTGGAGCTCCATCATTTCTTCATATTAGAAAGGGTACATCCTTTAGCAGATCTGGAAGTGTGTTCGAAATAACGTCTCTTTAAACAGCTCCTGTAATACATGCTGGGAGAACATATAGACCTACCGGACAGTCACCTACAATCCCAGCCTACGCATTAATTGTGAATTGATGCTCGTGTCTAGGCTGTATTGTACCATCAGGATGCCAATCTGCCCACAAATGTTGGTTGTTTAAATTTGTTATTTCAACTGTTCCAAATGTTGCCTTTTCTGTAAACAAAACTGAAGAGACAAACAATGGATTGGCAGTTTGTGCAATAACCAATAGCAAAAGTTCTCCAGTGGTGAGTGATCAAATGGTGAAAGAGCCTGCACACATTGCAAATGATACAGATATCGGAGATTCTCTTGTAGTACCCTCCATGTACAACATGCTAGGGCCACTTGACATGTGTTGGTACCTGGATCATCTCTGACAGCCTGTAGAATGTGTTCTTCATAGTCAGGTGTACAAGCAGATTTTAGTTTTCCTCAATCCACGTTTGTGATACCACTGATCCTGCCTGCTCAACACAATCATAAACAGCAGCTGTATGCCCATCACCATTTGTGTGGCTGTATGTAAAAATCATCTTTGTCTACTCACTATATGAATATCTTGCCATTGTTAAATGGAACACATTTCAATACTACACACATTAAACATTGAAGACAGACTAGCCACAAATGCACACGAATGACAAATGTAACCTGGTCTACATGGCAACATAGCGCCATCTACTGTAAACTTTCTTTTAACTTAATAACTCAAATACTGAAGGATTTGAAGGCATATGTTTA
>OZ038476.1:20350950-20355950 GCA_964036315.1 Acanthosepion esculentum | reverse complement strand
GGCTGCAGGTCATTCAAATCTGGTGTGGGAAATCCTCTTGTTTCCTTTTGCGAGGCAGATTTCCTTTAATAAGACTTTCAATCTCTTAAGCTGGTAGACAGTAATTTCACAACAGAAAAATTAGGGACATGTTTTATTAAATATAATGAATGAGAAATGAGTGTATTTATGTGTACAACTTGGAAATCAATATAAGATTTTTTTTAATTGCTTCACTCCAAGCAAAGCAACAATGCCACTAGAATGCAGGAGATTACAAGGAATGAAAGTGAACAAGAAGATTGAAAATGGGGGTGATTGAGAAAAGAGCAAATAAGGAACAGGGTTGAAGAAGACAGAAGATAAATATTGTTGTTGCATTTAAATTCTTGAAGATAGTAGCTATCCGAGAAGTAAGAAATTGGAAGAGAGTTGTTAGAGTAGAAATGACTGTAGCATCTAGCTAGTTCAACAGTAAAATGGTGAGACCTAACTGTCAATCTAGTAGCATGCTTCAAACAAGAATAGTATAACATATTCGCTATTTCAATGTTTAATTACACCAGAATATGTATAGAAATAGCTTGTGTATATTATTTGACAGAAAATTAATAAAAAAAAATAAATTATGATCAAAATTGATTTAAAATAAAATTAAAATCCACTGAATAAAATGATGAAAAGTTTCAAAAAGGAATTAAATTTTAAGAGACTCTATTCAAATAGTTTAAAGCACAAAAAAAAGGGATTGGTAAAGTTTAGAATTTATTGACAAATGCAGAGGTCTACGGTTTTCAATTGAATGAATTGCATCCAGCATTAGTGTTTACATGCGAAAAAGAAAACAATGCAGTTTTGTTTTTTCTTGGTGTGCTGGTATACTAGTCAGATTTGGTTCTCCTGACTTCTGTGTACTATAAGCCTACTTTTACTTGATTGTACAAACACTGGGACTCATTTCATGTATATAAAAGAAAACATTTGGGGAATACTTAAAATAGAAGCTATTTAATCGATTCAGACAAGGTTGTGCTGTAAATGGATACTTCAGGTTGATTACTATCCAAAAAGGTTTGCAAACCTAGTGGACATGATTAGTAGGAAAAATGTTATAAGATTAAGTATTACCATAAATATCAACATTACCAATAATGATATTAATTGTTTATTATAATGAATCTAACAAAGAAACTATTAATAATAATAACAGTAAGAGTGTGAGTTCAATACCCGGTTAAGGCAGTGGAGAACTTGGAGAGGGAATTAACTGATAACTGACATCCATTAAACATAGCACATGGAACTAGAACAGTCTACCTCAGTGAGCGAAATAAAGGGTTCAGTTCGACATTCCAACCACCTGAAGAAGGCCGGAGCGTACAACGGGCGAAACATTGTAATAAATGTGGCAACAAAGATGAGGACAATAGTCCAAATAATGTAAATAGAGTAATGGGAAATATTTGACAATTTGGAAAAAACTTACCATTCAATCAGATTCTTTTCCAAATTTAAATCAATAACAGCAATATTAATCATATTAAATCAATAATAGTTTTATACTGCTAATATTTTAGATATATTTTTAATAATTATAAGTTATTAATGTTTCAGTAATAATATACTTATAATGACATTGTTATTCTTCTTCTGTGTGTCATGGCTCTCCACAGCTTCATCAATATTGTGAAAAAGAACAGGAAATTATCATAGAGATTAAAATAATATAACACAGGAAAATATAATTATAGGAGCTACATCCTTGGAATGGCTTGATTTATAAGGTTATAAATTTAAAAATATAAATAGATTTATAAGGTTGCACTTACTGCAAAACAACAATAAATTGAGTCAAATATAAGTTTCGAAGCAATATCCTTGATATAGCCTGATAATAATTCAACATGATCTCCAGTCTTGTAAATGCACTTAATATAGTAATGAATATTAAACTCATACCTCTGATATTATACAGTGAAAATTTCTGATCAAGACTCAGCTAATAAGTGTGTTTGTTATTGACTGACCCTTGCATATTTTTAAACATGCTTTATACATTGAGATATACATTTTCAAATCGAGCAGTGTTTTATGATAACTAAGTGACAGTTGACCAGAAGAAATGGACTTATGATAAAAAATATTTTATATTGTCTGTAATTTAACAGAAAGTTATTTTAATTCCCTGAGATATTTGCTGCATTGATTATATTGTGAAGACAGCATTTATTTGATTAATTTGCTTTCTTTAAGACGATGGGCTTACAGCCATATCATTTTGAAACACCAGATCTCATACAATCCCTGAAGTTAAACAATGTCGATCCTAGATGGGTGACCACTTGGGAATACCAGGTGCTGTAAGATTGGATGTAGGGTTGGTATAATAGATAATGGCTAGAATTGGAAATCAAAGAGCAAAGCTCCAGTTCCAGTCAGGTTCTTTATATTCATTTACACGCAACTACCCTTGGGAAAGGCATGAATCCACCTTCTCCCCACCAGTTATGGGTTAATTAGTAAGGCTCAGTAAATCATTATTATCTCAAAAAAAATTCTTAAACTCTAAAAATGTTTTCTGGCTTTAAATAACTTGTAAAAGGTTTATAAGCCATAAAAAACAACCAGTTAAGTCTGCAATCTGAAAAGGAAAATAGAAAATTTTCTTAGATTTGAGTTGGATGATCAAACTATTTACTGATTGGGTTTAGTTTCTGGTCAATGTTTCTAGTCTAAGTCTGGGAAAATTTAGTGACAAAAGATACTAGTAAGAAAGAAAAGGATAAAAAATTTTGACAAAAGCTGTAATGAAGAATTTGAGCCAGAGTGATATATTGTCTAAGAAGATTTGATCAGGATCAACTGACCCTAAACTAACAAAATTTGATTCCTGCAAGCCGGTATATCCAGTCTGGGGGTAAATTTAAAATGAAATAGAAATAAAAATAAAATATGAAGTCTATCATGGCAAGTAAAAAGAATAAGTTTGTCGACAAAGCTGAACATATCTCCTTCAGTGATTTCTAAAAAAGCCCAATCTCTCTCTTTTAGTCTTTTTCTGTAATTTTTCCAGACTATCTCTATTTCTCCCTCTCCTTCATTAGGTCTCACTTCCTCACTTTTTCTTTCCCTCTACATCTATTTTTCTCTTTCTCTCTCCCAATTCTATCTCCCTCTATTTCCCTTCCCCTTCCTCTCTCCCCATTTATTTTATTGTGCTATTGGTACTCAATAGAATAAGTAAAACAGAATCTTTGCACAGAATGCACATAAACCAATTTTTCACAACTCTTTCTCTCAGGACATGGCTCTCCACAGTTTCCTCACTTTTGTTGCTCTGAGTGATACTTTCCCCTTCTTTATGACTACCCTTTTTTCTGTGGTATTTGTTCATTTGCAAAAAGTTATGTTACCCACTGTTCTTTTTATTCTCTTGTGTTTTATGAGTATTAAATCTTCAGGGCATATACGATCATGACTCTCCACTACTTCCTATTCTTTGTAACTCAAAGCAGTGTTTCTATCTTTAATATATCTCCCATTCCATCTATTTATACAATCTTATTAGGTAGATTATTCAATGTTTCCTTCTGTTTATTTTCAGTATGTCCTGTGAGGAGCAAATACACCAAGCCTTTTTCCTCATTATGTGCATCAGAAATTTCAATTGTCTCTTTCTGATTCTAAGTGCAAGACTCCTTTTCATTCCATTGTCCTAAAAAATATCCTTGTTTTTCATATGCTCAATCCTTGGTGTTCTCAGCATCCTTCTGTAGAACCACATCTCTGTTACCTCATTTCTCTTTTTCAGCAATGAGAAAATCATCTCACTGGCATATAGGAGGACTGAGATTATGTAGCAGCTCAGCATCCTTTTCTTTGTTCCTAAAAAAATTTTCCTGTTTCTTAATATTTTGTTTAGCTTTTGAAAGGCATCTTTTACTATTCAGATTTTAGTGTCATCTTCTGTTAAAGCACTTCCATGATAGTTAATTTTCTGATGTGTTTGAAAAATTTTATCTGTAACATTTTGATTTTTATGAGCAGTTATGATTTGTATTTCACTCTGTCTTGTGAAATGATGTGAGGGTGGGGTAATGGTTAGTGGCTTAGAATGAAAAATTTAGGAGCAGAGTTCAAATTCCAGTCAGGTTCATTATATCCACTTATGTACAAATGATCATGGGAAAGGTACAAATCCAATACTTTCCTCCTAACTATGGGGTACAAAGTAGGATTTGTTATCTGGAAAAATCATTGTTATTCTCAAAAAATTGTTATTGCAATATTCACTCACAAAAAAGACTTATTCTTACAATCTAGGATATATTTCAGCTTTAAATAATCCACCAACGTTTGATAAGCCACCATAAAAAACATATCGGTCGGTCGGTCTTGTTAAAGTCAAATGGTAATGTGAACAACTATAGAACTTATTATAAGCTCCTTGTTTTTATAGCTTTTTTCTTGAATGTGGCAAGTTAAAAGAATTAAAATTACAATGGTCAGGTGATTATTACCTGGAGTGATTTTTATATATCACCAGATTAATCAGAAAATATTCAGATCTTGAAAACCATTAGACACACTGTATGACTGTGCTAGTTGCCAATAAATTAATCAACATTTATCTCAAGGTTTCATATTATTGTCTGTTGACTAGATTTAGTGACACACTATGACTGTCTTTCTCTTATTTTCTGGTTCATGTTTTTGCTTTTAGTATTCATTAATAAATTTTTAAATGTTCCATTTTCTGACATAAAGAGTGTATTTTTCATATGAGATATTGCAACTCTTCATTGATTTCTTTCAAGTGAACTTTCTTATTTTTGCTATTCATTGGTGCATTGCAACCAAGAATGGATCAATTTCCAATGAGCTTCACACACACAAAATCTCTACTTTTTGTATGCAACTGATTAGTAGTTGTATCACTGTTCTGATCTATGGGCTTCGCAAATGTACTAAAATGTTATTTATTTTCGGTTGTTTATCTTAGAGCAATAAACTTGTTGATA
>OZ038476.1:20330950-20345950 GCA_964036315.1 Acanthosepion esculentum | reverse complement strand
ATTTTTCTTAACCTGATGAATTTGAAAATCCTTGTAATTTAATTTTAATTTACAAGGTGAAATGATCATCATCAATATAATGGAGTAATCCTAATTCCTATTGTTTACAATTTATATATATTGCTACTAGCAAGCAGAAATATTTTTTCTCCTGGTGATAGCCATGTTGGCTGAAACTAGTCGAGGAATCTAAATGAAATAATAATAATAAAAACGAAAGAATATTAATCTACAACCCACTGTGTCTGAAGATTTTAGTTTTTTTAATAATTTTTATCGTTCAAAATATATATATATATATATATATATATATATATATATTTGTAAGACAAGCTTATTCCTGGAGGAGTGGCATCATAGCACACCGCATACCTATGAACCCAGAGGCTATTGCTGGCTGCCTGAGGATTATGTGTATGAATGTGTAGTTGTTACATGACCAATGTGACAACGCCATATTGAAAATTCGAGTGAGTATGCATGTTCATTGAAATCAACACTGCATAGGGATTATCAGTTTTGATTTCTATTGTGTCCCCACTACAAATTCTTTATCTCTGATATTGAGCACTCTTCCCTTATATATATATCAAAATTTTAAATTATATATTCATTAATTCCTTAAAATAAGGGTAAGGGATACAAGAGACAATTTCCTCAACAGGACTTTTCTATATCTAGACAATTAATTCACTGCTTAAAAAACCCCTGTATGTCTATTAAAACATATGTATTCACTAAAATAATGTTTATAGTAATGAAAAAATATCTATCATAATAAGAAATAATGTCTGATTACACAATCCATTAATTGCTTAAATATATATAGAGAGAATTAATACAAGTAAAAGGTTTGTTACTTAGTTGATTGATATTTTCCGTATCCATATTCCAGAGTTTTGCAGACAGGCCCTCCAGGAATCACTCCATTTACCTGTCAGGGGATATCATCAATTGACTGTTCATACTTCTCAATTTTTCTTTTTTACATGCACTTACATTGGTATATATAATATATATATAAATATATATATATAATATATATATATATATATATATATATATATATATATATATATATATATATATGTATGTATGTATGTATGTATGTATGTGTGTGTGTGTGTATTTAGGCAGCATATTTTCATTCAAACAGTTTTGGTTAAATAATTTAAACATGTTATGCCTATTTATTTTGGTTTCCATCCTTTCAAGTCCATAGAATAATTTCTTGCTAGCTGTAGAAAATTGATTAAGAATAATGCCAAAGTTTTCTTTCGAATAATTTTTATTTTCCCAAGTATTTTCAATCTCATCTGAGACTATCTTCAGGGGGTTAAATTGTTTCATGAGTTTGAATTTAAATCAGAATGCTGCCAAGCATAGTAAAATGAACACCAAGAACGTTTTACAGAAATACATATACACATTCACAGACAATTTAACCCCCTGAAGATAGTCTCAGATCAGATTGAAAGTAATTGGAAAAATAAAAAGAAAAAAAATCAAAACAAAAGTTTGGTATTTTTCTTAATCAATTTTCTACAGCTACCAAGAAATTATTCTATGAACTTGAAAGGATGGAAACCAAAATAAACAGGCATAACATGTCTAAATTATTTAACCAAACCTGTTTGAATAAATATATATATATATATATATATATATATATATATATATGTATGTATGTATGTATGTATGTATATATATATATATATATATATATATATATATATATATATATATATATATATATATATATATATAATTGAATTTGAAGTTGTTAGTTTCTGTTTTTGAAACATGGTAATTCCTGTGTAGTGATGAACCACATTTTTAAATCAGTTAATTTATAATATTATATATATATATATATATATATATAGCACAAATGTTAAGGTAATAAATGAAAAAGATTTGTGTCTAATCTGATGTGATTGGTTTAATTACTGCTGAATAAAAAACATGGTAAATAACTTGTAAGTGTGCTAATTCCATAATGTTTACTCAGATTAGCAAGGCTGGAGAGTTACTCTTAACTTATGCATGCATATTATCCTTTAACCATCTTGTCCCCAACTGTGGATTTGGTCAAATTCACATGACTAGCTTTGTGTTCCTACATATATATATATATATATATATATATATATATATATATAGAGAGAGAGAGAGAGAGAGAGAGAGAGAGAAATTTATCTTAGAAAAACATACATATTGGTGCTAAAAAGAAAAATGAAGGCAGTATATATTATATTTCAGTGTTCATATAATTTTCATAGAATTAGGATGATGAGGGAAAATGCATAAAAAAATAATCAAAATTGAGAACACGTTTTCTTTTGATATCTTTATTAAATACTATCATAGTATCTCTGATTATTTGTGCACTCTGCCTTGAACAAAGTGTTACTCTTCAGTACTTGTGCTTAAGATCAGATTGTAGTATCTGTATAAACTCTGAAAAGTAATGCACACACAGAAAATGCCTACATGTGAATAGACATTGTATTTTATATATGTGCATGCTAATGACATTTCAATTTTTTGTAAACAGTTGCCATTCAGGAAAAGTTTCATAAAATACTTGCTCAAGACATGAATAAATATGCTACTTTTTAAAAAAAAGAAAAGCATATTAAGTTTACACTGTTATTATTTTTACAGTCAGACAAATGTCATCATCTTTATTGTTATTTTCATATAGTTTCAGTTACTCTGTCCTTCTTCAGGTTTTTGTCAATATGAGTAAACTTCAGGGAATTTTAAGCTGAACTCATTATTTAATCTATGGAAGTTCTTTTTTACTACTGCTCAGTTAGTTGTAGGCCTATTTTCCCTGTCTGAGTTTGCTCTGCCTAGCCCAGGGTTTGAACTCACAATTACTATGCCACCAAATTAATCAACTAATACTTTCATCATTTCGGCTATTGGTCCATGGAACACCTGAAGAAGCTCAGATGGCACAATGACCAAAATATTGTGATACTAACAACAATGATGAAGACATTCATATAAATGACAATTTCCCAGAAATTCAAACAGATAGGCACTTTTATAGCTGTACATATTATGAACACTTTGGCAATTTATGGAAATCCATGGTTACCTTCAGGATGTAGGCAACCACAGCACTCCATAAATTTCCTTTCTTATCTGTGAATGGTCATGATATTTTGAAGAGACTGTGGAATGGTTTTCTGCTGGCTTCTCCATGATTTTGTATTCAACGTTGTTCCTTCTCCAAGATTGGCCTCTATCCAAGGCTAGAGAGAACAGTCCACCCTGCTACTTAAACACTTGTTTGGTGGTAAAGAAATAGATTTATATCTTTTCTAATGTCATTAGTATGAAATGAGCAGAGCAGTTGAGGTTGGAACTTGAACTCAGTATGTTGCTTCCATTTTCTATGTTGATAACTGTTAGGTTACTTGCACTATGGTATTAGTGATGTTTTCAATGTGTTAATGGTTTATGGGTGCAGAAATCACCTGGTGAAGGCTGGAAATAGACAAGCTAAAATGCTCTTGAAAGCCAAAAAGATGAACATATTGTACCATTTGTATATTATATATTGTTAAAGTTATCTCCATTGATAATAAATCCACTAATTCTCTTAAATAAATCCATTTAAAAAAATATCGCTATTTAAATAAATCCATTTTTAAAAAAAACATCATTTTCATACTCTGTGGTTGTAATCACTTGATTTGTCTATTCACATACAAATTGTTGAAACCACATTTTGATTGCTTAAAATATTTGTACCATTTGTGATGAAATTGTTCCACATAAACTGATATATATGATTGTAGACATTAAATATTCATCTAGCATTCTTCTTTTGTTTTTAATGTTATTTTTCAGTCCTTTAATAACTTACTTGGATTCTGCAAAACACCTTTTGCTATTCTGATATACCTTCAAATGTCTATGTCATTTGATAGTTGAATTTCTATAACAGCTTGATTTTGACATTCCCAGTGTGTAAATCACACATTGGGTTGTCCCTTTTTCTGATGACCATACACTTACGATTAACGTTTCATTGTTTATTCATGTTTTCCTCGACTACCTTATCTAATTTTTCTTTCAGTTTTCCTTTTGAATCAGCCACTGACATAGTGTCATTTGTATAAGTATACATTGTTAAAATCACATCCACCAGTAATAAATCCTGATAGGTCCACTAATTCTCTTAGAATTATCAGCTTAAAAAATTCATTTAAAGAACATCCTTTTCACACTCTGTTGGTACAATCCCTTCATTTGTTGCCGATTCATATACAGGTTGTTAAAAGTTTAAACTTGAGAATTTTAATTAATGCAGTATTATTCTTGTAAAAACAGTAAATTGTTATAATAATTTCAGTACTTTAAATGGGTGCAAATGACAAATAACAGCTAATGACATGGAAAGTGGAAATGGAGAACCAAGTTCAAATTATAGGCTAGTCTGTTCCATTCACTTTCACCAAATGCTCTTAGGAAAGGCATTCGTCTCTTCTATATCACCTCCAAGCTATGGGTTAAATAGACTGGGCTATCTAGCCTTGGCTGGTAACCAGTATAAAAGAAGGAAAACTTTGAATTTTAAATTGTAAAGAAGGGACAGAGATAACAACTCCACTATTTTTCAGTATCTGTCTATATTTCTGAGATAAGGTATTATGTACATTATTTACATTATTCAGACTATTGTCCTCATCTTTGTTGCCACATTTATTACAACATTTCAGCCGTTGTACACTCCGGCCTTCTTCAGGTGGTTGGAATGTCGAACTGAACCCTTTATTTTGCTCACTGGGGTAGACTGTTCTAGTTCCATGTGCCATGTTTAATGGATGTCAGTTATCAGTTATCTTCTGTTAATTTCCCTCTGAAAGTTCTCCACTGCCTTAACCGGGTATTGAACTCACACTCTTTGGATCCTGTCACTGGATCTAACTAATGCCTTTATCCACTGTGCCATGTGTCCTTGAGAACACATGACACAGTGGATAAATGGCCAAAATGTTATAATAAATATGACAACAAAAATGAGGACAATAGTTCACTATTTCTTCCCAAAGATTAATCATAATTCACAGATAATAAAGAAATAGAATCTGTGGAGAGCCATGATCGCCCACATCATGAAAGAATATGGAATTAAAAAAAAAATAAACTACTTTGAATAGTGATTATCATAAAATATTCTGTTAGGCTTGGAAAAATATTTTGGTTCTTTCAGAATCATGCAAACTGTTAGAAATGATTTTAAAAGCGTTTTACTTAAAATTTGAGTCAGGCTAAAAAATCACCTCCATTTTCAGTCAAGTATCTTTGTTTCAGAAAAGAAAAAATGTTCTTAAAAATTGTGCCTTCCCAGAGTTCAGACAAGGTTTTCATCTCATTACAAACACTGAACTGTGATTGGCTAAGAAAGAGATTCAATGTAAAAGCTTTCAAGTAAATCTGATCAATAGATAATAATTGTTATCATACTTGTTTGTCGAACTTGGCAGTCTTCATTTCTCTGGTCCCCTCTCTTACTTTTGCTCTTTATAACAAGGATGATGTCTTGGACAAGAATACTTGAATCACAAAGAGAAAATATGCAAAGTTTAAAGAAGAAAATAAAAGAAAATTATAGAAAAATTGTTATAAGAGAAAAAATCTGAAAAGTGATAAAATGTTGAAAAGGGTGAAAAACTGAAAAGTTACTATTATTTAATATGAAATAGAAGAATAAATTTCTTTAGTCTAAGAAGGCTTAGTCTATTTAATATACTGAAGATTTATTTGGCCTTATTTTTGTCTGGTAGCAGTCATTGTCTGTGTACTTCCCAAAAGATACCTGTTCTAAAAAGGTTCCCTGTTATTTCTGATGAGGGCAAGGAGCTATCTCATCAATCTGATTTTTTTCTCATTCATCCATCTTTCTTTCTTTCCTCCTTTCTTTCATCTTCTCTTTTTTTATATCTATTATTGCTATTTCAGCCCTTTTTTTTTCTTAATTTTTTCCTTTTCATATATTTATTCTTTTTTCTATTTATTTGGTGTGGTTCTTTCTTTTGTCTCTATTTCATTTTTGCTTTCTCTCCCTATCTTTTTTGATATTTTTTGCTTTCTCTCCCTATCTTTTTTGATATTTTTTGCTTTCTCTCCCTACCTTTTTTGATATTTTTTGCTTTCTCTCCCTACCTTTTTTGATATTTTTTGCTTTCTCTCCCTATCTTTTTTGATATTTTTTGCTTTCTCTCCCTACCTTTTTTGATATTTTTTGCTTTCTCTCCCTACCTTTTTTGATATTTTTTGCTTTCTCTCCCTATCTTTTATATTTAAATTCTTATTCTAGTTTCACAGTTTTATTAATTTCAATTCCTTTGTTTATACTTTCTTCTTTTTCTTTTATATTTTCTGCTTTTCACATTTGTCATTTTTAATTTTTTTCTTTCTTTCCATTTTTACAATTTATCCTTCCTCTTAACCTCTCATACTTTTGTTGTTTTATTCATTATTATGTCTTCATCCCAAAATATTTAAATCAATGTCACTACTCAATTTTTTTCTTACTATCTGACTTTTGTGCTTTTGTTTTTCCTTATTTATTCAGTCTTCCTTCTTGTGCATTTAAAAGGATGTGGCTACTGCATTTTGATCATTTTTCTTTCTCTCTTCCCCCCAAAAATGTATCAGTTCATTTCATGCATTGATTTCTGTTATTATTTTTGGTTGCTGGTCAAATAATAAAAAAGAACATATTAGTTTTTACAGAATATATACAAAATAAAACACATGATTTTTATGATATGTCAACTCTTGTTGAGTTAGTTAATGTCAAATTTATTATAGGGTGGGTGCTCAGTAAGAATTAAACTCATTTCTCAGCAGTCATGGTCAACCAGACTAGCTTTGATCTTCCAAAAGTGTATGTACAGGGTGACCCCAAAAAAAAGGAACTTTTTAACAATCCAATAAAACCAAGAGTGATGGAAGAAAAATATTTAATTCATAGTAATTGAAACCTTAAAACATGCCATTTAAGAAACAATGATGGAATTTTCATTTTTAAAAAATTACGTCCTGTAGATGGCGTCCTCCTGTACGAATGCATTCTTGAAATCTGCTGTTGAGATTCCTTATTGACTGCTGCAACATCTCAGCTGGGATACTGTGAATTTCATTCTCGTTACTAAAATGGCGAAATGTTTACTTGCTCAAGGTCACTGTCTCGCAGTGTTGCCACTTGCTCATGTCGGGCAATACGCACTTCAAAAATTCGCGTTTTTTGGGGTCACCCTAAATAAGGTGTATTTAGGCAGCAAGTATTCATCCAAACAAGAACCTACAAGGTCTATTTGTTTATTGTTTTTTTTCCAATTTTCGAATAAAGTGCAGTGTATTGTGATCAAAATTGATGTTTTTGTTAAAGTGCTTTTGCCTGTTTCAGTCATTTTAAAGAACCATGTGATGTTTGTATGGTAGGCAGAATTCCTTTGTAGGCATTCTTTGGAAAGCCGAAAGTTTAAAATAGTCTATCATCATCATTTTTCATCATTATTCAACCCTAGTCAGGATCATTGAATCATTGCAAATGATCCTTTCTTTATATAACTGTATATAGTATGTGCTACTCCAGGCTATATACAGTTTTCAATTCAGAGTTACTTTCTCCAAGACTGGTTGCCCCCCATGCTATAGAACTCAGTCTTTCCTACTATTTTACCCATAATCTATGGTGATGCCATATGTAATGGTTATCGAGAGCAAGACCTTGCTAAAAAGGATGTGTTATATATATATATATATATATATATATATATATATATATATATATATATATATATATATACATATATATATATATACATATTATATATATCATACACACTTCAAGATACTGTCTCCTGTGATGAAGCTTACACCATATCATGTTGAAACACTGGTTCTCATACAAGAACTGAAGTTAAGCAATGTTGAGCCTGGTCAGTACCTAGATGAGTGATCAGTGTCAATGTTTTTGTCTACAAAAGTCACAGACCATAGGCTTGAATCTACTGGTCCTTTTCAACCACTGATTATGCCAGATTGTGTGCTCTCTCTCAGAAAGTGTAACTAAAGTTTGCTCAGCATAGTTGCAGTATAACCTACAGCTTGGCTCTGTGGGTGTTATTGAGATGTAAACATGTCAGAGCAGGTGTCTGCAACTAGGATTACACTTGGGAAAATATATAAATCTATCTCTTCTCTTCACCAGATAGTGGTTAAATAGCAGTGCACACTGGGTTCACTAGATTTAACTAATCTAGGAGGACAACTGTGAATTTAAAACCAATTGGGTGTAGAGCTAGACACTCTATACTGTGAGAACATGTTCTACTGGGGTTAGGATGGAAAGATAAATTATACAAAACTGGCTGCTGAAAAGTCAAAGCAACACGAAAACGACACAAGATGTGGTAAACTTAACGGCTTTATTAAAATTCCTGCTGGATCAGTGTTGCTCCCAGCATTCCTTAGGGGGACCAGAAGTGCTTACAATCACAATTAACCGAGTATTGAATTCACACTCTCAAGGACACATGGCACAGTGGATAAAGGCGTTGGTTAGATCCAGTGACAGACCCAAAGAGTGTGAGTTCAATACTCAGTTAAGGCAGTGGAGAACTTTCAGAGGGAAAATTAGCAGGAGATAACTGATAACTGACATCCATCAAACATGGCACGTGGAACTAGAACAGTGATCAAAATAAAGGGTTCAGTTCAAAATTCCAACCACCTGAAGAAGGCCGGAGTGTACAACGGCCGAAACGTTGTGACAAATATGGCGACAAAGATGAGGACAATAGTCCGACTAATGTAAATACTGTATTACTGATGATGTTACAACAGAACCTACTTGCTACATAAACACATCAGCATCACTTAACATGATGAGGCTGTGACCCTATACTTCACCTGGAGTCTACAGGTTAATTGATTTTAATGATTTTACTGGTACTGCTTCTGTACCATTCTCAAAATAGACTGGATTGACTTCATGGCAAACACAAAAGTTCTCAAAAGCGCCTTCATCATTGGACCATTACCAGATAAATCCCAGTTGAGCTAGTCTTGTATTGACGATGAAAGACCATTGACTTCCAGTGTTTAGCAAGATGGCGTCCAATCAATGCAAGAGAGGTGCATCACAAAGAGAGATGGATGGATTTTGCCTAAAAAGGCCCCTCATTCTTATTTATCAATGCAAATGAACAACAGAAGCTGCTGACAGGATTTCTTGGTATCTCAGGATTTTCTAGGTGACTAATCACACTTGATCAATCCACAGATTAACATGGTGCCCCTTCAAGTCACTAATCCTGTTCTTGTATCAACTGCAGAAAAACCTGTTTCTCCTAAATCACAAATGAGCTTGCGGCATATGCACCACCTTCCTTTACAAACCCTTCTTCTTCTTCTTGATGATGATGATGATGATATCATCATCATCATCATTATCATCATGTTTGGGAGGATTTTTTGTTTAATACATTCCTCCTGCATATGTTTACCAAGTATTCTGAATAAAAATGTTATATACACATATATGCTCATATATTCAGTTAAGGAAGAACAAAAAAAGCACTTAAAGAAGATGGTTGGGAGAAGTGTAGAAAGAACTACAAACATAGATACACAAGCAAACACATGTAAGACCAACCAATATATATACACTTATATAAGCTGATATATAATTTACTTTTACTGATAGTGATTTTTACTGATGACTGGCCAACTGAATTCCAATTTCTATTGAGGGAACATAATATAGTTTATCTTGCGAAGTGCTTTTTAGCAATTTTTATCCCATCTACCGATCCTGTTAATGAGATGACGATGTTTTTAATAATTTCTTGTCCATTATTCATTAGTTAAATGCCTGAAATAGAAAAACGTTAGGCCAAGCTATTTCTTTGCTGATAAAGGGAAAGATAGTCGATTATTAAAAGCTAATATAATTTTGGAATCATGTTGCTTTCTTGTTTTGTTGATTTTAAGATCTCATATTTTATTCATTGGATTCCAAACATGAGAAAGCTTCATTGTATAGCATTATTGTACATTCATTTAATGATAGTTACTGGATTTTGTGAGTTCCTTTGTTTTTCTTTTTTTCTTTTCTTTTGAGAGTTCCTTTTTATATATTTTTTGAAATTGTTCTACTCATGTATGTTGGCCTGAGAAAGGAGTAATTCTTTTAAGAAAGGAGAAATTTGAAAAAATCAGGTGCACAGATTTATATTTTTGGAAGATTCAATTGTGACACTCTCAAGAATTTTCTGTTTAAGTATGTTACTTTCTCTTTTAATAAATGTGGCATTCTTTAGAGCAGTAATTGCATGCATGAGTCCCAATATAAATAGTTATAAATAATTATTGACCGATTTTATCATTGTGATATTTTTGCATTATATCAAATATTAAGAATATATTAACTAGAGTCTGCTAATTGGAGGAGAGAGTTATCAATGATAATTTTCTGACAGTTATTTCCCTTTAATCCTCTCTCTGATTTTTAATTTTAAATTTACTTTTTATCATATAAAATTTGGTGAGGTGCGAGTAATTTACATTCTGAAAATGCTGCCCAGAGAAAAATGTTTGGTAAGCACTGCTTTAGATCAAAGTTGGGGTTGAACTTAGTCATACGTAGAAATAAGTTCATAGCCTCCTTTGTAATTTATCTTGACTTTCGATTAGCCTGAAGAAGAAAGGAGAAATGTTGTAACAAAAAACATGTGTTAACTTTGCCTCTTTTATATATGCTTTCCTTAATCATCTTTCTTCTGGTTGAGTTTACTGCAGCTTATCACAAGGTCATAATAATCTGGCATACATGAGAGTCAGAAGCATTATATCTGGTTAATACTTTGCCTGTCCAGGGTATTTTCCTTTGTACTATCCAAAATGTCCTGTTGATCCTCAAAGTCTACTAAACTATTCTGATGGTTGAATATTTTCAAGACCAAAATATGACATGGTCACATAGCTTATCATCATTAATCTGCCATGTTCCTTCAGGACATTATTGATCATGGATCTCCACAACTTCCTGTCTCATGCAGGTGGAAGCAAAATTTGACTCTTTACTATCGTTCAGTGTCTCTGATCGCCCATCCATTCACACACGTTCATTTGGTACATTCCTCACTGTTTTCCTTCAATACATCCTGTGAGTATTAAATTTCTGGTTCCCATTTTCTTTAAAACTTCCTTATTGCTCACATGTTCTGGCCATGATATTCTGATTTGATTCAATTTGTTTGTTTAATGGTATATCAATTCCTTCTAGATCATTTAAGGCAAAAATTTAATTTTCTTGGAGGCTTTGAAATAATAAAAATATGATATATGTTATTCTCCTTTCACACTTGAATACATGGTAGATGATACTCAGCTTTTGTGCATTTTGTGGACATGATTACTAAAGGTGGTGATATGTGTGTTTTATGTTGTACTTTTGTTGAATTTACAGTTTGATTTCTTAAAGAAATTGTAACTTATTATATGGATTAATGACATAAAAGAGTTCTTTCATGTTGTTTGTTTATTTGGTTGGTTGATTTTGTTTAGTGGCATATCAATATGGGTTATATAATGCTGAAATCTAAATATTTTGAATACAATGTTATGGTTTCAACTAAATATATACTATAAATAGCTATTATTTGTAATTTTACTAAAACTAGGTATTGCTGGTAATCTTTTCATATAAAGATGTATTTTTATACTTTCATAGTGTTTTATTTTTGTTTGACAATTCACTATTTGTCCATAACTGGGATCACGACAGGTACTACCAAACTGGATCAGGGTCAACCTGGAGACAGTAGTAATTGAGAGGTGGTTCCATGCTCCTCAAAATCTACAGTCTTCCAGTCAGAGGCCTTGCTGCCAGATGTAGTTTATCATCATACCCAGGACTAGCCATAGTATTCTCTGCATCCATTTATACAAACAAATTTCTGCTACTTTGAATCTTTGCTTCATCTGTAAAGAAATTACCCAACATTTAATGCCAAGCAGCAGAATAGATATGACGTGGCAATTCACCACTCTCTTTGTTTTTGTTTGTATCAAAGTATTCTTCACATAATAATTTGCATAGTTTCTGGAAGGCATCTCTCACTACTCTGGTGCAACTTTGGATCTCTGTGTCACATTTTCCAACATCTGTTACTCCACTGTCCAGTTCATTAAATTCCTGTACCTTTTTGACTCTGATGCCTCAAAGCTCACACCTCTGGTTGCCTTTCTTGCTGATGACCTTACTGCATCTTTTTATAGTTAATGATTAGTACTAACATAGCTCTTTCTCTCTCTCTCTTTCACTTTCTTTCTTTCTCTCTCTCTCTCTCTCTTATATATATATATATATATATATATATATATATATATATATATATATATATATATATATATATATGAGTGAATTACAATTAATGAGATCCAAATGGTTTACCTCATACAGATGATCATTTCATCCATGGGAAAGTAGTTTTTCCTTGGACTTATCAATGCAAATACATTTACTAACTTATATGCTCTATAATAAAAATTATATTGAGCTCTTTTTTCTGGATTAGTTTTTAATATTTTTATATTTATAGGATTTACTTGGATTACTTACCCACAGATTTTTTACCTATATATATATATATAATTCTCCTTTTCTTGTTATTACTATTACTTGACTAGAAGCACCTCTACCAACTTGAAGTATATAATTATCTACAAACACACACACACACACACACACACACACACACACACATATATATATATATATATAATCTATACCCATCTGTTTTATATCTGATCGAAACAATGTCAACAATTTACCATAATCATTACATGTATATTCAACAAGGTTTCAGATTTTTTTTTGTTGATGGGGTGGGGAAATAGACATCAATAATGAAGGTCTGAACCCCATCCCATTCCAAAAAGGTTATAGTGTCTATATGGAACCAATTAGTGGGGGCATAAATCAATATTTATTTGCAAAAATCAATACAGTGTGAATCTGGTTTATGAATAGTGGAATATAGGGAAATGCAATTGTTTCTTTTGTGCTATCATCCTATAAATCTGCCCGAGATCACCTCAGTCATTCAACTTTTCAGACTAATAACAGCCATTATTCTCCAAATTTTTTCTTTCTAGTTATGAAAATACTGGATATTTTTATGAAGCCATTGCATAAAAATACTTTCTCTATACATTCTGGATAAGAAGAACTATAGAGAGATCATGTCCAAAACTTAAATATTTCAAATATACAAAAATAATCCATGATCAGATATTATTATGAAACTTTACTCGCAGCATGATGAGTCATGTTCATTTAATATTATTCACTTATTAAATCTTAAAATAGAATGGCTATTAACAAAACTCATCAGATTTAAAAAAACAAAAAAGCAAACAGATCAAACTGATTCCATAGTTACAGAACACTGCCAGATTGCAAAGAATCTGAGATTTGAATCTTGGCACTTTTTGATTCACTCTTTAACCATTACTTTTGAATAAAATTATAAACAACACTACGCCAGGTGTTTTCTACCCAATCACTAGAATAAGCATATCAGTGAATGTGTTTATCTATGAAATTGAACACCTATTCAAATATCTGACATGATCCTCATCTTTAATATTAAATTTAATAGATTTTGCACAAAATTCCAGACTATATCCCATTTTGCATAAGAGACTTACTGACAGTTGGCTCTTAGCTATGACAGTGTGCGGAATGTAGTCATTCACATTTCAGTTCCGTACTTTTACCAAATAATTTATATAAGTGGTTTAAAAAACTGATTAAGTTCTCATGTATTATAATTACAGATGGATCATACATCTGAAGAAAATTCTCCTATCACTTTCCAAGGGTGGATTGGCTGATTGTAAGAGAAAGTACACAGTGGCAGCCAGGGTACATGCCACAACTGCTATACCTTAGGCATGTCACTCTATCACTGGCTTTTTACTTTGACAAAGATTGGAGAAGACAGTCAAGTGATATGCCTGATCAAATCTGCCTACTTGAAATCCAATAAATGCTCAAACTTTAGAATATTAAAACTGGGATTTGATTTGTTTTGTTTTTTTTATGAATTATCAACCCTTTTTGAGTCAAAAAGATTTTGTAACTCAGTGTTATTGGTGGGCCCAGTTTTATCAACATAGGATACACAGATGATTGCCAACATAAAACTAAAACTCCAAAACAGAATTAACCTGAATTTTAACCTAAGTAGTTTCACTTTCCACTAAAGCAATACATTTCAATCACTTTTAAACTTTCCGCACATCTATTATCCTCTCTCTCACTCTTTCTCTTTTCCTCTTTCTCTCTCCCTCTCTCTCTCTCTCTTTCTATATATATATATATATATATATATATATATATTAAAAAGAAGAGAGGTACCACAAACTTTTTTGGTTGTAATGTGGATTTAAAAAAAAAAATTTTTTTTTTAAATCCACATTACAACCAAAAAAGTTTGCGGTACTTCTCTTCTTTTTAATATACACACTTTTCTCTCGTTGGAACCATTATAACCTCTTCATTTTATATATATATATATATATATATATATATATATATATATATATACGGATATGCAGTGTGATGGGTCCTGATCTGGCATCCCATCTACAGTCTCTTTCCCACAGACATGCCATGGCTTCCCTCTGTCTTTTCTACAAGTATTTTCATGGCAACTTCTTCGACAAGCTACTTTGGCTGGTTCCCAAACTGCATGAATTTAAACATGCTACTAGGTTGCCATCTCAGTCCCACTCTTTCACTGTTGAAATGGTTAAATGTAGCCATCTCTTCTACTCCAACAGCTTCTTATCTCACACTTCCTGACAGTGAAACTCCTTTCCTCTTACTTGCTTCCATGATAGTTATAATCTTTAAATATTCAAATGCAATGTCAATCAACATCTTCTGACGCCTTG
>OZ038476.1:20090950-20325950 GCA_964036315.1 Acanthosepion esculentum | reverse complement strand
AAATCAATCTCGAAGGGAAAAAAAGGTTTTAAAAAAGAAAGAGCCAGGAACATGAAAGTCTGCCAAAAATAATCGCACAGATACAGGTTCAAGGCCCAAAGAAAAAACCCCGATATGAGTAAACAACTAACTAAAGAGCTTGATACAAACATAGGGCAAACCTAGTCAAACCTAATGAGCAAGACAAACCTACCAATACATACCTGTATGTATATATGCCTGTGTGTGTGAGAGTGTCATCCCAAACAGGCACGGAGGGAAATTCCCCCTCCCACCACCAAACAAAATCAAACAGTCAAACAAGCATAAACAGATCCAATTTTTAAATAAGAAACCAATTTGTCTGATGATCACAAAAGCGTGAAACCCAGGGCCACAAACTCATATCCATACAACTGAATATCATATAACTTCCAATAAATACTGCACATATAACATAATATATATATATATATATATATATATATATATATATATATAGGAACATAAACTTAGTCTGAAGTCCTAAAGAACAAAATGCATCACACAAAACTTTACCACTTTGTCATAAATTTTTCCCCTAAAATTTTTCTTGATATATAAAAAATTACATATCGTTATCCTATATATAGAGAATTATTATAAGTAAAAGGTTTGTTACTGAGCTGATTAATGTTACCTTCACCATCTCAACTTCAAAGTTTTGCTGGCAGACCCCTCCATCCACTCGTCAGGGGGTATGCACTGTACGGTTTGATAATCTCAAAAAGAAAATGCTCTATTTTCTGTTATTGTATTCAGTATTGTTTCAGGCTTAAAAATCAAACCTGGTTTTAATTTTGTTGTAATCTCACTAAACCCTGTATTCAGATTGTGAATCATTCATTTGTTCTGATTTATTTCATCTAAATGAAAGGTAAACCCCCAACACAACGCATTAAATTGAGACCTCCCTAATATGTCAGCACTTTAACTTGATAATGGTGCCTCTATTTCAAGGTACAGAAATTGACAGACAGTGAGATTATGTTTAATGGAAGACACAAAAATGAAAAGCTTTCTGGATATATTGATTCTCAGCCTTTTGTGAGGGGAAAATCTCTTGTTAGACATCACATGCACTGTGTAGGTGGCTAAGTACACACACACACGTAAGTCTGTGAGTCATACTTGCAGACTATCTTTAGCGTCAAATCCGAAATGATTATACCACACGTTGAAACTGATTTGCAAATGGCAAAGAATTAACTTGTGATTTTGAAGTGTTTTATTAATGAGATACGGGTGTTGGTGGAGACATGGCAAAGTCTTAAGACCCATATTACCTACATAAAAGTATGTATGCAAATAGATATTTAGAGACTAAGATAGATATGAAAATACTTAGATATGAAGAGGTATAGATACATAAATATGAACAAGCATAGATAGATTGATAGGAATAAATATAGATGGATATGAACACTTAGGTCAATAGGTTGATATGAACAGAGATAGATATGTATATAAATAGATAGTTTGATATGAACAGAGATAGATATGTATATAAATAGATAGTTTGATATGAACAGAGATAGATATGTATATAAATAGATAGTTTGATATGAACAGAGATAGATATGTATATAAATAGATAGTTTGATATGAACAGAGATAGATATGTATATAGATGGATAGATATAGACAAAGAAAAATTTGGACAAGGATAGATAGTTAGATATGAACAAAGATAGATATGGACATAGACAGACAGGTACATATAAACAGAGATAGATAGATATGGACATTGATTGTTAGATGCATACAGAAATAGATAGATATAGACATAGTTATGGATGACGACAGATAGATAGGAACATAGATGAACAGATATGAACATGGATAAGCATATAGATATATAGACAGATAAATATGAACAGAGATAGATAGATAGATAGATATGGACATAGATAAATATGAACAAAGATAGGTAGATAGATAGATAGATATGAACATATACAGATATGTTCAGAGATAGGTAGATAGCTATGGACATATTAGGTTATCCCATAAGTTCTGTCCAAATTTTAACTTTTTCTTAAAATAAATGAAATTTAAAGAGTATTTTATAATGTCTAATGGAGCTGAACATTATTTTTATGTTTAGATGCATTGAAACTGATCAAATTTTATTTCAGAGAACAATAAAATTAAATTTTGTTAGATTAAAACCCTGCTAACATGGAAGTACCCAAGAATCATTTGAGGCACATAATGCTTTATGAGTTCAAGAAAGGAAACTCAGCAGCCGAAGCGGCTAGAAACATTCACTCAGTTTATGGAGAGGAATGTGTGAATGAAGGAACTTGCAGAAGATGGGTTGCAAAATTCAGAGGTGGAGATTTCACCCTTGAAGATGAAGATTGAACCGGACGTCCAGTTGAGTTGATGAAAAGCTTCTTGAAGCAGCCCTTGAAGAAAATGCTGCTTTATCAGTTGAGAAATTGGCAGTGGTTCTCAGTTCAAACCATACAACTGTTCATCGTCATCTTCAACAACTTGGAAAAGTTCCTAAACTTGGAAAATGGGTGCCTCATGAATTGTCTGAAAACAACTTCAAATCCAGAGTTGACATCTGCTCTTCTCTCAATTCTCGCCAACTTGTTTCACCTTTTATGGATAGACTTGTGACTGGCGACAAAAAATGGATCTTTTATCAAAATGTTAAGCATCGTAGACAGTGGCTTGGTAATGGGGAAGGACCCCAGCCACAGCCGAGAAGGGAACTTCATGGACAAAAGGCTCTTCTTTCAATCTGGTGGGATTGCCAAGGAATAATCCACTTTGAATTCTTACCGCCTAATGCAACAATTAATGCTCAAATATACTGTCAGCAATTAGAGCGTTTGAACCAAGCTTTGAGGAAAAAAAGACCTGCTCTAGTGAATCAAAAACGGGTGATGTTTCATCAGGACAATGCGTGACCACAAGAATCACATCACAAATGATCAAAGAACTTGGTTGAGAGAAAATTCCTCATCCACCTTATTCTCCCGACCTTGCTCCTTCAGACTACCATTTGTTTCATAGCTTACAGAATCATTTGGAAGAAACAGCTTTTGTAACACAGGAAGAGGTTAAAACTGACATTTGTGAGTTCTTCAGATCAAAGCCAAAAGAATTTTACAGTAATGGAATTAGTAAGCTTGTTAATAGATGGAAGGAAGTCATAGATAATCAGGGAAAATACATTGTTGATTGAATCTGTAATTAAAGGTAACATTTGGTCACTTGTTTTCTTTATTCAAAATCGGACATAACTTATGGGATGACCTGATAGATATGAACAGTGATAGATATAGGCATAGATAGATATGAGCACATATAGCTAGACAGATTAATATTGACATTGATAGATACATAGATATTCTGCCCTTATTCCTCATTGGGGGTATATTGATCCTGGTAATCTAAGATTGTTCTTATTTCACTGCTCATGTTTAATGATATTTCATCTAGTTCTTAGGGAATAACAACAAAAAAGTTGAGGCTAGTAGTGTAAATAATGATAACTCCTCATCCCAGAAATTCAGACAGAAATATTTCTCTCTGAATTTCTACATTCCATCCTACATATTCCTGCAATGGAAAACTGAGTGATCACATTGGAAACAGTAAAGATCTAACTAAATGCAACATGATAGCTAGTGAAGATATCCTTACGAAAATCCAACTCAGGTGGGCAGGACATCATTCTCATATGAGCGATAACAGACTTCCAAAACAACTTCTCTTTGGCCAGCTTCTAACAAGCAGGTCAGTTGGAAGGACACTCTTGCATTACGAAGACAAACTCAAAAATAATCTGAAGCAATGCAGTATCCCCTTTTCTTCCTGGGAAACAAAGTATCAGAGTGAAGGAGCTGGCACCTGTCCTGCTTCTCATCTATACAAGGGTTTGAGTGAGACTGACTTGAATATCAGGATCAACTGTGTGTCAAATATAAAAGCAAGTTGGCAGCTTCTCTCAGTGATAACCATACTAGCCATTGTGGCTTTGTCACATGCAGTAAAGCAGGCCTTGCTGTCCACTCGCAGAAACATGTGGCAATTGATCCTCAACAATGCAAGCAAAATGGGTTAACCGCATGTTCAATCTGTCTAAAACTTTGCAAAACAACTACAGGCTTTGGGAAACCCATGCACGAAAGTTGAGCACCTCTTTATTTTACTGAGTCCTCATTTTTTGTCCGATGAAAGAGTTCACTATATATATATATATATATATATATATATATATATATATATATATATGAAGAAATATAGTCTTAAAATGTGGTATATTTATGGGATAAAGTGCTCAATATCAGAGATAGAGCATGTGTAAATATAAAAGTGAACATAGAAGTCAACACTTAGAGGTGACAGTCTGTTTCATGCTAGATGCAATCGTCAGGCCACGATTGCATCTAGCATGAAACAGATTGTTGCCTCTAAGTGTTGACTTCTATGTTCACTTTTATATATATATATATATATATATATATAGAGAGAGAGAGAGAGAGAGAGAGAGAGACAAA
Source organism: Acanthosepion esculentum (assembly GCA_964036315.1). NCBI lineage: Eukaryota > Metazoa > Mollusca > Cephalopoda > Sepiida > Sepiidae > Acanthosepion > Acanthosepion esculentum. Next base: position 20,321,412 of record OZ038476.1, on the reverse strand, counting down.
CCTCTCATTGAGAGATTAATAGGGGGGAAGGGTGGCCCGTTGAAGTCGATTGTCCATAGATGAGAAGGGATTATTTTTGAGTAATAAAACCACTATATAGTAACTACCAGTAGTTATGATCATAATGTAAATACTATAAACATGTATATGTGACATAAATAAATATATACTAAATATAGATATATAAAGAAAATACACTTATGCACAAATACTCTTGTGGAAAGGTGTGAATCCACTTCTTCTCCTCCCAGCTATAGGTTAATTAGTAGGACTTGTATCAGAAGATTATTATTATCTCTAAAATATTCTTACAATCTAAAAATAATTTCTGGTTTTAAAAAATGGTTGATAAGCCATGAAAACAACAGATCAATGCACTTCTTATGTGCAACAATATCAATAAATAACCCTTTATCTTCAGTGGCTCATAAGCTTTGTATTGGGTGAACAATTTGTAAACAGAAATCATGAGAAGGAATGTCTTGTGTCATTCATCAAAAATGGTAGTGATAGCAGCCTATATTGGTAGCAAATCACCTGAAGAGAAAAGGAATTCAGCTGAAAGGAAATCCCTTCCATGGAGCTATCATAATAGTGTATGCAATGACAGCATAAAGGAAGGAAGAAGAAATCAAATCTTTCTACTCCTTGCTAGACAACGTCAAGACTCAATGCAAATTGCAAGAAGTCATAATTATCATGGGAGACCAGAATGCCAAAGTAGGCAGGGAGGAGGCAGAGGATATAGCTGGAAAATTCATACTAGAAACCTGCAGCGAACTTAGAGAAAAATGGATCCAGTGGTGCAGAGCTAAATTTTCAGGTAATAGCCAAAACATGGTTCCAAGAACATCTGAGATGATTATGGACATGGCTGAGCCCAGGTGGAGAAACTAAAAAACAAAATCTGTCTATATTTCTGAGATGAGGTATAATGTACACTATTTACATTAGTCAGACTACTGTCCTCATCTTTATTGCCATATTTATCACGACGGAGGAGGCACTCTCAGTAGTCAGAGACAGATTGGCCTCTGACTCATCCCTAGAAGGACCAGTATTCCAATAGATAATCTGATGGAGATGTTGACTTTCTGTAGACAAACAACACACTTCAGAAAGGGATCACACATATATCGACAGGATGAGGGCTTAGCAATGGGCTCACCATTATCACCAGCAATGGTGAATATATTCATGGAATACTCTGAAGAAATGACATTAGAATCTATATCTCTAAAGCCAACTCTATGGTAAGGTACATAGATGACATGTTCATACTCTGGCCACACCAGGAAGATGTTCAGGTTATACTGGACCATGTGAACTCAATAAGACCTTCGATACAGTTCACAATGGAGAAAGAGAGTAACAGCACACTCCCATTCCTGGATGTTCTAATATCTGATAACTGATAACGGATATCCATTAGACATGGCATGTGGAACTAGAACAGTCTACCCCAGTGAGCGAAATAAAGGGTTCAGTTCAACATTCCAACCACCTGATGAAGGCCTGAGCATACAACAGCTGAAAATATTATGATAAATATGGCAACAAAGATGAGGACAATAGTCTGATAATGTAAATAGTGTAAAAAACAAAACAATCATCAAAGATTCAGGAATGCAATGTTTCACTGCAAAACCTACTCAAGTGCCGACTATGGAAGCGATCATCACCCTGATATATATAAACTACGGAAACTGAAGAAGCCTTATGCAGCACCCAAATTGCAATACAACAAACTCCTGAGCAACCCATACCTGAAAGAAAAATATATGGACGGTGTGAAAAGAATGTAAATGTAAACTCAAAATGGGATGCACTAAGAGAAGCTTTAGCGACATCAGCAAATGATATCATCCGAAAGGAGAATGGACGAAGAAGAAAAAACAAATGGATGACTGTGATAAGGGGAAGTGGAGAGCCATGATTGCCTATGTCCTGTAGTTGCATGGCACATAAAAGAAGAAGGAATCTACAAAAATAGAAAGGAATGTAAGATGAGGATGTGTCTTCTCACTGGACTTATTCAACTTTCATAATGAAGCAGTTCTGAAAGAATTAGAAGTACTACCAGGATTCATTATTGTGACAACAATCTTAACAACATATGCAGATGACACATTGTTGATAGCAGACAATGAAAGGAGACTACAAGAACTCCTTCTTTCTTATTAGTTGGGTATCAGGCCAACAAAGATGGATGGTAAACTCAGCAGCACCAAATCAAACACTGGCTCATGACGAGCAAGGTACAGACATGACTTTCACGTGGAACACCATGCATACGAGATAAATGATGCCAAGACACTGGAAACGCAAATGAGGATGAATGCATTTGAAATGACGCTGGATAACACCAACAGAAATCCTTGGTAATGCATGGCAGTCCTATTGTATGGTCAACACGGCACACTGCCAGATACTCTGTCTTCACAAAAAGTGTGCCTGCTTTTATGGAGGCTAAAACTTTAGCAGTTGGCTAGCAAAGGAATCATGTACATAGCTGATACTGCTCAGCTTACTGTCCTGACTATCTCATGGGGAAGCTGGTTGACATTTCCTTTCTTCATAAACAGATGTTCTGGGGTTCACACTGATTTTGTTCTGGCAGGGTAGCCATGTACTGTCTTTCTGCAGTGACAGCACATTAACATTGTCTCTTATCAGTAGGAATTGGCTGCTCCATCTGTATTTTGTTTCCCCTATACAGGGTGTGACGGATAAATTGTCACCTAAATTATGCAAAAAGGAAAATAATACTGACATCTCATTTTAATAGATATATTTACCAAAATTACACAAAAATATCGTGAAATACTAAAAAGTAAATTTATTCAATAAAATCACCATTGACTTCAACCACATCCTCCAGACGACTTTGGAATCTCCTGCAACTCTTCTGGATGGTCTCCTTGTTTAAGTTGGTGAATACTGTCATAATCCTTGCCTTCAGTTCATCTTTACTGTTACAAATAGTTTTATTGGTCTCTTGCTCAACTGCATCCCACTCATAATAATCAAGGGGACTGCAGTCTGGGGAGTTAGGTGGCCAGATATAAGTGGTAATGTGGTTGCAGAAATTATCTGATAGCCATGACTGGGTTCTCCTGCTTGTGTAGCATGGTACAGAGTCCTGTTGCCAGACATAGCATCTTCTAGCAGCCACTCTTTTGACCCAGGACAGCACTACTTCCTCAAAACACTTGATGTAGGTCTCCGTATTGAGTCTGAGGCCTTCACCAACAGATTTAGAAGTTCTTTTCTTATCAGAATGAGTTTTCAGAGCTGCCATACCTTCATAATCACCATTAGACTTGGCCAACACTTTCTGACTCCTTTGCACTGTCCTCAGATTGATGCCCAAACACTCTGAATTGTTCATATTGGCGCTTCCGACATGAATGCTAAGCAGTACAGCATGCCGTTTTCAAATTTCTGGCAGAGTGAATCACATCATGGTGCCCTTTTTCTTGTAGGGTCAATGGCCATCTATTACAATGGGGGGTAGACTGGGCTCTATAGCTATGGATGCAACCAGTGTAGTGATGACATGGCAGGTGTAGAGCTTCCTAGATGAAAGTCATCAACTAGAGCAGATGGTTCTCTCGATGGAATTAATTGCAACATGTCTGTGACTAAAGCATGCCTTCAAGCTGGAGTTATTTGACCTGAAGAGAGATGGGCTCCATTAGTTCTACCTGCTTATGGTGATTTTCTAAAAATATCTTAGTTGTGGTACAAAACCGAAAGTATGGGACACCCAGTGAGGATCAAACTCACTATTCAGTCATAATTGGTCTAGTAAGACCAGCTTTTTAACTATTACACCACGTCGAGCTGCCCAGATCTACCTGCTTGTAAATGAATGAAAAATGTGATCATTTTCATTCTTATATAAAAATTTTAATTTAAAGCAAATGATCATTAAGTCCTCATTTTTTCATATCTATTTTGTTTTTACCAAATCTATTTCAACAATCTGGATTGTATATTTTTAAAACAATTGATGACTTGTAGATGATATAAAGTGGATACCTAAGAATGTGAATTGGAATCCCACATCAGGTAAGCAAAATGAACTATCATTAACTGTACATATTTTTGTCAGATGAGGTAGGTAATGCAGGTTTCCACTACCTTGTCATCTGTCAATTTTGCAAAGGAATTATTGTCAGTTCTCAGACGGGTTACATTATTTATTTTCTACATTTCTCACATATAGAAAATGATTACCATCTTCTTATGACCCTAATGTGTATGAACAGAAGTGTCTTTCCTTGCCTTAAAATTCTTTAAATATCAAATATATTCACTATTGCTAAACAAGCAAAGAACCTCTTGGAGTTAGGAATGGACTGTTGAAGAAATTTGACCATATCTATCTATATCTATATGATATAGATAGATATGGTCAAATTTCTTTAAAAACATCAACAGTCCATTCCTAACTCCAAGAGGTTCTTTGCTATATATATATATATATATATATACATAGATAGATATAGATAGATAGATAATCTATCTATCTATCTATCTATCTATATATATATATATATATATATATATATATATATATATATATATATATATATATATAATATTATATGAAAAGATTACTTAACTTTTAAATATCAATTTGATCCCAACATCAATGTTACTTGGTAAAATTTACAATCTTCAGGGTTTATGGGTTTAAACAGTAAAGACAATGTGTCTTCTGTTTGTTCCAACATGGTTTTACCACTTGGCCATAATGAGTTTCACAGTAAGCAATAATCTATTTTCTCTTTTCCTAAGGAAAACACATCTTTATCACCCAGATTATTTTTCTTGAAAGCCTATAACTGCAATTTCTAAAGAATTTTAATGTAACATTTTTTTCTTCAAATTAATATAATGTTGGATCAAAAGTAAATCCATTAATTCTTTAGAAATATATATATATATATATATATATATATATATATATATATATATATAATAGATGAGGAGGCATGGTAGAGTAATGGACAGCAGCTCAAACTGAGGAATCAGAAAGCCAAGTTCGAATTCCAATTGAATCCATTACATTTGCTTATGTACTAATACCCTTGTGAAAGATATGAATCCTCTTCTTCTCCCCCCAGGTATGGGTAAATAGCAGGACAGACTGGGTTCTATAGCCTTGGGTGGTAACTGATCTAAGAAAAGGACAACTCTGAATTCAAAACCTGACCCTCCTCTAAATGCAATAGGTATTAAAGCTGTCCTAATGAAGATCCAACTCAGATGGGTAGAATCCTACTGCTTAATAAATTAATCCTTTGAAAATAAATATTTAACATTTTTCAACCAACAGGTTACATTCCTACCAACAATAAAAAAACATGCTTCATGATCCCTTTGAAGAGTATATAAGCAAAGTTTCTAGACCAGACAAACCAGTAAGGAGATATATGTGGCGCCTCACTTTCTCCCTTGCCTCTTTTTTCTCACACATATACACAAAGAAATCACATTTCTTTTCATCTTAAGAAACAACTACAAACCAGGGCTGTAAGAACATTCATATACAAAAATTTAGTTTCAACAATCACAAGAATAAAAATATTTCATATATTTATATTTAAAAACCTTTCTTACCTTTTTCTTTGTCATGGGGTTATTCAGATCTGCAACACAGCTTGGCAGGAGATATCCTTCTACACCTACCATACTCACCTGAACATCCACCTTCAGATTACCATTTATTTCAATTCCTACAAAATTCCCCTAATTGTAAGAACCTCAATTATCTAGAAGCCTGTTGATTATCCAGAAAGATGCTATATTCTGGGAAAAAGGAATTATGATTTTGCCTCCAGGATAGAGAATGATAATGAAAAGAATGGCACATGAATTGGTTGAAGAAATCATATGCATGAATCTCTAAATATTGTCTTTGAAATTCACTTAGAAAATGCTATGAACATTTGTCCCAACCTAATAAAATAATTTTTTTTTGTGAAAATCATGGATACACACGCGCGCACACACACACACACACACACACACACACACACACACATACATACCAATTTTAGAACTTACATGAAGAAGTTTAATGATACAGACATATCTTTTTACTTTCATTTATCTTTTGAATGAATTAAAATTTCAAGACCATTATTAAAACATTTTCTTGTATATACCATAATAAGAAATTAATTGCTATTCAATTTTTATTAATATTCATCAATTTCAACATTAATTTACCATGAAAATGAAGAACAACATGGCCCACATTTATTATCCAAAATAACCAAATTTTTACCTGAAATAAACCTTCAAAATTTATTTTAATTTGTTCTGATTTAATTAAATTTGTAAACCGTTTTAAGAACTCATTTATCTTTCCCAAATGTTGATTGTTGACTGGCCCTCGATGTTAATATTCTTCAATTTCAGTTTGATTACATTTGGCAACTGTTTATTCTAATGGAAATGTTTTAATTTGAATTTAACTTGATTAAATTTAAAAATATTTTTAAAATATCAATCCATTACTGTATTGTTTATAGCTGATTATGTTCCGGTCTGTTGCCAAAGTGCTTAAGTAAGGGGGCTGTGGGTAAGAAATTGGACATTAAAATTACTCCACATCTCTTTCATGAGGGCATGATGCAAGTGAATTTCTGGGCTGGTTGTCCAGGATTTTTCTTGGCAACAGGCCTGATTATCTCCTAGATTGATCACTTATTCCTAAAAAATTCCCTTCACAATTTTACAGTGAATGTAGATGACAACCATATACTCTTTTGTACTTAATACAATTATTTCCTTTATTTCCTCCTATCCAGCCCAGTGTTTATGTCATATGACGCACTTATTGATTTCCAAATAATTTTTGTGTAGCATGATTATTTTGTTCAGGTTCATTAAACTTTATCTAACAATTCCAAAGAGTTATCATTATTTGCATCATTTGCTGTTTGACTATTTTCCTCGTCTTTGTTGTTGTTATCACACTGTTTCAGTCATTGTGCCCACTGGCCTTGTTGATTTGGGTAACCTTTAAGGAATTTAAAACCAAATATCTCATCAATTACTATGTCCCCAAATTCATGAACCTCTACTTTAATCCTGTGGGACAATCCGCAGTGTATAACTTGTGGCCTTAAACCCAATCTGCCTGCTGATGACATTGTTATCCAAAATTATCAGTGGAACATTTATTTAAAATGGCACACTTAATTTATAAGTTGAAAAATTCCTACTAGCATTACTATTCCAGATGGCACTAGTATTTAGTACAAAAGAGTACCATAAGAAGTTAGTTTAGTTTATGCCAGAATATATTACATGAGGAACACATGGCACAGTGGATAAAGGCATTAGTTAGATCCAGTGACAGGACCCAAAGAGTGTGAGTTCAATACCTGGTTAAGGCGGTGGAGAACTTAGAGAGGGGAATTAACAGGAGATAACTGACATCCATTAGACATGGCACGTGGAACTAGAACAGTCTACCCTAGTGAGCAAAATAAGGGTTCAGTTCGACATTCCAACCACCTGAAGAAGGCCAGAGCATACAACAGTCAAAACATTGTGATAAACATGGCAACAAAGATGAGGACAATAGTCTGAATAATGTAAATAGTGTACATAAGACCTCATCTCAGAAATATAGACAGATACTGAGGAATTATCAAACAATTTTTTGACTTACTATTCTGAGTAACATAGTCCTATTTTGGTTGTCATATCCACCAGTGTTTTTCAGGCATCTGTCATCATACATGGTTACGTTCTTAGAATTTTAAACCAAACCCTTTATTTCATCCACAGGAGTATATTCTACTTCTTGAATACAGACATTAGGTTTAAGGTGCCAAAAAACACTAATGGATTGTCCAAGTGACACAGGGCCTAATGGATTAAAGTGTTGGTTTAAACCCTGTGTTTAACAGTACAAAAGTCATATACTCTGGTTCAGCAGAAGAAATAAAAATGCAAATATATATTGTGGCTATTAACTGATATAAGTTATCTCCCCTAATCATGGAAATCAGAATGAGAACAATTTTTCTTGGGGATTGAATAAAATTCTGAGAAGGTTATTAACTGGACACCTGAAGAAGGAAGATACAAGGGCCGAAATATTGTAGATATAAGAACCAAGATAAACATGCAGCAAGATATATTGGAATACAAAAATCTGAAAAAAAACTGAATTCTGATTTAACTAAAATTTTTAAGCTATTTCCAGAACTCATTCTCATGTATATAACATATGTTCAAATTATAAGATGCTTTTTGGTTGTACAAAACAGTTATGGTAATTGTTTATGTGATTACTCCACCTTGTCCGCCAATGGACTTTACTTAACACCACTAGGAGGGGTGTCAATCAGTGGTATAAATGGAAAGGGTCCTCTTTTTGCTACAAAACGTAGTAGCAACAACATGGTACTTGTCTTCATTAGAGGATATTTGTTTCCTCAGGCAGGCCAACTTCTTAATTTCACCAAGCTACATGGTACACTCACTCACACACATACAAACTACCATTAATGTTTTCTTCCCGTTTTCCTGTACACACAAGTATATTTTTCACTTTTCTTTTGAGCTATGTTGTTGAATCCATTTACTTTGAAAGAAAGCAGCCTCACCCATTAAATAATGGTAGTGCCTCCCCACTACAGGTTTTCATGTTAAATAATTATCAAAGTAAAGAACAATTTCAATTTTGCCTAAAATCAAACTACCAATTCCCAGAAACAAATCTGCAATTTTCTTTCAATAGTCATGCAATTTAGTTTAATTTTGGATTTTAATTACCTTAATGTGGTGTGACAGAAGGGAGGAGGAGAAGAAAAGGAGAAGAAAATAAGTTATATAAACTTACTTCCTTTCCTGCCAACAAGTCACTGTAGAAGGAGAAGATGAGAGAAATGGAAGGAAGGGGGAATTTATTATGTTAAAGGAGAAGTGAGTTGTATTATGGGAGAATGGTTGAAGGAATAAAGGAGTATGAGGTAAGAGACCCTGGGTCTAATGAATAAATGCCATGTGGGTAAAGAAAAGTGAGGAGTGGAGGTGAAAAAGAGGAAGCAAGGAAATAGAAGAGTGCTAGTGGCATTGTATTATATCATTTTCTTTTTTGTTATTTCCAAATTAAGGTGATTGACTGAACCTTGCAACTCCAGAAAAGGAAAGAAAATATCAGTATGAAAGGTTATAAGTATGTCTACTTCTTTTCATTCCGTTTTTTTTTCCTGCTGTTCCTTTTCTTTTTTTATCCCTTTCTATTGTCAAAAAAGGGGGCAGTTGGCTTAGAAATTACAAGATCCCAGGTGAATGTTGATAGCGTTTATTCTTTTTTTCTTGCTCAAATTATACATAAAAACATAAAATGAACATTTGCTTACTGCTGCAAGGTCATAGAACTCTATTGGATTTCGCAATTATAGTCAAGTTTAACAATTTTCACTTACCGTAATTCCCCACCTATAATATGCCTTCATCCATAATACTCACAACTAAAATGGTGCTGAAAGTGTTTCCTACTCTGATTTAAAAGAATGGTTTTAAAAATAGAATAATATTATTCTAATTTAGTTTTATGATAATTCTTATTTTATTTTACGGCAATGTGCATAATATGCACCCCTGATTTTGCTTATTATTTTTTTAGAAAAAATGCCTATTATACATAGGGAATTATGGTGTTTGATTTTCTTTTATCAGTCACTTGTAATCAGGATATGGGCAATTATGACTCTCCACAATTTCTCTTTTGTAGCTCTAAGCAATGTTTATCCCTTGTTTAGTTTTTGGAAAATATCTTTTGTTATTTCCATGTCACATTTTCCATTGTCTTCATCCTCTTATATAGTGAATGCTGGATAATCACCTCAGAGATAAGGAGAAAAATGGAGGCAAATGGTTCTACAGAAAGATACTGAGAATTCAATGGATGGAGTGAGTAAGCAATGAGGAAGTGAATAAGTCAATGAGCAGATTGGGACTCGTTTCAAGATTTCCTTTGTGATGTCTACTGGAATACGGTCTTTAACCTCCCCATCCAAAAATGTGCATCTGAGATCTCATCCTGGGTAAAAGCGGGAATCGAGGCTTTCATCCCTACAAGAAAATATAAAATGAAATTGCACTCATCCCCTTGGTTCTCGGCTGCTTGTTCAGCAGCTATTGCCCACAGGAATCACTACGTCCGACTATACTGTAGAGACATGTCTGATTACAACAGATGTCTCTCTGTCACTGCTCGTAACAAGTGCAAACATGGCTTCAAAGAAGCAAAGTTACTCTTTGCTGAAAGAATGAATCAACGTATTGTGTCTTGTAAGTTTGATTCAAAAGATTATTGGCAGCTCTGCAAAAGCATGCTGAACAACAGCAAAACCTCAATAACCTCTTTATTCAACCAATTTGAGGCCCTGACCTACTCAGCTGATAAGGCTGAGTGCTTTGCTCATAATTTCTCATCCTTATTCAACACTAGTCTCATCTGGTGTACCCACACCAGACTTTACCCCTAGAACTGAGGCTCTACTGAATGCACATAACCCTAACGATGGTATTGGACATCATCTCTAAATTAGATTCCCATAAGGCTAGAGGTGGGGACGGGATACCGGCCATTGTCCTGAAGAAATGTGCTCCTGAATTGGCTCTTGTCCTCTATAAACTTTACAACTACTGCCTCACTGACTCTTGCTTTCCAGCATGTTGAAGTCATCTGTTGTGTCTGTCTTTAAAAACTCTGGGGACACTTCTGACCTGTCTAACTACCATCCTATCAGTCTCCTACCACTCTTCAGTAAAGTCTTCAAGGTTTTAATCAATACCAAAGTGGTTAAGTACTTGATAGGGGTTTTCTTCTTAACCTTCAGTTTAAGCTTACTTGACTATGCACAAACATCATCCAAAACTTCTATAAAATCAACAAATAACACTTCCCAAAATATTTCTCATAACCTTTCATATGAATTTTGCACACGTGCTTAGAAAAAAAATAACATCGCCACATGCACCTTTATTCATCTTATTTTTATTCTTTCTATTGAATTTTCTCAGGTGATAAAATATATTGCTGGTAATTATTTGTATATTCTTTCTTATCCTCTTTTGTTTGAATAAACATCACTGTGCCTACTATCCAACTAATATTACTTGAAATCTCTCTCACTAAATATATCCCTTCAACAAATGGTAACCCAGATATATACATAATTTGGCTTTACCACATTGAAAAGTTTGAGTGACGAGCAAGGAGGTGGTCTATAGTGTAATCCTGTTAATATTGCCTTTCTTAGTATATATACAATAAGGGTAGGTAGATTTGCCTATCATCCGGTTCACACACCTCCTCAGGATTTTGGACATGCATAGCGGTTTATCCCTTGTTTCCGGTTTAGGGTTGGATTTCCTTTTTCTAAAGTCTACTTCAACTCTATACTTCTAATGTCTCAGTCTGAACTCTGAAACATTATTTACTATTTATTTTTCTTCACTAGGAGTAGATAGGTTCATCTATCACCCGGTTCACACTCCTCTCAGGTCTTTTGAACAGGAGTAGAAGTTTATCCCTTTTTCTTGTTTAGGCTTGGGTTTCCAGTTTCTCTTTCACTCCCAGTAGCCCCTTGCATCTTAGTGGCATTATTGCATTGTTTGGGGTGAATTGATTAAAATAAATGATATAGAATGCACCAGTGGCCAACTCAGCTACTTTTAAGAAATCATCATATATGCACATATTTACATATTAGTAGTAATAGTAATACTTGTACTCATTAAGTTTGGTTTTTACTGGAGATCAAGTGATAGCAAATCTAATCTCACAGGATTATAGTTTATTCTAATAATGCTATCTTATGGTTGATTTCAGTTCTTGAGCAGATTCTAGTCCTTTTAATTTCTTTCTTTTTTCTTTTTACAGTTAAAAATCAAGATTTGAGATTTCAAAGATGAAGAAGAGATTTGAAGCAACAGATACATGCTTCTATTGATAAAAGCTGAAAACACTTATCTCAGGACATGTTAGTAAATAGAACGTTTTATTGCAAATAGGAACTACAAGGAAACTAATAAAAAAGAAATAGTTGAAATATTCTAGGACACATGAGAAGAGAACACTTGGAGAATTTAAGTCACAAGATATATAGAAGACAAAAGAAAAAATAATGAATGAATTTGAATGAATGGATAGCAAAATAAGGATAAAGTGGGATGATAAAGTGTTAAAAGTTACTTATAGAAACAAAGCAGGATGTTGTAGAGAGCCATGACCAGCTACATCCTGAAAGGACATAGCATATAAAACAAGAGACAATTACATAAAAATCATTTGTTTGCATGATAAGTAATGAAATGTAAGTATTTTGGTAACAATGAGGCAGCAGAAATTAGACATGGGGCAGCAGAAATATGGTTCTACAGAAGGATGCTGAGAATACCATTGAACTGAGCATGTGAACAATAACAAAATTTGGGGAAAAATGGAAACAAAAAGGACAATTATACTTAAACTCAGAAAGGGACAATTGAAATTTCTAGGGTGTGTAATAAGGAAAGACGGTTTGGAAAATTTAACATTCACATAGCATGTTTAAGGCAAGAGAGACAGAATTGCTGGTGGCTGCCATTGATAGACTGTTGTGGAAAAGAGTTAGTGTGGCTTCTGCATTTGGGTCCACCCTACAATTACAAAAGTCAAGGGGATAATGATGACGATGATGATGATGATGATGATGATGATGATGATGATGATGATGATGAGAGGAGGACAGCAGAGAATAACCTACTTAATGAACTTGTGTGAATGGTTGGCAGAACAGGGATTAGGAGAGATAGCAAAAAAGACAAGCTATACTAAGAGCTATAAAGGACAGGCAGTTATGGAGAGCCATGAAGAGGCACAGTACATAAAAGAAGAAAGAGTAGTCCAAATCGATATGGAACAGTCAGTCAGTTATGTGCCATGCTTAGGTGATCATGTCTCTTTCAATACATGACTGACAAGGCAGATTTTTCCCCTAGTAGGTTGCCATTTCTTTCTGCGGTAGACCAGTTGCCATCTCAGGCAATACAACCCAGTCTGTCCTGCTATTTACCCATAGCTGGGGGGGGGGGAGAAGAAGAGGATTCATATCTTTCCCAAGGGTATTAGCATATAAGTGAATGTAATGGATTTGACTGGAATTCAAACTCAGCTCTCCAATTCCTCAATCTAAGCTGCTATCCACTACTCCACCATTCCTATATGGAACATTTGTATTAATTCCTAAGCATCAAATATTGTAAAATTCAGTACTTATCTGCCACTGCCATAAATACTGACCCAAGATGTTGCATTCACTCTGTGTGAATTCCCTCTGAGAAAAGTATGAACTAGTCTCTTCTCTCCTCACCCAGTTATAGCCATGGGTAGCAACCAGTTTAGGTAAAGACAACTCTGTATTTAAAATCAGGGTGAAGGAAGTCATGCTCCTATCTTTCCTAAGAAGTCATGGCAATTTATATATGATAAAGAAAAAATGGAGAGCCATGATCACTCATGTCCTGAAATATCATGGCTTTTAAAAAAAAAGGGAAGAAATTGCCATATTTATCTTTATTAGTGTAGAAAATAACTAAAACCATCTGCAAATATTTGTGGTGTAATGGTAATATCAGTGGGCAGTGCTAAGAAAAGTTAAAATCTTTCCTACATTTACTACATTTAAATGCAGTTGGCACTAAAACACAACTCTGATTATTGGTTCCTTATTTCTCCTCTGCAACCAGATTTTGCTGTGATTTCTTCTTATATATTCTGTGTCTGTTTAGGTCAAGGGTGACATTAGCTCTCCACAACTTTCTATCCTTTGTAGCTCTAAGAAATGTTTGTCTTTTTTCTATACCTCCCACGCCCTGTTCTGCCATCCATTTGCACAATCATGTTATGTATGTCGCTTACTCTTTACTTTTGTCTTTTGACTTCAGTATGTCCTGTGAGTGTCAAATTTTCTAAGCCAGCTGTCCTCATTATGTATGTAAGAAATCTCAACTCTCTCTCTTTTATTTTTCTAAATATAAGTTTTCTTTTTGTCTGCATTTTCCGTAAAACTTCCTTGTTCTTTACATGGTCCATTCATGGTATTCTGATAATCTTTCTGTAGAATGACATCTCTGTTAGCGCAAATCTCATCTTCATCTGTGAAGAAATTATCCAGCATTCACTGCCAGGACTGATATTACATAGCAGTTGAGCACCCTTTTTTCTTTCTTTCTAACAAAATTTTCTTTCTTTTTAATATTTTGCTTAGATTTTAAAACCCACTTTTTCACTATTCCAATGCAACATCAAATGTTGATGTAACATTTTCTCTCCTTTGTGAAAACAGTTCTCAGATATTTAAATTTGTCTACTTAACTATTAAAGTGGATAAAACGTTTGATATATCTGTTTTATAAATAAAAATATAAAATTGTGTGTTACATAATCAGTTAGAATTTAAAGAAACACTGAATTTTTCAGCACTAATTCTGTAACTTCTCCAAATGCAATTTTTACCTTTTATTATGTCATCTACTAACATTTAAAGACTGTTTCAACTGCACTGAAATTTCAAATAGCATGTTGCTTATCATGTCCACAAGAATAAACATTTGTCAGATAAATATGCAAAACATTTTCATTACAGTTTCTTTTGAGACTATAAAACCCAAATTTATTCATGTGTTTATTTTGTTAATAGATAAAGTTAACTCAATGTGTCTCAATATTTCAATAATAGGCCAAAACCTTTCAATGGTAGACATACAATCTGACCATTTAGCTAGCCAACCACTCACTTAGTCTGTGTTCCTTTTCTGCCCGGATGTGGGTCAGACATTATCACTGTGTGTTCTAGTATTCATAGCAGTAACCCTTACTTGGACAAGTTCCATAACTAATTGATTATCCAAAATGGACAAAAAAATACTCTCCAGTTCCATAAATGTCGGTTTTGCCATTATGATTTTGAAAGAAGAAGAGGAAAAAAAAAAAGGAAGAAAAGCCAAATATGAAGGAAAACAAACAAATAAATAATGGCAAGAAAAATGAGAAAGGAGGAAAATTAATAAAAGAATAGAGAAAAGTTGTAAAGAAGACTGAAAACAAGTGAGAAAAAGGGAGGAAAAGAAAGAAAAAACAATGTTAGGTAGAAGAAATAGAGAGAATGGGGAAATAGTGTAAGATGGAAAAGAAAAAAGGTAAAAAGAAATGAATGAGAGAGTATGAAATAAAGGAAAAGTGCTAGAAGTTAACATTTGAGGCCAGTTTTAAAAAAAAAATCAGACTTTCAAATGCTGACTTTCAAGACAAACAGGCTCTCTTTAAGCTTTTGGTGCAACCCACTTTTTCTAGCCGCACCACCATTTCACCTCAGTTGTTTTTCTGCCATGTTGATCCCAGCTTAGTAACCATGAAGCATTAAATTAAGTGTGAAGAAGCAGGATATAAAAAAGAAAGTAATTTGGAGAGATGAGAAAAAGGAAGCAACAAAGTAACAAGAGGAAAAAGAAATGAAACAAATGAAGAAAAAAGAAGAAGGGGAAAAAAAAGACAGAAAAACAAAAGATGAAATAGTGAGGAGAAAAAAGAGAGGAAAGACTATGCATGAAAAGAAATGTACAAAAGAGAGAAAAAGAAAATGTGAAAATGCAAAGGAGAAAGGAAAAGTACATTCACAGGAAGAAAAAGATGAAGAAAAGAAATAAAAAGATTGTAAAATACAAAAAAAATGTATGAATGTGGAAGCAAGAAGAAAAACAGGTACATAAATTAAAATCAAAATTCAATTAAAATTTCAACTCCATTGAAAGGTTGTTGAAGTAGCAACAATAAACATGTTCTTCTCAGATTTGTTCTTTTAATTTAGCAATGACTGTGTGATTTATTAAGATATTTCATTGCAACATGATTCAAAGCTGCTTTCAAAACACTGATAAACTTGTATGCTTATAAAACTAATATCATTTAAGTAAATCATTCACATCTTGAAAAGGACAGTGCATATCTCTATTCCATAAAGGTAACATATTTAGGTAAAACAATACAAATGCAGGAAAGACCTATGCCTTATATTCAATAAATTGTACCAAAGCATTTGATAGGATGACACAGAAACCTACTTGAACTGTTAGGAAAGCTAGATTTACAAGGGGGAAATAATCAAGTAATCTATAACATCTACTGGGAACAAACAACCTGAATGTGTGTAGAGAATGAGTTCAGTGAGTATGCAAAAACAGAAAGAAGAGTAAGACAAGGTTGCATATTCTCACAAGATTTATTTAACCTATACAGCAAGATGAGACTAGAGGACCTGCCTGGATTTATTATTATCACATATAATCTTAACAGAATATGACACTGTGTTGATGGCAGACTTAAAAAGGAAACTAAAAGAACTCTCAGACAAGGTAATAATAGAAAGCAAGAAGAAAGGACTAAATGCAAGATGATAGAATGTATGACTGTTAGCAAAAGAGACAGCTCAAGGTGTGAACTAAATATTGGAAATGACAAAATCAAGCAAGTAAATAAATTTAACTCTCTGGGTAATGTTATGACAGAAAATGTGACACAGAAATGTGAAGCTTATAAAAAATTTTAAGAAGCTAAGCAATGTACTAAGATATAGGAAAACATCATTAGAAACAAAGAAAAGTTGTTGAACTGCTATATAATATCTAATCTTCTATATGGCAGTGAATGTTGGACAATTTCCACACAGATGGAGAAGAGATTGATTCATTTGTTTTTTACAGTTTATAAACATTTTTTTACTTTTTGACAAGTTATTTAAAGCCAAAAATTTTGGAGATTGTAAGAATTTTTTGGAGATAATAATAATTTCCTGATAGAAGTCCTACTATTTAACCCATAGTTGAGGGAGAAGAAGTGGATTCCTACCTTGATGGGGAAGACACTTGAAGTGAGAGAGATATAGTTCTACTAAATATTGCTAAGATTACACTACTCTGAACATATGAGCAATGAAGACAATTTAAAGAATATAAGAAAAAAGAGGGCTTGGAGAATTACACACTCCTAGGATAGACTGAAGTCAAGAGAGTAACCTTACTTAACTGACAATTTTAAATAGGTACCTCCACTTTTTCACTAAAAATCAGCATAAGGTGATGAAAAAAAAAAACTTAATATAAACAAAGTTTTATTGCCAAAATGTTTATGTTATTATTAAGAGGAAAGATCAAAGTATTTTATGATTATTTTAAAAGATTTTACTCCTTTCTAACACGTTCGAAATTTAGGTTAAAATATCTTGTTTTTTTTATGGGTTAATGTCATAAGAGTACTGGTAATGGACACTTTTGTAACCTTTTTCTGATAAAATAACACATTAATTTGGAAAGTCTTGCAAAAATCAAATAATTGTCGAATTTTAATGAAACTTTCAGGACTTATTTACAAATGAGTGAATTTATTTTTAAAATTATTATTTTTAGAAAAGCTTGGTAAAAAATATATTTTTTTTTACATCTGTTAACCCCCACTTACTTAATTTTATGAAATTTTTGAGAATTTAAAATTGTCACCAAAATGGGTTTTTTTTTATTAGTTAAAAGCAGGAATCCTTAAAGAATGTAAGTCAACAATTTTTTTGTTTCCAAACTCTTACTAAATTCCCTAAAATCTGCTCCAAATCATAAAATAAAAACTGCAATAAACTAATTATTTAATTAGATAAGCTTTTAATTGCTTTTATAAATAATATTTAAGGACATTATAGTCTGAAGAAAAAAATTTTTTCGATGAAAAATTTAATAAATAAAATAACTTTTAAATTTCATAATCATCAGAATATAACAAATAATAATAATGAATAAAATGAAAAAATAAGATCTTAAAAAATATAAATTAGTAATAAATACCATAAAATTTCAAATTGAGTTACCTCTATCATTACATTTTATTATATTATCTCAGATATTGAATTAAAAAGTTAAGATAATATTATAATTAATATAATTATTATACTATCTCAGTTATTAAATTAAAAATGTAATAATTGTGATAATATAATAATTAATAAATTTATTTATTATCTGTTATTAAATTATCATTATCTCAGTTATTAAATTTTTAATTTAATTACTGAGATAATTAATAAAATACCATTATAGAGGTGACTCAATAATTTATGAAATGTTATTAATTTAAGAAATTTTTATAGTATTTTAAATTTTATTATATTTTTAGAAAGTATCTTCAAATATAAGGTTAAGTACCTAAACAAAGTTGAATAAAATATTAGATAATTGTTTAAAATATGTTGTTAATTTAAAAAAATTATTGGTAGTTAAAAAACAAAAACAAACTTTTACTTTTACTTAGAATTCATAAATTTATGTCAATTCTGGTCCACCATTCTTAACCTATCAACACCTTAGGCCATCAATATATCAATGGAGACGTGACAATAACAAGATCCCATGGTTAAGAAATGCTTGTAATCAATATTTTATGCTATAAGTAATGTTTGTTTCAGAACAGATTAATTTAACTGTAAGTTTGCTAATTTTCTATAAATAATGTTTTAGAAATATATATTTTATTTTTGCAAGGTTTTTAAAACTGAGAATTAACTTTTGTTTACAATTATGCCAGTATGGCCGTTTCAATTGGTTTTTATGAAAAAAAAACTGAATCAATCAACTAAAAATTATTCTAATTTCTATTTCAAAAACACTACAGTATTTTGCTTTCTGGGATTAAAAAATTTAATCCTTTAGCTTTCAATTAAAGCTAAAATGGAAGCTTCAAGAAATATTTTTCATTTATGAAAATTCATTTAAACTTTAGGTATACTGAATTATTGGAGGTACCTAATTTTAAATACATAGATCACAGAACATAGACAAAGAAGGGCAGTAAAGAGTTAAAAATTACTTAGAGCAATAAAAGACAGGAAATTGTGAAGAGCTATAATTGCCTATGTTCTTTAAGGGAATTGACGCATAAAAGTTTTTCAAATTGTATCAGAGAAAATGTCAGTTTGTAAATTCTTTCAAAATTCGAAGAATTCAAGCTTGTTGCCACACATTTCCTCCTTGGTAACATTAATGAAAGCACAAAGATGAAATCAACATGAAAACAATATTTCAAAGATGATGTTGTTAAGTACTACATCTGCTTTCACTTCTTCATGGGGAGTGTACAGAATCTCTCTCTTTCTGTCTCTCTCAGAAGCAGTTTGGAATGTGTAATTTTCTACTGGAATAAAAGAATTGAATAAAAAGAAAGTTGATTTATCATATTCTCTGTATTTTTGAAGATTTGCTGCATCAGCAAAATACCGCACACTGCATATTTTGAAAATAAAATTATTATCCATAATGTGAACAATTCTTGCGTATTTTTTATTTATGTAGGATGTAGAGATTGGAAGTGTCGAAAATTCCCAAATAACCTTCATATAAATAAAAATAAACCTGGTCATAATGATAAGAGATGCAGCAATGATAATGATAATGATGACGAACTAAATTTATCACAAATCTACCTTTATCTATCAAGTTGTTGGGACTTTGAAAATACATGAAAATAAATAAGTAATGATACTTTTTCAAATTCTCTCTACAACTACAATTTCAAGAAATCTAAAAATAGACATATAAAAGCAGATTTTGTTTCACCTCACACAAATATAGCAGTAAGCTTACCATATGACCTTTCTCAATGAATGGGAAGACAAAAATATTAACTTTTGGCTTTTGTTTGGACCCTGTCTCTGGCCTATAAAAGAATGCATCAAAAGCCACTCAGAAACTACCCACAGCAAGCACACATACGAGTATCCCCAACAAGCACAAACAGGGACACACATGGTGCATTTACTTACTCACAGCACACTGAAGAAAGCCTTCTCATTCAGGTACCCATGCCATGCCAGAGAGCTCAACACAAGCAAGATAAAATACTTGCCCCAAAACCAACTATATTGACTGCAGAAAAAGAAAAAATTAGCTACTTCTATATACAAATATATGCACATGCACGCACATGAATACACACATATATATATATATATATATATATATCTTCAGAAAAAATTAGCTACTTCTATATACAAATATATGCACATGCACGCACATGAATACACACATATATATATATATATATATATATATATATCTTCACGCCAATATATATTACACACACACTCATACATCCATATATACACAGACATTTTTTCCAAACTTTATTTTGCTAGGCTCTTTATGAACTCTCACATTCTGAGAAGACCTTTTCTTTTTCACTTGTCATCATTGTTATTAAATTGTATTCAAATTTGTTTGACAATTTTGTTTTATTCCTTGTTTTCGGCATGCAAAGTTTTGTTGGCTTTCTCTTTGTCTCACCTGCTGTTCACAGTAAACACCACCTTCCCTTTTCCATCTCAAGGGAGAGTGGTCAACTCTATTACTTGACCAAGACCAACCACAATCCTGTGCAACAAATTAAAATCTAATTTTTTCATGATAAAGGATTTGTTTTTAAAGCAGGTTATCTGAGAAAATAAAGGTGGATTTGTGATTTGTAATAAATTTAATTGGATGAATAGATGGCAAAGAAAGAGGGATGGTAAAAACTCAACTGTTGCTTAGAGCAAAAAAGAGACAGGAAGTTGTGGAGAGTTATGACCACCCGTTATTTACATGCAGGTTATTGTCCTCATCTTTGATAGTATCATGTTTTAGCTGTTGTACCATATGACCTTTCTCAGGTTTATATCAATCCATGTCACCAACAGGGTATTCTGGATTGAACCCTTTATTTAATCTACAGTATTAGACTGTTCTCATTCTATTGTCCATGTCTAGTGATATCATGCCTAGTTCTATTTAAGTACGAGTCTGTTATTGCTTGCTCCATTTCTACTGAATCTGGGCAAAAAGACACAAATACAAACCTGACAGAAATTATTGCATGAGAAAGTGAATGTGCTAAAAAGTTGTTGGACTGACATATTTCCCAAATATCAGAATAAATATATATATATATATATATATATATATATATATATATATAAAAGTGGACATGGAAGTCAGCACTTAGAGGCGACAGTATGATTGCATTAGCATGAAACAGACTGTCGCCTCTAAGTGCTGACTTCCATGTCCACTTTTATATTTACACACGCTCTATCTCTGATATTGAGCACTTTATCCCATAAATATAGCACACTTTAAGACTATACTTCTTCATATACATATATATATATATATATATATATATATATATACAAGTCCAAGAAAAATTTAGATTGCTACTACACACAAAAGACAATGGTTAAACATCAGAAAACATAAGGAAAATTAATTCCTTTTAATAAGATGTGGAAATAACCTCTCTTTGCTTGATGAAAGTCCTGAGGCCATAAATGCGTGTACCTATAATATGGAAAATAAAGTATAATATATATTTTAAAAATCCACATTATAACCAAAAATGTTTGTGGTGTCTCTTTTCTCTTTAAAATATACACTTTTCTCTCATTGGAACAACTATAAACTCTCCCTTCCCAGAAATCAGGTTGAGCTCTCGAAAGAAAGGGGGTTTTAAAAACAGCAGCTCCTACTACTATTAAGCATTACTCTTCAAGTACGAATTGAGTTCTCCGAGCTGCCGGCGTATTTTATATTGGAAAAAAAAATTAAAATTCCCCTCTCTTCAGGTGTGTGATGATGGCCTAGGACTAAGATCAGTCAAGTTTCAGTCCTGGCTTGAAGCAATTGGATATCTAGCCACACTGAGGAGCTGTGATACAGCAAAACAGTCTGTCTGTGGATGACTATATATATATATATATATATATATATATATACGTATATATATATATTGCTTATAATTCATTGGGGTATATATATATATGTGTAAAATGTGTATGTATATATATATATATATATATATATATATATATATATATATATATATATATATGCAAAATATGTGTATATATAGATATATACACAGACATTACAGAATTGAATAGACGCTCACAGAAACCGTTTATTTTATTAAACAAGTAATTTATACAAATGAAGTAATTATAAATGGTCATAAATTTAATAACTAAGACTTGGTTGACATCCCTTTTGCTTTTTTTAATGCAAGGACCCTTCTAGGCATGCTAGCGATGAGTTCACGAATATCATCTTGAGGGATTTCTTGCCATGTTTCATGCAATAATCCTAAAAGTTCAGGCTTAGAAGATGGCTTCCTGTTCTTTTTGTGGAGTTTTCGATCTAATATGTCCCAAAGGTGTTCAATAGGGTTAATATCCAGGGACTGACTTGGCCATGGAAGTTTATTGATCCCATTTTGTCTCATCCAATGTTGCGTTGCTTGAGCAGTATGACATGGAGCTCCATCTTCCATAAATAGGGAGTCAACTTTGCTCATTCTACTACTTGAGAATATTGGAAGAAGCCCTTTCTTTAATATAGAAACATATTTGGTTGAATTAATGTTTCCTTCACACTCCACAAGCTCTGAGCAACCACCACTCCAAACTGCACCCCATACCATTACTGAAAGGCCCCCATGTTTCACCGTTGGCTGCAGTCTTTTTAAATCAAACTCTTGACTACAGAATCTCCATACCCATACTCGGAAAATAATGTGAATCTTGACTCATCAGAGAAAATGACAGTGGTCCAAAAGGTCACAGGTCTCTCCACCATCTCATGAGCCCAATCCTTTCTGCATTTGATATTGGCTGGACAGAGAAGTGGTTTCCTTCTTGCAGCTCTGCCATAGTAGCCCAGCTTGTGAAGATACCTGACAGCTGTTCTGGGACTGACATCAACTTGTGTTGCTATGTCAGAGGCCTTGCAATGTGGATCCTGTTCAACGTTTCTTTCGACAAGACGCATGGTTCTTTCAGAGGACCCAGGGCAGCCTGGATGAGGTTTTGTGCACTTCTTGCCCTCTCTGGTGAATTGTATGATCACTCTATTAACAGTAGAAAGGGGTATTGAAAGATTTTCAAATTTTTTTCTAAGACTACCTTCATGTTGGCCCACGATACATTCTCGCTGAAATTCAGATAGGTCTGATGCTCGTTTGGTTCGTGGCAAGTTCCAGTATTGTTATCTGCAATTTTAATCAAATAATGTAAGTTAATTTATCTTGGTTATTAAAAAAAATCAGAAATGAAATTTATCTTGGTGTCTATTCAATTCTGTCATGTCTGTGTATATGTGTGTAAGTTAATTCTATAAACAACAGTCACCTGCACTAATGCAAAGCTCTTCAGTAAAATGAATGGAGCACTTTGGCTATTTGGCATTTGTTTACATTTGTAAAAACAATATGCTAGATTTAGTTGTGTAACTCTACCGAGTGAAGATAGCTCTGGCTGACACCAAATTAGTTGTGTTTCAATCCTGGCTTGAGCATTCAGAAGTCTAGTCGCACTGAGGAGCTGTGATACAGTGAAACAGTACTGTCTGTGAATGACATATATATATATATATATATATATATATATATATATATATATATGCAAAATATGTGTATGTATATAAATATATATATATATATATATATATATATATATATATATATATATATGTGCATGTATATAAATATAAATATATATATATATATATGCAAATTATGTGTATGTATATAAAAATATATATATATGCAAATAGCATGAAACCCAGGGTCACAAACTCACATCAATCCAACTAAATATATATATATATATATATATATATATATATACATACACACACACAATAGTTCAAAAGTTTGGAGCCACCCTCTGGATTGCAATGAATCACTTAAAGATTTAAAAGTCACATGCCATTTTCAAAACTAAAGAGTTTCTCTTTGTGAAATGATTTTATCATTTATTCAATAATAATAATAATAATAATAATAATAATAATAATGAAATGCATAAAGTTACCCTAAAATTTTAGCTTTTTTTATCTAATCTCCTTTGCTGGTTAAAGTTAATCTTAGTGCTTGTAGATTTTACATTTTTGGTAACCCCTTTTCTCAAAAATTGGATGCCAGTTAAATAGTTTCAGCAATCTCACTCAGGAGTTAATCAAATCAAAGAAGGTATAAAACTTATTAATTATCTTGGGTAGATTAACAGGTACCATTTCATGGCTCAAGGTCTTTCCCTACTTTTCAGCACTCCTTCATATTTTTAATGCTCCATTTAAATCAAATAAAGCACAAATTTTTTCCCATGTAAAATTAATTTATCTCTTTCGACATGCCTTACTGCTTCTATCATAACAACAGAAAAAGTCAAGATTTTTTTTCAGGCAAGTAATTACTTCCTCCTCCTGCTCCTTCCCAAGGTAATCATAAAGGTCACTCATGTTTTTCTATTAGAAAAACCTTTGATATTATTTTTATATGCTACAAAGAGCTTTCAGTCATAAAATTTCATATTTTTTAAAATTTACACCCCAATCAAAACTCCCTGCCCTGTGAGATTTATCAATTTCAATTTTATCACTAATTGAACAAAAATAATTCTACCAAACATGAAAATTATAAAATCCCATCATCAATATCATTTATTGCTCACCTCTTAACTGCTGTTGTTCCTAGCCTGGAGTGGTAGTACCTGTTAGGGTCCCAACTATAGGCAAATTACTGAACACCTAAACAAAAATCAACAGTATATTTTTATAGCAAAATGACCTACAATATATTTTTTATGACAAAAAAAAATCAATGCATCACTAAAAAAATATAAAAATATATTTTTATAATAAAATTACTGGCAATACATTTTTGTAGTGAAATTACCAACAATACATTTTTTTAAATTACCAGCAATACATTTTATTATCTACAAACTATATATCTAAAAAACATACATATATCTAAAAAAACATATATATATATCTATAAAACATATGTTTAGATGCAAAATATAAAATTATGTACAAAATATCAGTAGTTAAAAGCATAAAATAAGAGAATGCATTTTTATACTCAAATTACCAGCAATACATTTTTGTAGTGAAATTACCAGCAATAAATTTTTTTTAAATTACCAGCAATACATTTTATGATCTACAAACTATATATCTAAAACATATCTTTATCCTGAAAGCATAAAATTAACTACAAAATATTTTGATTTCAGCATTAAATAACCCATTGAGGTGTTGATATACCACTAAACAAAATCAACCATTTCCTGCTCATTAAGCTTCATACATTATATAAATTATATTGTTTTATAGTCAACTATATCTTATTTGTGAGATCCCTTTGCATTAAAGTGGGGGTCAGCCAGGGCTTTATCGTTGTTTCTTATCTTCATCAATGACCATCCCAATACTATCAGTTCTCAACTCGATTTTTATAATGATGACTGCTTTAATAGTAAGTCTGATAGGTTTGATAATTTAAAACTGGCAGCTGCTCTTGAAAATTATCACAAATTTGTAGTTAACTGGGGCAAGAAAATGGCTTGTAAATGTTAATGCCTCCAAAATGAAACTGCTAACTTTTATTTATCTTAGAAAACTATTTTTACCTTCTATCAGTATGGCTGATGCTAACCTCCAGGAGAGCAACTCGCTGTGTCACATATTTTCCCCTGACAGGAAGTGAAAAAGATTATATTGAATCAGTTGCTAGATCTGCTACTAAGAAAACTGGTTCACCGTGTCATGCCAGAAAACCTTTTTGCACAAAAATCCATCTTGCATATTTATAAATCTATCATTTGTCTGTGCATTGAATATTGCTGCTGCATCTGGTGGGATGCTCCAGCTATATATCTTGAGATTGTCAACAAAATTCAAAAAAGGGTCTGTAATGTTATTGGCTCTGACCTGGCATCTCAACTTCAGTCACTTTCCTATTGTCATGACATTACTTCCCTGTGTCTTTTCCATAAATATTTTCATAGCAATTGTTCTAATGAGCTTTCCTCTTTAGTATCTCAACCACATGAATTGAAGAGTACTCCTCGGTTAGCAACTAGGTTTCATTATGTTACTGTTGAAATAGATGTAACCATAAGTTCTATTCACAGAAAACTGTCCTGCATGAAAAGCACATGAGTACCACTCCTCCAAAGTAGTGGCAAAAGACACCTGGCTGCCACATTGCAACAGTATTCAGTCATCATTTGACACAGGCAACATCTGTGGAGTATACAAGAGAATAAAGAAGGCTTACAGTCCAACCCAAAGAAAGACAGCACCAGTGAAATCCATGAGATGAAAGTTTCAAAGACAAATGCAAGTAGATGGACAGCTAAATGGATCATTATTCTCATTTCTAATCAAGAAAATTATAGCATCTGAATGCTATGGAGTATCTGCCTGTCATGGTGGAACCAAATGCTTTACTGACTAGTGAGGAGTTAAATGAAGTTATTGACAGCATGCCTTCTGAGAGAATCTTCACTAATGAATGATGGTACTGATTTATGGAAATATGACAAAGAATTTTATATATCTCTTCCATGCATTTGTGGCAAGGAATGCAATGTCTATGCAGGCTACCTCTTAAAAATCAGACTTAAAAACATTGGAAAGCCATAGTTTGATGGAAACAATGAAATTAGGTATGGCTGATCATATAAAGAAGGTGTGGTGTTTAGATGATGTTTGAAAATCTGTATGCTATGCTTATTTGCATGGCTAAAAATAATGGTAATGTTAGGCTAACTCATAACCAATGAGAACTGCTTGCAAGAACATACAAATAAAAGAGTAATGTTCCCCTCTTCTTTGACTTTAGACATAAAAGTTCTTCCGCTTTTTTCATTAGGTCATAAGCAGTAATGGATGGTTTTTTTTATGACTCCAGATGCAACTTTGATAAACAATAAACATTTCATCATCCTGAAAAGTAATTCTTGTACAAATTCAGGTACATACATTTTTTTATGAGTTCTTTCCCATTTTTTGTTTTTTGTTTTTATAAAATGTTTTTCTGTTTCACACACACAAAAAATGGTTTAGTTTTATTCATTCTTTGTATCCTAGCTTACGTGACTTATCTCTCTTTTTCTCTTCTAATGTACTTCTCAACTATTACAATTTTAGGGTGAGGGAAATATGAGGATGGTAGTGGTGACTTTCAGGCGTAATGACCACATGGATTTGTCTCAATGTAATTCAAGAAATTGCCCTTAAAGGGTCCAACTGTATTTAATAACAGTTGAAAAAGGATAAATTCTGCAGCAAGCAAAAAGTAGACTTGCCAATTTCTGTAGCATGAGGTCAAAATCTTTACTGCTAGAACCTTCCATGCCACATATATAGGGTCAACTCGTATACAGGGTGTGATAGATAAATTATCACCTAAATTATGCAAAAATAAAAATATCACTGTCATCTCATTTTAACATGTATTTACCAAAATTACACAAAAATATCTTGAAATACTAAAGAGTAAATTTATTTAAATAAAATCACCATTGGCTTCAACCACTACCTCCAGATGACTTTGGAACCTCCTGAAACTCTTCTGGATGGTCTCCTTGTTTAAGTTGGTGAATGCTGCCATAATGGTTATATTCAGTTCATCTTTGATGTTACAAGGAGTTTTATTGGTCTCTTGCTCAGCTGCACCCCACACATAATAATCAAGGGGGGTGCAGTCTGGGGAGTTAGGTGGCCAGATGTAAGGGGTGATGTGGTTGCAGAAATTGTCTGACAGCCATGACCGTGTGCTCTTGCTTCTGTTACCAGACATACGGTCTTCCAGCAGCCACCCTCAGGGCAACACTCCTTCCTCAAGGCACTTGATGTAGGCCTCTGTATTTAGTCTGTGGCCTTGTGGGAAGATGATTTTATTTTTTAAGCATTTCACCCCAAGCAAGGTAGGAGGCCACTGTGCATGCAAGGGGTTACAGAGAGTTGGAGCAAGAGCAGATAGGAGTGATAGAGGAAAAGATGAAGAGAAGGATAGGGGATAGATCAAGGCATCTGGAGATGTCGATTGACATTACATTTGAATAGTTGGAGATTATAGCTATCAGGGAAACAAGAAATAGGGAGGGAGTTCCACAGGCAAGAAGTGTGACATGAAGCTATTGGAGTAGAAGAAACGGCTACATTTAACAGTTTCGGCATAAGAGGCATAGCGTTGGCATCACCAGTGAACACTTCCAATAACATAATGTTTATTGGATATTTGGTTTTCATCACTCTCAGTACATCTTTTGAAAACACAACAAGCCAAGAGTTGTTCTGTGTGTTCACCATCTTATCCTGGCAGAATTTTTTCTTGTCTGAGAAAAACTAAAGCATGTCCATTTGGAGGTGTGCTGGAATTTGTTTTTCATTTAAAATTTCAGTTAGAGAAGAAAATGAAATGTTAAGCAAATGATGAATGTTTCTTTTTCTTTTCAATTATTCTAACTACTCCCAACAATTTTCAGGACCAAGTGAAATTTGACTCTTCTGTATATGCTGATACCAATGCCAACTTGGCACTGCTAGCTCTGTCTACTCTGGCTGACTGCTGACAGTCAATTGTCCAAATGGCAATCAACCAAGAGCCAAATTTCTCCAACCATTTTTCTCTGAATTCTCTTTTATATTCACTTATTGTAAAAATCAATTAATTATATGAATTCTTAAATTCACATGACCTTATCACATTTTATTTTCGTTGAACCACAACTAATGTTTATGTATACTTTATGTTATCAGGACATGCTGTCAAAGATACTACAAAAGATTAAGCCTCAATAAATCTTGCTAAATTGTTTGAAGATCACTGCAGTGTTAACAAACATCATCCATGCACAATATACAACAATTTTATTTTTTTTTTTTTTAAGCATTAGGCAAAGTGGGGAGGCCACTAGCATGCAAGGGGTTGCAGAAAATGAGAGCAAGATTAAAGCGTGGTGTTTGAGAAAAGGATATAGAAAAGCACAGGGATCAGGATCAAGGCATCAGAAGATGTCGACTGACATTACATTTGAATATTTGAAGACTATAGCTACCAGGGAAGCAGGGACTTCCACTAGTGGGAAGTGTGAGAGAAGAAGCTGCTGGAGTAAAGAGGTGGTTACATTTAACTGTTTCAACAGTGAAAGGGTGGATGCCAACCTAGTAGTATGCTTAAATTCATGCACCTGGGGTACCAGTGAATGTAACTCATCAGAGCACTTGCCATGAAAATATTTGTGGAAAAGACAGAGGGAAGCCACATTACGTGTGTGAGAAAGTGACTGTAGATGAGATGCCAGATCAGGACCTATCACATTACATATCCATCTCTGGATTTTGTCTAGGACATTGAGATGAACAGTGGGGACACCAGACCATAAATGGCAACTTACATCAAGAAATCATTTCAAGGCTAAACTAAAAAATAATGTTACAGACTGATGCATAGAGTTATAAGCACTTCTTCTTTAGTGTACTGTGTCCTTTCAATATGTGAATGATCATGGATCTCTACAACTTCCTATATTTTATAGCCCTTAACAATCTTTGTCCTTTTACTATCCCTTCCACTCCCTGTTCTGCAATTTGTTTACACAAGTTGTTTCTCTCTGTCCCCCTTGATTTCAGTATGTCCTGTGAGTTTCAAATTTTCCAAGCCTTCTTTCCTCATTATATATCCTAGAAATGTTACCCATCTATTTACGATTCTAAGTATAAGTATCCTTTTTGTTTCCATTTTCCTTAAATCTTTCTTGTTGTTTACATTCTCTGTCTATGGTATTCTTAGTACCCTTCTGTAGAATGACATCTTTATTGCTTCATGTGTCCTCTTTGTCTATGAGGAGATTGTCCAGCATTACCTGCCATAGATGAGAAATAGTTATTAGCAGACTAAAGTGTAAATCTGTCACTAACTGAGGCAAAAAAAATGGCCTGTTAATTACAACACCTCTAAAACAAAACTGCCCTCTTTTAATCATCTGAGAGAACATTTTTTTTACCTTCCATCAGTATGGCTGATGCTAACCTCCGGGAAAGTGAATTACTTATCACCATAAAGTTGCTTCTCTCTGCCATTATTTTTTTTTATAAATACTTTCATGGTAATTGTTCAGATGAGCTCTTCGTCATAGTACTTAGACTTTATGGATTGAAGGACAGTACTAGACTATTGTCGAGACCTCACCAATTTACAGTCAAACTGGTTAAAGGTAGCCATAAGTTTTATGCTGATAGTTTCTTTTCTCATACTTCTCGCTTGTGGAACTCGCTTCCAGCTCCATCTTTTCCAGCCAACTTTAATCTGTAAAAAATTAAATGCAATGTCCATCGCTATCTACTCTCCACCTGATTACTCTTTTCTCTTTCTGTGCATGACTAATGTTTCTGTTCCTAATTCCTCCACACTCTGTAACCCCTTGCATTTTAGTGGCTGTACTGCTTTGCTTGGGGTGATACTGATTTTTAAAAAAAAAAAAAGAAAAAAAAGCATCTCACTATTGTTAACCTGTTTGATGCATTTGAAAAAAATGCATTCACCTATTTTAATTAAATACGTCATTACTTTTTGTTATTTGAGATTTACATCCTAACCAATGATGCATAATAGAAAATGGGACGAAAAATTTAGAGCTAAGATCAAAGAAGTCAATTTGCTAAAAATACAGCACAAGACTTTTAAAAATAGTGAAAATTAATCAATACAAAGAATCGAACAATCCAGCAAACTGTTCTTTGAAATCAAAGTATGAAATATGATGACAAATTGAAGTAAAAATCAGTCGATATGCAGTTTGGGATGGGAAGCATTTTTGAGTTTTAAAATAAATTGGATGTATTCTGTCAAATCCTAGCCTGTAAAACTGAAAAGCAGATAACACCTAATGATGAATATCCTTATCAATTTTTTAGTATTAACTGGCATCTAAAGTTTTTAGTGACTTTTTAGTGCAACTTTATTCCAGCCATCAATTCTATGATTAGGAGTAGATAATGCAGATTAGAAATAAAAGATATGCTCTTGGTAAGATTTGATCTCATGTCTCCCATTGCCCCAGGGAAGCTGCTTTAATACTAAGAGGTTAATGAATAATGAGTCAATGAAGTGAGGAATTATGGATTAGATTAGTTCTTTGACAAAATCACCAAGTTTTCTGTTTTTAGAGCTTAGTTTTTCAATTTGTACTTTCTATTTACTGCCAAAGAATTGACCTAAGTTATGATAAAAAACAAAGAAAACAGTTTGCAGAAAAGGAAATCCTAATCAAAAATTAATAAGAATGGTTGATAATACTTTCTTTTTTTTAAGCTTATCACCCCAAGCAAGGCTGGAAGCCACTAGCATGCAAGGGGTTACAGAAGGTTTGGAGCAAGAGCAGATAGGAGTGGTAAAGGAGAGGATGTGGAGAAAGATAGTGGATCGATCAAGGCAAGGGAGTTACAGAAGATTTGGAGCGAGAGCAGATAGGAATGAAAGGTGAAAGGATGTGGAGAAGGGAAGTGGATAGACAAATAAAAAGTAAAATTAAGTATTCCATCACCCACATGGACATGTAAACACTTTTGAACTATGTCAGGGCTGAAAACTGAGGATTGGGCATTTCCAGCCCAGATATGGCAGCAGTATTTCATTTTTGGCTAGCATGAATACCAAGCCTATCTCTCATTGAATATGCATGGAACATGATGGGACAACATCTACCTCTTTCATGTAGGCCAACTACAACTTTTCATATACTGTATCAACAAGTGCAAAAAGAATGGAATAATTGTTTTTAACATCTGCATGAATGCCTACCTAGGATATTAACCAGTGAACTAATATGTTGTCTGAGTATTGTGAATATATCCCTATTTTAGAACATGTGCTCTGATTAATCTATGCATTTGATGATAATCTACTGTAATTAAGCTATATTAAATCTTGAATAATCTTATTTCAGATGTTGCAATATTATTTCCAATAAATATATATAAAGAGTTCTTGGACTAACCCACTTCACAAAATGTGATCAAATAGAAATGTTTTTTAAAATCCATTTTTCATTCGGCCAAGAACTTTCTAAAACCTTATATCATGCTCCTTCTCTCTCTCTTTCTCTCTCTCTTTCTCTCTCTCTCTCTCTCTCTCTCTCTCTCTCTCTCTCTCTCTATATATATATATATATATATATATATATATATATATATATATATATATATATATATATATATATATATATATACATACACTTACCCAAAATGAAATTCAATCAATACTTATCTCCTAAATTACAAAGTGATTATTGTCCAAAGAATTTAATCATAATTTTGACATGTAAAAATATTAATTTAATATTTTTTGCAAGCTTGGCAACAGAAAGATAAATGAGAAAAGGAATTTAATTAAGACAACTGATTTTATTGGTATCAAACAAATTTACAGTTTTAAAAAGAAATGAAAAAAAATGTATTTATTACTTGTTATTAAGGGTTCATTACATAATTCTAGTTTTATTTCCCTAATTTTTTTACATTTATTAAATCTTATAGTAAACAATATTAAGAATCTTATATATAAAATATTAAGAATCTGAATAAATATATATATATATATATATATATATATATATATATATATATATATATATATATATATATATGCATGTTTCATTAAAAACAACAGACAAGGTACTACAATTAAGCTTTTTATTTTATTTTTCTTGTGTTCGAACAAGTGTTTTCTTTTTAGGACAGAGAGTGTATAGAAACTGTCCAAATGTTCTAGGATTCTGAGCACTTTCAGCTATACTTTTAGCCATTATCAAGGATGATTTTATTTTTTCAGTTTTGTTGAGTGTGTGCATTGTGTGTATGTTTTTAGTGTTATAGAGATGTTTTATTTTTTGAACACAGTTAACACATTGTGGCCGTGTTTGTAGTTAATATTGTTAAGTGTTGGCTTTTTCTTTTTTATTATTAACGGTTCCATTGTTTTTTATCTTTTTTACAGATGGATGAGGTAATTATGTTTGTGTTTTCTTCTAGTATATTTCGGATGGAGTCTGGTAAGTTTGCCAAACTTACAAAACACAAACTTACCAGACTTCATCCAAAACATACTAGTAGAAAACACTGTACATTCATAAAATTAAGAATATAAAATGACGACAATTTACCCATCACAGCCAGTATATATAAGCAAGCCACATACATGTGCCTAAATATTAGTTCTCTTTAAAATTTTCTATGTATCTGTCTCCCTTCAGGAGATGGGTAGTCGTGGCTCTCCACAACTTCCTATCTTTTTTAGCTCTAAGCAATGTTTGTCTCCTTACTAGTAATCCCAGTCCTTGTTCTGCCATCCATTTAAACAAACTCCTTAGATAGATTACTTGATGATATACTGGTATGTCCAGTGAGTGTCAAATTCTCCAAACCCTCTTTCCTCATTATGTGTCCCAGAATTTCAACTACCTTTTTCTGACTCTAAATACAAATGTTCAGTGTATTCCCATTTTCCTGGTATTCTCAGCATCCTTCTCTAGAACTACATCTCCGTTGCCTCAATTCTCCACTTCATCTGTGAGTAACTCCTAAAGCCTTCACTGCTATTCTTTTATTTCTTCTTGAAAGAATTTGGGATTCTGGTTGAAAAAATCCTGATAGTGATTAACTGATTCCTTTAATACAATTAAAGAAGTGTTCCAGTGATTTGATTAAATGGAAATCTCATGCTAAGTTGAGCTCAGAAGATGCAATGAAATCTTTTAACCTTAGTATTTCATCTTCTGATTTGATTTTCCTGAGGATGAATGTGTATTCTGAAGAACAAATACACACATTTTTAACCTAATCACCAAATAAGGAATTTTTTTTTTTTTACATAATAGATAAAACTAACGAGTTACCAAAACTTTACAAACAAGGAACATTGGTCAAAATATTGACAAAGATTTTCATCCAAAATCTCAGATTATTTTAACAGGCTATAAAATACTTTCTCCAATATTTTCTTCTATATGCCAGATCCCTTCAGGTACATAGGCAACTATGGCTCTCCACAATATACTATACCATGTAGCCCTTAGAAACATTTGTTCTACCATCCATTTACACAATCTCATCTGGTAGGTGGCCCACTGCCTTTCCCTGTCTCTTTGTCCTTCAATATGTCATGTGAATATCAAAATTCTCCAAGACTTCCTTCCTCATGACATTTCCAAGAAATTTTAGCTGTCTCTTTCTGATTTGTCCTTTTTGTTTATCTTTTGTTTAAGATTTTTCATTGCTTATATGGTCAGTCTATGAAACTCTCACTATTATTTCACAGAATCACATATTTTCTCAAGTCTCTTCTTCATTTGAGAGGAAATTGTCCAGCATTCACTGCCATATAGGAGGATTGATATTACATAACAGTTCAGAACTCTTTCCTTTGTTTCTAACAAAGTTTTTCAGAGAGTTCAATATTTGTTTATTATTTATATTTACTAAGTGCATCTTAAAAAGGCACAAAATCAGATGGAGCTAAGAAGACTGTTTGGCATCATGTTTTTAAGTAGGGAGGACTTGATATGTTTATTTGTCTTGAATTGAAATTAGGGCATATAAATGGGTTTCAAAATGAACTACTGGTGCCAAAATCAAATATGTAACTGTCCAAAGCAAGCTACAATAGTTTATTATTTAGGACAGACAATGTCAGAATGTGCAGAAAGTAGAATTAGCAAGCTGAGTGTAAATTCTAGTTTAGTCTGTTGTATTCACTTTCACACTGACATCCTTGTAAATGACAATAAAACCTATTGCTACTCTGTTACTATTTCTAGGGAAAATGTTCTGACAAGCTACTTTCTTTAGTCCCACCAATTCTGACCATCAAAGCTAAGAACCTGTCATGCCATGTACACTGAAATGAATCATCTTCATTCTCTTCATGTTCCATTAGTAAGAAAGAAGCTGTTCTTCCCAAGAACTGGGGAAAAAACTTCTGAGAGGATGTTTTCCTGATCACTTCAATCTTAACCTTTTCAAGTCTAAGGTCAACCATTATCTGACCTACCTAATCTCATAAACTACAATTCTTACCCCCTCCTCTTACCTCATATAAAAACAATTATTCAGTAACCCTTTATCTTGAGTGGCTCTTGGGCTTTGTACTGGGTAAACATTAGTAAAAAAAAATCTCTTCTCACCAGCTAGATATCAAGTAGATTGTGCTTTCTAGCCTTAGGTGGCAACCAGTCTAGGAGAAGGAAAACTCTAAATTTCAAACTGTAGTGAAGACAATAGGAAAACACTTCCCAATGTTTCCCAAGAATGTATAGCAATTCAAAAGTAATAAAGAAAAGGAAATTGTGGAGAGTCATGATAGCCAACATCCTAAAGTAACATGGCAATGTTTTTTAATGTTAGTTTTTACCATAAGAAAATAATACAGAAATCTGTTTTTCTCTTTTCTTTCTTTCTTTTTTTCCTTTAAAATGACTGAATGAGGGAATACGATCACAATGTTTTACTCATTCATCTGTTATTGGTCATCTGTTATTAGTAAATTGTTTTTGAATTAACATTCAATTCACTCAAGATGCCTCTTCATTTGTAAATCATATGTCTGCTTTTGTTGGTGTGAAACTGACTCAAGAAGAACGATTGCACATCACAGTAATTGAGATTGCTGAGCAAAAACCACAGCATAATCCCTCCCTCATAATAAAGTATCAAAATAAAAAGAAGATACGAAGGAGAAAATTATTGCCGGAAGAATGGGAGAGAAAGAATAGACAAGTCACTCTGTCTGCTCTCTGCTATTATTTCTCTTTAGTCTTCAAAATGTTCAACTCACTTTTCTTCTGTTTTACTCCATATTCCAGATTTTGATTTAATTTCTTCATCACAAAGTAATGATTGACACGACTATATCAATTCAATCTGATCATCTCAGAAAATCAAAATACAATAATCCAATTGTTTTTCCAACCATTTTTATTGCTTTTTCATACAAATAATTGTTGTTACTGATTTTAGCATCCAAATATATTATTACAGTAAGTTTCATTATCAAATGTAATTGTTGGAATATTATGCCGTTCATAAAATCCATAGACACTTGTCTTGCAAGGGAAAAATGAAAAATCGGTAAAACTGAGAAAACTAGAGATTGTTACAATTATACTGGAAAATCTAAGTAATTCTGTACCAAAATTATATTGTGTAAGCTCAAGATACTTGCACAGTAAATATTAATATTAGTGTGGTACTGTTAGATAGCAGAAAGATATTAAATCAAAAATTGTAGGTAACTGTATTCAAATTTGGTTATAGATATTTGGCTGGTATTTAAAAAGATGAAAACTATATTTTTCAGATTGAATTGTAAACAAGAATTGTATTATTATTTTTATTACAACAACAGAGTGAGAAAGCGGCTACGAGTGATGCTGGAGTCCAAATATATGAAGCCCGATATATCTAGTTTGATAATGGTCTTCCGATTGAGTGCGTTTCCATGTATCTAGATGTGATTCCTAACTCACTCTATCTGCCTCATCCTTCAAAATTAGGGAAAAAATCACCACCATCATCATCATCATTAATTTTATTATTATTATTGTTATTATTTGACAGAGACCCAATTTGGTAAGAGACTGGCAGCCAGATGCATCACAGTCAAATGTGTGATGTGGTGACAGGTTTTTATAAAAGCAACACAGGTAGGACCCAGTTAGAAATACCTTCAGGGTATCCTAAGTTACTTTGGTTGCCTTATTATTAAAATTTAAAATAAAACCCAGCTGTGTTTCTCCTCCACTATTACTACTCATGAACAGAGATGCATAATGTGTCAGTCATTTGTGGATATGCCCAACTGGTTATGGTTAGGCATATGGGCAAGTGGTTAGAACATTCTCATTCTGACCATGAGACCAGGGTTCGAATCTCACCATGGTCAATTTGTCAGGAAAGAGACTTCCTGATGTTAACGGACAGGAGGGGTTGACCCCTGCTGTCCGTTAACATCAGCATGCGGCACCTTTGGAAAGTGCCTGAAAACCATACCACGGGTTGACCCAAGCCTTGTTAGAGAAATTGGGTAGACGGAACTCTTGGGTGCCATCAATAGTACGAAGTCACAAGTCATCATGGCCAAGGGCTTGAGCATGCTGATCTTGTTCATATTGTTGATCATGCAAGATAACATGCTCTTTCCCAGAGACTGTAACTAAGGTCTGCTCAGCATGGTTGCAGCCTAAACCACAGGTGGGCTCTGTGGGTGTTGAATAAACACAAATATGCCTGAGCAAGCGTCTGCAATAGGGGTTGGCTAGCTGCCCTAGTAGACAGGTATCCTCGAATATGAATGGCCAACTATACTACTACTACAATGGTTAGGCAACTAACAAGCAGATATGTTGAACTGAACAGGATTTTTATTATAGTACATCTTAATTACCAAGTCAAAACATGTACATGTTATCACCTTCAATCAATTAAGATCAGTAGCCATGAGAGCCAATACCTTGTGTAGCATCAAGACATTATTATTATTATTGCAATATCGTTAGAATTCTAAGTAGAAGTTTATGAAGCTTTAGTGCTGAAAAATGTTTATTTTATTGTGAGGGATTGTTACAAGTGAGAGGGTAGATGGGATGTGCTTATTTTATTGCCACTATTATTATCATCATCATTATTATTCTTATTCTTCTTCTCCACCATTATTTCTGACACAGAATTACCCTTGAGAAAGGTATGAATCTATGTATTCCCCCAGCTAAAGGTTAAATAGTAAAACTTGTATCTGGAAAACTCATTGTCATTCTCAAAAGAACAGTTACTGCAATATTCACTTGCAAAAAAGATTTTTTCTTAAAATCTAAAAATATGCTTCAGCTTTAAATAAAGGTTGATAAACCATAAAAAAAGTTCAATCAATATCTGAAGGCAGATCTTATGGTGTAATTTAACAAACTGGAGCATGGGTCTTGTCATTTCTTCATCTTTCTACATCAAGTATCAGTATTCTGGTTGTCCTAAGCAGTGATGTTTTCTGTAGAATCTCATTTGAAATCACGGTCCAGATTTTAACCAGCCATTTTTTAAAATTTATCTCTGTCACTGTTCTAAGGGTACTAACAACAACAGGAACAACTTCTACAACAAGCGTACCATCTTGTGTCTCAAATCTTATTCCTCCTTCACCTTTGAGTTCTGAACTATACTTATGTTTCCTGGTACCACTATATCAATGACCCGACATTATCTTCCTTCTGGAAAGATGTCTAACCTTCTTGCTCCAATTACATTATCACATTGTGTGGTAAAGTGTCTGAGCTGCTTTCTTTTTAACTTGGTTTATCAATATAATCTTTTATTAGTGATACAGATGGTCTCTGCCTTTTACCTGAATTGAATTATACTCAAATCATTTACTGAAAGCTCCCTATTAACAAAATATTGATTGTTAATGATGAAAATCTTGGTTAACAATCAAAATGTACGAGAACACTTCAGTCACTTTC
This sequence comes from Acanthosepion esculentum, assembly GCA_964036315.1. NCBI lineage: Eukaryota > Metazoa > Mollusca > Cephalopoda > Sepiida > Sepiidae > Acanthosepion > Acanthosepion esculentum. The sequence goes on along the minus strand of OZ038476.1, from coordinate 20,282,956 downwards.
TCAACAACATGACATGGCTTCCCTCTGTCTTTTCTACAAATATTTCCATGGCAACCGTTCTGACAAGCTTTTTTTCCCTGGTGCCCCAATTGCATGAATTTAAGCATGTTACTAGATTGGCTATTAGGTCTCACCATTTTACTGTTGAACTAGCTAGATACAACCATCCTTTCTACTCTAACAGTTTCTTTTCTCACACTTCCCACCTGTGGAACTCCCTTCAGATTTCTTGTTTCCCTGATAACTACAATCTTAAAAAAGTTAAATGCAATTTTTTGTCTTTTTGAACCCTGTTCCTTTTTTGTCCTTTCCTCAATCCACACCACTAAAGTCTTCTCAACCTGTTTCACTCTCTGTAACCGCCCCCCCCCCCTGCAATATAGTGGCACTATTAAATTTCTTGGGGTGAAATAATTAAAAAAAATTACTTTTTTGGTGCCTCTGTTTAGAGACAAAGTGCTACTAAAAAACTTAGAGTATTTAACCAGAAAAAAAATTACAAATATACTAAATAGTTTCCACTATTTCCTTCAAAATAGTTTACTTTACTATGTAGAAAGTGATCTTTTAAAGATTATTGTTTTGAAAAAATGTGATCGATATTCAGTTGGCTTATGGCCATATCACATTGAAACACCTGTTTTCATATGATCACCAAAATTAAGCAATGCTGATCCTGGTCAGTACCTAGATGGGTGACCACTTGGAAATACTAGGTGATGTAAATTTGGGTGTGGGTGGTGTAATGTATAGAATTTGAGTTTGGAGAGCCAAGTTCCAATTTTAGTCATGTTCGTTTTATTCGCTTACTCGCAAACATCCTTGAGAAATGTATGGAGCTACCTCTTCTCCTCCCTGCTATGGGTTAATTAGTAGGACTTATAACAGTAAATTATTGTTATCTCACCAAAAGTCTTAAAATCTAAAAATATTTTCTGACTTTAAATAACTTGCAAGAGGTTGATAAGCCATAAAAAACAAATCAATAAATACATTCATTATTCAAATGTTCAAATTTCCCTAAGATTTTGATATTGTAACAAAAACCTCATCCTTCCAAAGAGAATACAGAAACGGTTTTGAATTTACTCAAATAAAGAAATAAAATGCCTCAATTTGAAAGTAAATATTAATTTTCTAGAAAAGTATAAACATATTAATAGAAATAATTAGGAGGATTTGAGATAATTATAATTAAGTAATTCATCGATTCTAGAAGAAACCTCAACAGAATGCAGAAAGCACTGGATGGCCATTTCATACTATAATTGGGACTCATCAGCAGTGCACATCCACTACCGAGAATTGAAACCCGAACAGTTATGATAGGAGGCAAACACCATACCAACTGTACCAACGGGCCTCGGTGACAAAGAGGTAACGAATTAAACTTGATATAGTGCCGCTCAATCACATATTCCGTGGTGGAACTCATCCAAGTTTCCCTTACCCATAGGACTGTGCCTCCCCAAGCTATGACTACTATCCCCAAGCCATTCAGTCCAGAGCATTAGAAGCCGGTTCAAGCAAGGATATACAAGTGATAGAAATAATTAGGAGGATTTGAGATAATTATAATTAAGTAATTCATCAAGTCTAGAAGAAACCTCAACAGAATGCAGAAAGCACTGGACGGCCCTTTCTTCTAATGAATTACTTAATTATAAACATATTAATATAGTGATTTTTATTTACATTACTTCCATTAGGGCTATTGTCTACATCTTTATTGCTATTGTCTACATCTTTGTTGATATTGTCTACATCTTTATTGATATTGTCTACATCTTTATTGCTATTGTCTACATCTTTATTGCTATTGTCTACATCTTTATTGATATTGTCTACATCTTTATTGCTATGGTCTACATCTTTATTGCTATTATCATAACATTTCAATTCTTATGTCCCCCTGGCCTTCATCTGGAGCTTGTCGATCAAGATAATCTTCAAGGAATTTTGAAATAAATCCTTTATTTAATCTACAGGGGTAGACTGTTCTCATTCTACTCTCTATCTCTAGGAACAATAGCTTAGTGGATTCAAGTGTTGGTTTATAAAATTGGTGACATAATTGTGAGTTCAAACCTTGTGCCAGGTAATGTAGGCTTAGATGCAGTAGAAACAGAGAAAGCAGTAATTGAGAAGTACTAAATAAGAACAAGACAATATATACCTAGACATGGTCAGCAGAATGAGAAAAATCTACACCCAAAGATTAAATAAAGTGTTCTGTTTAAATTTCCCTACATTCCCAGATTGAAAAACACCTGAAGAAGATCAGAGGCGCAACAACTGAAATATTGAGATAGTAAAAAATAAAGATGAGGACAATAGCCTGAATGTAAATAATTTAAATAATAACTCCTCATACCAGGAATTCAACAAAAATGGTAGTTTTTATCTTTTTATTGAATTTTAGCCAAAAAATTGCTTGACCTCTGTCAAACATACAAACAATTTATTCACCTAAAATACATTTCTCCCCAATATGTGGAATCATTCTTAAAAATATTGACCCACCCTAATATATGCATTATGGGCTGGGGAAAAACTGATCAATATTGAGGATAGAGTGTAGATTTGAGCTGCCAATGACAATGGAAGGCTGCTTTCTATGTCCACATGTATAGATAGATAGATAGATAGATAGATAGATAGATAGATAGATAGATAGATAGAATATGAACACTATGTGATAGATAGATAGATAGATAGATAGATAGATAGATAGAATATGAACACTATGTGATAGATAGATAGATAGAATATGAACACTGTGTGATAGATAGATAGATAGATAGATAGATAGATAATGAAGAGAACAAGATAGATAGATAGAATATGAACACTATGTGATAGATAGATAGATAATGAAGAGAACAAGATAGATAGATAGAATATGAACACTGTGTGATAGATAGATAGATAGATAGATAGATAGATAATGAAGAGAACAAGATAGATAGATAGATAGATAGATAGATAGATAGATAGATAGATAGATAGATAATGAAGAGAACAAGATAGATAGATAGATAGACTATGAACACTATGTGATAGATAGATAGATAGAAAGAATATGAACACTATGTGATAGATAGATAGATAATGAAGAGAACGAGATAGATAGATAGATAGATAGATAATGAAGAGAACGAGATAGATAGATAGATAATGAAGAGAACAAGATAGATAGATAGATAGATAGAATATGAACATTATGTGATAGACAGATAGATAAATAGATAGATAGATAGATAGATAGATAGATAGATAGATAGAATATGAACACTATGTGATAGATAGATAGATAGATAGATAATGAAGAGAATGAGATAGATAGATAGATAGATAGAATATGAACACTATGTGATAGATAGATAGATAGATAATTAAGAGAATGAGATAGATAGATAGATAGATAGATAGATAGATAGATAGATAGATAATGAAGAGAATGAGATAGATAGATAGATAATGAAGAGAATGAGATAGATAGATAGATAGATAGATAGATAGAATATGAACACTATGTCATAGATAGATAGATAGATAATGAAGAGAACGAGATAGATAGATAGATAGATAGATAGATAATGAAGAGAACGAGATAGATAGATAGATAGATAGATAGAATATGAACACTATGTGATAGACAGACAGATAGATAGATAGATAGATAGATAGATAGATAGATAGAATATGAACACTATGTGATAGATAGATAGATAGATAGATAATGAAGAGAATGAGATAGATAGATAGATAGATAGATATACAGAGGAGTGGATCAATAAATAAATAGCTTGACACACAGTTGAATTTTAATCTAAAATTTTCAGTTTAAATTTTATTCTATAGAATTAATAGCAACTCTTGAATTACGTGTGGGCACATCGACATGGTGTAATGGTTCACAATCTTTTCTCACTAGATCAATTATGACTGAGTAGGGAGTTTGATTCTCACTCATTACTTCATACTTTTAGCCTTGTGCCATATCTAAGCTTCCCTTAGGAAATTATCACTATAGAATTAAGGAAAAGAATTTTTTTTTTAATAAACAATTAGTGTATAAAATAAATGTTTTTTTATCATTAAGCTGTAGACTTATTGATGTGCCGACCTTTCCCTCTCTCTCATTCTCTCTCTCTAGATATATATATATATATATATAAAATATAAAAGGCTCAAAGACTAATATTCCATGGTTATAATTTATTACATTGGAATCGTAATCACGAACCAAATCATCATATATATTTATATATATATATATATTGACCACTAATATTATCTATCTATCTATCTATCTATATATATATATATATATATATATATATAGGATAACAATATATAAATTTTTATATATCAAGAACATTTTTGAAAGAAAAGATGTATGACAAATTTGAAAAAAGTCTGATGATGTACTAACAGATGAAACACGTCACAAAAACATTTTTCCAATTTGTCATACATCATACATCTTTTCTTTCAAATACATATATATATATATATATATGTCTGTGTCTGTAAAAATATATATATACGTATATATATATATATATATATATATATATATATATATATATGTATATATCCTATACATGTGCACATACACAACATGCACACAAACAAAAAAAACAAACTAACACCAATAAAGAAAGCACATAAATTATTTTTTTAACTTAATATAAAAATAACGAAAACAAGAAAATTGGCAGATATTTGCTATCTCCTGATGAGTGGACCAAACAATTACATAAAATTTCATCTACAAAACTCTTGGAATAGAGATGCTGAATAATATAGCATCAATCATCTAAGTGAAAATTTTTATATTTGTATTAATCCTTTATACATATATATATATATATATATATATATATATATATATATATATATATATATATATATATTTATACATACATATATATATATATGTATGTATAAATATATATATATATATATATTTATACATACATATATATATATATATATATTTATACATACATACATATATATATATATGTATGTATGGATATATATATATATATATATAGTACTTGTATAGACCCACTTAGATACATGCTGCTAATATAATCTCTCGTCTGAACAATTAATAAATCCTATTTGATGCATAAACAATGAGTAAGAGGTAGATTGAATGGATCATCATAATACCTTCCATCTAGAAAAACTATTGATAACAATGGCTTCTATAAGAGAAAACAGTGATGCACACAATGCCACCAAAGGAGAAAGAGAACTTTGCACTGAGATATTTTTCCCAAGCCTGACACTCAACAAAGAATGGTGCCGTGTGTTTTGTAAAAAGCCTCAAACCAGTTTGTCTGAGAAAAGTGCTCAGTGGTTATATTTATTTTTGATTTGAACATTACAGCTAAAATTCTTCAGCTATAATATACTTCTTTTGTTTTTAACTGAGGAATGGCATTCCCATTTCAAAGGCAGGGATCAATTAAATGAAACTGGGAGGTATTGTCACCTTAGAAAAAAGATATACAGTGAGAGAAAACCGGATTGGCAAATTGAGCTCGCAAAGTGGCCTACATTTGAAAGCCCACTCACCTTTCCTAAGCTAACATACCTAACTATAAACATTTTTAAAAGTTAAAAGAAAACGATTAAATTCAAAACGTTCTATTATTTAAATCTATAATACATAAATTCATTTCTCAAAGTAAAATAATATGAATAATAATTACATTGTTAAAAACTTATTCCACATATGATATTTATTCACTTTCGTTTATTAGACATTAAATTATATTACTTAGCCTCCTCAATAATTTACCTTGGCTTTTTAGCCTGAAGTATATTGATAAGCATTCTTAATACTAAAAACTCAGAAAAACTAACATTTTTAGTTCTCTGTCTAAATTATTGTAGCAGCATGCTAGTCTCTTATTTTGGTTTCAGCAAACGAACTCTTTCAATGTCCTGGGTACGACTTTAAACTGCATCCAACAGCAAGGCCTCTGATCAGGAGATTTTGAGGAAGTGTGGAACCACCTCATAATTGCTGGTGTTCCCAGGTCCACCCTGACCCGGGGTGGTAGCACCTGTTGGGGTCCCAGCTATGGGAAAATAGTGAACTTCCAGGTCTTTTCCAGCACATTGTAACAATGATGTTGCCAACTACACTTTTTTGAAACAATGATGTTGCCAGCTATACGTTTTTGATATATTTAGTAAATACTGGATCTGGCTTTAAATAACCCATAGTGGTTGATATGCCATAAAACCCCAAACAACCAACAAACTCTTTCAAATTAACCTTGAACAGTTTCTTCAAGTTTATTAATTCTGTACATCGTTTCAGAGACATTTTACATTGGTCATCCAAAACCAATACTATTTCTTTCCTGTTTGTACTTTTATTATGACCAATTACATTATACTCCATAAGCTAGAGTTATTTTAATGACTTGCATTTATAACCAGAAGTAACATCAAAACCCTGTATTGTTGTAATCCTCCTACACCATAAAACCAGCAGGACGGGGGCAGGGGGGGAAGATGATGATTGAGTAGTATCCAGAACAGTGACCACCAGCAACCAATTGACTCTTGCTGATCATGTCTTCTACCAATCCACTCGGCGATTAGGTTTCACTCCCTGCTGCCCATCATCTCACGGATCACCACAGTTTCAAACGCCTACCCTCGGCTAAGACTCCCTATTAGTACCAGCTCAACACACTGACTGACTATCAACCTTTGCTGACTGTCTATCATCCTTCAAGACCTTGCAAGCATTTTTGTCTTCATCTTTTGGTTACCAACAACTGTCTGACCTGGGCTACTATTGCCAGCTAGTACCAACCCAAAACACCAACTCTTTCTCACAAGTCAAGTTGCTCCAGTCATCATCAATTGTCAATGCATCTAAGACCAACAGCTAAATACCAGCACAACCACCCAGGGTATTTAAAACACCTAGGTTCTTTGATTGTATCTCCTTTCTTCTGCCAATAATAAATTTTGGCATATTTTATCTAAACTCCTTGTTCTCACTATCCTTGCTATTCCCTGCATCTTTTCTTCAATTTTAATGTTTGCAGGGTCCGTCTAACATTGACATTAAGACGTAATTATTTATAAACTTATCTATAACCAGAATCAAAACCTCCATTGTTGTATCACTCCTATGGCATAAAACCAGCAGCAACCTGCTCCTATCTGAGGTGCAGGTCCTCTTCCCCCTCACTCCCTGACTACTTGGACAAAAGTCTTGAATCTGTTCCATAGTGTAGTGTAGGACGAGCTAAGAAAGCTATGACTAAGACAAAAAATTGACCAGTGGCCCAAGAGGAGATACTCAGATTCCTCACGTTAAAACAAACTGACCTTGTGTCACATCCTGACTCAGTGGGAAGTCAAAGGTAAATACTGATGGGAAAGGAAGAAAAATCTGGAGTGGAGAAGATGCTATTGTAGTGCCAGGGCTTTCCCCCACTGCTTTTGACAGTATCCTTGGAATTTTTACATAGCATGGTTTTAGACTCGCTACGACAAGCTAAGACAAGAAATTGGCCAATGGAGACACTTCGTTTCCCCATCTCAAAACAAATTGACTTAGTGTCACATCCTGACTCAGTGTGGAGTCAAAGATAAATACTGACAGGGGAGAAGAAGATCTGGGGTGGAGGAGATGCTGTTGTAGTATCTGTTCTATCTGCCAGCTAGTACCAAACCAATACACCAACTGTCTATCAACCTTTGGCACCACTCAAGTGGCTCTGGTCATCACCAACTGTTGACACATCTAAGACCAACAGTTAACTACCAGCACAACCACCCAGGATATTTAAAACCTGTAAGAATATAAGAAAATTATAAGGACAAAATTATAAGAACAAAATTATAAGAACAAAATTATAAGAACGAAATTATAAGAACAAAATTATAAGAACAAAATTATAAGAACAAAATTATAAGAACATAAGAAAAATTAAATAAAAAACTTAATCACAGTACCTTGTCAATCATTTTTAATGAAACTTTTATAAAAGAGGGGTTGTTATTTACATATACATATATATATATATATATATATATATGCAAGATACATATTTACATATACATATATATATATATATATATATATATATATATATATATGCAAGACTCTTCGGTAAATCGAATTGAGTTCTCTCAGTCACTGTGTGTTTATCTAAAAATAAATACGCTTAAATTCACCTTCTTCTCTGCCGTGAGCCAATGGCTTCAGGGTAGAATTTCCGACTGACGTGAATTCAGCCGGTTTTCGATTCTGGCCAGAGACAACCGGACGTCTAGCCACACTGATGAGCTGTGATACAGCGAAACAGCCTGTCTGTGGATGACAATTTATATATATATATTACTATATATATATATATATATATATATATATATATGATAAAAATATAGTTTTAAATTTATTCTATATTATGGATAAAAGTGCTCAATATCAGGGATAGAGCATGTGTAAATATAAAAGTAGACACTGAGGTCAACACCAAGGTGTGATGTTGCATAACCAAGTGGTCTCCCTCCTCAAAAATATAAGGCTCCATACACCAAATTTTGCAACTGTGCACCATACAGTTGTGCATTTACTCTGTACAGGTTTTTCATGAAGCTGTCTAGGGTTTTCTACCCAGTAGCAAAAATTATGCTTATTGATGCAGCCTGAGAGATGAGAGTGAGCTACATCACTTGTGAGAAGAACTGCATTTGCAGGAATATTTTGAAGAATATCATCACCGCATGCCATGTCATTTTCCTAGTCACATTTTCGCAGATCCTGAACAACCATTAATTTGTAAAGCTGGAAATTCAGATCAGTGTGTAAAATTCTTCTAACTGCTTGACCAAACAATCCCAAAGCAGAACCATGTTTACAAGCTGAACATGTAGGAAACTGCACAACAGACTGTCTCACAGCTTGGACATTTTTTAGAGTTTAAGCTTTTCGAAGTCTTCTAAGTGGTTTTTGTTTAAGTGCTGAACTTGTGACCCTAAAATTTTCAACCCATAGCAGTTTTTTTTATATCTGGAACATTCTGATGTAGCATGAAATGAGCACGAAAACATTTCTGTATGGCAATTACAGATTCACCAGTCTTAAAAAAACATTTCAACATCAAATCTACAGTGTGCTCCAGTCCAAGCCATAATGGTAACTGATGGTATCTGAAAAAAATGGTAAGACATTAGCTAGATGAAGTGTCATTGTTCACTAGCACTACATAGGTGACTGTTTAAAATGTGGTAAGTATTTCTGCCACATCCTGTGTATACATACATGTGTGTGTGTGTGTGTGTGTGTGTGTGTGTTTTGAACAATAAAAAGATATTAAAAAATTAAAATTTTCAGACACTCTGGGTTGTATATTAATAATTTTTGTTTTATTATTTCAATTAGGTTCCTCAACTTTTTTTGGCCAGCATGGCCCATCATCAAGAGAAAAAATCCCTACTTGTTATATATCTGGGAAATTAAAAAGAAAACACAAGTCACACCAAAAATATTATGGAAAATAAGGAAAAGAATATCAGCCTACAACAATCAATCCAAAAACTGCAAACTCTGCTTGGAGGAAAAAATAGCTATAATTAGCTACCCAGACTAAAACAAACTACTAAATAAATGATCAGAACTCATCTCAAAATGCAGGCACAAAAACAAATTTTTACTACGTTACTTAAAAATCAAAAACTGAAAAAAATAAATAAAAGAAAATGACAGTATTTACATTAGTCGGACTATTGTCCTCATCTTTGTTGCCATATTTGTCACAACGTTTCGGCCGTTGTACGCTCCGGCCTTCTTCAGGTGGTTGGAATTTCGAACCGAACCCTTTATTTCGATCACTGGGGTAGACTGTTCTAGTTCCACGAGCCATGTTTGATGGATGTCAGTTATCAGTTATCTCCTGGTAATTTTCCCTCTGAAAGTTCTCCACTGCCTGAACCGGGTATTGAACTCACACTCTTTGGGTCTGTCGCTGGATCTAACCAACGCCTTTATCCACTGTACCATGTGTCCTTGAGGACATCTGGGTATGAATTTCTGAGTATTATAAACCTAATTTTTCAGCAACCGATTTTTACCAGTACTCATATTGCAATTTTGCTGTTATCATTACATGTTTTTACCAGATCTCATATTGAAACTTTTTTGTTATCATTTCTGTTCTCTGGCACTCCTTATTACTGGTTCCCATATTGTATTTATTTCTATGCTTGGCCGACTCAGGAGATTTTTGTGGCCTAGCAGAGGGAAAATTACCAGGAGATAACTGATAACTGACATCCATCAAACATGGCTCGTGGAACTAGAACAGTCTACCCCAGTGATCGAAATAAAGGGTTCGGTTCGAAATTCCAACCACCTGAAGAAGGCCGGAGCGTACAATGGCCGAAACGTTGTGACAAATATGGCGACAAAGATGAGGACAATAGTCCAACTAATGTAAATACTGTACATAATACCTCATCTCAGAAATATAGACAGACTCCAAAATAAAATGAATAAAAATAAAACAAGTAAAATAAACTAATCCAAGCAAATAATAAACAAATTAACAAACCACACCCACCATAATAACTGTTAGAATAGACTGTAAAGAATAAATAAAGATAAATAAGGAAAAACAAGTAAAAATAATCAGTCCAAACAAATAAATAAAATAAATAATTAACAAACGACACCTGCCAAAATAACCATTAGAGTAGACTACAACAATCAATCCAAAAATTGGACAAAAAGTAGCTATAATTACCTTCCCAGACCAAAACAAACTACTAATTAAATGATCAGAGCTCATCTCAAAACTTTTTACTATGTTACTTAAAAATTGAAAAACAAACAGGCTAAATAAAAATATATGAAATAAAAATAAATAAGAAAAAACAAGGAAAATATATTAATCCAAATACATAAATAAATATATAAATAAATAAAAAAATTAACAAATCACTTCTGCCAAAATAAACATTAGACTACCCAAAATGCAACACTGATTTGTATATATAAACAGTCATGAAAAAACTGAACACATGTGTCATGATGATTGTGTTTAGCATGAAACAGTCTGTCGCCTCTGAATGTTGACTTTAATCTTCACTTATATATATATATATATATATATATATATATATATATATACATATATATATATATATATACATATATATATATATATATACATATATATATATATATATATATACATATATATATATATATATATATATATATATATATATATATACAGTTTTACACCAAATTATTTGGCCTACAGACTTCATTTGCTTTTTATTAATTATTCAGAATTTGATTCAACAAGCTTTATCTACTAAATCTGCATTAGTATAACATTTTATAATGTGAATTGATATTTAATGAGAGAGAATTGATATTAATTTCCCCAATTAGAAATTATCACATTTCTATAAGTATTCACCCTCCCTGAGAGAAAAAAATAAACCAGAAACTGAGTCATTTGTATATCTCCCCAATATAACTTTAGAAAACTTATATAAATTTATTTTATAAACTGAAAATTTTTTAAATTGATATAAACCAAAGAACACATCAAAGATCTAAAACAGAAATTTATTGAGACGAATATTAATGTGAGGAAAAGTTGTAAGAAAGTTTCCAAGCTGTTTGATATAATCTGTTCCACTGCCTCTTGTCTGTCAATCATAAATGGAAAAGGAATTGGTAATGAATCAATGCTTTCTAGCTCAAGTCATTCAAGGAATATTTCAACATAAGTGATGACTAAAATCACGAACAAAGTTTCAGTCAATCTGAAATCGAGCATGAAGGATATCCAGGATAAAATCATGATATAAAATCATTTGCCCCACCCATTGGTATTTGGATAAATCTGAATAAAGATGGAACAGATGTACAAGTCTCACCAATTTGTAGAACATTGAACCGAAAAAGAATTCAGGCAGATTGCACAAAAATTCCAATATGGAAGAAGACACATAATATCTCTTAGAATTTGCTGAAAAGTTTTGGGATTAGTTGAATGATTCCTGGAATACTGTTATTTGGTCTTCTTCTTTAATTTGCTGTGTACCTTTAGGATGGGAACAATCGTACCTCTCCACCACCTTATATCCCTTGTAGCTTTGAGCAATATTTTTCCTATTGCCAAGCCTCCACAGACTCCTGTTTCACCAAACATTCCCACAAGCTTGCCCTGTCCGTTTGGCCTTTGATATGTCCTGTGAGTGTTAAATTCTCCAAGTCCTCTTTGAAACAATAGTTTAACAGTTGGGACATAATTAGCAATGTTATGCCTGGAGAAATACAAAGAACACAGTACATGGTGTAAAAGTGAAATTCCATCATGTGGGGGAAACAGGATTTTATAGGATTACTTAAGTTTGGCAGATACCAGGCACCAAGATAACCTATTATATCTTATTATCTGTGATCATAACTGTTGTGACCTTGTTAGGGCCAGAAATAAAGACACAAAGAGAGGAATTGAGTTAAACAAATATATTAACAGAAACAGTAATACAAACATATGCAAACAAGAATGTTTCAGCAAGAATGTTTGGTCCGACCATGACAGCTGACTGCTGGAAAAAAAGGCAGTACCTGCTCCTATTTATAGCTGGGAGAATTCATGTGTGTGTGTTGGTAAATTTCCATAACAATAATATTAACAACATATGTTGTGAAGATAGCTCTGTGTTGGTGATAGTTTGAGAATGAAAACCCGAAAGGATTATTAAACACAGTAGCAAAGGAAAGCAAGAAGAGAAACAAACTATTAGTTGTAAGAAGACAGGATAGATGGTTGTCAGCAAAAGAGGCAGCCCAAGTTACATGTTACATATCAGAGATGACAAAATCTAGCATGTGCATTAATTTAACTCTCTGAGTAGTGTAGTAAGAGATGACAGAAAGTGTAACAAGGAAATCTAAAAGGCCATAAAGATAGCAAAGATGCCTTTTGGAAACAGGACAATTTTCCATCAGAGAAAGAAGAATGGAGACATGTGTCTACCAAATAATGTTGAGAATCTCTTCAACAGATGCATGTGAGAAACAGGGAAATTTTAAAGAGAATAATAATTATAAGACACTTCTGCCAACAATCAAAAAGAGACAGCTGCAATTTTTTAGAACACATAAGGAAAAAGGCTTGAAAAATGTAACATTGACAATGCGTATGGAATCAAGAGGAGTAGTGGAAAATAGTGAGTAACCTTCTTGACAAGGACCACTAAGATAAACATGAATGATAAAGGAGCAGGAGATTCAGGAAAAGACAGGAAGCTATGGAGAGCCATTATCCAACTCCTGAAATGGCATATATAAAATTTAATCAGTTTAAATAACTTTCTTTTTTTTTTTTACTAATCTTCATCTAAGGCAAGGCTCAAGAGCTACTCAAGGTAGAGTGTTACTGAATGAAGTGTGTGGAAGGAAGTAAAGATATGGAGGATATATAATGCTTGACCCTTGACTTAAAGATGTTAAGATTGTAGTTTTTGCAGAAGCATCAACACTTGAGTCTGTTTTACAAAGCAGTGGTTATTAGAACAAAGTTGTCTGAGTGGAACTTCTTCCTTACAATTGGAATACAGAGGAAATGTGGGTGATTCGACTCTGTGGAGTTAGCATGGTTGGGTCTTAGATGTAAAGGTCTGAACTGGTGGAACTAAAGAATGAAGTTTGACAAAACATTTGCCATAGAAATAATGACAGAGTAGTAATAGCCTTGCAACATGACATTTGTGAGAAAGAGGCTGCATATGTCAAACCATCAAATTCTGAATCATTAAATCTTTGGTGAGGGAGCTCAACTGAATTATTACAATAGGTTTGTTGTTTAAATCAGTAGAGAGTGACGAGTTAAATCTCTTCTATCATCAAATGGGCTTACTGTGTATGGTAAATTAACACTCATCCCAAAATATCTGTGTTCATCAATTTGAACTTAATAACAGGGAGTAGTTTATTAATAATTTTAATTAGGTATTTCCAAATATTTGCTAAAGAAGAGCATACCATGATGAAAAAAGTCCCGAACTTGATAAAAACAAAGTTTTATCACCAAAATGTTATTATTAAGAGGAGATTATTTATTAATCTTTTATTAATCTTTTTTAATCCTTTCTAGCATCTTCTAAATTTTGGCTAAAATTTTGGTTTTTCTTGCACTGGCCGGTGGGCTAAATATTAGTATGGGAAATTTTGTCGAAAAAAAACACATTGTTTTGTAAATTCTTGCTAAAATCAAATAATTGTCCAATTCTAATTAAATTTTCAGAACCTATTCACAAATGAATTAAATTTAAAAAAATTTTTTTTTTTGAAAATGTTGGTAAAAATATTTTTTTTTACGTGTTACCCCAACTTACTTAATTTTATGAAATTTTGAAAAATTAAAATACCGCTCTTTTCATATTAATATTCCTTAAAAGCAGGAATACTTGGAGGATTTAAATTATCAATTTGTTTTTGTGAAACAAAAACACCATTTACTGAAAATCTGCTCTGAATCATAATATAAAATATGCAATAAAACTATGACATTATTTAATTAGAAAAGTTTTTAATTGTTTTTATAAATAAGATATATTAAGTACACTATTTTCTTGGGAAAAAATTTTTTTGATGAATAATGAATTTTTACAAAAATTGTTTTCATTTTTTTTAATGTTAATTAGAATAATTTATTAAGTTTAAATCTTTTAAAATTATATATTAATTTCACCCTTTTAGATGATATTATTATTAAGTTAAAACTATATTTACTAATCATAAATGGAAAAGCTTAGTACAAATCATCAAACAGCAATTTTTAAAAGAATTTTGAATTTTTTTGTTTGTGTATAAATGTGCTGATTTTTGTAAATACAGTCATCCATACATGGCATTATCAGAAAATAAAAGTGATAACTATAGTAAATTTAAACCTCGGACGTATCTAAAATTCAATAAAACATTAGGTTATGGAGAATATTTTATTAAATTTTTAAAATTATTGATTACTTAAAAATTATATATAAAAGGCACTCACATTTATTCAATTATGTTTTATGACTAAAGCCTCCATAGGACAACATTAGATAATCATCAAGCTGTCAAACATGTCAACCACCGCTGTGCTAAAAAATGTATTTTTCTGTGATATTTTAAACTTAAAGTAAATAATATTTGCTTGAAATCAGATTAATTATATTTTAATTCAGCTAATATTCCTCAAATAAAGTTTCAGAAAAGTATATTTTATTTTTGGAAGATTTTTTTAATGTTGTACTCTGTCGCAATTAGATTTCATTCTGATTCATTCTACATGCTGACTGGATGTGACCACCATGATGGAAGATGAAATAACAAAGTTAATTTTCTGTGCATTGGGCTCCATGCACCATGTCTAGTCTACAGAGTGAACTCTGGTAGTGGCCAATCCCGAACATTCCCGCCAGTAAAAGAGATGCCCCTTGGGACTACCAGACCTGCTTAAAAGCAGGCTCTGAGGATGATGAGACAGTTGCAGACTAGCAGGGCTGCTGCCTGTCACCAGGGCGCTGCTGCTACCATCTTGATCTCATCACCATGACAACAGAGTTGTGGACGGACCATCATGCAAAGCACTACTACTGCCACCATCACTGCCTTCACCACCACCACCACTCACACATGACCACATATTTCAACAATTTTTGCCACTTCCTGGCTTGATCTACCACCTCAGCTATCCAGTTTCAACTCAGAACAGCTCTACTGTGACTCATTTACAAGGCATTCCCTTCACAGTCGATGGCAGTGGCCTCCATTCTACAGAACAGAACAGTTCTACCTCAACTCGCTTGCAAGGCATTCCCTTCACAGTTGACGCAGCAACCTCCATCCCACAGAATTAGTCTCCCAACACCTACGATCACCTCGGTCTACCTCGACTCATTTCCAAGTCATTCCCTTCATAGTTGATGCCAGTGGCCTCCATTCTACAGAACAGGGATTCCAAGACCATGCCAATCTGACATCACCCCGTTTCAACACAACAGGTCAAGCAACAAACAAGACGACCTACAAATGTGATCTCCATCAACCAAACGTGCACCAACCATATCCTATGACCTTGACCATGCCGACATAAGAAATGGTTCAACTCCTGATACTACGCATACACACGATCACTATTCCTGTACTCGCTACCAACAATAAACTTTGTTTCACTCTAATCCTCATTGTTCCATTCTCTCGCTACCAAATGCTTAATATAGCATTAATAAAGAGAATTATATTGCAATAAACATGGATTAAAATCTGCTATTTTAGCAAAAAAAACTCCTTCCAGTCAATTTAAATTAGTTTTGAAATACAGCAAAGTATTTTGCTTATTGGAAATATTAAATTTAATCTATTAGTTTGAAATTAAAACTAAAATAATCACTTCAAGAAATATTTTTCATTTTTTTAAATTTATTTTAAATCTCAGGTATTTCATTTTTTGTGGTGGTGCCTAAATTTAATAATGTTTTTAAAATAGGATATAAATTTTTGAAAATTCTTTGATCTGCCTTGTATATATATTTTGCTATAATCAGAGGATTTCATTGTCATGAAGAAATCTTTGAATATGTCGACTAACGATAATCTGTTGCTTCTGTATTGAAATACGTTTTTTAAAGAAGACATGTCATTTAGTATCAGATTTCATGAGCATACTTACTACATAGATATTTTAGTTTGATATCTTAATCATATCTAGAACATACAGTTTTCAAGGTCAGTATGCAAGCAGCTTGAGGAGTAGTCAGAACTATTTTCTGATACAAAATCAAATATTAAAAAAATATGTATACGGTTATTGATAAATTGATTTTTATATATGATATTTCCATTAGGATATTGATAAATTATTTCACCTTGAACAAAAGTGCTCCATTTTCTCATTTTCTTTTTCTTTTAAATAATTTTTTTTTTTAAATCCTAGAGAAGAACAACAAAATGTTATAAACTGTGATATGAACTGAAGCTTTTATCCTTGACTTCTATTGAAGAAAAAATCCAAGTAATTGGGTTCCTCTAGCTAACCAATTGTTAAATGGATGATCAGCCTGAAATTCAGTATATATCTCATCTTTTTAATTAAATAAACAGTTGATTTTTCACTTATCTGATGGAATAAATTATGACATCTGGCTACCATAAATGACATCAATAATTCAATTCAAAGTATGTTGCAATTTGATCAGCTTACATTTATATGACTGATATTATCACCAACCTTTTTGAGAGTTTCACCCCAATAATTTTAATGCTTTTCCTTGAGAGAGGTTTGCTTGGGTAAATTAATGAGAAGCTGAAAAAAAACCTTGGGACGAACACAGATTATAATCATGAATATGGCTCATTGATATTTCAATAAAAAGGGAAGATAAGTTTTACGTTTGCATCTTACCATACAAGAGCAAGATCTTAAATTCTTCCTTTTTAGAATTTTAATTCTTTTAAGCATGTAATTGAGGTGTGGTATATTTGGAGTAAGCATTATTAGCACAGAATATGGAATCATTCAGCATAAAAGACTAACTATTAATTGCAAAAAGACAAAATGGACATATCAAAATCAAGCAAGTAGAGAAATTTAATTATCTGGGATGTGTTGTCAAATCCTGTTGGCATTCCCACATTTTTTCAAAACAACTGGAAGTAAAAGCTCAACCAGCGATCATTGTAAAACTGTTTCTGGATATAAAAAGGCCTCAAAGCTTTAAAAAAGGAATGAAAAAAGGCATAAATTTTATCATGGGTGTTTTAGTAGGATTCCCATAAATATGCAATATTATTGTATGTGTTGGAGTGAATGGCAATGAATGAGTTCTTGTGGTATATAAGTAAATTGTAATGGATGAATGGGTTATGAATCAGATTAGCTAGGTGTAGGATAGTCAGTGATGGCCAGCCTTTACCCCTAACCCCCCTTTTGACCTTGTGCTATATAATGCAATATTTCAAAGTAAAATATCATTCCATAGCTCAGGTGACTAAAATCAAAGTGTAGTATCTGTTCCAGCAGCATGCACATGGCTCCAGCCATCAGTAGTGGTTCCAACCAGCCATCATCATCCGCAGCTCAAGCTCACCATCAGCTCCTGCTCCAAGCATTATCACCAGTAGCAATGATATACAATAAACTGTCCTTTTTGGGACAACACTTTTCAGTGACCACAACACTTTCCTTTTCAGGACAACATTCTTCAGTGACTACAAAATTGTCCTTTTCAGGACAACACTCGTCAGGGACTACAAAACTGTCCTTTTCAGGACAAGGCATCTCAGCAACTACAAAACTGTCCTTTTCAGGACAATGCTCTTCAGCAACTACAATACTGTCCTTTTCAGGACAACTTTCTTCAGAAACAACAAAATTGTCCTTTTCAGAACTGTAGGGGGTGATATATGTATTAGTTTCATTGCTCTAGGCCATTCTTATTAGTCAGAGTGAGAACTTTTAATCTCCCTCTCATTTGAGTATGTGTGTGTGCATGTGTATATATGACAGAGAATATATATATATATATATATATATATATATATATATATATGATAAAATATAGTCTAAGTAAGGTATGCAAAATTTGTGGGTTAAAGTGCTCAATATCTGGGATAGTATATAAATATAAAAGTGGATATTGAAGTCAGCACCCAAAGGTTCCACCCAGTTTCTTTCATACTAAATGCAATATATACACTATAGTTCAAAAGTTTGAAGCCACTCCCAGAATTAGCATGGGATGAACTTGACAGAAGAGTGAAAAAGAATTGAAAAAGATCTCTTAGAGTCATTGAAAAAAGAATGGAATCAATTATCAACCTTTTCTTTGAGAACAAATGAAAGAACAAATGGCAAAAATGTGTGCTGCAATTTGTGCAAAGCCAAAGGAGGATATTTTGACAAGAGCAAAATTTAATAATAAAATGCTTTTTTTGTCATAAAAAAATTTCTAATAAAAAACATGTCTCACTTTCTTTTAAACATGTATAATTTCGCTTATCTAAAGTACAAAACAACTACTTCTGGGGCCAATTTAAAAAATTACCATGGGTGGTATCAAAATTTTGAACTTTAGTGTGTGTATCTGTCTATATTTCTGAGATGAGGTATTATGTACATTATTTACATTATTCGGACTATTGTCCTCATCTTTGTCGCCATATTTATTACAACGTTTTGACCGTTGTACACTCTGGCCTTCTTCAGGTGGTTGGAATGTCGAACTGAACCCTTTATTTCGCTCACTGGTGTAGACTGTTCTAGTTCCACATGCCATGTTTAATGGATGTCAGTTATCAGTTATCTCCTGTTAATTTTTCCCTCTGAAAGTTCTCCACTGTCTTAACCGGGTATTGAACTCACACTCTTTGGGTCCTGTCACTGGATCTTACCAATGCCTTTATCCACTGTGCCATGTGTCCTTGAGCACCTGACATGTTTAAGTGTTTGATCTTCATACAAGGGTTGACAGCAGATATCGATGTGGAAATCCATTCGAGTATTTTGACTAAGCTTGAACAGGACACAAAATTGACCTTGCAAGCTGTAGATGTATCAAAGTATCAAAGAATAAAAGTATCAAACCATCGTGAACTTACAACATGATACAGCTAGAATTAAGGAAATAGATGTATCTCACATAAATTCGGTTAGTCTGAAAGCATATCGGAAAACAAAATATTTTGCCATGTTATGGATGTGGCGAACTACATTTCAAAAGGAACTGCCCTTTTAAGAACAAAAAAATGTTTTGACTGTAGAAATGTGGGACATAAGAGTTTGCATTGTAAAGTTAAAAAAAGAATAAAAATCAAAATTAAAAAATAAACGTAATGTCAATGACAGACAACGCAGACAAGGGTCAGAAAAGAAAATTTATAACCATAAAAATAAATAGAAGAAATATGAGGTTTCAGCTAGACACAGGGTCAAATTTGACTATTATAAACAAAGAAATGTGAGAAAGAATTGGTAAACCAATATTAACATCACCAAAAATAAATGCTCAGGGTGTTACTGGACAGAAATTGAAATTTAAAAGTGAGTTCACATCAGATGCATTGTTTTATGGGAAAACCATGAAGACGAAAGCATTCATGATGGAAAGAACTTATAACTTGCTCAGAACAGATTGGATGCAACTGTTCAGTTTATGGGATTTTCCCATAAACTCTTTTTGTAATAAAGTGGATGGCTCTTCTAGTAGCTCTGAAAGGCTAAAAAAGGAATTGAAAAATCAATTTCTGGAAGTTTTTTCTGAAGGGTTAGGAAGATGCACAAAAACTAATGCCAAGTTCCAGTTAAATGAAAATGTGGTACCAATTTTTAGAGCGTAGAAAAATGTGCCTTTAGATCACTTGGAAAATATTGGAGTGATCTCCAAAGTGGATTATAGTGATTGGGCCTCCCTGACCATCTACGTGAAAAAGAAAGATAACAAAATCCATGTATGTGCTGATTTTTTCAAAGGGCTGAATGATTGTCTACAAGTATACAATTACCCCTGTCAAGCCAGAAGAAAATTTTACAAAGTTAAATGGCAGAAAGTACTTTTCAAAGTTGGACTTGTCAGATGCATATTTGCAAATCCAGGTTGATGAAGAATGTTCAAAACTGTTAACAATCAATAACCGCAAGGAATTATACAAGTTTAACAGGTTACCATTCAGAATTAAAGTAGCACCTGGAATTTTTCAGCAAGTAATGGACACAATGTTGAGTGACTAAACTTCGCAATCGTCGACATAGATGACATTTTAATAAAAATTGAAAATCAAGAGTAGCATATTCAGCATGCAAATGAGGTATTCAGAAAAATGAACAAATACGGGTTTAAATTGAGTAATGAGAAATGTGAATTTGTCATGATGAAAATGAAATATTTGGACCAAATAATTGATGAAAATAGAATTCCTGCCATCAAAAATGCTAAGTCATGCAGATGCTTTGTCAATATTCATACCTAAATTATGTGAACCTTTAGAAGACATGGAAAAAATGCAAGTACGGTGGGAATTGAAGGAGAAAAATAAAATTAAATGTCATAATGTATGGTGAGAGATTGGTAATGCCTGAATCTCTTCAGAGAAGGACATCCAGGTATCTCTAGAATGAAGTCCCTCATGTGCAGCTATGTCTATTAGCCCAATATGGACAAAGACATAAAGAAATTGATAAAAGCATGTAGAGGCTGTGCCATCTCAGCAAAATCACCACCAGTTAAATTCCACTCTTGGCTAAAGAAAGACACACCATGGTCAAGATTAAACATCGATTTTGCAGGACCAATAAATGGTGTCTACTACCTATCTCAATAGTTTTTCCAAATAGCCAGAAATTCTACAATTACAATAAACTCCTTGCATGAATTATTTTCTCAATACAGTATCCCAGATATCATTGTTTTGGACAATGCCACACAATTCACTGTGAAAGTGTTTGAAAGTTTTGTAAAAACTTTGCAATACAACATATCAAATATACCCGCCTACAATCAAAGGTCAAATAGGCAAACAGAATACTTTGTTGATACATTCAAAAGGTCATTACGAAAAACAATGGAGATGAAACTGGATATGTTATGTGTATATCAGGTGGCTCGAAATCCTAACACGGTATCAGGTATATCCCCAGCAGAAGTAATGTTCACAAGGAAAATTGGATTGGTGTTTGACAAACTACTGCCAAATGAAAAAAAGCCTGAAAACAAAAAAATTCAATACCCGGAAATACTTCAAACCTGGCAAAAAAGTATTCTTTCAAACTTACAAAAATGGAAAGGAATGTTGAGAAGATGGGGTACTTGAGAGACATATCAGAAAATTATTGTACATGTTAAAAGGGTTTAAATGGGTGCTTAAAAGATATCTAAATCAAATAAGATAAACGTACCCAGACAAACAGAGCATCCAAGAGGAAGAGCTGATGATGGTTCTGTATGATGTTTTCGATGTATCTATCCTCCAGATAGCTCCAGAAACCACATTCCAGTAAAAGGAAGCGACAGCCTACAGACATGACGTAAATCTCAAAAAGGGAGACATTGTGGTAAGAGCCAGTTGTCCTCCTTACTATCGTGGAAGGACTGATCTATTCATGATAAGTAGTCCTGGGTAATTGTCTAGGAGGAAATAGATTGCAGTGACTTGTCTAACTGTGTATTAAATGCTACTATCGTGCATGACTTGGTTGAGTTAAATGTTGTGTGTTGCCAGACCCCACATAAAAATTTAGTTTTATATATATATATATATATATATATATATATATATATATATATATATATATATATATATATATAATGATAAAATATAGTTTTTAAAATAAAATATAGTTTTAAGGTTTGCTATATTTATGGGTTAGTGCTCAATATCAGGGATAGAGTGAATGTAAATATGGGCAGTGAAGTCAACATCCAGCAGACACAGTCTGTTTCATGCTTAAATGCAATCAGATCACCTGCCAATTGTATATTAGCATGAAACAGACTGTTGCCACTGAGTGTTGACTTCAATGTACACTTTTATATATATATATATATATATATATATATATATATGAAAAGATATAGTTTTATGGTGTGACATACTTATGGGATAAAGTGCTTAATATCAGAGGTAGAGTGTATATAAATATAAAAGTGAACAGTGAAATCAACACTCAAAGGCGACAAACTGTTTCATGCAAAACACAATCATCAGGTCATATATATATATATATATATATATATATATATATATATATATATATATATATATACGGGTACAATGAGAACAAATGGGCTACAATTCCAACGTTCGTAACATTTAATTTAAAAGAGTGCTCAATACAAAGTAGAGCAATATTATTTATTTTAGGAAATTAAACTGAAAACATTTAAGGTTGAAATATATCATTAACAAGATTTTTTCAGTGTAATATCCTAACATATATATATATATATATATATATATATATATATATATATATATATATATATGTATGTATGTATGTATGTATGTATGTATGTATGTTTCAATACATGCACATAAAAATGATTTACATATTTCACCTATAGTATCTTTCCATACATCAATCATTTTGCCTTGCTGTATATATATGCACATACTTATACACACACACACACACACATACACACACACATACATACATATATATATATTCATTGGTATAATTATGCGACTAGGTCAACAATAGCAAAGAGACAAAGCTGATGACATAATTAAGTCTGTTCAGCTCCAGATTTACTTACCATTTATTTTTTTTATTCATCGAAGATTCTGTTTATTTTTATTTTAGATCTAAACTTTCTTTGACATCTATAAATTTTACTTTTAGGAGATAATTTAGATGTTTTATTCTTTTTAGACATTTTCTTTATTTATTCTTGTTTCTTTATTTATTCCAACCCTGCTCTGTCTCAAATAAAGAATTGATGGCTCAATCTATTTTCTTGTTGGCCCATTTTATTTCCAAAATTTCAACCTACCATTCTCTTTCCTTTTGTTTTTTTTTCAGTTTCCTCTTTTTTTAATCTGATTATCTTTTTATTTTTATTTTTTTATTTTGTCCAGCTCCTTTCCTTTTATTTTCTTTTCCATTTCATATTCTTCATAATTTATCTTTAATAAAATACTCTTTGAGGTAATGTCTGGTTCATATAATCTTTATCCACATTTTCCTCTTCTTCGTCTCTATTTCTATGTCTTTCTCTTGCTTCAATTGATCATCTTTAATTGATTTAATGTTTAAACTGCTCCCTCTCTCTACATGTTTTGCTTCCATTCTCTCACTCCATACTTTTCCTCCTTTTTTTCTTCCTCACTTTTTCTCTTTCTCTTTCTCTATCTTTCTAGCCTTTTTTCTTTTTAATTTCTTTTCTGTCATTTCTTATGTTTTTCTTATTATTCTATTTATTTTCTCTTTTCTTTCCCTTATGTTTTTCTCAGGTTACCTCTCTATCTCAGCTTATTTTCACCCCTGCTTCCTCTCTTTCCCTTTCTCTCATTTCTTCACTTTCTTCCTCTTCAGAAGCTCTCATCTTTATCCCCAGCTCCCTCTATTTAAATTCTTAGATTATTCACTCATTTTACCATTGTCTCGCATTCACTTTACTAAACATATTCTCTTTATTCCACTCTTTACTCATCTGAAAATCTCTTTCATTTCTATTAGTCATTTTACTATTAATGAAGGTGTCCCAAAAATGAAACATCCTGCTCTATAAAATTACATAATGAGTATATATGCAAAAATTTAGGCCTTTAAGCTTGATGGTCAAGTCCCATTCTATTTATAGAATTTAATTTTTAATTATTTTCAAATAAATAAGGGGAGACTACTCTATAATTAACCAAACTCCAACTATTAGCTAGAGTCATAGGTAATTTCTATTTTTAGAAACCCATTTTAATATTCTGTAGAATAAAGTTGATAAGGAAAACCAGAAATTATTTATGACTCAACCTAATACGTTCCAAATTTAAAGTTAGTTTTACTTGTTTTTTAACTACTCCATAATTGGTAGGATTTTAGTGTTAAATGATTTTTGAACAGACATGCTTACAATTCAAAAATATTATTTTTCCTAATAAAGTATAAAATAATGTTCATGATGTTCCATCCTGATTAGCAATCTTATATTTTATTTTCTACATTCAATGTTGATATAAATTTCTTTTCAGCTTTTGTAAACAAACATATAAAAATAAGATACTTATTACTGGGGTGAGCATGAATGCAGACTCTAAACAGTTATTATTATAAATAATTTTATGGAAACAAAAAGGACACTTATACTTAACACCAGGAAGAGAAAGTCTGATACTCACAAGACAGATTGAAGACTAAAGGTACAGAGGAAAAAATGCATAAACTGTCTAATGAGCTTGAGTGAACAGAGGGTGGGGCAGGGTTTAGGAGAGATTGCAAAAGGCAAAATTTAAGAAGAGCTACAAAGAACAGAAAATTATGGAGACCTATGATCAAGAATAATTATATACTTTATTCTTCAGTTTAAAGCATTCTAATCATATTGTTCCAACAAACAATATCTCTAAGCCATTTTGGTTGTATAACTAACATGCACATCCAAAGACAAAATCCACATCTTTATAGTAACAGATGTAAATATCCACTTGGATAATACAATTGAAATACATCCATGTATATTTCTGAGATGAGGTATTATAACTATTTACATTATTCAGACTGTTGTCCTCACCTTTAGTGTCATAATCACGATGTTTCAACTGTTATACACTATGGCCTTCTTCAGGTAATATTTGTCAGAGTTTCAAACCAAACCTAATATTTAGTTCACACTTTTATCCCCAAGGACACATGACCCAGTGAATAAAGGTGTTGGTTGATTGATCCAAAAAGTAACTTGACCCAAAGAGTTGTGAGTTCAATGTGTGGCCTCAATGGAGGGAACAAAATCTTGGAGAGTTACCAAGGCAAATTAACTAAAACTGAGATATCCTAAAGTATGGTATGTGGAATTAGAACAATCTACCACCATGGACGAATTAAAATTCCTACAAGTATCACCTGAAGAAGGCTGAAGTATACAATGACTGAAATGTAAATGTGATAGTAAAGATGAGGATAACAGTCCAAACAATGTAAATAGCGTAAATATGCAACTGAAGTAATTGTGATTCTTATTTACATTATTTATATATGGACTATTGTCCTCATCTTGAACTCACAATTACTATTTCACCAAATTCATGAACCAATGCTTTAATGGTAGATTAAAGCATTGGGTCCTGAATTGGTTCAGCATAGATCTGAAGAAAGCCAGAGGACACAGTGATAGCAACAACAAAAATAAGGACAATAGTCCGCATGTAAATAATACAAATAATAACTCCTCATCCCAGAAATTCAGACAGATATTGTCATTTATACTGCACTGTGGAACAGATTCTTGAAAAAACATTACCTGGTTTGATGTGTCTTGATTTCTGCTGTGCCATTTGGATGGTAGGAGCCAGAATTTGTCATGAGGAAGATGAAAGTATGAATCCATTCTAACTTGTATCAAATAGTTCAGCCTGGTAGTAGAAGTGTAATGGTATGGGGAATATTTCCTTGTAATTTATTGGGTCCTTTGGTGTCAGTTAAAGATCATTTACATGTCACTGGCAGCCAAAGTATTTTGGTTGACCACATGCCTCAATTTATGAACAACGAACACACAGTCTGGTGGCCACTTCCAGCAAAACAATGCACCGTGTCAAAAATCATTGAAGATTGGTTCAGGTAACACAGTAATACATTTTCTGTGTTAAAGTATCCTCTACAGTCATTGGATGTCAATCCCACACAGCACCTTTGGGATGTGCTGGAAAAATGAGATTCAAATTTTGAATGTTCAGCAAAAAAATCTAGAAGAATTGCAAGGTGCCATAATAACAGCATGGATCCAAATTTTGAAAGAGTGCTCCTGGACCATCACCAAATCCATACTGAGAACTGAAGCAGTTATAAAAGCAAAAGCTATTTTGACACAGTGCTAGAAAAGTATACCTATTAAAGTGACAGGTGAGTGTGTATATATGTGTATGTGTGTACATATATTGTATAAAGATTTGAAATATTAGAAGCACTAAAAACAACAGACCTTCTATAAATGGTACCTTTTTTTTAATCTTGGCTGTGTTTGGAAACTAAGCAAAATCTCCACTAAGAGTGCAATTACTACTACAAAAATGTCCCTCACATGGTACAATATGTGAACAAAACAAAAATATATTAACTATTCTCATTACAATCAAAATTAATCCCTCTTGAAAATGACTGAAGTACTAGCAAAAAGTGTCCAGAACAGTACACAGAATGGAGATTTCTCCACATACTTAATCCTGAAAAAAAGGAAAATTGTAAATATACAATAAAAATTGAATAAGAAAACTTCCAAATTGATCCTTGATAGTAATCTTTAATGAAACATGCATATATATATATATATATATATATATATATATATATATATATATATATATATATATATATATATATATATATATATGAGATAGTGTGTATATGCATCATTAGATATTATTAAATATGTATATTTAAACATAGTATATTTAGGCATCAGTCTTATGTTTAAGCATGTGTTTTATTAAATAGAACAGGCAAGGAATGTCTGTTAAGAATTCTGGTTGTTTCTCTTGGTGTCGAATAAGTCATTTAATGTCAGGTGAGAACTCCTGAAATTGTTTGTAATATATTATTTTACTCTCAGTCTATGGTCAACATAACAACAGTACTCTACCAGGCTCTTCACATCAAAGCCACCATTGGTAACATTTTTTTAATCTAGATGCACATGTCATGTTTTAACTTTGAACTGTAAGGTCATTTTACTCATGTTAATGCTATAATTTCTTCCACAACCATAGCTTGTGTATTCACATTCATTTTTGCCACTGTTCGGGTTTCAATTCTCGGAAATTCCACCACGGAATATGTGATCGAGCAGCACTATATCGAGTTTAATTCATTACCTCTTCATCACCGAGGCCCATTGGTACAGTTGGTATGAGGTTTGCCTCCTATCGTAACTGTTCGGGTTTCAATTCTCAGTAGTGGATGCACACTGCTGATGAGTCCCAAATATAGGACGAAACAGCCGTCCAGTGCTTTCTGCATTCTGTTGAGGTTTCTTCTAGACTCAATGAATTACTTAATTATGATTATTTCAAATCCTCCTAATTATTTCTATCACTTGTATATCCTTGCTTGAACTGGCTTTAAATGCTCTGGATGGAGCGGCTTGGGGATAGTAGTCATAGCTCGTGGAGGCACAGTCCTAAGGGTAAGGGAAATTCAGATGAGTTCCACACGGAATATGTGATCAAGCAGCGCTATATCAAGTTTAATTCATTACATAACTTTGTCACCGAGGCCGTTGGTACAGTTGGTATGGGGTTTGCCTCCTATCATAACTGTTCGGGTTTCAATTCTTGGTAGTGGATGTGCACTACTGATGAGTCCCAAATATAGGACGAAGCGGCCGTCCAGTGCTTTCTGCATTCTGTTGAGGTTTCTT
Source organism: Acanthosepion esculentum (assembly GCA_964036315.1). Lineage (NCBI taxonomy): Eukaryota > Metazoa > Mollusca > Cephalopoda > Sepiida > Sepiidae > Acanthosepion > Acanthosepion esculentum. Next base: position 20,254,825 of record OZ038476.1, on the reverse strand, counting down.
CTAGACTCGATGAATTATTTAATTATGATATATATACATATATATATATATATATATATATATATATATATGACACTCCTATAGTTTTTGATGTATCATGGTATAGCAACTCAGTTCTAAGAACCAACATCCAGAAGACCCATACATATGATTTTATTATAGTGGTAAAAACTTGTGCAGTGCTAACCACACTTTTTGGAAGAGCTGAGTACAGAGAACTGGTGTAAAAATTGAAATTCAAAGTTGTCCTTCTTTAGGAGTCTCTCCTACCAATTACCCATAGCTGGTGCGGAAGAGATTGATTACTACCTTTCCCAAGTTTATTTGTACGTAAGTGAACATAGCAAAACCAACTGAAATTCAAACTCTGTTCTCTGATTTCTGCTATTCATTACTCCCTCTCTCCCTCTCCCTTTGTTTATATATATATATATATATATATATATATATATATATATATATATATATATTGAATATATTTTAGCAGCATGTTTTCATTAAGACTTGTCTAAATTGAATAATTTTAATTGAATAATTTAGTCAAGTTTTCTCTACTTATTTTCAATAGGATCTTTTCATATTCATGAACAAGCTTCTTAGTATCCTAAGAAAGAAAATTACTATGTTGATACATATTCATTTATTCTGAGTACTTTCAACATTAGCACAATGTCGTTTTCAGGGTCTTGTTTTTTCTAAAACAAAAATTGTTGTGTTCATCTACAAGTTAAATTTTTTGCTTGGGAAGTGAAAAATGCTAAGGTTATGCACATACAATTTAAATTTCCCAATGTTAACATCAGGGGAGGAACTAAATTATGATATATCCAAATATATATACATATATATATATATATATATATATATATATATATATATATATATATATATATAACTAATTACAATTGCAAGAAATCACAGGACATAGTTTTTTACTTTCTGGTTTCCAGTCCTAGAATATCGGAAGCCGTATGTGGGTTTGCACTTTCTCTGTATTGATTTTACTTTGTTTTATTTACATCTGTTTAAATATAGATATGAATATAATATATTTATAGTCATGTATCCAGATATGAATTTGAGTTTCAAATACATTCATGCCCATGTGAAAGTCATATCTGTAAATAGATAGATATATGTGCAAGGCAGTGTTGAACAGTTTCTTAGTCTGATCAACAAGCCCTTTGGTCATTTGGTCAGATTTTAGAAAGTAGGTTGGACTGTGAATTTCTCACCACCTGACATATATATTGATTGATATGTTTAAATATATAAAAGAATATGATATAGAAGAAAAAAATCCTCTGTATTTCATCCTTCAAAAGGTTTTGAAGGAGGAAATGAATAACATTGGGTTTACCATTTTGTTATTAAATAAAATAGTTCACTTAGCTTATATGAATTCATACTCTGAGTTTCATTTATTTTTTACATTCAATCCTTGGCAAATTTCTTATTTATATACGCATTGTATTATTCTATGTATAGTAATAACAGGAAAAAAAAAAAAAATATATATATATATATATATATATATATATATATATATATATATATATATATATATATTCCTGGAATTACTATAAATATATATATATATATATAAATATAAAAGTGAACATAGAAGTCAACACTTAGAGGCGACAGTCTGTTTCATGCTAGATGCAATCGTCAGGCCATGATTGCATCTAGCATGAAACAGACTGTCACCTCTAAGTGTTGACTTCTATGTTCACTTTTATATTTACACATACTCTATCTCTGATATTGAGCACTTTATCCCATAAATATAGCACATCTTAAGACTATATTTCTTTATATATATATATATATATATATATATATATATATATATATATATATATATATATACATAAAAGGGAGAAGAATGTGGATTTTCTTTGTATATTATACTTAATTTCTTCTAATTTTTGATACACGTGTTTCACATCTTCTGACCTTCATCAGGCAAAGAATGACAATTTCCACATAATTTATGTCCCCCAAAAAAAAGAAAATTATGAGAACACAAGATAAATTAAATAAAAAACATGACCACAGTATCCTGTCAGCCGTTTTTAATGAAACTTGTATAAAAGAAGGATTGCTGCCTAAATACGCAATTATATATATCTATCTATCTATCTATATATATATATATATATATATATATATATATATATATATATATATATATATATATAAAAATGAATTAATTTTATTTTTTAATCCCACATATTTTTATTATTTCAAAGGTTATTATTAGTGGAGACCCATACTTGAATAAATGCTCCATTTTGTAAACAGTGTTTATTTCACTAATCAGCCTGCCCACTCAAGAAAACTGAATAAAGAAAATATGCATCCTCCCTTGCAGGAGAAACCACTATCTGATCCAGCATACTTTGACCATTTGGCTACAGAAAGCTTCAAAGTTAAACAAGGTTTTATTTGCCTTAAACACATTGACATGTTCAGATAATCTCAAAAGACTTATCTGCTCAGTTTAGTATCTGAAAACATAAAGCAATTTTTAAAGGATTCAAACCTGTGTCTCTCTTTTCAGGAGAAACCACCACCTGATCTGGCATATTCTGACTGCTTTGCTACAAACAGTTTCACAGACAAGCAAGGTTGCATAGTTTAGGGCAAATAGACCCTTAAACTTGACTGTGAAACATCTACTCAAATACAGGTAGCTACTAAAAATAATATTTGAAGTAATAAAAAATTATATATATATATATATATATATATATATATATATATATATATATATATGGACACAGAAATCAACACCAAGCTGTAACAGTCTGTTTCCTTCTTAAACACAATTTTCAGGCCATCCTGAATCCTGACAATGAGCACTTTTGTCCATATATATAGCACACCATAAAACAATATTTTTATCCTATTATATATATATATATATATATATATATATATATATAGAGAGAGAGAGAGAGAGAGAAAGAGAGAGGGGAAGAGGGAGACATTATATATATGTTCTTGTATACACACACGTTTACATGTATACATGGATCAGTGTCTTTATATGCATTGATATTTTTTATGTAAGTTGTGTGTGTTTGAGCACAAATGCACAAATATATGTCCATAGATAGATCCATGAAAGAGATCTACCAGTTTATTCTTAATAGTGTGCATTCCCATAGCATTTCTCGAAATATGCAGTAGATGATTGAATATAGAATTTTAGTCAGCTTCATCTGAAAAGAACCCAAAATCCTTAATAGGCCCGCCATATTTTATTGATGCCAATTCAAGCAGGCCAGTCTTTCTGCATGTTTCACATTGGCACAAATTTGTCTAATTTGTTCCTTGGCACAGATGAGAGAGAAGTTTCAGTTAAATTTGTATAAATGCTTGCATCATCTGAATACTAATGTCTTTCAAAGTGCACAACTGACCACAATAAATGGGGTGAAGAAAAGATTGCTATAGATCGGGAACTAAGTCTTTATAAAAGTCTTTATTTTCTAATGTGTATTGCTATAATGTATTTTGACAACTTATTTTCTTTCTCTATGTGTTTATAATAAATAATAAAAATAGAGAATTATAAAGAATTTCTTTTGCAGCCTATAACAACTTTGGCTCTTGTGATTACTGGCATCTCTGTAATAGGGTATTAAATAAGTACAAGGTCTCTGTCCACTCCCCTCTTCAATCAATTTCTGATGTTGTCATCCTCTGCTGATAATGCTGAATGCTTTGCCCGTTAATTCTCCTCAAACTCTACTCTTGACTCATCTGGAGTATTTCTGCCTAACTTCCCACTTAGAACTGAATCTCTGTTGAGTGATATGTATATAACACATGGTTTCTGCTATCATATCTAACCTTGATGCCCACAAAGCATGTGGACCCAATGGTATCCCTGTAATAGTCATTATGAAGTGTCCTCCCGAACTGGCTCCTGTTCTCTCTAAACTGTATGATAAATGCCTTTCTGTCTCCTGCTTTCCTGCCTGCTGGAAGTCATCATCTGTTGTTCCAGTTTTTAAGAACTCTGGTGAACCATTCAACCCTTCCAACTATCAGCCTTCTATCTCTTTTGGGGAAACTTCTAGAGGCCCTAATTAATGCTGAATTGCTTCAGCATCTCTCCTTGCAGGGCTTTTTCTCAGACAAGCAGTAATGCTTTCATTTCTCCAGGTCAACTGCTGATTTACTGATGATAATTGTATAAAGGGCCTATCATGCTCTAGATAAAAAGGGTTTGGCATACAGGTCTTCTCCACAAGCTGAAAACTTATGGTGTCTCTGGACACATTTTTGAGTTAATCTAGTCTTATCTATCAAATGATGAAAATGAAAGTTATCCTGAACAGCCACTTATGTACATCCTTTCATATTAATGTGGGTGTCCTCCAGGGTTACATCCTTGATTCTGAAACAACCGTTTACTCCTGTGTCAATAAGTAAGGCTGATCTGTCCTATAAGGGCATAATGGCAGCTGGTGTCCAAAACAACTTCAGGTCCATTGTTAACTGGGGCAAAATATGGCTTGTCAATTTTAACGAATCTAAAACTAAACTTCTCTCCATTAATCATCTGAGAGAATTCCTTTCTGCCTTCCATCAGCATGGCTGATGCTAACCTCCAGGAAAGTGACTATATCTTACATATCTATAAGTCTACCATACTCTAATGCTTAAGATCCAAAGAAGAATCAGCAATATTATTGGTCCTGATCTGGCAGCTCAGCTTCAGTCACTTACCCACCACCATAAATTTACCTCTTTGTGCTTTTTTATAAATACTTTCATGGTAATTGTTCAGATGAGCTCTTCGCTATAGTACCTAGACTTTTTGAATTTAAGCACTGTACTAAACTGGCATCAAGATCTCATCACTTTACAGTTGAGATGGCTAGATGTAGCCATAAGTTCTATGCTAACAGGTTCTGTTCTTGCACTTCTCACATGTGGAACTCTATTCGAGCTCCATCCTTTCCAGGCAACTTTAATCTGAAAAAATTTAAATGCAATGTCAACTGCTATCTACTGTCCTCCTGATTACTCTTTTCTATTTCAAGTCATTATTGTTGTTTCTGTTCCTAATTCTTTCACACCCTGTAACCTGTTGTATTTTAATAGCTTTACTGCCTTGTTTGGAGTGATACCAATGAAAAAAAGAATTTAAAAGTCATGGAAAATGATTTATGTCAAAAACATTACCAATCTGATTTGAATTCTATATATACTTAATTTTTAATTTTATATCTCATGCCTGATGAGTTGGTAAAACAATTAAACTTAAGTCACACACTAAATGTAGGTATATGCATATTTATTAATATATATATATGTATATATATGTGTGTGTGTGCATATGTAAAATGTGTATGTATATACACATATATATATATATATATATATATATATATATATATATATATATATATATATATGCAATTTTTATATATATTATTTATATATTATATATGCACTGATTAATTTATAAATTTTGCATTTATTTATGGTTGTGTATATCAGTGTTTTTATGGTAGTGGGAGGAAATATTGTCATCGGAATACCACTCATACATACGCAGACATACATACATGTACATTCATGCATTGCAGCTCACACAAACACAAATATATACAAACAGTATGGGACTGGGCATATATGTGCATCCATGTGCCGTTGCATGCATACATACGTAATTGGTCATTGTATTCAATGATAGATTGTGTAGCAAACTTTTTTCACAAGTTGCACTGTCAATGCACAGATCATTTGTCTATTTTGTTTGTAGAATAATGCTTTCTCACACACACACACACACACATATATATGTATGCATGTGCGTTCACACATCTTCTATCCATCTGTTTTTTTTTCTCTTAAGATGGGGTCTATGTAAGACTATGGTAGGTAAAATTTTGCCAAACAACAAGCTTTCATGACAGCAAAAGACCACAAATCCAACTTCAAGAAAAAACTCACATTCCGCCTAATCAATCCTGCAGAAAGTGAAATAGGTAAGAATCAGTAAAAACATATTAGAAATTATTTAACACCAAACTTAGGGAAAAATTAGAACTTAACCAATGGAAAAATACCAAAGCTGTTACCAACTGGTTTACAACAATAAAAAGCAAAAACAAAGCTACTTTCATCCAGTTTGACATGGTGAATTTCTACCCCTACATCATGAAAAACATATTGAATGAGGCTATACACCTAGCACAACAACATGTAAAAATTACAGAGATATTAAAATAATCATGCGCTGCCGTAAATCTTTGTTGTTCCACAATAATGAACCATCAGCAAAAAAACAAATCACAACCTATTTGATGTAACAATTGGTAGCTATGATGGAGGAGAGACCTGTGAATTAGTAGCTATACTCTTCTTCTCATATCTAGCCAGGATCTTAGAGAAAAAAGACACAGGCCTATATAGAGATGACAAACTTATCCTGATAAGAGAACCCAATGGCCCCAAATTAGACAGATTTAGGAAAAAAAAAAATGAAAGTAGAGATAAATGCAGGCACAAGAACAGTAAACTTCTTAGATGTCACTCTCAACCTGAACAAAAATACATACAAACCATACAAAAAAAGATAATGACACCCCAACTTACATACACACATCCGCTGACCATCCACCTTCAATCATCAAGTAAATACCCATATCAATCAGCCACAGGCTATCTGAAAACTCATCAAACATAGACATTTTCAATAACAAGAAAATGCCATATGACGACACACTAAAAAAGTGGATATACACAACTACAACACACACCTCCACAACTGAAACACCAAAACAGAAAAAGAAATACTATCTGGTTTAACCCACCATACAACAAAACTGTCAAAACAAACATAGGAAGGACATTGCTAAACTTAATAGAAAGGTACTTCCCTGCAACAAACTACTTAGCAAAAATTTTCAACAAAAATAACGTAAAAATTAGTTACAGCTGTACAAAAATATAACACAAATAATAAAAGGCAACAACAAGAAAGTAACAACCTGCAATAATGCAATCAAGGAACCTCAATGCAACTGCAGAAATAAAACAATATGTCCACTCAAAGAGAATTGTCAACAAACAAATATAATATATAAAGCCAAGGTAAGTCTAAACAACAGCACAATACACTACATCAGTGCCACTGAGGGACCATTTAAGAAAAGAAAACACAACCATGACCTCTCATTCTTCGACAGAAAGTATTCAAACAGCACTACATTATCCACATACATATGGCAACAAAAAGACAGAAATATTACACCAAGAATAAGCTGGGAAATATTGAAAAACACACCTGCCTACAACAACATTACAAAGAAATGCCTACACAAAAAGGTAGCAATAATTTCCCACACTCAACAAAAGAAATTACTAAACATAATATCAAAAATAATTTCTAAATGCAGACATGAAAACAAATACCTATTATCACAATTTATACAATTTATACCAAATGGATAAAAAAAAATACCAACACTGCTACATAAACCACTATTGACCCTATGAACATGAAAAAGAAACCACTGACACCATAACACCATCAATTATTTTCTAATTCAAACTACCATCATAATAATTATAATTATTGTTATTACCATTCCACCACCATTACTACAATCACTTCTACCATTTTACTATAATTATTCGCTGCTACAATTGTTATTATCATCATCCGCTCACTCCACCATTACTACCGCATCACAATTGCCATTCCCACATTAGTCAAAAATTACTACTGCACCAAAATTACCATTACCGCATCATTCCACAGTTATACTTCCTCTGCCCCAGCAAAATTAATACCACCACATAAATAATGTATTATAAATTGAAATTTCTGCCATTTACATAAGTGCAAACACCAAAAACAAGCAAATAACTGACTTTAAAATAATAACAAAACAAAATTAAAAATAATAACAATTTTACCTACCATAGTCTTACACAGACCCCATCTTAAGATAAAAAAAACAGATTGATAGAAGATATGTGAACATGCATGCATACATATTTATGTGTGTGCAAACAAACATTATTCTTCAAACAAAATAGACAAATGGTCTGTGCATTGACACTGCAACTTGAAAAAGAAATTTGCTACACAATTGAATACAGTGACCAATTGCATATGTATGCCCGCAACAACACATGGATGTGGATATACACCCAGTCCCACACTGTTCATATATGTTTATGTTTGTGTGAGCTGCAATGTGTAAACATGTGTGTATGTATGTCTGCATATGTATAGGTGGTATTCTGACAACAATTTTTCCTCCCACTACCATAAAAACACCAATATACACAACCATAAATAAATCCAAAATTTAAAAATGAATCAGTTTGTCTGACGATCACAAATAGTGTCACAGGGTCACAAACTCACATCAATCCAACTAAATATGTTTGCTCTATCACTGATATTGAGCACTTTCCAATAAGTACTAAACATATATAATATATATAAAAATTGTATATGTGTGTATATATATATATATATATATATATATATATATATATATATACACATTTTACACACACACATATATATATATATATATATGTATACTAGCAGCATGGCCCGGCGTTGCCTGTGCTTGATTAAAAAATCGTACGACTCATACAGCAATCGCTATCACTTGACTTAAAATATTTTTGCCCTTCCTTGCCTTTAAAGGAGTGCCCTATGCCGTGCTTATGTTGCTACATGCCTTACTTCTTGCCTATCTCACACTGCAAATTTTTTCTAAGCTCTATACTAAACGTTAAATCTGTTACGAAAAAAGAACTAAACAAAATGAACAAAAAACGATCAGCTTTAAAAAAGGACTCGTAACTGGAAAAAACGAATGAAAAAAGAATGTTGACAACAAATACTTTTTCACACCCAACCCAGTTCTACGGAATCAGAATCAATGTTGAGTTTAAGCAAGCGAATGAGCCAATTGGAGTAAAGTGCCATGCAGATTTAAATTTTTCCCACTTGTGACGAATGCAGTTATCGATTTTTTTGCATGCTAGCATGCTAGTTAACATTCATGTCAGTCAGCTGTTGGCTCTCACGCTGGGCAATAGAATCTTCCTGCCTATTCGTGGCAGCCAGCTATAGGCTCTCACTCTGGCCAGTAGAAAATGGCCGCAAACTACCGTAGAAGCATGAAAAAATTGATTATTTCCACTATCGATGGGAGTTGGGAAATACAAAGTCGGTCTTGGCCTTCTGCTAACTTGGAGCATGTGCATGTAAATTTTGGTGCAAATCTGTTGAAAATTGCAGCAGTGCATTCGTTACACACACACGCACACACACACACATCCTGCCTTTTATAGACACATATATATATATATATATATATATATAAAATATGCATATACCTACATTTGCTGTGTGACTTAACTTTCGCTGTTTATATATATATATATATATATATATATATATATATATATTGTTTTTCTCATATTTTTTTTACTTCTTCTTATTGCTTATTGAGAACTTAGTCAATTGAGAATTTTGTCACTTACACTTAACCCTGGCCATTTATTCTACAAGGGACAGTCAGGAGACTTAAACCTAATCTGCCTGCTGCTGATATGCTGTTGAGGACCCTGATAGCGTTGCAGCGCTGGTTTACGAAATGACCTTGTGCCAGACACTACACACACTACTACCGAATCCACAAACAAAGTAAGAATAAATAAGCAGGAGGAATGACGAAGATAAGCCTGGTCAAGAGAACAAATATAAAATTTTATTAGAGTTTAACAAGTAATTTTTGTCTTCTGTGAAGACCTTCAGTAAATGTACTGGAAATGTAGTAATTGAGAAAGAGGCCAAGTAGATTGTCTTCGGTGGAGACCTTCAGTAAATGTACTGGAAATGTTATAATTAATAAAGAGGCCAAGTAGATTAGTAAATTGTCTTCTGTGGAGACCTTCAGTAAGTTACTGGAAATGTTGAGAGCAAAAGAAAGGCCGTGACAAGTAGTCCCAAAAGATGGATGAGGTTCCGCGCCAAAATTTAAATTCAAGATGGCCAAGGCGGGAAAAGTTCCTCAGGAAGAAAGTCAGTTGTAATGCATAATAAACATACGGCAAGGAAAAAAATACTCACTGCGAGAGTTTATAATTGTGAGTGTATGTAATTCTTTTTTAGGTAACAGGTTCTGAGAAGACAGTTCGAAGAATATGAAAAATTCTTGTTCTTTAGGTCGGAAGTTTCATAGATCTCTGATCTAGGACGTTTGCCGTTTCGAACAGGATGTTCGTATCAAGACGAGAAATAAGTCATCAAAAGGATAATGAATTGACATGTCTTAGGTGCTAAAATTGCACGCGTCAAGCTAGGCGGGACAAAGCAATATTTGCTGGTAAGAAGGGACAAAGCAATATTTGCTAGTAAGAAGGGACAAAGCAATATTTGCTAGAAGGCATCTCTGTCAAAATATATGGGTGAACGATGAGAGATAGATGAGTCGACTTATCTCTTCCACGTACTGGCAGCGACTGAATTCAAGGAAAAAGTTTGTCCGTGACGTCAAAGCGAAACGGCACGAAAAATGAACAGCCTCCTCCTTTCAGCTAGAAACAACGGTTTACTGCTATGACTAGCCGAAAGTGAAAGGAAGGGGGTTAAAACTCGCACGCGCGTCAGATGAAAGTGTAAACACTGTGTCCTGTTCCACAATGCTTGACTGCAGTGTTTGTTTTTGTTTGTTTGTTTAGCAGCATAGTCCTGGGTATGATGATAAACTACATCCAGCAATAAGGCCTCTAATTGGAAGATTTTGAGGACCATTGAATGACCTCCTAATTGCTGTTGTTCACAGGTCCACTCTGTATTACCAAATATAACTTCAACAAAACTACAACATAAAAGACACATATCACCACCTCTAGTAATTATGCCCACAAAAACATGTAGATGCACAAAAGCTGAGTATCATCTACCATGTACTCAATTGTGAAAGCAGAATAACATGTATCATATTTTTATTACTTCAAAGCTCCCAAGAAAATTAAATTTCATCATTAAATGACCCATAAGGAGTTGATATGCCATTAAACAAATCAATAAATCACTCAATGAATCAATCCAGGCAAGCGGGTCTTGTTTTGTACTAAGGTTAGTAAATATTGACAAATATCTCCCAGGAAACATTTTGCTTGTATTAAACGCCAGCTTCTTCCACAGACAGTTCATTTTATACACTGCATGAATGCATTAATTATACATCTTTAATTAAGAATTTTCAACATGAGACAAAGAAGTGAATCAATGTACAGCCCTAGTTTCTCTAATTCAATAATATAGAACCTTATAAATATACAGAGAATGAAGAAAACATCCCTATAAATAGCAAACATTATCATTTGTCTTACTGGAGGCAAATAATAACACTTAAATTAAGTTTTTCCTTTTTAGAAGAAATATTTATTCTCCTTATATTAATATAATGTAATAATAGTATTTAAAAAATTACACTTATAAATGTTATTGCATTAAAATGCAATAACATTTAAATACTGTTATTACATTATATTAATATTATTATTATCATATTACAAGCTAGAACAGAATGTTTTTTAAATACTGCTTTTAAAGCAAACAGGAAAAGATTTTTATGAGTTATTTGCTAAAAGTGTACACCTTCTAACATTCTCAAGAATATTTTATACAACTGGAAAGAGTAATTTCTTTAACAGCAGGATGAGTTCTTGTATTGATTTTGAGCAAAGTGGATATTTTCTTCAGATGGTAAAATTATTTATAGAATTAAGGGAAGACAAAGAAACAAGAAACCCCACATTTCAGTAGGTTACCAATTTGTGTTAAGAAATTTTGGCTTCCTGTGTGCTGCATGATGGGAAATATTAAAATGATTCTCAATAGTTTAGTTCACTTTAAACCTCTTCAATTATATATTTTGGGGTACAATTCCCTTTATATATATAAGGTATATCTAGATAACAACAGCATTGAAAGTTATATTATTATTAAATAATGTTTTGTCATTGACATATCCACTAACTAGATAAACAATTTTGAAATATACCAGCCATAACTTGTTCTTTATTTTAAATAATTTGTCATGAACCACACTATCCTGAGCTTATTAAATTGGTATAGAAAAATGAACTCCTGGAAAGTGGGAAAGAGAACTTTGCAAACATGGCTTTCATCATGCCTAGATTCACAGTTTAAAAAGATTTGAGCAGAAATGCATTTTGATATATTCGTCAATTTAGGTTCAGTTTTGTCTAGAACTGGCCATACATTTTGTCCATACTGATAGCATAAAATATTTACATTATTTACATTGTTTGGACTATTGTCCTCATCTTTATTGTCATATTCACAATGTTCTGGGTGTTGTACGCTCCAACATTTTTCAGGCGATATATGTTGAAATTTTGAACCAAACCCTTTATTTTGTCCATTGGGATAGATTGTTCTAGTTCCACATGTCATGCCTTTTCTGGATATCTCAGTTTCAGTTATTTCCCTTGAGTAACTCAATTCCCCAAGTTTTTGTTCACCTCCGCTGTGACCAAGTATTCTCCAGACAATACTTCAACTTCCACCACCCACACAGTGTAAAGAAAGGGATTGTCCACTGCCTACAACATAAAGCAAAAGTCAGCATGAAAATAGTGTACAGTGTGTCATGACCTTATTGAATAACACTCCTCAGGCTTGCATATGCAACAGGAGAACCAAATTGTCCCTCCCCAAATTCCCCTTTGAGATACCCTAATATATTATAAGGATATTCTTAATGATATACTTAGGTTATAGAGTTTAGATGTGAATATAGTGTTTAGATATGAAATCAGCTTTGAAGTAAAAGTTGGTAAGAATTTAAATATTTTTATGTATAATCTTCTATTATTTTATATTAAAATATTAAACATAACTAAAATGTTGTCACAGTTTTTCTCAGTTTGCAAGAAATACAATTTATATGCATGCATAAACACACACACATCTCAAGTTATATGTAAATAAGAGGGTGGAAATAATATATATATATATATATATATATATATATATATATATATATATATTTTTTATGTGCCACATCCCTTCAGGAAATGAACGATGATGGCTCTCCACAACTTCCTATCTTTTGTGGCTCTAAGTAATGTCTATCACCTTACTATCCTGCCTAGTTCCTGTTCTTCCAGCCATTTATATAAACTTGTTAAGTCAGTTACTTGCCCTGCCTCTCTTACCTTCGGTATGCCTTGTGAGTATCAAATTCTCTAAGTTCTCATTACGTATCCCAAAAATTTCAATAATTTTTCATACTGTAAGAATCAGTTTTCTTATGGTTTCCACTTTCTTAAAAACTTCCTTGTTATTCACATGATTTGTCTATGGTTTTCTTAGCGTTCTTCTGTAGAACATTACCCTTATTTGATTATAGTTGCAAAAATATAAAATCATTTCAACTTTCAGCTTTGATTTTAACATAATTGTATTCTAGAGTATGGTATCATTAATTTGTATATCAATAGAGTCTTCTTCTTTTATGGGCCATTTCCTTTTAGGACATGAATGGTCATGATTTGCCACATCGTTTTGTCTTTTGTTGTTCTAAGTAACCTTTGACCTTTTACCATCTGTCTTTGTCCATTTTGATGTCTATTTACTCAAACCCACTGCTTCCATCATGTCCAGAGTATGACAGTAAGCTACATCTGGCAGCAAAGCCTCTTATAGGAGATTGGAGGTTTTGAGGAGTGTGGAACCACCCCTTAATTGCTGTTATTCTCAGCTCCACCCTGACCTGGGATGGTAGCACCTATTAGGGTCCCAGCTATGGGCAAATTAGTGAACACTCAAACAAAAATCAACAGTACATTTTTATAGTAAAATGACCGACAATACATTTTATAATAAAATGACCAACAATACTTTTTATAGCAAAATGACAATCAATGCAACACTAAAAATGTATAAGAATACATTTTTATAGTAAAATGACCGACAATACATTTTATAATAAAATGACCAGCAATACTTTTTACAGCAAAATGACAATCAATGCAACACTAAAAATGTATAAGAATACATTTTTATAGTAAAATTACCAGTAACAAATTTTTATAAAAAATTACCAGCAATAAATTTTTATAAAATATTACCAGCAATAAACTTTTGTAGTGAAATTACCAGCAATACATTTTTTTAAATTACCAGCAATACATTTTTGTAGTGAAATTACCAGCAATACATTTTTGTAGTGAAATTACCAACAATACATTTTTGTAGTGAAATTACCAGCAATACATTTTTGTAGTGAAATTACCAACAATACATTTTTGTAGTGAAATTACCAACAATACATTTTTGTAGTGAAATTACCAGCAATACATTTTTTAAATTACCAGCAATACATTTTTTTTAAATTACCAGCAATACATTTTTTTAAATTACCAGCAATACATTTTTGTAGTGAAATTACCAGCAATACATTTTTGTAGTGAAATTACCAGCAATACATTTTTGTAGTGAAATTACCAGCAATACATTTTTTAAATTACCAGCAATACATTTTTTTAAATTACCAGCAATACATTTTTTTAAATTACCAGCAATACATTTTTTTAAATTACCAGCAATACATTTTTGTAGTGAAATTACCAGCAATACATTTTTGTAGTGAAATTACCAGCAATACATTTTTTAAATTACCAGCAATACATTTTATGATCTACAAATTATATATCTACAAAACATACATATATCTAAAAAAACATATATATATCTAAAAAACATATGTTTAGATGCAAAATATGAAATTATGTACAAAATATCAGTAGTTGAAAGCATAAAATAAGAGAATGCATTTTTATACTCAAATTACCAGCAATACATTTTTGTAGTGAAATTACCAGCAATACATTTTATGATCTACAAACTGTATATTCAAAAAAACATACCTTAACACTTAAACTATAAAATCATGTACAAAATATGTGTAGTTGAATGCATAAAGTTGTGTACAAAATATTTAGATTTTGGGATTAAATAACTCATAGAGGTTGATAATATGCTAAACAAAATCAAGCAACCAACAAGCAATCACTGCTTCTCTGGCATCCAATGTGTTCTTTTTATTTATTTTATGTACATGTAGACTACTTTTCTTTATTTTTACTTGATATCTCAATAAAAAACTGATAAATTTCTGTGAAATTGATGAATATCATAAATTGATTTCATATACAAATCTTTATTTTTCCCTCTTGATTCTATTTTCTTCTGAAATCATTTATGAAGTACCCAATGTATCTCTGCTGGTTCTTTCATTCTAATTATGTGGAAAGCTTACAGCCATATCACATTGAAACACCAGTCCCCATAAGATCAACAAAGTTAAGCAATGTCAAGCCTGGTCAGTACCAAGATGGCTGACTGCTTAGGAATACAAGATGCTGTAAACTTGGATTTGTGGATAGTGTAATGGATAATGGCTTGGAATTTTTAATCAGAGATCAGAGTTCCAATACCAGTTGGGTTTGGTATATTCACCAATGCACAACTATCTTTTGGAAGATTTGATTGTCGTGAGCAAGATACATGACATCATGCCCCAAAACGCCCAGTCATTGCATGCGTATGGTGTCGCAGAGTAGTTGGAGTAAGGGAGAATTGGCGGAGTGCGCCTACGCATATGTAAAACTCTCCCACACAACCAATCAGCTGCTTCATCATGGTCTATAAAATGAGTGTATCTAAAGGCTTTGACAGTTGGGGCCGAGGGAGTTGACGAAAACGATGAGAGACGACTGCCCTGTACAAGAGACGACTGCCCTGTTCCAGCAGGTCCTTTTTGGCATGATGGCTACAGAAGATATGAATCCATTTCTTCCCCCATCTATGAGTTAATTTTTATCACTAAATCAATATTATTTCAAAAAATTCTTATAATCTAAAATTATTTTCTGGATTTAAATAACCTGCAAGTTGTTGATAGGCTGTAGAAACAAATCAATCCATTTAGAAAAACCTGTTGATCAAAGAAAGTGAAATGAACATTAAGAAAATAAAAGTAAAATAAGCAAAAGAATAAAATGTGTAAAGGAATCTGAGGAGGAATAAAATGGTAATGTTTGTTTTTATCTAGTCAAGAAGTGTATCATGGTTGACATCCCACATGAGATAACAGTGTAAAAACCCACATAATTGCAACAGAGGGCAACAATAAATTCATGAAATATCTTTATTATATAAAATATAAAATACTATATTTTGACTAACCAAATCTGATGACAACACTTGTTGAGAGGAGAGTAAGATTCAGTGGACATTACTGAAGAAACAAGAATAAAATCATTCACTTTACTACTTGGGCTACACAAGGGGGTGGGGAATGATCTTGTGAGACACTAGAACACACCTTCATTGCCCAATTGCTTGAAAATATGATCTTGTTAAAGGAGCAACTACAAACCACAATGGAAGACTATAATGTATAGAAAGAGCACCTCAAAGTGTTGTAATGGTTAGCAAACTTTTCTCACTAAAACAATTAAAACTTAGTAGTGAGTTCGATTCTCACTGGGTGTCCTATACTTTTGTCCTTGTACCACATCTAAGTTATGCTTAGGAATTTACTATAATGTATCGAGAAGGCTGGTCATAGTTGTCTATCTGTGATTAATTTGATGATGATTATCATTATTGTTATATAAAAAGCCCATTTTTTTTTTACTGCTTTCCATTGTTTTTTCATCAGTGGTCATACAAACATATATACAAAGTTAAGTGACTACTACTATGATTAAGATTTGCAGGTAAATGATCTATCCATTGGACCACTATTATACTGTTCAAATATAGAATAGAATTAACTTAGAAATAAGGAGTTAAAAGGTTTTCTTTTAATGTTGTAATTACTTCACTTGAGAAATACATGGACAGTGTTAAAACCAGATACAAACACCAAAATCTGAAGGTATATTGGGATAGCAAAATATGCCTTCCAAAATCTAAGCAAAGTATTAAGAAACAGAAAAATTGTTTGCTTAGCTTTTGGAAAGTACATTTTCCTATCCCAATGCATCTTCAGATTTCAATCTTGTATTTTCCATCCTCTGTTAAAACATTTCCTAGATATTTAAATTTATCTACTTGCTTGATTTTGGTTTATTCGTATTTCACTTATTTGACTATTCCTTTTGCTGACAACTATACATTTTTTTTTAATAAGGAATGTCATTTCTTCACTTTTATTTACTATATTCTCTAAGAGTTCCTGCAGTTTTCTTCCAATGTCTGCTATTAACACCATATCACCTGAATATCTTATGTTCTTAAGATTGTAGCTGCCAGTAATGTATTCTCACTGAAAGGTATTTAAATATTCAACCAACATAGCAACACAGACCATAAGCCACTTACTGATGAGTCAAGCAACAAAACCAGTTACAATCTCATTGTAGAAAACCTTAGCAATTGAAACAAAAGTACCATTGTTATACAGTTCAAATTCTAGGTGTTACAGAATTCAATCACATTTTCATAGAAATGGTAAGATTAGCTGTTTCCTTATAAGGAAACATTTGGTACTCATTAAACACACATTTTGCATTACCATTGGTTGAAATTGATAAAATCTTTCTCTTAAAACAGTTTTTCAGGAAAATAGGTTTCTCATGTCTATTAACTAGTATTGCTTTTCTAGCATTAATAGGAGTCTCCTTCCTAACCTTTTGTTTAAGATAGTGTGGAAAGTCAGTATCTTGATTATGTCATTATTTTCTTTTTGAGTTACATGTGCTATCCATTTTAGTTGTTGCTGTTCTTGAAAGTCTTCAACTCATGGGATAATCGGTTGTGAACTGGGGCAAGAAATGGATGGTTAACTTTAACGCCTCTAAAACAAAACTGCTCTCTATTAACCACCACAAAGATCCATCCCTGCATCCCATTAGAATGTCTGAAGACCAACTTCTCGAGAGCTCCTCTCTGCGGCTGCTCGGTCTCACGCTGGCCGCTGATTTGAGATGGAACAAATACATCGAGTCAATTGCATCATCCACTGCAAGGAAAGTTGGCTCCCTGTGCCGAGCCAGGAAATTTTTCTCCCCGGAATCGATCCTCCAAATCTATAAATCAACCATTCGCCCTTGCATGGAGTATTGCTGCCATATATGGTCTGGAGCTCCTGCTGTTTGCCTCAGGGTTCTTGATAAGATCCAGAGATGGATATGCAATGTAATTGGCCCTGATCTGTCATCTCGTCTGCAGTCGCTCTCTCACAGACGCGACGTTGCCTCGCTCTGTCTTTTTTATAAATACTTTCACGGTAATTGCTCTGAGGAGCTGCTTTCGCTGGTTCCTAGGCCTCATGAATTTAAACGTCCTACGAAGCTGGCATCCCGTTCCCACCCCTTCACCATTGAAACTGTTAGATGTAGACATCTCTTCTACTCCAATAGCTTCATGTCCCGCACATCTCACCTGTGGAACTCCCTTCCTTATTCCTGTTTCCCTGACAAATACAATCTCCAACTATTTAAGTGTAACGTCAATCAACATCTCCAGTTGCCTTGATCTATCTACTTCCCTTCTCCACATCCTTTCACCTTTCATTCCTATCTGCTCTCGCTCCAAATCTTCTGTAACCCACTTGCCTTGATCGATCCACTATCTTTCTCCACATCCTCTCCTTTACCACTCCTATCTGCTCTTCCTCCAAACCTTCTGTAACCCCTTGCATGCTAGTGGCCCCCAGCCTTGCTTGGGATGATAAGCTTTAAAAAAAAAAAAAAAAAATGAGAATACAGACAAGAAAATAATTTTCTCTCTAGTCTACTTTGATCTGAACTTTGTACACATTTATGTTGTTCTATACAAGTGGATACATGTCTGTACAAGTAGAAATTTAATTTAAAAAGAAAAAAGCAGACATGTAAAAACACCTTAGAGTATCTCTAATAAATAAAGAAAATCTATTTATTATATAATTGACTGGAGGCATGAACATGTACTTGTTTTCCCTTGGTGAATTAAATTTTGTCTTGGTGACTTAAAATGGGCTACAGTAAATAATATCTCAGTCAATACCACAGATTTATTTGTTACTTGCTTGACCGTAACTAGTTAGTTATGACCCCTAGAAGTTAATGTCCTATGCCTCTCTGTTCATGAGAGGGAGTACTTTGGGAGTATCATGGCAAGGGCTCAAGAGGGCTGGTTTTTACACTTGAAAGATAAAACAGACAAAGCAACTTAGGAGTCACATCTAGATATTTGTGAATACCCTCAACCGGAGATGGTTTGAAAGAACTGGGTGACCAGACGTGAAGGTATTTGTAACTGGGCTTCAATGTGATGTTATGTGCTACTTTTGTCACCACACTGCACACATTTGGCTGTGATGCATGTGCCTGATATACACTTATTAAACTGGATGTCATGGTGGTTTTATTGAAGTTTGTCGCTCAGCAACATTTTGCTAGGGCACTGCTTTCTCAGTCACTAATAGTAGTAGTAGTAGTATAATAAGAGGTAGTAGTAGTAGTAGTAGTAGTAGTAGTAGTATAATAAGAGGAGAGGAGGAGGCATGGTAGAGTAATGGATAGTAGCACAGATTGTGGAATCAGAGAGCCAAGTTCAAATTCATGTCAAGTTCACTTCATTCACTTACATGCAAATACCGTTGGGTAAGGTATGTATCCCTCTATTCTCTCCCCAGTTACAAGTCCTGTAGCCTTAGGTGGCAACCAGTCTAAGAGAAGGGCAACTTTGAATTCAATTGGCCAAGCATGTAGTGATTGTGGCTTTTTTTATTACTAACAATATTTTCTTTAGTTTCTTGTAGATAGTTTTGTATACACATTGTAAATACTCATTGGGGTAGTTTTTAGAATTGTTATTTTTTTCCCTGCCCCCACAGACAATGAATTGTAAATATGGGAACTAGTTAGTATTTACATAGAGACAGTGAGGCATTATGGTGTTTGGAGTAAGAAAGGTACGTATGAATGTGGTGTTTTGGTGTATGGAATATTGTTCGTACGATTGGGTCAGTGATTCCGGCTAGCTAAGTTATAGTTAAGACAGAAGAAGACCATCCTTTCCCCAACCCCCATTAGGCCTTGTGCCACATTTCTGTATAGCACAGAATAAATATTGCTACATTTTAATGTTTCATTAATATAGATGCTCAAACTCTGCTGATAACAAAAGGCATATACCCCCACCTTTGAACCTCATAGACTGGCACAACAGAATCACAAAGATATGCACAAAATAAGAGAAATCACATCATTTGAGGATTTTCACTAACAGCCACAACTAAAATGAATATCACATGTAACCGAAAGAGAAAATAGTGACATAATCAAGATGTTAACATTCCACACGACTTCAAACAAAAGGTTAGGAAGGAAACCCCCACCAATACTAGAAAGAACAATAACAGTTACTGGACTAGAGAAACCGATTTTCTTGAAAAATTGTTTTAATAGAAAGATTTTATAAATTTCAACTGAAAGTAGCACAGGCTGTCGAGTCAATGAATGATGAATGTTTCCTTATAAGGAAACGGCTAATATTACCATTATAGATGATGAAGATAGATACTACACTTTGATCCCAACCTGATGGCCAGGGAGTGAAGAAAAGCCTAACTCAAGTAGTACTGGCTGCTCAGCCAATGAATGTCAAATGTTTCCTTATAAGGTAACGGCTAATATTTCTATTACCATTGTTCTTTTTTCACTTATTAGTCTCTTTTCATGAATATTTGATAATATTTTACTCTATGAATGTTCCCTATTACTTTATAGGTGGTTAACACTAACCCCCAATTTTGTATTCATAGGTTTGGCACAGGATTAATAATAGTAGCCTATGGTACAAAAATGTCAAGATTACATTCAAAGTATTTTGTTTGTATTATAATCAGCTGTAATGTTACTTAGAATTTAAAGTTCTCTTCTGCTATACTGTAAGTTCTCTTCTGCTATACTGTAAGTTCTCTTCTGCTATACTGTAAGTTCTCTTCTGCTATACTGTAAGTTCTCTTCTGCTATACTGTAAGTTCTCTTCTGCTATACTGTAAGTTCTCTTCTGCTATACTGTAAGTTCTCTTCTGCTATACTGTAAGTTCTCTTCTGCTATACTGTAAGTTCTCTTCTGCTATACTGTAAGTTCTCTTCTGCTATACTGTAAGTTCTCTTCTGCTATACTGTAAGTTCTCTTCTGCTATACTGTAAGTTCTCTTCTGCTATACTGTAAGTTCTCTTCTGCTATACTGTAAGTTCTCTTCTGCTATACTGTAAGTTCTCTTCTGCTATACTGTAAGTGACCTCCTACAATCCAAAATATGTTTTAGCTTTAAATAACATCCAAAGGGTTGACAAGCCTTAAAAAAATAAATCAGTCAACCACTTGAGTTCTTATCTGTGCTATACTTGAGAATACCTCTGATTCTCAATATTTTTATCTCCCATTATAACATCTGAAACAAGAGATACTGCTGAATATTATTGATAAGAATATGAAATAAAAATATAATGGACTAGCAGCCATACTCAGCTGGTCAATCAGAATAAGCATTCAATTAGAATGGAGCAAAAACAGCATCATGTTTAGATGTAACAAAGTCTATCTTCTTCAATTACTTTAAAGTACTTTCATTAAAAGACATTTTGAATTAATACAGTTACTGATATAACAGAAGTAGTCTGTATTTATTCAATTGAAGTTAGCCAAGTACATGAAGAGATAAAACAGGCAACATGAAGACCCACTTAAGACCACAATTATTTTGGAGTTTCTGAAATTTAATTTGTCAGTGTGCTACTAGGGATGTAAAAGAGGATGCATTTATAAAGCAATTAAGTTTGATGAAAATTGGTTGAAAGATCAACAAATTATAAGAAAGTAACTAGTAAAAATCACCATTTTTGGCTATTTACACAGGTTTTCTTTATATGGGTGGACTCAATTATCAAATGACTATTAAACAATCAACTTATTGTTGGCTACAATTGAGTGAAGTTTGTATTAGATTGCTTGAAAATTGGAGGCATTTTTAGTTTAAAATTTGTGTTGAAATCGATCTGTGTTGAAATCAATTATTCATTGTTTTTCACTTTTTGCAGTGGCATAGAAATAAAAATGAGGTATCATTGAGCTCATCATGATGTAAGTAACCTATATACTGAGTTTGAATGAAATCAGAGGAAAAAAGTTGAATATCAATTTTTGCTCAGCTTTATCAATTATAGATTTTTTTTAAATTATCAATTTTTTATGCTAAGAACCTATCTCTTAAATTGTACAATGTATGTGCCAAGTTTGGTCAAAATCGGTTGGATGAATCTCAAGGGAAAAGATATAACACAGACACACACACACACACACAGACGTCCTCTGTTTTATATATATAGATTAGAACAAAAGTTCATCACATTTTTAAGTGAATTTCAAAAACAATATTTAGATATTTGTAAGTTTATATGTACATATGTGATATTTTGTTCAACTACCTTTCACCGTCTTAGAATCAGATAAAAATACAGTTGAAATTTCTGAAAGACATAAAGAAGAAAGAAGGCATGGGGAATTTGACACTTACAGGATTTACTGAAGATAAGAAGGGCAAAGAAAAACAGCAAGTGACATACCTAATAAGTGTGTGTAAATAAATGACAAAACAGGGACTGTGAAGGATAATAGAGAGAAACATTAGAGCCACAAAGGATAGAAAGTTGTGGAGAGACATGATCATCCATGTCCTGAAGGGACATGGTACATGAAAGAAGAGAACAAGCTAAAATATTCTAGTAAATCAGAGTTAGTTTTGCCTTTCTTAAGACCTTCCTACTTGGGAAAACTGTATAACTGTTTCTACTGGTGATGAAGAGGATGATGATGGAAAATGGGTCACCATTTTAGCATTTATATCTCCATCTCAATCTCAATCATAGAAATATATTTCCTGAGTTGTTGGCAGACTTCCATCATTTGTCCCTAATCTTCGTTGAATAGGCTTAACATCAATATTTTTTTCCAAATGACTACAATCATGTGAGACAACTGCTCAGCTTGGAATAACTATAGCCAATGAAATCACACCAAGCCATTTAACTCTAACTGAATCAAAGTATCATCTAATACATACATACATACATACATACATACATATATATATATATATATATATATAGATAACGATATATATTTTTATATATCAAGAAATCCTGAAGGACGAAATGTGTCACAAGTAAACTTTTCCACTTTGTCATACAATATTTCCCCAATATATATATATGTCTGTGTATGTGTGTATGTGTGTACATATATATATATATATATATATATATATATATATATATATATATATAATTATTTTATATGCACGGTACTTACTGGAAAGGGCTCAATATCAGTGGCAGATGTAACATATCCATACAACTATATATATATATATATATATATATATATATATACACACACAGAAAGAGAGAGATAGCGAGTGAGACATGTTAACAAAATTAACTGTTAACAATATATATATATATTGTTAACAGTTATATATATATATATATATATATATATATATATATATATATATATGGCAAGAGAGAGAGAGATATACTATTAACTAAATATATATATAGAGCGAGAGTTATATAGAGAGAGTGAACGATATAATATTAACTATCTATATATATATATAGAGAGAGTTAGTGAGAGATGTACTATTAACTAAATATATATATATGTGTTTGTATATGTGTATGCGTATGTTTGTTTCTATTTGTAGTGATGAATGTGTGTACATATATATATATATATATATGTGTGTGTGTGTATATATATATATATATATAGAGAGAGAGAGAGAGAGAGAGAGAGAGAGAGTGCATGAGAGATGTACTATTAACTTTATGTTCAATGTGTGTAAAAGCTTTTATGGTGTCTTTATTATGAATATCCTGGAAGATAAACATTTCTGCAAACTATTGTTTCTTTTTTGTTTTAGCTGAAAACTAATGTCCCCTTGCATTAAAAAATGACATCTTATTTTTTATTATAACCTCATAATATAAGATATAAAAAATTTTCATCACGTAG
This sequence comes from Acanthosepion esculentum, assembly GCA_964036315.1. NCBI lineage: Eukaryota > Metazoa > Mollusca > Cephalopoda > Sepiida > Sepiidae > Acanthosepion > Acanthosepion esculentum. The sequence goes on along the minus strand of OZ038476.1, from coordinate 20,230,701 downwards.
TAAATTACTTCAATTTTATTCTACACTTATAATGCAAGTTTGTGTTGAATCTTGGATATCAATGCAAAACCAAAATGCATTTAAATAATGATAACTTGTAATTACACCTACAATATTGATACTAATTTTATCTCCCAATTGTTATTCAATTAAGGTATAAATGGTTTGAATCTAGGATACCACAATTTACATATTCAGTTGAAATATATAGTGACTGATGCATTTTTTGCGGCAATGTTAATAAAAACCCTGTGATATATTTGTTTGAAAGTAATTGTTACTTTTAAATAAAAGCTTATTATTACCACTTTTATTAGACCCTCAGAAGGAACAGAAATATATAAATAAATACACATTGATAATTATTATATGGCTTGATGGAAAATTAGCTATATAAGCTAAAGATAATTCTAAATTTCTTCTCTTTCCCATTAAATAAACTTCAACTGAATTTTCCTTTTCCTATATTTACAAAGATAACACTCAGTTTGGTATAAGGCAATAAAAGGCCTAAGAACAATTTTCATAATAGAATCCTATTCTATTAGCATATTCTTGCACACTCAGTAACCCCTTTGTGTCTTTATTGCCTTTGGGGCTTTATTGCCTTGCTTGAGATGAAATGATTAAAAAAAAAACAGAAAATCCATTTATTCCGGACAACTGTAGAAAAGGCGTGGACTTATTCCTTTCCTGCAATTGCAATTTATATTTTTAGTGGTACCAAAGCTGATTTTTCAGAACATCTCTCTGTCTCTGTCTTTAAGTGCCATCTTTTTTCAAGGTGAAAGCAATTGTAGATCACTACAGCCCCTTTAATATCTATAAACTGCAATGCCATGATTATTTTTGAGAATGATAGTAGAATGGCTTCCCATTGCATTCTCCATAGTTTTGAATTAAAATTTCCCCTTCTCTAAAACTAGATGCCAACCAAGGCAAGAAAGCTAAGTTTCCCTATTCTATTTAATTAATATCCAAAAGGAGAAAAATTATCTCATACCTTTCATTTTCAAACTGGCTTTCCAATTCCACTTACACATCCTTCAGTGCCTATGTCTCCCCTTAAGTTATCTCAGAATTGCTTATCCTTGATAAAAATTTGTTTTTTATTTACTGTATGTAGTTATGAAAGGTTTGCAATATATAATGATACTTTACCACAGCAGCATTCCTTTTTATATGCCATATTTATATTCTTCTGTGTAGGTATATTTGTTGTATTGGTGTATTTATATGCTTCTGTGTATGGGTGCATTTGTAGATGTATCAGTGTATTTATATGCTTCTGTGTATGGGTGCATTTGTAGATGTATCAGTGTATCTATATGCTTCTGTGTATGGGTGCATTTGTAGATGTATCAGTGTATTTATATGCTTCTGTGTATGGGTGCATTTGTAGATGTATCAGTGTATTTATATGCTTCTGTGTATGGGTGCATTTGTAGATGTATCAGTGTATCTATATGCTTCTGTGTATGGGTGCATTTGTAGATGTATCAGTGTATTTATATGCTTCTGTGTATGGGTGCATTTGTAGATGTATCAGTGTATCTATATGCTTCTGTGTATGGGTGCATTTGTAGATGTATCAGTGTATTTATATGCTTCTGTGTATGGGTGCATTTGTAGATGTATCAGTGTATTTATATGGTTGTGTATGCATGTGTGTAGCTATGTGGATTAGCAGCCATCCATATATGTGAGATTGAATTTATTTCTGATTTTTCATAATTTATAATTTTATCAGATAGATATCAATTTTTGATATTACAAAGATAAAAATTTATAGAATACATTTATCATAGACAGGTGTTGGTAGAAACCTAACAAAAAATAATTTTTCATTGTAATAAAATGTTGAAACAAGAAAACCAGATTCTGTTTTCTTTATTATATTTATCAATACTTTTCTTTCAAATATTTCGTTAGCTGCAATATTAAAACCAATTCTGACAAGGAAAAATTAAAACCAATTCTGAAAAGGTAAAATCAAAACCAATTTTGACAAGTTAAAATTAAAATCAATTTTAACAAAGTAAATTAAAACCAGTTCTGACAAAGTTAAATTATAACCAATTCTGACAAAGAAAAATTTAAAACCAATTCTGAAAAGATGAATTCAAACCAGTCCTGAATAAGTAAAATTAAAACCAGTTCTGACAAATTTAAAGTAAAACCAATTCTGACAAGGTAAAATTAAAACCAGTTCTGAGAAAATGAAATTAAAACCAGTCCTAGTAAATTGAAATTAAAACCAATTCTAACAAAGTAAAATTAAAATCAATTCTGACAAAGTGAAATTAAACCAATTCTGGCAAAATTTAAACCAATTTTGACAAAGTAAAATCAAAACTAGTTCTGAAAAGGTAAAATTAAACCCAGTTCAGAAATGGAGAAATTACAAATTTTCTGACAAGATAAATGTAAAACTAAATCATGGATACAATTGTTACACAGTTATACATTTTGACATTATTTAATTTCAATCAAATCTTATTTAATAAATTTGGTAATATATAAAATTTTAACCTATATACATGGATACAATATACATATTGGTCAGACAATGAATAAATGAGGATTTTAATTTCTTTGAATTGAAAATGCTGGCTGTTTTGTCTTCTAAAAAATAAACAAAAACCTTTATAAATAAATTAGGATGGAAAAAAAATTGGTGTAATTCTCTTGTCAACTGGAAACCCTAAAACTTATTAGAAATTCATCAGCTCTACCTAGTTTTGCTTAAGGCGCATAATTTACCAAATGACTCACTGAATATATTTGTCTTCTTTTTTTTATTATTTTACTGTTAAGGCTCAGGTGAGAATGGGGAAACATAGTTTGCCTGCCCTTGAGGGTTGATACATATAGGTAGGCTTGATATGTGTGTGTGTGTGTGTGTGTGTTCACATTTCTTGTTCAATGATTTGTTTGCAATCAATAGTAGATATTTTCATACCTAATTATTAAGAGTGAAGATCGGTGGTACAACCAGCTCAACTTGAATCAAATCATAAATACAGCTAATTTTAAATACACACACACATACACACGCGCACGCACACACACACACATACATACATACATACATACATACATATATATATATATATATATATATATATATATATATATATACTCAAAATTCAAATGTAACGAGAATGAAAATAATATAAATTCAAATGTTCATAGTATTAATTTAAAAGAGGGCTCAATACTAAGAGCAGAGCAATTGTTATTTATTATAAAGATGTTACATACGGACAAACAAGCACTCACAACAAAAATGCATTTTTGTTTCAATGCGGATACATCTCAACTGGTAAAGAAAAAAGATGGTTATAAATGATTCTATTTAAAAATCCTACTTATGAAACATCACTTTCTTTTTTCATTATTCAATTTTTTTTTAAAAAGACATAAGGGAAAACACCATAAAGGGAAAAGAAATATATAAAGGGTTTCCATAAAAGGTAAATAAATAAATAAATAAATTATTATTATTATTATTATTATTATTGTTATTATTTTTATTTTCTTTGATATCTGGCGTTTACACATTTCTTTCCGGGTCCCGCCCAGGGACCTAAGGTTAGAAATGGCATCATGACACTTTCCACTGCAAAAAAAAAACAAAATAAAATAAAAAATAATTACATAGACAAAGCCCTTCGTAAAGTGTGGGCTGTACTTGTCAGAACAATTTTTTGTATCTCTTTGAGGCATGGACTTCCAGGGATCCATTCAATCAGCCTACTGGAATCTTTTCCAACCAGTCCAAGGGCTCCAACTACAACAGGAATTGTTGATGTTCCCATGTGCCACATTTTTGAGATTTCGATTTCAAGGTCCTTGTATTTTGACAGTTTTTCGAATATCTTCAAAGACACATTGCAGTCTGCAGGGACTGCCATATCAATAAGGAGGCACTTATTTTGTTTGTGGTCTTTAATAACAATGTCTGGGCGGTTGGCTTTGATTGTTCTGTCAGTGTATATTGTGTAGTCCCATAGAATTGTAACAGGTCCTATCTCCGTAACCGGGTCAGGGTGGTGTTCGTACCAATTTCTTCCAGTTTCCTTCCCATAGGAGTTGCAAATTTTCCAGTGCAGATATTGGCCCACTCTGTCATGCCGGGTTTTATATTCAGTGGATGCCAATATCGTGCAACCTGATATAAGATGATCAATGGTTTCTGGATATTTGTCACAGAATCTGCATCTTGGGCTAACACAGTATTTTAGTATATGAGCTTGATAATTCCTAGTTAACAAACATTGGTCTTGTGCAGCAATTATAAAACCCTCAGTTTCACCTTTCAACCCTGCACTACGTAGCCACTGATGGGTGCGGTTTTTGTCTACGTCTGCTTGTTTGGTACGGGCAGAGTATTGGCCATGGAGCGGTTTATTTTGCCATTGTTTCTTTATCTGGTCGGTCGCATTTGTCTTTGCATTTTTTTTCAAGTTTTTTGCAGCTTCAGCCGGTGTACAGTGATGTTTTTGAATTTCTGTGCCCATTTGAAGCTCTTTTTTGAATTTTTCGGCTTCCTTTACTACAGAGTAGAGACACTTACTACTTTCATGTTCCTTGACACATACCATCATCCAGTCTACTGTTTTTTCCAAGTATCTTTGGAGGCCAATTGTTGTACTGTTGTAGGATAGTTCTAGTTGAACTAGTCCTCTGCCTCCTTCGGATCTGGGCACATACAGGCGATCAATATCAGCTTTGGGATGATGCATGCGGTAGCAAGTGAGGAGCTTTCTCGTTTTGCTGTCCATTCGCTTAATTTCAGCTATGGTCCAGTTAAGTACATTAAAGCTGTATTGCACCACAGGAACAGCTAAGGTGTTTATAGCTGATATTCGGTTTTTTGAGTTTAGCTCGGTATTTAGTACCAGGCGTACACGCCTGTAGTACTCCTTCCTTACCTTCTCTTTCATTTGGGAGTGTTGTATGCCATCTCCCTCACTAATTCCTAGGTACTTATAAGCTTCACCATGCTCCAATTCTCTAATCTTCGTGGCAAAATCTAAATCTATTAAGGGTGCTTCTAAAATTCTACCTTTCTTGAATGTTACTTTAGCACATTTATCTAATCCGAAGCTCATGCATATGTCGTCACTAAAGTATTTTACAATATTAAGTAGGCCCTTCAACTCATTGTCGTCTTTGGCAAAGAGTTTGAGATCATCCATGTATAGTAGGTGATTGAATATGTTGTTATTTATTTTGTAGCCATAGCTACTGTTGTTCAGTTCATGCGTAAGAGGGAGTAAGGACAAACAAAACAGAAGTGGAGACAAAGAGTCTCCTTGAAAGATTCCACGTCGGATATCTAGTCGGTTGGATATGGCAGTGCCCCTGGTGTGATTAAGGTATAGTTTGGTGTTCCACATTCCCATGCTGTGCTTAAGGAAATTTAATACCACAGGGGAGACTTTGTAATTATTATTATTATTATTATTATTATTATTGTTATTATTGTTGTTGTTGTTGTTGTTGTTGTTGTTAATAATAATAATAATAATAATAATAATAATGATGATGATGATGATGATGATGAGAAGAAGAAGAAGAAGAAGAAGAAGAAAACAGATAAAAGCAAAGAGAAGAAGATAAGAAGACAATAAAAGGAAAATAGGGGAAAGAAGAAAGAGAAATTAAGAGTTAAGAAAAATTAAAAGACAAAACATCATAACTCCAAAGAAAAAAAAGAATAGAATAGAATAGAATAACAAATAGGAGAAAGATCTACACGAATACGAAAAAACTGAAAAAAGGAGGAAATAAAAAAGAAAGAAAAAAGAAAGAAAAAAAGAAAGAACAAAAACAATATGCATTGATAATAACAATTCAGCCAATGAAAGAACATTAACATTATATATAAAAACTAAAAGATTTAAACTGAAAGATTTAAATCTCTTGGGACAGTTTTTATCTTAATGTTAACATTCTTTCATTGGCTGAATTGTTATCAACAACACATATTAAAGACTGACTAGCCACAAACGTACCCGAATAACAAATGTAACCTAGTCTTTTGTCTTTGCTTTAGTGTGAGGAACCTACCCACAAAGATTGTCACGGTATTTTTGATACGCCTTGTAAAGGGTGCAGGTTTGAATCCTGCCAGAGAGCACATTTTTCTTTAATAAGAATTCTTGAATATTTAGGCCATTAAATGAAAATAAATAAATATACTGTTTAATAAATAAATGGAGTGTCCACTCAAATATGGGTATCCACTAAAAAAACTGTAATATAGCAACAACTCTAAGTAGAAGTTTATGAAACTTTATTTAACTAATTTGACATCAGTGCTGAAAACATTTATTTTCTTATAGTGGATGTTTATAAGCAAGAGGAGAGATGGAATGTGCTTATTTTATTATCACAATAATGTTTAAGTAATCACACATCCACACACAGACACACGCATACATACTTTAACGCCTCTAAAACAAAACTGCTCTCTATTAACCACCACAAGGATCCATCCCTGCATCCCATTAGAATGTCTGAAGACCAACTTCTCGAGAGCTCCTCTCTGTGGCTGCTCGGTCTCACGCTGTCTGCTGATCTGAGATGGAACAAATACATCGAGTCAATTGCATCATCAACCGCAAGGAAAGTTGGCTCCCTGTGCCGAGCCAGGAAATTTTTCTCCCCGGAATCGATCCTCCAAATCTATAAATCGACCATTCGCCCTTGCATGGAGTATTGCTGCCATATAGGGTCTGGAGCCCCTGCTGTTTGCCTCAGGGTTCTTGATAAGATCCAGAGATGGATATACAATGTAATTGGCCCTGATTTGTCATCTCGTCTGCAGTCGCTCTCACAGACGCAACGTTGCCTCGCTCTGTCTTTTTTACAAATATTTTCACGGTAATTGCTCCGAGGAGCTGCTTTCGCTGGTTCCTAGGCCTCATAAATTTAAACGTCCTACAAGGCTGGCATCCCGTTCCCACCCCTTCACCGTTGAAACTGTTAGATGTAGATGTCTCTTCTACTCCAATAGCTTCATGTCCCGCATATCTCGCCTGTGGAACTCCCTTCCTTATTCCTGTTTCCCTGACAAATACAATCTCCAACTATTTAAGTGTAACATCAATCAACATCTCCAGTTGCCTTGATCTATCCACTTCCCTTCTCCACATCCTTTCACCTTTCATTCCTATCTGCTCTCGCTCCAAATCTTCTGTAACCCCCTTGCCTTGATCGATCCACTATCTTTCTCCACATCCTCTCCTTTACCACTCCTATCTGCTCTTCCTCCAAACCTTCTGTAACCCCTTGCATGCTAGTGGCTTCCAGCCTTGCTTGGGATGATAAGCTTAAAAAAAAAAAATATATATATATATATACATATATATATGTATGTATGTATGTATGTATGTATGTGTGTGTATGTGTGTGTGTGTGTGTGTGTTTAAAACTATGGTTTGTTTCTCTAATTAGAGACTTAGGAGGGCACTGGATGTCTGTTGCAGTAATATGGGATTGCCCTGAGGCCATTTCTATTGAAGTTTTAGGTAAAACGTTACAGTGGTATGATAGATATCACCCTTTAAGCCAAGGTTTTACAAGCCATGTTCCACCAAGGTAGGATGATGGAAATAAAATCTTGAGGCTGTTGGTTTTCTGTTGGATTTTCCTTCTCCTAGACAGCTAACCAAACTACCTGTAGAGATTTGCTACTTCATTAAATGAAGTTTTTCCACCTTTATGACTGTTCTGTATACACACACACATGCACACACACTATTGTGTGTGTATACTGATATTGATATTGATAATCAAATATACTATGACATAGATATACATATAAAAATAACCTAATAAAAAAACAACCTCTAGAGAATAATAAAAATAAGGCTATTATTTTTGCATATTTAAGTATCAAAAAGCAGCCTTATATAATTATTAATGCTTGGATATCAAAGATTTTTTTAAATACAGTAGAAGAATTGTGTAGCACCAATCTGAGTAGAAAAATTTGCCTATCTCCATAGATAGGCTGTTTTCAAAATCTTGGCTTTTCCTGGATTTAACATCAAAAGCAAATTTATCATGATTTCAATTTCTGAATGGATTTATTCAAAGTAGCCAATGGGAGCAATGGTTAGCTGCTTATCTTAAAAGCCATTAATAGTGTGCTTTTTGATGAGTGTGTAGCCATAAAGACACCATAACACAAACATTTCTATTACAACAATAAATGTCATATATACAAGAATATGCTGGATAGTTCTCCGTCCAACCCTTTTAGTAAAATCTAACCAATATAACCAAACATCAAGAATTTTTTTTTCTGGAAGATCTTTTTAACAGACCCAAAACATTTCAGCACCCCATCATATTTATTTGTATTGAACACTGTTTTTAGCATGGCTATAATTTTGAGTGATTTTCAGCACCCTCTCATATTTATTTATATTGAATCCAATTTTAAGAGTGATCATATTTCTGAGAACCTTTCAGCACCCCTTCATATTTATTTATATTGAACCAGGTTTTTAGCATTTAGTTATATTTCTGAGAAACCTTCATCCTCTACTTATTTATTTGTATGGGACAAATTTTTTTAGCATTGCTGTATTTCTGTGGCATCGAGAAAGAACTGAACTCTCTATCAATTCCTTGCAAAACCAAGACTGTGGTGTGTGGGTGCTTAATTAACTATGTTAAACCCCACACCACAGTCATATGCTCTCACTGAACTATTCTGATTTACATGCCAACAATAAAAGGAAGAGGGAGAAGATAAGTAGAGATGACAACACATGTGCATTTGCCAAATGAAAGGTGATTTCTTTAATACCCAAGTGACAAGCATCAAAAGATTTTGGCAAGGCAAACAAGACTGACAAAATTAATTAACGAGGTTCAATAAAAAGCAGCTTTATAGATATAATAATTATATTCATCTAATAACTAGATCTAAACATGATTGTAATATTAAAATTATGATAAGAATTGTTCTAATTAATACTAATTATATAAATTAAAGGACAATCCTTCATCAGACCCTCTAGATTGGTGCTACAAAATCACAAATGAAGAACTTTGCCAAAAAACAAAATCCATATTTGAACACTTTTTACAACAGCAACAACAAAAGTGGATGGCAGCTAGAAGAGAAAATAAGAATAAATCAAGTTATTAACTTTCCACACGATTAAAAACAAAAAGATTGGGAAGAAACTTTAATTAATATTAGAAAGAGCTATAACTTTTAGTGGATTGGAGAATTTCCTGATTTTTTAAAAGAAAGATTTTAGAAATTTTAATTGAGTGTATGAATGCCAATTGTTTCCTGTATGGAAATATTTAATTTCACCATCACCATTAAAAGACTAGCTTTTTCTGTGGAAGGCTTCCTACTAATAATAGTAGAATTACAGTTTCTCTGATTTCTTGGAATATATCTGAACTGTGCCCCAAGATTGCCAAATATACATGGTTTGATTCAAAAGTATCCAGACAGTTGCTATGCTAATAGAATTAAAATACATAGAGTGAAGCAGCTCGGCATGGATTGACCTTGAACTCACATGCACACTATGTTATAACATTCTCACTCACTTCTGTTGTTTATAGCTGTGCTTGGCAGGAAAGTGTGTAGAGTGTGGTTGGCTCACCACACCACAGACTTTCTATCACTGACTATGGCTTATGCAGCAATTACAGTATTCCCCAGATTTAACAACTATATTCCCCCAGATCTCGCCTATTGAGACTTCCTCTTTCCAAAAATCAAATCCTACTTGAAAGGAACAAGATTAGAAGACATCAAGGAAATCTAAGAGAATGCAAAAATGCAGCTGCTCACTAACCCAAAAAAGGAGTTCCAAGAATGCTTCCACCAATGAAAACGATGATGGATAAAGTGTGTAACTTCATAAGGGGACTAATTTGAAGGAGATTAAATGATGAATTGATATATGTTGTAGTTTACTTTTTATAGCACCAATCCTGATACTTTTTTGACTAGAAATCGTAAGAAAACTCAACACTTTCAACTGTTTTAATAGAAATATTAATGACAAATAATAAGAATAACCAAAATTACCACAAATAAAATATGTTATTCATTGATATAACAGCAATAATACTAATAATAATAATGATAATGCAGATCAATTTTCTGATAGCCCTAAAATATGGGAATTGCAAAAAATCATATTCAGGGTTACTTCTCACATATTACATAGATTTCTCTTTATGCTGTAACTACAATTAAATATTTTTTCTCTTTGATTGCATAGCACCTCGTCTCTTTGCATCTTTTGATACAAAATCTTAAAGTCTCTGGAGAACTCATATTATACAAAGTGAAGGTAAAACAAGAACAATTATATTAATAATTATTATTATGAGGGCTGTATCTTGTATGATGCACTTGGAGCCATGTTCAAAAAACTACCAAAAACAATTGAAGGAAATGAATATGCAAGATAGGGTTCAGAAAGTGCTGGAAAACTGAGGAAACATCTTCCACTCTGTCTCCAACAATGACATAAAGATGTAAATCCATTAACAATAATAATAACAATGATATCATCAAAGGTAAAACAGATAATTAAATAAAAATGTAGATTTAATTATAATTCATATAATAAGTGAAGTGCGGTCTACTGATGCTAGTAAGTGAGTTCAAATATTGGTATGAATGGAGAGCCAGTGGGCATTGTGCAAATAACTTAGACTTGAACAGTCAGACCAACAGTATGAATATAAACTAGATATTATTATATAATAAGTGAGTGTAGTAATGATAGTGAGTTCAGATATAGTAATGTAGTAAGTGAGTGCAGATATGGGTAGGAATGGTGAGCCAGTGTACATTGTGCAAACAACTTAGACTTGATCAGTCAGACCAATGGTCTGGACCAACAGTATGGACATAAACTAAAAACTGTCTTAGGGAATAGAAAAAGCATAATTCTGTAAGACTTTGAAATGTGAACACACCATAAAACCTTGGTCAGGAAACTAGATGGCATTGTTGTAAGAAAAGAAAAAATAGAAAGTGAACATTGCCTTTATAGCAGATGACAATGAACAGCTGAAAAGGAACATCTGGACCTTACTAGAAAGCTGACAATATTGTCAAAGGTGATGATTGAATCTTATATTATTAGACTTCTTGAGACAGTTCCAAAGAATCTTGCAAAAAAACAGGAACAGTTGAAAACCGATGGAATAAATGAAACCATCCTAACATTAAAATCACAAAATGCATGAGGGATTATTAACCTTATTAATCCAATTTTTTGCACAATTTTTTTTATATTAATGAATTTTCATAAACCTTCCATAAGCACTGCTCTTTGGATCCGATGTGTTTTTAAGATTTTTACATGCAGAACAAAAATGATTAGCAGAAATTAACAACTGGTATTATGAATATATATATTCTTGGGATGTATGCATTTTATGGGATTAATTCCCACCCTTGATTCGAATTATAGGTGACATGATTTTGGAAAGCTTCACTCCATTTCAATGCTGATTACCAGATTTTTACTTTTTGCAACACAGTAAAATATATTCATTTCTTGTAAACATCTTAACATTTCAGAAACATTGAACAACTTCAAACGACAAAGTTCCTTTTCTTATACCAACAAAACACTAATAATTCCGGTTACCTTTTTTATCAATATATTTTATGATTATTTATTTTGATTCCATGATTAGTTCTTTCTCTTTGATTTCTGCTAGATTATTGAATTGTTCTATCAGGCTGCTGTTAATGTTGTCAATTTTATTACAGTTTATGCTATTATTTACTCAGACTCACATGTGAGATATTGTTTGCAGAACAGATAATTCAGGGATCATCAAAATACTTATTCCTTCCATTCGACAACAAACCTATTAAGATCAATGTTGACTTGTCCTTTGATTTCAAGCAAGATACACCAGATTCTCATGGTATAAAAATTGAGTTAATCTAAAATAAAATGATAATGACTAGAAATTACTCTTTAGTTTTGTGAATTAAAAAGATAGTGAATGCAGAAACCTTGGGATTGATAAACCTGTGGAGGTTGGCACTTAAATTTTTGTTTTTACATTCAAAATGAATGAACACTAAGCAAACGTTGTTTTAGAAGGTTTATTTTCTTTTGTGTGTATAAACATGTATTCTTCTTGTAAGACTGAGTTCATAGCTTGTGGTATATTGGAACAGAGAGAGAGAGAGCAATAGAGAGAGACTCCTCCTTTGTAGCAGACAGTCATCCTGATTGGTTCTTTCGTGGTTAGAGAAGTAGACAAGCCTGTCCCACTTTCTGGTGAAAGAGTATAGAGAACTTGTGATGAAAGACATGACTTACCTCAGAGTGCAAAATGAGTGCGAACATGTCTTGCCTGCAGAGTACTCCTGAAAAGAAATATGGCCGCTATCGAAGACACAATTTATGTGTGCCGATCTCGTCCAAAATGAGACGATATCTGCACACATGCAAATTTCAGCCATGTCGGGCTGGCATAAAAGCGAGGTGTCAGCGGCACAAATCAGGTCGAGTCATTTGGACTTGCCTTCTTTTTACTGAAATTCTTTTTACTATTTCAGACTGCTGTTTTGCCGCCTGACTATTTCGAATTTACGCCTATTTGTTTGACCTTCATTTTTGGACTGCTGTTTTGAAGCCCGTCTAATTTTTGGATTTTACCCTTGTTTTGAACATCATTTTTGGTTGAGTTTGTTTTTTATTACAGCCTTTTTTACGACTGTTTGAAAAGTTTTTGATTTTTTTCTTTTCCCTTTTTTTACCCTCCTCATTTTTTATTTTTGCCCCCATAATTTTTGCTCTTTCTCTTTTATTCTAGTTTTCCTTTTTAATTTTGATTTTCTTTCTCTTTATTTTCTCTTTTAAATATATCTTTGTTTTCTTTATCTTGTAACCCCTGTCTGTATTTCGTTTCTGAATAATTTTAATTTCTCGTTATTTCTTTAATTCCTTCCTTTTAATATCCGTTAAGTGTGCTGGTGGAGGTGAATGGGGTAAGATTGAAGCCTTTCGTATTGTCTCGCTCCATTCGTCAAGGTTGTCTGTTTTCGCCTCTGCTTTACGTTCTTGCGTTGGAACCATTCCTTCGCAAGATAAAGGCAAATCCGGTCCTGCATGGAATTTCCCTGCCTGGGGCTACCACCTCAGCGAGGTATTCTGCCTATGCTGATGACGTTCTTGTGTCGAGCAGAGCCGAGATTGACGAAGTCAGCAAAGAGATCAGTGGGTATGAGATGGTGACAGGGGCCAAGATCAACCGCAGTTGGGTTTGTGGAAGGGAGTTTCTCTTCCCGGACCTTTCCTCTGGACGGATGGGCCGATCAAGATACTCGGCATCTGGCTCGGTCCTGATCTCCAGTTGGAAATCAATTGGTCGGAGGTACAAGGGAAGGCCGAGATCACGGTTAATCTGTGGTCTCGGAGGAGGTTTTCCTTGAAGGGGAGGGCGGAAGTATGTGTTTCACACATCTACCCAATTCTCCTTTACCGACTCTCTGTACTTCCATTTCTGTCTACCAGACTAATATTATTAGTAAGGCTCTTGTTCTCTTTCTTGTGGAGAGACAAGGCCGCTATGGTATCTTGGGAGATCTGTTGCCTTCATCCCTCTGATGGCGGTCTGGGTATGCCTAGCATTGAGATTCGTCAATATATGTTTTGCATCAATTTTCTAGACCGAATGTGTCGCAGATCAGATGAGGATGGCGCCTTCTGGAAGGAAGATGTCTGTAAACATTTCCCGTCCCTGAGAAGTGTGCACTCGTGCCAGGAGGAAGCCAGCCATACTCCCCGAGCCAAATGCTCCTTTTACCACGAATGTCGTCATGCTCTGAAACACCTCTGACGGGCGTTGGATGGCCTCTCCAACGTCCAGGTGTTGTCTCGTAGGGCTTTGTATCAAGTGCTAGGCAGGGGGCACCTGGGTTGAAATGTCTCAATAAAGATGAGACATCACTCACCTGGCTGGTGATTCGTGGGGCCCTCTGGGTCGCCAAGAGAATTTGCTTAGCAGGCTTGGAGAATATCCAAACTGCCGTCGCTGTACTGGAGAAGTCGAGACCATTGGTCACGCCTTCTTTCATTGCAAGGTGGTAGTGCCGTTGTGCAAGTTTGTTGAAGGCCTCATGGTTCGCATGCTGCAGGGAAAGTTCTTTGTCCTTGAGGCCAGTTATGTTTGTAGCAATGTGGTGCCACAGATGACGAAGGCTGAACATTGTGTGTTCTGTTGCTTACTAGGTGTTATGAGAGTCGTGATTTGGACGACGCGTCAGAAGTAATTCTTTGAGGGCGAGAAGTTCACTTCTTCCCAACTGATCTTGTTCTTTAAGCATCAGCCCACCCAATGAGCTACTCATGGACAATGACCCATCTTTCTGCAGCAGGGAATTTAGAGCAAGTGGGGAGTCAACTTGCAGTTCCGCTGTGCATATGCCTCACCTGGGAATGGTATAGCAGAGCGATCCCACCGCACAGTAAAACGGATCGCGGCCAGGATGCGCTGTTCCGTCCAGGAAGCCGTCTACTGGTACAATATCACACCAAAAGACAGTAAATCACCCCAGACTGCGCCCACCAACAGGATCCACCGATACGAACTGAGGGTCAAAGGGGTTGATGCCCTGACGATGTCTTCAGACCCCAGGCATGGCTCTTACCAGGTCGGAGATCGCGTGTGCGTCAAGGCACCAATAAGTCGGTTCACCACCAGGTTCAACAGGGGTCGGGTGACGAAAATGATCAGCCCGCAGTCATTTCTGGAGGACGGAATACCTCGCCAAGTTAAGGATCTACGCCCACGCCACGGTTTCAGCACGTCCGAGGAAGATTCTGATGACACATCTGAGAGCGGGGCGGAAAGTTTGCTGCTTGTAGAAGAAAGTGCAGAATGAGTCAATCCACCTGAAGAGGGAGTAGAAAGAGAGCCCCCCTCTGACAATCCACCCGAACGGGGAGCGAGAGCAGAGCCCCCCACCCTGCCTTTGCGAAGAAGCACCCGTCGAAAACGACCGCCACCAGGTTGCCACCTTTGTGATCATGAGATCCGGAGGGGTGTGACGAAAGACATGACTTACCTCTGAGTGCAAAACGAGTGCAAACATGTCTTGACTGCAGAGTACTCCCGGCTGGCATAAAAGCGAGGTGCCAGCGGCACAAATCAGGTCGAGTCATTCGGTGGACTTCGTGCAACAGAGTTGGACATGCGAATTGACTGGCGGACGAAGAGGAATTTGAAGTAGGCACATCTGAGTTGGTGTCTGTTTCACGACTGCCCGATGTAATGGCCGAGAAAGGGAGACTCGCAATCCATTTCCTCAAGGCGACCGACGACGAAAGTAGAACAGCTGGTCTGCCGGCGAACGGCGCACTGCACTCTCTAACCCCCCTCTCGTCACTTTTTTCTTTTTGTTCACTACAGAACTGACATTGAAGCCCTATTTTCCTGGGTTTATATTGAGGTTAGTAAGTAGTTGGTGAGTGCAAGTAGGATTGTCCTTTGCTTTGGTACAGAGTCTCTTAGCTTTTGCTTTGCTTATCCAAATATCTAGTTCCAAAAATTAAGTTAGCTGATTGACCTCTCCTTAAGAATGCCAGTGTTAATGTTAGTGAGGTGTTAAGGAGATGATAAGTAGGTGATATTTTTCAGGAGATTTAAGAAATTATTTTATTTATTAAACTAGTCTTCTATTACAGACCATTATTTAATGAAATACATAAAAACCAGAAAGTATTTATCTATTAACAATAGATGTGCAGGTAGTGTAATGGATTTATAGCATAGAAAGCGGAATCAGAGAATAGACTTCAAATTCTGGGTCAGTCTGTTGCATTCACTTTTGCACAAATTCTCTTGCAAAAGAAATGAGTCCACCTCCTCTAACCCTTGCTATGGTTAAATAGCAGTGTATACAGGCCTCTCTAACCCTAGATGGCAACCAGCCTAAGCAAAAGAAAATACTGAATTCCAAACTATGGAGAATGTATCAGGAAGCCTCTCTATTATACTTCCTAAGAAGTCATGGTAATTCACATATAAGAAAAGGAAGCTGTAGAGTGTCATGACTGAATACACCCTGATGGAATATGGTGTTTTTGCAGAGGACACTGAACAACAAATACAATAATCGCTGACCCCAAATTCAGTATTAAAGTAAACTACAGTTTTAAAACAATTTCACTAGTTTCTTATTTTTCTGGTCAAATAATCTTAAATATACATAGAAATAACCTTAGCTATGCATAGAAATAACTTTAAATATACATAGAAATAACCTTAAATATACATAGAAATAACCTTAAATATATATAGAAATAACCTTAGCTATACATAGAAATAACCTTAGCTATGCATAGAAATAACTTTAAATATACATAGAAATAACCTTAGCTATACATAGAAATAACCTTAAATATACATAGAAATATCAATTAAGTTCACAGCCCAATGACAAAAAATGCACTTAGTTTACACAACAAAAATATTTATTTTTCACAATAAATTTCCAAGACACTGCATTTAATTCATTCGTGGGCAAACTTGAACCTCTTCAAAAAAACAGTGTCAAAAGAAGGATTTTCCTTTTACACCACCATTATTTTAACTACCTTCACTCCTCAGCAATGTTTATTCTTTTAAAAAATTATTAGAATTGTAACAAAACCTAAACATATGAAAGTGCATTTATACATTTTCTTTGTTCTTGAAAATTGACAACAAAAATAATAAATGCTATTTATCTTTTATATTGTTTATTGGAATGATTGGCAAAATATCAACTAATTGCCAATTGATTTGAACTTTATAAAATAGTAAATATTAAGAATTTCCTTATAGTTGGTTCACATATTTTAATAAATATTATAAATTTATGAATAAGAAATTGTTTTCATATTTATTTCTTTATAGATTGGTAAATAATAAATATTGCATTGCATTAGTTTTAATTGTATTAGTTTTTAGAATGTTGTAAATATAAAATTATTCTTGTACATAAATAATCTAATAATGTCTGGATATAGAGAAGTCAAGAACATCAGCAAAACTGCGCTGTCATCACATAGTGAGCTTTTGGTGGAACAGGAATTGTTTGAGACATCATAATTCCCTGTAAATTGGATAACAAATGAATATAAATATGTCCACCAGTTTCAAATTATACACTTGGAACTTAGACAGCATCCATCTTGGTGAATGGAAACAATGTCATTTTGCTGAATGTTGATGTACACTTTTATGTTGCAAAAGAACATTACTAAAGAGGAATGGATTGAAACCAAAGATTTTATTGCACTTTGTTTATTCACTGAACTTCTTCCTTGTTGATTACCATTTTTCTCAGACATTTAGATGACTTCCTTACAGGCAAAACTTTTCCAATCAGGACCAAACTGAAGAAGCCTTCAATAAATTTATGAGTTCCTCAAATAAATAATTTCTTTAGAAAGGGAATCAACTACTTATTGCCAAAGTAAATTAAATGTATAGAGGCCAAAGGCAATATTTTGACTGAATAAGTAATTTTTCTATGAATATTTTCAGCGCATTTTGTTTAAATATATCAGCAATTTAATGTTTAACAATTGGACCAGAGAAACAATATACAATTTTCAATTATATTAAATTTAATTGAAATTTGAATCAGATAAAGATTATACAAGAATTGTTCCAAAAGTAATGCCTCCTATTTTATTATGTTGGCCCACAATATTATAGGCTGATGTTTATGGTATGGTTAGTGGTTGAACCTTCCTACTAAAAGCCTATATAAAAACCTTGTTACAAGAAGATGAATAGCAGTCTGACAAAATGACATCTGAGATGAATGTGTGTATTATGAAACAGAGGTGTCTTGCTGAATTCTTCTATGTTAGAAGAAAATTTTTACCCATTAACATTCCTCAGTGCTCATTTACAGAAACCAAACAGTGGATGTGAGTACAGCTAGATATCAGTAATGTGTTGCAACAGAGATAATGATGCGTATAACAAGCCATGCTTCAAGTATAGTATATAGGTCCCAGTTTATTGCTAGCAAAAAAAGTATAGTGATTGGTGATGACCATGTGAAGGAAAAATATTTTTTCGCTGAAGACTTATCTATCCAACAATTCTGCCATGCTCCCTGGATCTATTGTAAACAACAAATACGGAAATTACTTTTGAAGCATTCCCCCACCCCATATGAATGAAGCTGGAAAAAAATGGTCTCCAAACTGAATTGAATGGTAAATATAAATTCCAAAATCAGGTATGTATAAAGGAGAGAAAAAATGATCCCAGAAAATAAAATCAGAGAAAAAGACAGAAAAGTAAAAGAAAACAAAAAGATGTGGATATCAATAAAAATGGAGAAAGAAAGAAAGAAAGAAAGAAAAGTAGATAACAAAAATAATAAAATAGGGATGAAATAGAAGAAAAAAGAAAAAGATGTAGAAAAGAAAGAGGATAGAAAGCAAGAAAGAAGCACAAAAAAGGAAGAAGAGATTAATAATAATAATAATAATAATAATAATAATAATAATAATAATAATAATAAATGTATCCCTAAAATATGTGAATTACAAAAAAATCATACCCATACACATCTTGCATAGATTTCTCACCATACAATCACCCCAAATACATATTTTTTCTCTCTAATCACATTGCATCTGTTTGCAACTTCTGATACAAAAAACATGTTTCTTGAAGTCTCTGATTGAGACATGGGGGCAACTCATACTACAAAAAGCACAGGCAAAATAAAATCAGAATAATAAAAATATTTGAGAAAGTTATGGATCCTGAATATGATAGTCATGCCAAGTGTGTTACTGTATCACAAGAAATGGATCTAAAGAATTTTGGTAAAAAAAACAGAGGAGCTAGTGTTAAAGCTATCTAGATGAAGACATTGTTGAAAACAGCTAGAATACGAAGAAGAATACTGGATTATTGAGAAGATTTGTTGTTAGGCTCCAGTTTACCAGTCACTATTAGTGTGAATACTTGATGATGACACATTATTATTTTCATTATTAATTCCTTCGATTTTGGTTGTATACACATTTCCTTCCAGCTCCAAACCAGAGACCTAACATCAGAAATGGCTTCATATTTTCCATTGATCATTTTTGTAAAAAAAAAAAATAAACAAAAAAAAACTAAGATCACACACATTTTACATAGATAAATCTCTTTGTGAGCTGTACTTGTGAGCACAATCTTTTGTATTTCTTCAAGGCATGGGCTATCAGGGATCCTTTCACTGAGTCTATCGGAACGTTTTCCAATCAATCCAAGAGCTCCAACCACAACTGGAATTATTGAT
This sequence comes from Acanthosepion esculentum, assembly GCA_964036315.1. NCBI lineage: Eukaryota > Metazoa > Mollusca > Cephalopoda > Sepiida > Sepiidae > Acanthosepion > Acanthosepion esculentum. The sequence continues at coordinate 20,211,362 of OZ038476.1, read as the reverse complement.
GCCCTCATGTGCCACATTTTTTAGATTTCCACTTCAAGATATTATTATTAATATTATAATTATTTTTGAAATTGAAAAAATGTGGCACTATAAAACTATTTTTGTACCTAAGTCCTGAGTATAATCATAAATTACATCCGGCAACAAGGCCTCGAATTGAGAGGTTTTGAGGGTGGTATCACCTCATAATTGCTTTTGTTCCCAGGTACACCTTGACCCAGGGTAGTAGCACCTGTTAGGGTCACAGCTATGGGTAAATAGTGAACCCTGAAACAGAAACAAAAGACTATGGGTAAATAGTGAACCCTGAAACAGAAACAAAAGACTATGAAAGTATTAAAATACATTTTTAAATTAAAAATACCAGCAATTCATATTTTTTTAAAGCAAAATGACCAGCAGTATATTTTATTTTAGAATTACTAACAATACATTTTGTAGCAAAATGACCATCAATACATTTTATCTGTAGTTGAAGGCATCCAGGTGCATTCAAAATATATTTAGTTGAAGCCATAAAATTATGTTCAAAATATTTAGATTTTAGCATTAAATAACCCACAAAAGTTGATATGCTGCTAAACAAAATGAAACAGCCAACATGAAAGAAGTCTTTCATGACTTTAATCCACATAATAAGTTACAATTTCTTAAAGAAATCAAACACTATTCCAAAGTATAACTTCAACAAAACTACAACATAAAATACACATATCACCACCTTTAGTAATCATGTCCACACAAACATGTATATGCAAAAAAGCTGAGTATCACCTACCATGTATTCAACTGTGAAAACAGAATAAAATATATCATATTTTTATTACTTCAAAGCTCCTAAGAAAATTAAATTTCAACATGAAATGACCTATAACTAGTTCATATGTCATTAAATCAAATCAAATTATATATCTATAATAACTGGAGTCCTGAATATGATTATTAGGTACAAAGACAGGCACATCAACAAGATAACTGGCAGACCCTGTTTACAAGAAATACTAAACATTGCATTGTATGAAACAGCTCATTGACTCAAGATGATGAAAAAAAAAAGAGACATGTTAATTATCACTTAATACCAGAATTTGTTCAAGCAGAATTCATATATTTACAACATCCTCTATGTCAGATCGAGACTTTTTTATATGGATTTCATTCATGGCACTAAACACATTCAGAAATATCTAAACTGTCAGCTGCATAAAACTACTTTCTCAGATCAATGGTTAAAAATGTCTTTGAGCAAATGAATTTTGTTGGTCTTAGAGATGACCATTTTTTTAACATAGGGGATTGGCACTTCAGAATTAGCAACAAAGAACTGTGCCAAATAACAGAAATGGTATCAATTGATGATTTTCAACAATAGCAACAACTAAAATGGATATCACATGTACACCTTTGTGTAAATTAATTGAAACAAAATGAATAATTCCATTATTATTTACTTTTTTTCATATTTTTCCAATGAAACATGATCCAGTGTACATGTTTGTACTTTGTATATCCATTTCACAAAGTCTTTCTTTGCAGATTGACCACAGATTCTTGATTGAATTTAAATCAGGAGAGTTTCTGGGCCAATCTATAGTACTTTGATTTGCTCACTGGTAAGGCTTGCCAGTGTGTTTGTGCAGTGTTACAATTTTCACATGCTTCTTTGGAGTAACATCCATCACAGACAATGGCCATAAAACAACTAATTGACAGTTGAGACAATAGTGTCTGGGCATGATAAAAATCTGATGCAATCATGGATGACGCGATATTTTTCAAGGCCAAACAAATTTCATCATACACCCCAAAAATAGATTCATGTTACTGCACACAACTGCAAATGACCTAATCTGAGGAAAAAATAGAAATCGATTACACCCTGTCACTCCAGTGGTTCTAAAACTGACTATATGGTCAAAGAAAGGAAACTAAAGCAGTTGTTTCAATTAATTTGCACAAGGGTGTAACTTGAAGAGTTGTTGGTTGCTTGCTTTTGTTTAATAGTGTATTAGTTACTATGGGTTATTTAATACTGAAATGTAAATATTTTATTTTAACAATTTAATGGCTTCAACTAAATATACTTTGAACACAATTGTATGCCTTCAATTACAGATAAAATGTATTGTTGGTCATTTTACTATAAATAGGTATTGTTAGTAATTTTACTATATAAAAATGTATTTTAATATTTTCATAGTGTTTTGTTTTTGTTCAGAACCTGAGTACAATAGCAATTAAGAGCTGGTTCTATGCTCCTCAAAACCTTCAAACTCCCAACCAGTGGCCTTACTGAAGGATGTAGTTTATCATCATCCCCAGGACAATAACTTGAGAAAGTAATGGCATAATCAAGATGTAGACATTCCACAGAACTTCAAACAAAAGTTTAGGAAGAGAGCCCCCATCAATATTGGAAAAATTGATTGGACTTGAGAAACCTATTTTCCTGGAAAATTGTTTTAAGAGAAAGATTTTATAAATTTCATCTGAAAGTAGCACTGGCTGTTCAGGCAATGAATGCTGAATGTTTCCTTATAAGGACACAGATAATGTTACCATTACCTTACCCTAGGTCTCGAGGAATGGCCTGGGAAGAGAACGGTGTAGAATGAGCAGCCATAATTAAATGTAAATACATGGCAGAACTGTCCAACAAACAGATTTGACAAAGTTTGCAATAAACAATTACAAGAAAAAGAAAAAAACACAGCAAAAAATAATATAAAACAAGCAAACAATATTAAGGCATATTAACAGTAATAAGGCAAAGCAACAGTAATAAGGCAAATTAACAGTAATAAGGCAAAGCAACAGTAATATGGCAAAAAGTTCACAAACTAAGAATTGGGGTTGACACACGAGAGAAAGTTCAAGATGACAAGACAGACTAGGACAGTGCAAGATGAAAATGAGAAGTTGCTTGTCTTATTGGCTAGGAAGAAATCCCAGCATGCATTTGTGTGCATCTGCCTATAAATTGGAGAGGTTAAAAGTGTTTTGCAGTCATTCTGAGCAGATTGGAAGCAACAGACGGGGTGGAGGAAGAATTAGTATTATTAATATTAATAATAATAATCATCAGTCATTTAAAAAAATGGATACATATGACTTTACTATGTGGTCGCCCTGTCAGCTGGGGCTGTAGAATACACTGACTGCACCTCTTTAGAGGGGTAAGAACCCCCCCAATGGGGCGCCCCGGGTATGACGATAAACTTCATCCGTGTTCAGGGTAAGACAATAAACTACATCCAACAGCAAAGCTTCTGATAAGGAGGTTTTGAGGAGCGTGGAACCACCTCTTAATTGCTGGTGTTCTTAGGTCCACCCTGACCCGGGGTGGTAGCACCTGTTAAGGGGCCCAGCTATGAGCAAATAGTTAACCCTGAAACTGAGGTAAAAAGCATTATAAAAGTGAAAAAATAAGTTTTAATACTAGAAATACTTTGAAAAAAAATTATTACCAGCAAAACGTTTTTGAAAAAAAAATATTACCAGCAATACATGTGATTGTACTCAAAAATATAAGTATACATACACACCTTTTTTACCAAACTATCACTATGTATCTAAATCAAAAATTTTAAATGACCCACTGAGGTTGATATGCCATAAAACAAAACCACCAAACAACCAACCAAACTATTTAGTATAAATCTCATACAATATTACCTTTTCATCTACCTTGCTTGTGTTTCTATGGCCTGACTTCATCTCTGCATTTCTGGTCCAATTCCATTTTTTTCTTAGCCTTTGCAGCTAGAAGATGTATGGGAAAGATTAGGCTTAAAAGGAGGAGGTGATATATTGAAAGACAGAATGGCTTTGAATTATTGCCCCTGGCAACTGATCTCCCAGATTGAATGCCAACGTAATCATGAATACTTAAAGAGCAAATGTCATCAGTTTTTGTCACAATATTGTCTTTTATTGTAGGCAGTCAGAGGCACCCTTATGAGTACACACACATAAACACACATCTATAATTAATCTCCCATAACTCTCAACCAGGTAATAATAAATATTTAAAATTGTTATCACTATTACCAATCTTAACAGAGACAGGCATGTATATAAAAAGTATATATTCAGATATTATTATTCTGGTGTCAGTTTAAACTGATACCTTCTTTTATTCTGTAAATTGTGACCATTTTATTTTCTTGACTTCAGATGAAAACTGTGAAATTTTTGAACACATTTCAGAGAAATTTTCATATTCCAAAATTTATAGTTTATAATTATAGTTTAGATATATGTAAAGAAGATTATGTCAAGGTATTACAAAGAATTTTGGTGTTTGGTCAGATTTTGGGAAGTGGATCGGCCTGAGAATTATTCAGCATCTCCTCAGAGTATTTAAATGATTACATATGGCATAAAGTTAGGGATCTGTTTTCTATTTTTATTAAATAATAAACTGATCCCTTCAGTAATGACTATATTAATGAGTGTGCTAAAACATTTTCTGTTTGACCAAGAAATTCTGATATTTGATTATATGGTCAGATTTTGAGATTCACATATGGATATTATTAAGTATGTATATATATATTCTTACTCTGTCCTGGATATTGAGTTCTACCTGGATTCTATCCTATTGGGAATTATATATATATATATATATATATATATATATATATATATATATATATATATATATAAAGTGTGTGTAAATATAAAAGTGAACATTGAAGTCAACACTTAGAGGCAACTTCAGTGTTCACTTTTATATTTACACATGCTCTATCTCTAATATTGAGTACTTTATCCCATAAATATAGCACACCTTAAGACTATATTTCTTCATATATATATATATATACATATATATATATATATTGACCACTAATATTATCAATCTATATATATATATATATATATATATATATATATGGCCCGATGATTGCATCTAGCATGAAACAGACTATTGCCTCTAAGTGTTGACTTCTATGTTCACTTTTATATTTACACATGCTCTATCTCTGATATTGAGCACTTTATCCCATAAATATAGCACACTTTAAGACTATATTTCTTCATATTTATATATATATATATGCTCAAGTACAAGGTTGGTACACATGGAATAAAATTCTGATAAGCAAAAACACTATTCTTAAAAGAGTGCTCAAGAGCAAGTAGAGCTAATAATATTTATTCAAATTTATAACATATATTATAAATGTTATAAGATCACTACAAAAGTTGCAATTTTATTTCAACACTTCTGGTGTCTTATCATGTGATGATGTTGGATGGAAAAAAAAAATTATTATTAATTAAAGTATTGAAACAAAATTGCAACTTTTTTTTATTTAAAGTCTGAAAATATATTTAAATTGTAAAACATTTTTGTGGTGAGGTAAATAATAATACAAGTCTAACTAATAAACCCATTGCTGAAGGGAAAAGAGGTAGATTCATATTTTTCCAAAGATATTTGCACATAAATAAATATATCAAACGAACCCAATGGGAATTGGAACTCAGCTCTCTGATTAACAATTCTGAGCCATTATCCATTACACCATCCACACATGCACACTTAGTGTACCTGGGATTCCCAAGAAGTCACACATATAGATACTGGCCAGCTCAACATTGCTTAACCTTAGTGATTGTATGGGAACCTGTGTTTCAACATGATGTGGCTGTAAGCCTAAGTGACATCTTGATAATATTGGCCTGGGGAAACAATCCCAGTATGCAGTAGCAAAGGAAAATCCCTAAAACTATACCACAGGTTGATCAAAGTCTTGTGAGTGAAATTGGTTAAAGGAGACTGTCAATGTTTGTGCTAGCATTAAGTCATATCATTATGATCGAGAGCTTTGGTTTGTTCAACTACTGATCATACCATATTATGTGCTTTCTCCCAGAAACTGCAAAGTCCACTAAGCATAGTTGTTGCATAAACAATAGGTTGTCTCTTTGAATGTAAAAGAAACACAAATATGCATGACCAACAGAGATTAGCTATCCCACTTGTAGATGGATGTAATCAGAAACAAGCAGTCAGCAATTAAGATTTAATATCTATACAACAAATTTGCTGAAAATCCAAGAAACAAAAAAGTATTAACAAATGCATCTATAAATAATGGTGAATCTATTCCATAGAAGATATATCAGGTGGAGTATGAATTTAAGAACACAAATTTAGCAGGTTATAAATAGAAGATGACCTAACATGATATTATATGGCAAATTTTAGCACTCTCATTTCTCTTTCATATGTATCAAGAGCATTAACATAGCAACTTTTAACATGACACAGGAAATAAAAAGGTTTTCTATACATGGAATTATCTTTTAACCATTCAAAGATATCAAATATTTTGAAAGTAAGCTGGTGGATGAATGTCAAACATACCAGAGATACTGACAAAGTTTATATTGTCTGTGATGGTCCTAGGAGTCATGCCCCTCATCTTCTCATGCAGAGCCTCAGGATCATTACCACTACCTTCCTTGAGGTGTTCAAAGTGGGTGGGCATAGATGTTCGTACAGGATTCTGCTCCCTTTTCAGTCAGTTATGTGCCATGCATGATACACACTTAGGCAATCATGTATCTTCTGATACATGACTGACAAGCCAGATTTTTTCCTGCAGTAGTTTGCCATTTCTTTCTGCAGTAGACCATTTGCCATCCAAGGCTATAGAATCTAATCTGTCCTGCTATTTACCCATAGCTGGGGGAGAAGAAGAGGATTTATACCTTTCCCAAGGGTATTAGCACGTAAGGGAACATAATGAATTTGAGTGGAATTTGAACTTTGTTTTACATCTTCCAAAATGGCTGATCAAGAATTTTCACAATCATGTCATCCACAAAATATGACCTTCAACTGCACCTAATTTGAATATACTTAATATGTCTCTTCACGATGTTGGTGATCATGGCTCTCCACAATTTCCTGTCCTTTGTAGCTCTTAGTAATTTTTTTCTTTTTGCTATCTCTCCTCATCTCTGTTCTGGCAACCATTTGCACAAGTTCATTAGTTAGGTTATGCACTATTTTCCTCTGTCCTTTTTGCCTTCAAAATGTCCTGTGAGTGTCAAATTTTCCAAGCCCTCTTGCCTTATTATGTACCCTAGAAATTTCATTTGTCTCTTTCTGATTCTATGTATAAGTTTCTTCTTTGTTTCCATTTTTTCCAAATTTTCTATTTTGCTCAAATATTAAGTCTGTAGTATTTTCAGCAATAGTAGTGTTATGGACAATAGGTTGGTTCAGTGGATGTTGAAGATGCACAAGTGTGCCTGAGCAGACATCTGCAACAGGGATTATCTAGCCACTCCATCATCTCCCCAAACTGATGAATGCCTTCTATGCATATATGAGTTTGTGTGCTTTTCTTAAGGATTATTATTCCATTGTATAGATGATCTCTATTTTGATATTTCAGTTAAAATATTCAGGTGTATCTTTGATCCATGGGCAGCCTCTTGAGATGACTCTAGCTCTTCTGAAAGTTTCTAAGTTTTAGTGGTCAAATTTTCCTATACTTTACATTTTAAAACATCATAATCAACAACTGATTTGGGGGTATTATTTCAAAGAAGACACCACGTTAAAAGTTTAACTCAGTTTGGGGCATTATGGCCAACTGCTGTTTCATTACTTTCCACTTTCTACTAATTCTACAAGCAATTTCAATTTTTATAAAACCCAATTTAAATTAATAGAGTGGAAAGACTATATTGAATCCGTTGCCAGGTTTACTGCTAAGAAAGTTGATTCAAGTGATAGAAATTTTTGAGAATTTGGAATAATCATTCATAGTAATTCATCAAGACTAGAAGAACCCTCAACAGAATGCAGAAAGCACTGCACAGCCATTTCATTCCATTTGGGACTCACCAGCAGTGTGCCTCCACCACCAAAAATTGAACCCAGACCATTACAATACAATGCAAGCATCATACCACTGGACCAATGAGCCTCGGTGATGAAGAATAAACCGACTAGACTTGATTTTTATCAGTTGTATATCCTTGCTTGACCCAGCTAATGCTCTGAGATGGAGCAGCTAAGGAGAAAAAGGACACTGCTCTTGGGGCACATCACGTTGGTTTATGAATACTTGGATGACTATCACCATGGAATTTGTGAGTAGCGGCACTATATTGAATTTAGTCAGTTTCTTTTCATCACTGAGGCCCATTGGTCAAGTCCAGTGCTATGACACTTGCATTGTATCGTAACGGTCCAGATACGATAATGGATAGTGGATGCACACACACACACACACGCACACACACACACACACACACACACATGTTTCAGTTGTTATATATATACATGCACACAAACGCATATCGGAATGCCAAGTTCATAACAGAAGGTATATAAAAGGGTATGAATCCAACTCTTCTCCACCAAGCTAGGGTAGATAGTAGGATAGACTGGGTTCTATCGCCTTGGATGGCAGCCAGTCCTTATGACCCTGAGGGGTTACAAGACTCCTGATCATGATATTTATATATTTATATATATATATATATATATATATATATATATATATATATATATATATATATTGAGAAAATCAATTGCAAATTTGAAAAAAAGATTTTTAGTGTGATGCATTTCATCTCTAGATATATATATATATATATATATATATATATATATATATATATATATTGGAATCAAAAAAAGTCTTTAGATGTGTACATTAAATAAACTTTGGAATAAAGATCTGTAAAAAAAAATTGAAATTTAGTCGTAGATATAAACAAATGAAAACAAATATCATTGGTATATATATTGGGCAATGTGTTACTAAAACTAAGAATTCATCCAGTCTCAAAGTAGAACAAATTACATTTTCATATGAGAAGCTATTTCAATTCCTTTTCATCTAAAAGATATTTAATAAGGTATTTGTGGTGGGGTTGAGGTGGTGGTAACTAGGCCCTGTAAAAATATTCATCTCATCCACAATGTAAAAAGAAAAGGAAAAGAAGAATGCAGATGAAGTTTAAATCCAAAATTTTTATGTTCCAGGAATAGTTGTGCTGATTAGTATTATTTTTGTCCAATTTCTTCTCATGAAGATGGTTTTTGTTTGACAGCAAATAGACAAGATGTAGTAAGATTTCTTAATAACTTTGCCTTGGACTGTTACATCTGGCTGCTACTCAGAGTATCATGCAAATTTCTTGAACTTTAACTGACTACTTACTATGTTGTCCTTTGTTTATACCTCATATGTGGACATAATAGTAATGTGGGGAAAAGGAAATAAAACCAATAAATAAAATAATAATAATGAATAAAAAAAATTAATTTTCCCATGATGCAAGTTATAAAGAAACTGGAGTTGTGAGTTCAATACCAAGCTACAGCAATGGTGAACCAAAACTTGGAGAGTTGAGTTAAAGGGAAATAACTGAGAGATCTGGAAGAGACATGGTACATGGAACTAGAACAATCTACCCAGGTGGATGAAATTAAGGGTTTGGTTCAAAATTCCAATCACGTGACGAAGGCCAGAGCGTACAATGGCTGAAACATTGTTTCTGGTCATAAATGCAATCTTATAACCCCACTTCCAGACAGGACAGAAATCTTTCTTTGTTTCCTCTTGGCTTCAAGATGTGAACCACACAGAAATAGCATTCCCACTGGGGAATACTAGTTTCCCTGGTTCACTGATGACTGAAGTCTTTCCAACAAGATCATTCGGATATGTTTTCAGCAGCCTTACTCATGAAGTAGTGATTTGGCCACTCCAACTCAATGTGAGTCTGACTTAAGCACAGCCATCTTTACACATCATTTTTCTTACTGCCCATAAATAATTACTGAACCGAAAAGGAAAATGGACATATTCAAGAGATATTCAATTTTTAATACAGTCAACATAAAAGGAATAAATGTCCACAGCAGAAACTCATGTTTTTTTATGCTTCTTCTATCTTCTTTGTTTATACAGTGAACATGCAGTTTCACCTAAAAAAATACACACAAAACCCACAATCATGTTAACATCCAGAGTAAACACAAAATGCATATGAATATTTCACAGAAAAATGCTTGACTCACATCTAAATTGTGTTACTTGAAGAGTATATCATTTCTAATAATTATACATAAAATTGAAACTTTGTTGACTAATAATTTGTCATATCTTGCTGTGTAATTTCTTTCTCAGTAAATGATAAATTAATTAAATTTTAATTTACGTTGGCATCTATTCAGTAGGAGCCTTCTATTTTATTAATAATTTTCAATAAAAAGAGGTTTTTATTTTCACTGAAATTGATTAATTAATAGAATATGTTCCAATGTCTGCTATAATTTGAATTTTTCTAATTTGTTTATTTTCCCAATCTTAATTTATGTACATTTTTAAAATTTTTCTTCAAAAACACGACATATTTTATATTTGGGAATTTCTGGTCAGTGAATTTTATATTAATAAGAATTTTTAATAATAATTTATTTGTAATTTTTAATGAACTAAAATTAGAAAATATAGGAATTCAATTATTGTATAGTCACTTGAGTTTCGACTGTTACAAATTAAGAATTGTCTCATTAAAAACACTGTGGAGAAGCCAACGGGAAACCACTTCACTTCGATCCTAAGAACAATCATGGTAATAACTAGTATAAATATTAGTAATAATGGCATGAAGAGAGTCAAGACAACTGGGGCTAACTCCTTGCCTGAGTGACCATCATCTAGTGACTACATATTGAAGATAAGAGGGTTAGAGGGAAACAGCAAATAACCTCCCTAATGAGCTTGTGTAAATGGTTGGCAGAAGCTGGTCTGGGAGTAATGGTGAGGGAACAAATATTGATTAAAGCTACAAAGGATAGAACATTGTGGAGAGCCATGATCACCAACATAGTGAAGGTACATGGCACATAGAAGACATTCATTGTTGAAATAAATATAAAAAGCAAGCATCAAATGTAATCAGCAGAAAATGAAAGTGATTTTACTCTGACATCAAATCCAGTCAATTTTTTTTATTACTGAGAATCTTTGTCCATGAATTTAGGACAGATTTATGGCAAGAGGGACAGAGAAAAACAATGCATAAGCCACATAGTAAGCTTGAGCAAATGGATGGCAGAACAAGGGTTGGGAGTGGTAATAAAAAAAAGGAGGCACGGTGGAGTAATGGATAGCAGCTCGAACTGAGGAATCAGAGAGCCGAGTTCAAATTCCAGTCGAATCCATTAAATTCACTTATGTGCTAATATCCTTGTGAAAGGTATGAATCCTCTTTTTCTCCCCCCAGCTATAGGTAAATAGCAGAACAGATTGGGTTCTATAGCCTGGTCTACCGCAGAAAAAAATGAAAACCTACCACAGGAAAAATCTGCTTCATCAGTCATGTATCGAAAGATACATAATTGCCTAAGCATGTATCACACATGGCACATAACTGACTGACTGAATAAAAGACCAAATTTATTAAGAGCTACAAAGGACAAGAAATTGTTGAGAGAATCATCAACAACCTGAAAGGACACAGCATATAGAAGATATTTAAAGACTACCTTATTTCCCATCAGTTCACATGCATGAGCATAAAACATACACATGCAATTTGACAGAAGAATATTTAAGGAAAAGATCATTTACTTTTTTATATTATAACATTATTCTGATTTGTAATCATAATTTGATAATTTCTAATCATATACAACAGTGCTACTCAAAGTGGTGGTCCGCGGACTGGTGCTGGTACATGAAACATCAGTTACCAGTATGCGGCCAGTATCCAGGCCATGCTAAGGAATCATTTGAAGAATTAATAGATGCCAGTCAATGGTACACCACCAGAGCCAGGGCTGTCAGAATTTGTACTTTTGTAACAAACTTGGTACTTTTTGCTTTCAAATGAAGGTTTTGATACGATCGGTATATCTTTTACTGAAACTTAAAATATTTGGTGCTATCTGAAATAAATTATTTAATTTGGTATTTTTCGAAATAGATTATTTAGGTACAATATAATGATAATAATGTGAATTTAGGTGAATAGAAGATAAAAAATAGTCAACTTTTATTATATTCATTATATATATCATTTCTGGTATATTACCACAAAATATTACAGGTACATGATACACTGAGAAAAAGTAATGCTGGTCTGCCATGTCAGATAGTTTGAGAAGCACTGATATCCAGGGTCACTCAATTTGCATAAATTTGGTAGAAGATGCATAAGTCATGAAAGAAGCACTTTATTTGAGAAAAGATTTTCATGAATAATCTTAAGATTCTTCTTGACACATCTACTTAATGAATTCACCATTAGCATTGATGACTACTTCAATATGAGGTCTGAAACATTCACCTGCCCAAATCAGGCTTTGATTGACTTCCCTCTCGACTATGCCTCATAGGTAATGCATTCAGGTCTAGAGAGCAAGAAGGCCATATGTTTGTGGTGACATGATCGTGAGGATTGTAACTTACCAATTCTTGAGTTATCTTGGCCTTATGAGACATAACAGAATCTTGTTGGTAGATTTTCCTATAGCCATGATCACTATCCAAGCCAATCTAACACCTTATAGTCAGCATCAATGAACCTTAAGTAAAAAAAATAAGGCAACATGACATCTCTCTTCTTGTTCACAACTTCTAGAACAATTTTGGAAATTTTGTTTACACGACCATTAGAACATATTTAGGGTCTGTGCACAACCATGTGCCATTCCTTCAGTTGACCTTTTGTTCCTGCATCGGTTTTGCAAATCCTTGAGCTCCTTATTAAATGTTATTAATTGACTTTTTGGAGTTCTTATTAATAATTTTTTGCACATTTCATATATATTGTGTGTTATGATGGTATCAGGATCTTTAGTAGGTGTTTTATATTTGGCTACTGCTGTAGAATCCCAGTTAGTGGCTTCCAGCTCTTTGCAAACTTTAACAACAGATGACCATTCAACTTTCAGGAAGAAATCAATCTTTAAATCACTATGCACTGCCTTTAAAGCAAAGATTTCAGCATGCCTTTTTGTTTGCTGGGTGAGCTTGTCATCATTTATCTGAAAAGAAATGATGATCAGGAAATGTTAGAGCTCATAAAAGATGTGTCCTCAGATAACTAAACAATTCTGTATATTTAATTGTGGGATCATCAAAGAACAAGTGTGTCAAACAGGAGTGATATTACTGGATTAGAATGAACTAGATTGCCATTGTGGGGGAAAAACTTTCAAAGTAAATGGACTCAACATATAGAGGAATTTTACGTGCATATTTTTATGTAAAGAATAAACTTATTCAAGAAGAAAGAAAATATACATGTGTTTACAGAAAGGAAGAAAAACATAGGAATTCCTGTTAGAGAATGCGCATGTGTATACATTATGCACCACATGGCTGTGTTTGAAGTTTAGCAGTTGGCTGCCTGAAGAAAGCCATTTATCCCAGAGTTGATGAGATTCATCCTGTGCCTACCACAATTTAGAGCAAAAAGGCTTTACGTCTTTCCTTATATAGTACTGAATAGAATACCAATTAGCAGGGTCCCTGGCAGACAAAGTGGGGTAATCCCAACAAGGGTTTAGATGTTAGTAACTTCAACTATTAGGTATAATATACTGGAAGATTTTTAGAGTTTTGCTTCTTTTAAAACTAACTTAAAGTTGTCTACCTTTCACTGGAAAGCATCCTCTCATAGAAGATCGAATTCTGATTATTTTGAAATCCCAAAACAAACGCCATTGTTGAAGGTTTGGAAAAAACTGGTTTTGTGGCATGTTGCTCAAGGGTGACCTCAATCTATATAATGTACCTCTTGTTAGTTTCACAAAATATTCAGTAGAATTCTGGTAGAATACAACTATAGTTCATTGTACAACTTTTTAGAATTAGAATGGTGCATTCTCCTCATAGGAATGGAAACCAAAGAATATGACAAGAGTCCAGAATTGATTTTTTTCCAATTTTTTGTTTTGTTTTGTTGTTTTTTGTCTGAAAGAATCTTTTTTTATACATGATTTTTATCCAAAAGACATATATTTTCATTTACCTGAATGTTTCATAAAAAGAGGCAAAACAATTTTCTTTACAAAAAATCTTACTCTTAAGTGTTTAAAAATGTTTGAAAACTTCAGTGGAAATAAATGCTTTTTTCCCCTTCATAGAATTCTCACATAAAATCCATCCAAAATGTTTCTGCTATACATTGTTCTACATCTATAAATTTATTTCACATTATTGAACTATATCAAGGTTGACTATAGAAGTAACAGCATTTTGCAGGTTTTGTGGGAACAGATGAAATAACAGTTTGTCTGAAGACACACTCACCCACACTCTTCCTTTTATTCATAAGAAACCAATCATTATGAAAATAACCTATTCAGGTGTATCAAAAGCAATTTTCATTTTTTTTTTTTTACAGAACTTTATTTTGTAGGTTATTTAATGTAGACATCTAAAAAGTTTCTTTGATTCTTCTTTAACTATTTCTCTCTCACTCTCTCACTCTCTCTTTCACCCCATATATATACAGGGTGCGATGGGTAAATTATCGCCATTTTATATTCTTAATTTCACACATGCACGTTGTTTGTTTTTGATTTTTTAGTAGAGTCAGTTGGGCACCATCTGTGAGAAAAAGAGCACCATGACACAATTCACTCCACCAGAAATTTGAAAACAGCATGCTGTACTGCTTGGCATTTGCACTGGAAACACCAATGCAAACATTTCCGAGTGGTTTGGGTATCAATCTGAGGACAGTGCAGGGGATTCAGAAAGAGTTGGAGGAGTCTAATGGTGATTATGAAGGTGTTTGGAGTGATCACTAGTGATGGCAATGTTATGCCTCCATTCATCTTCCCACAGTGCTTCAGACTCAACACAGAGGCATACATCAAGTGCCTTGAGGAGGTAGTGTTGCCCTGGGTCAAGAGGGTGGCTGCTGGAAGACCCTACGTTTGGCAACAGGACTCTGCACCATGCCACACACAAACAGGAGAACAGAGTTATGGCTATCAGACAGTTTCTGCAACCACATCACCCCTTACATCTAGCAACCTAACTCCCCAGACTGCAACCCCCTTGATTATTATGTACAGGGTACATTTGAGCAAGAGACCAACAAAACTCTTGTAACACCAAAGATGAACTGAAGGCAAGGATTATGGTAGCATTCACCAACTTAGACAAGGAGACTGTCCAGAACAGTTGCAGGGGATTCTGGAGGCTGTGGTTGAAGCCAATAGAGAATTTCTTGAATAAGTTTACCCTTTAGTATTTTTGTGAATATATCTATTAAAATGATATATCAGTGTTATTTTCATTTTTGCGTAATTTAGATAACAATTTATCCATAACACCCTCTGTATGTGTGTGTGTGTGTGTGTGTGTGTGTATTGTGTATATTTAGGCAGCAATTTTTCATTGATGCATGTTTCATTAAATAATATAGACAAGTTATGACTATTTATTTTAAGTAAGTTCCTTTCATATTGTCTGATAAGCTTAATAACATTATCATTGAAAGGCAAAAGGAAATCACCATATTGATACATGTTTAAATCCAATCTAAGCTTTTGGCTTACATAAGCCATTATCAAAGATGACAACTACATTCCAATATATCAACCAATACACGGACGAAACAATAATGATAGTCTGTTTTTAAGGCATGAAAAATTTCGAAGCAAATATATATATATATATATATATATATATATATATATATATATATATATATATGCACACACAAACACTCATACATTTTTCAGCTCTATCTTTTGTTTAAAATAGGGGATACAGGTATTGAGATTCTGGTAATTATAAGACATTAAATTAGGTTTTATGACCATTGAAATTGCTTGTAAAATTGTGAAAGTGGAAGGAAACCAAACAAAAGTTGTCCATAATGCTCAAAACTGAGATAATTTTTTTAAGGGTGGAGCCTTCTTTGAAATATTGTGCTAAAATGGATGACATCAGTTGTCAATTATGATGTTTTAAAATTCAATGTATAGTAAAATCCGAACTTACACAGAACACTGAGAGAAGTGAATTTATGCTTTACCAAGACGATTAGTGCAAAGTAGAAGTAAACAGTTTATGCCAGCATTTGATTTTATGATGTCTGTTGATTAAACGATATGTATATTTTAACCAAGTTAAGACTTTCCAGTGCAGTATAGCACCACAGCCTCAACACATTAGGTGCTACAGCTGTGATTTCTGTAAGAGGTAGGTTTTAAAGGATGCAGTTACTAGTACCGCAATCAATTAGTTTTGAATTCAGGATTGTTCTACTTCTAGACTGGTTGTCAGCCAAAGCTAGAAAGTAATTAAAAGTAAAATATATAATTCACATTTTATTGGTTTGATTTTTACTCACAGTATATTAATAAACAAATCATTTTTCATCACTAATACATAACCCTTCTTCTTTCTTTTTCTTCTGTGTTTTCCTGTTTGACACGCCAGACTTCTTAAATAGCCACAAATTGGCTCCAACTTGAATCAGAAATTTGATACCATGGGGTTTCAACTAACTTTCTCCATTGGTTAAAGAATCACAAAATTTATCTCTTTAAAGCATGCCTGTTCACAAACTTTATTATGGAGGGTTTTCAGGCAATCATGCTTAAGCCTTGAAAACTAAATTTTATGTATGTATCTTTTTTATAAACTATCATTTCATTTTTATATATCAGTTTGAGTCTGACACAACTAAGACTCACACCTGAAATTTTGTTTATATTTCTGAGATGAGGTATTGTAACTATTTACATTGTTCAGACTGTTGTCCTCATCTTTCTTGCCACATTCACAATGTTTCAGCCATGGTAATCTCTGGCCTTCTTCAGGTGGCATTTGTTGAAATTTTGAGCTGAACCCTTTATTTAGTTCACATGGATAGAGTGTTCAATGTTGTCACAATGGATAGGAAGTTGTGGAGAGCTGTGATTACCTATATCCTAAATGGATGCTGCACATAGAAGATACTGAAAAACCTGCTATTGATTAAATCAGTATCATGCTGCCTTATTTTATTGATGTTAATTTTTGTTTGGCACACTTCAATAGAACTCCTTCACCAGTTAAAGATCAATCTTTTCCTTTAGATTCTTCTTCTATGTGTCATGTCCCTTCAGGACGTGGTTGATCATGGCTCTCCACAACCTTTTATCACTTGTAGCTCTTAGCAACATTTGTCCCTTTGCCAAGACACCAAACTCCTGTTACAACACAAGCTCATCAGGTAGGTGGCCTACTGCTTTCTTTTAACCCTTTTACCTTCAATATGTCCAGTGAGTGTCAAATTCTCCAAGCCCTCTTTCCTCATTATGTGTCCAAGAAATTACAGACTTCTGATTCTAAGTATGTGTCCTTTTTGTTTCCATTTTCCTTGAGGCTTCTCCATTTCTATCATGTTCTGCCTATGGTATTCTCAGCATCATAAATTTCTATTGCTTTCAGTTTTCTCTTCATCTGTGAGGAGATCGTTTAGCATTCACTGCCATAAAAGTGGATTGATATTGCATAACAGTTCAGCACTCCTTTCATTTGTTATCTATTTGATGTAATGGAATAACCCAGCACCCCCATGAACGATTACACTATAGGTAGTAAGTACCTATAAAGTCAACTCTCTATGAGAGACTGGAGGACAAGAAAGAGAAGAGTGAGTGAGAAGATGTAAGCACGTCCGACCTTCCAATCAGTGGCACTCACTACTAGATTGACCTGTGTGTATATCTGTACCGTATTTCATATTGTACTTGTTGTGTACAATAAACCTTTCTTCTAGTATACACCTGGTGTTAATTATTTATTCCCTTAGCACGGAATATAACAGATCCGACGAGGATTGTCGGAACATAACACTATTTGAAGCACAATTACACAAACTTGTAGCTTTTTGTTTCTTCTGGCTTGTAAACAATTCCTGCAATCCATTTCCTTTAGGTAAACACTCCACTGATCACAACATGTCTCTCCTGTTTGATACAGCAGTAACCATTCTATCACCTCATTATGCCCTTTTTTAACTCCACATACATGACCAAAATTTACATATGTGAAAAGATAATCCCACAAGAGAGTATCTGACTCCAGGATCAGTTTTAAATGTGTAATCTACAAAACCACCATTTCTTTCCTTTTTGGACAGTTTACATACGAGGCCCATTCAAATCTGTGTTCACCCTGGAAGTAAGTCATTTTCTTGTAGCATTTTAAAAAATGCATACAACCCTAGCCATCTTTGCTCTCTGTGGTAGTTCACTTCAAAACTAAAACATTTTTTATTTGCTTTGCTTCCTGCAAAGACAAATATGAATTTGTCATTTTGATATTATTTCAATTTATGAAACAATTTAGAAGTTGATCTAGAAAAATTAAAATCATTGCTTTATAAAATCTTGAGAGACCCTAGGCTGTAACTTATACTAGCCTAAAGGATAATCCAGCCCTGTTGACACCAATGGGCTTTAGACTCAAGGAATGTATCATTGTGTCACAGGTCCCAATGATACTAGATTAGTGATGGTCAACCTGCCATAGGGTCATTTAGTCTCAGGGGCTTGAAACATATTTTTCTTTCTTTTGAGGGTCAGAAGATGTGAAATTTTGATTTCTTGTAAGAATAATGAACAAAACATGTCAAAATAATATTGCATAATTTTACTCTGGCAATAAGAATGACTTCAAAGACAAAAATGTCCTGTTCTATACGTTGGACACAATTTGAATGATAGAATTTTCACCAATCATTCTTGTTAGAATTTGCACAAAGATTAATAAAATAAAATTGACTTATATGTTTCAGACTTTCTTTGTCAACAGATGTTAACTTGTTATCAAAAGATGCAAAGATGTATCTACTGATGGTTTTTTTATGCGTTAAAAGCTGCCAGCGGGCTTGTGGGATTACCCCATCTTGTCTGCCACAGAATTCCCCTTAATGCCTGCTAGGAGATGTTGTATAAAGCAGTATAAAAGTAAAGGATACAAACCCTCTTTTTCTTCTTTCACCCTTCCATCACAGGATGCCTCAGTAACAAGGTATATGCCATACTTTAAAACTATATATAGACTGTTTGCTAACAGGATCACTGAAAGGTGTGGAATATATTGTCAATATTGTCTTGAGATTGGTATTAGTGAGTAAATCAGTGCTGCAAAGGGGCTGTATTCAGGTATGACTAGAGGCATTCAAGATCTGTACCAATACTGAAGAAAGAGAGAAGTATGTATCTTTCCTAGTTGGGGAGGAGGTTTTAGTAAAGCTGCTTGATGCATGCTGCAGTAGATAAAGGGAAGAGTAACAAGCATGCACTCTCTTAACAATGCGTCAGTTAATGGAGTTCTACAACACATTATATGAAGAGCTGTTAGATAGTGAAGCTGACAATGACAATAAATAAATTAAATTTGTGATCCCTTTGAAGGGAATTCTAGCAAAGTTTCTAGATGGACAAATCAGTAAGGAGAGACAGATGGCAACAGTTCACAACACTTGGCTTAAGAGAGATTCCTTTACACATTCACCTATCTCTCCTCACCAAACTATGTGACACTTACAGTTTCCTCCTCATTCTCTCCCTTGCCTCTTCTTTCTCACATATGCACACAAAGAAATCACATTTATTTTCATATCAACAAACAACTACAAACAAGAACTGTAAGAACTTTAACACTCGTACACACTAAGAAAAATTTTGTTGAAAAAATACGAAAATAAAAATGTCTTATATTTTTATATTTAAACACCTATAACAGGAGAGAGCTATGGAAGAAAGATTTAATCTTCCTTTGAATTTCCCCCATTATAAGCATTATTATATCTGTGATATGATAACACCATAATTTATGGACAGAATGAAATGGCTAAAAGGAAAAGAATTACATGCTTTGTTCTCAGAGAGACTTTTATACTACTAAAACATACATAAAACTATAGTATACATGTCCCATGTCACATTTAACTGCATAGCAAAGCAGAGTGTGAGGAGAAACAAAAAGGAAGGGTCTTACATATAATATGGAGATACTCTTGTATCTGCAGAAGCCATATTCCAGATTCAAATGGCCTGGATTCATCTATGTCTCAGCTGAGGACATATTCCATGGATGAGAAACAGTGAGACTTGGGTTTTCCTAAATCAATGATTGCAAGCTGGTGTTTTATTCTATATCTGGGAAGTATATATTCCCAAAGGGAAACAGCAACATGGACTTGTAAGCTGCTGGGGAGGTAGATTTTAACCTCTCCCCCAACAATGGGAGGAGGTGGGGCAAGGTTAAAGAAAGCAACCATATGGTTTAGCTACTGAAAACAAAACGAATTTGACTGCCACTTTTGTTACTGTATGTGGTGATGTCGCTAAGCAGTTCTCTTGTGGCCCATTTTGACTTATCTCCAACAAGGGGAGATAAGCGCCTTCTGTATCACTACACAACTTTTTCACGTTTTTCTTTGTTGTGGGTTGATTCAAATCTGCAACAGTGGCACCACAAAGAAAGAATGATGTCCACCTTGCTGGATGCATGACCATGAAATGGTTGTGGGAGTCAGACATAAATGCTAAAAGGTAAAGAGTAATTTTATTTTTTTTGTGTGTTTTTTTTTCTTTTAGCTGTGGTGATGGAGAAAACAAAGTCTTACCTTAAAAAGAATTTGTGTTCTCTGTGCTGTCTGTGATAAAGAAAATCAGAAAAAAATTGGGTTAACTTTAGTATGCCTCAAAATATGGTAATTGTTTGTATTTCCCTACCAGTTTTGACCAATCTCAATCTGTCTTAACCCAATAAAAGTAGGATACTGTGGACAACTGGGGTGAACCCTCTTGATTTATGCCTCCAGCATTTTTAATTTTGGACTTGTGGGACTTTGAAGTATGACCCCAGATTTTATATTATGTTGGATCTGAAACTCCTTGTTGCTATTTTCTCCCACATTTTATTGACATTGTAGCGGATCGTGGGGGTGAAGATGTGAAGAGATATCAGAAGGTTAAAATTTCCTGCTGGCCGGTCCAGCTACATGGGAATGTCAGACTTTAATTAAGTCCAAAGAAGACAAAGAAAACAAACAAGACTGATATACATGGGTAAACAAATATATATTAATAACAAAACAAGTTAAACAAAGACATGGACTGTTACATAGAGTTTGTATGGAGAAATTATGTGTGTGTGTTGTAAGTGTTCGTACGTACGTGTATTGTTCTTAGCGTGTTCCCGGAATTTGGGAAACGCTGTATCTGAGAGAGGTCACATATTGGCCTAAGTGAAAAAGAGAGAGATTTTACCTTGTGGGATATCACGCTATCCCCACCTTCAATTTGACGCACGCGCGAGTTTTCACCCCTTCCTCTCACTCTTGGCCAGTTATAGTAGTAAACCGTTGGTCTTAGCCGAAGATGAGGAAGATATTATTTTTCGCGCGCTTTTGCGCTGACGTCACGGCAAATTGGCTTTTCAAAAGTCAGTCGCCCAGGGTCGTTTGACCTGGCCAGGCTGGCTCACTTGTCTCTCGCCGGTAACCCCATATATACCGACAGGTATATTTTTATTCGGCAAACATTGCCTAGACCTCATGGCCAGATCTGCACCGCTATCGGGTCCACAACAACCTCACCTCCGCACGAGGTAGCAGCCCAAGGCCTGAGGAGGAGGAGAGAGAGAGAGGTGTCAGCCAGTATTTATAGCCAGGAGAGAGAGAGAGACCCCTGTTGAAGGATTAAAGAACTGAGGAGGAGCTAACTGCGACAACATTTTTCTATTTTTTTTCTTTCTTTCTTTGGTGGCAGAAACAGGAATTGCCTTATAAATTGTTTTCGTTCTCCGGCTATACTTGTTGCATTTCTCAAAGTAATTTCTTTTTCATTTCATGTTTAAACCACATATTTAAAATATTTCTTGTCTTTGATGTTGGTCATGAAAGGTTAAGAAACAATACTTGGAGTTTAAGTAAGAATTGTTACTATCATTTTTATTAAAAATTAAACTCCTTAACTTCTACAAATTAAAGAGACTGAACGATATTTTGTGTAACAAAAATTTCAGATTAATACCTAACTTGCTAAAAGAAACAGTATTGTACTACGTACATCACTCAGTAAATAAACAAGAGATTTGTTAAACATATGAAGAAAAAAATAATAACAGAGTAAGAATTGTGTATTCAATTCGACAAAGTCAAGTACAAATAATATTCGTTAAATAAATATTAACTAAAGATAATTGAATACAGTATAAGCATACCAAGATATACCAAAATTTTAAATATTTTAAAGAAACAAGGGAAACGTGATGTAATGTTCATAATATGCAAATTTTGAGTTG
This sequence comes from Acanthosepion esculentum, assembly GCA_964036315.1. NCBI lineage: Eukaryota > Metazoa > Mollusca > Cephalopoda > Sepiida > Sepiidae > Acanthosepion > Acanthosepion esculentum. The sequence continues at coordinate 20,189,037 of OZ038476.1, read as the reverse complement.
CTTTTGTGGGGTTACCTCACTTGTTAACGAAAGAAGTTCTGTTAATGACCGCTAGATGGCGTCATTAGAAGATTATATAATAAAAGAGCGCGAAAAACGTCTTCTTTTTGCTTTACTGGAGAAATGACATTCTAGCTAAGACTCTAGTTGTGTTCCCGAACTTACGGGGGCTGGGTAATATTTAACCATAGCCAGAGTGGAAACGCTCGGATTCCCCACATTAAACAACTGACCTTGTGTTGCATCATACACCCTGTAGGGGGTGAGAGGTAAATACCTGATTGAGGATGCCTTTCGTCGTGTCTTGTCTCTCTAGAGACTCTAGATTCAGTAGACGAACAACACAGCATATAAAAATGTTCGAAGCTTACTTGACTGCACACAATCCTATCTAAGAAGCCAATTGAAAAGATGGAGAATTCTTCAAATGTAAGTCTCAAACATTTTTCGTAAGAACTTACATTTAAGGATATCACTACTTTAATTCATCCGTTCTTGTATTTGTTGAAGTAATAAAATATGTTGCTAAATTGTAATAGAAATATTGTTTTTATATTAATCATTCGTATTCTCATTTATTACGTAACATTGTCAACGAGGAAAATGTAGTATTGGTGTTCATAACAATAACTTCAGTTGTTTATTGCTGTTGCAGTAAAAAAAACATTTTTTGTGTTCGTTTTTCAATATAAAATAAATTACAATATTGAAAAACGAACACAACAAAAGCCGCTCATATTTTCCGATGTGGTCTTCAGTTGATACTAGAAAAATTACATTTTTTACCAAAATTTTGAAGTTTCTTAAACAAACACATTTGTACATGAAAGTCCTTTAGACTTTCCTTTTAAAAACAGTTATAAGTTTTGGGCAGCTTATCTTTTCTTTTTTTTTCTTTCCTTTGGAGGTACCTACATTTTTGCTTATCATTTCCCGCCACCAAAAACTATTCAAGCGAATATCATTATGAATCACCATAATTATTTTCTATCCTCAACTCTTGAAGTGCCTTGTCCTTCGTAGGTTTTTTTTATATAAACATTTGCGTTTAAAATAAATTAAAATACTATTGCCTTATGCACTTATTCATCTTGGCGAACATTTCGTTACAAAATTGTTAATTTATTATTAGTTACAAGGACACGTCCTTGGAGAATTGGTCAAATTCACACAGGACCCCCCACCCCCAGTTAATGAAAATCTGCTCTGAATAGTAAAATAATGTAATACGACTGCTTTTCTTTTTTTTTTTTAATTCGAAAAACTTTTTAATTGCTTGAATTGTGAATAATTCTGATGAATGACGAAATTTTATAGGAATTGTCTTCATTCATTTTTTTTTTAAAACAGAATTTATAAACTAGACTACCGAAATAAATACTTTCAACAATGAAAGCAAAAAATCGACACCCATTTTACTTTTATTTGCCAAAAAATCAGGGAATTATCCGATTCAAACGAAATTTTCAGGACGACTTCATTAATTAATTAATTATTAATGAATGTTACGTTGTTACCAAATGGGATATTTTATTGATTGAAAAACCTTGGGGAAATATTGCAATTGGTGTGGGGGTATGTTTCACTCTCCCTTCCCCAGAGTGTGTACTTTTCTTTTAATTGGAGTTGTGTTAAGTTCGTCCAATTCTTTTTTTTTACAGTTATATAAAAAGAAATCCCTCAGTAAAAAAAAAAAAAAAAATGCAATATCAAGTGTGGACATACGGAAAATTCGGCTGGCATTTTGACCAAAAACGATTCAATTAAAACTCAAATTGTTTCTTTTTTGAGATATCCGGCTTGCTTGCATACTTTAACAGAACTTTATAAAACCTAAAACCGTAAAACGTCATTTTCTCTCAAATTCGACAGAAAAAAATCTCTAAACTTTTTTTTTTTTTTTTTTTTTTTTTTTTTTTAGTGGAAGTTTAAAATTAATCCTGTTACTATTCGTCAGAAGAGTTTATTTTAAAGACAAGTTTTGAGATTTATTGTAAAGTTTAATGTCATTTTCGAATGTGAACATTTTTTTAAAGAATAAAAACTAAAAAGTAGTAACTAAAAATACTAAAATTATTCAATATATCCCGTTCAGTCAGTATAAAAAATAAAATTTAATTAAGTTTAAAAAAAGCGATTAGAACGAAAAAAAAATTATATTCTTAAGGAAAATTTAGTTTTAAACATGAATTGTACTGCTAATGTTTGTTTTCCTTTTTACTGCGCTTTTGGGCAGGTTCTTTTTTTCTTCTTCTGGTACCTAAGTTACCGCCACGAACTTTCTAAAAGAAAACCCGAAAAACACATTTTAAATAATCTTCTTTGAACTTTGTTTTGATTTGAAAGATAATAGCAGCCTGATAATGTTCATTTTTCATGTAAAATGAAAATTACGTGTATAAATAAACTTTTTTTTATGTAGGTACACCTCCACTTTTTCGCTAAAAAAACAGCATAGGATGATGATGGAAAAAGGCCCCAAACTTAAGTTTTATCGTCAGAAATTCAAAATGTTAGGAAAGAGGAAAGACCAAATGTTTCTTATTAGGAAAGACCAAAGTATCAGGTCATCCCATAAGTTCTGTCCGAATTTTGAATAAAGAAAACAAGTGACCAAATGTTACCTTTTAATTACAGATTCAATCAACAATGTATTTTCCCTGATTATCTATGATTCCTTCTATCTATTAACAAGCTTACTAATTCCATTACTGTAAAATTCTTTTGGTTTTGATTCGAAGAACTCACAAATGTCAGTTTTAACCTCTTCCTGTGTTACAAAAGCTGTTTCTTCCAAATGATTCTGTAAGCTATGAAACAAATGGTAGTCTGAAGGAGCAAGGTCGGGAGAATAAGGTGGATGAGGAATTTTCTCCTAACCAAGTTCTTTGATCTTTTGTGACATGATTCTTGCTGTGTGTGGTCACGCATTGTCCTGATGAAACATCACCCGTTTTCAATTCACTAGAGCAGGTCTTTTTTTTTCCTCAAAGCTTGGTTCAAACGCTCTAATTGCTGACAGTATATTTGAGCATTAATTGTTGCATTAGGTGGTAAGAATTCAAAGTGGATTATTCCTTGGCAACCTCACCAGATTGAAAGAACCTTTTGCCCATGAAGTTCCCTTCTCGGCTGTGGCTGGGGTCCTTCCCCTTTACCAAGCCACTGTCTATGGTGCTTAACATTTCAATAAAAGATCCATTTTTTGTCACAAGTCTATCCAAAAACGGTGAAACAAGTTGGCGAGAATGGAGAGAAGAGCAGATGTCAATTCGGGATTTGAGGTTGTTTTCAGACAATTCATGAGGCACCCATTTTCCAAGTTTAGGAACTTTTTCCAACTTGTTGAAGATGACGATGAACAGTTGTATGGTTTGAACTGAGAACCACTGCCAATTCCTCAACTGATAAAGCAGGATTTTCTTCAAGGGCTGCTTCAAGAAGCTTTTCATCAAACTCAACTGGACGTCCGGTTCGATCTTCAAGGGGGAAATCTCTACCTCTGAATTTTGCAAACCATCTTCTGCAAGTTCTTTCATTCACACATTCCTCTCCATAAACTGAGTGAATGTTTCTAGCCGTTTCGGCTGCTGAGTTTCCTTTCTTGAACTCATAAAGCATTATGTGCCTCAAATGCTTCTTGGGTACTTCCGTGTTAGCAGGGTTTTAATCAAACAAAATTTAATTTTATTGTTCTCTGAAATAAAATTTGATCAGTTTAAATGCATCTAAACATAAAAACAATGTTTAGCTCCATTAGACATTATAAAATACTCTTTAAATTTCATTCATTTTAAAAAGTTAAAATTCGGACAGAACTTATGGGATGACCTAATATTTTTGAATCCTTTCGAACACGTTCGAAATTTTGGTTAAAAATCTTTTTTTCTGTCAGCGTTTGACGTAATTAATTTATTTACAAGTGTTTTTATTTTTGCTCTTTTTTGAGTGAAAAACACATTGATTTGGAAATTCTTGCCAAAATCAAATAATTGGATTTAAATAAAACTGTCAGGACTTATTCACAAATGAAATTTTTTATTTTATTTTTATTTTTTTTACATATGAATAATTAATTTTTTGCAAGAATTGTTTTTTATTTAGGTACCTCCACTTCATTTTCTATTTATTTTATTTTTTTTCCGTAACATCGTCAAAGTCCATATTTTGAGACACTTGTAAACACAAACAAAACAGTAGCTGCATTTTTAACTGACAATAGCCGTGTTTAGATGTTTGATGAGGTGATGACATAATTTAATGTTGTTCTATGGAAACTTTATCTGTAAAAAAAATAATTTAAGAAAATGATGGGAGTACTTTTTATATCATTTTTAAGTGCTCAGTATATGTGATGTAATGAATATTAGCTCAGTGAGAACCCGGAGAGCCAAGTTCAAATTCCAGTCGAGTTCATTGGATTCACTTACTTACAAATGCCCGTGGGAAAGGTATGAATCCATCTCTTCACCAACCAGCTATGGGTTGAAGAGCCTTGGTTGGTAACCTACTGCAGGAAAAATATCTACTTTGTCAGTCAGGTATTGAAGGATACATGATTGCCCAAGTATGTATATCATATGGCACTTAACTGACCAACTGATTCTTACAAATTTAGGAAAATATTCTCCGTAATCTAATGTTTTATTGAATTTTAGAAACTTGGGCTTTAAATTTAATATTATTGTTATTTCTCTTATTTTCTGATAATTTCACTTATGATCAACTGTACATAGAAAAGTTGGAACGTTTATACACTGTTAAAAAAATTTTAAATTATTTTAAAAATCTTGGTGTTTGAGGATTTGTATTAAGTTTTTCCATTTATGATTAGTAAATATAGTTTACATTTAATAATGATATTATCTAAAAGGCGGCAATTAATACAGAATTTTAAGATTTAAATGTAGTGGACTGAAGATGTTAAGAGATATCAGAAGGTTAAAATTTCCTGCTAGCCGGTCCAGCTACATGGGAATGTTGGACTTAAATTATATCCAAAGAAGACAAAACAAACAAGACCGTATACATGTGTAAACAAATATATATTAATAACAAGTTAAACAAAGACATGGACGGTTACATAGAGTTTGTAAGGAGAAATTATGTGTGTGTATTGTGAGTGTTCGTACGTATGTTTATTGTTCTTAGCGTGGTCCCAGAATTTGAGAAACACTGTATCTGTGAGAGGTCACATATTGGTATTAGAGAGATTACCTCACCTCCAAGCGAGGTGGCGGCCCAAGGCCTAAGTGGAAAAGAGAGATCGAAGCAAAGGGTCAGCCAGTATTTATAGCCAGGGGAGAGAGACCCCTGTTGAAGGATTAAGGAACTGAGGAGGAGCTAACTCTGACATAAAGCTTTATAAATTAGTATAATTCAAATTCAAAAGAAATGAAAACAATTCTTGTAAAAATTCATCGAAAAAATTTAAGATAATACTGTCCTTAATATATCTTATAAAAGTAATTAAAAGCTTTTCTAATTAATGTCATAGTTTCATTGCATTTTTTTATTTTATGATTCAGAGCAGTGCTCTTGTTTTGCAAAAAGAATTTCAGGATTTAAATTCTCTAAGCAATTCTATTTGGGTTCAACTTATTTGGAGCCTTTTTCATCATGCTATGCTCTTACTTGAACTGCTTAACAGGTATTGCAATATGCTGCAATGTGAGATTCCTGATTATCTTTATATACTGTCTCTCTTCATATATGGGGGATTATGCAATTCCACAGCTTCCTGTCTCTTGTCGCTCTAAGCCCCATTTGACTCTTTACCATCCATCTTTGTTACTACTATGATATCCATTCACACAAACTTGTTAGGTTACTGACTGTTTCCACACTAATTTTCTCTTTCATGTTGTCTCTCTTCATGATGTAGGTAGTCATGTCTCTCCACAGCTCTTTCTTTATTATCTGAATTGCCATAATTTCTTTAAGATAGTGGAGAGGTTTCCTGTTGCTTTCTTCAGTATTATGTTTATAAAAAAATACAGTATTAATTATAGATTTCTTTTTACGAAAAACTAGGTAATCTGTATGGGTAGACCCAAGGAGGATAAAATCCAGAGAGCTCCATATAAATCAGAGCTAATAATTTAAATAAAAACAGACCACTTTAAGGTTCCATATAATAAATTATTTCACCACAGCCCTTCCGATCTTTGGAAGTAAAATCTGATGATCCGTGGTCCTTTAAAAGGGCTGTGGTGGAATAATTTATTATACGGAACCTTAAAGTGATCTGTTTTTATTTAAATTATATATATAATGGGACTGGGCATTAACATATTGAAGCTAGAAGCAGAAAGGACAGCGATAATGACAAACAGGCATGACTGCAACAAAACCAGCCATGCATGATGAGTGAAGAAGTAGTTAAGAGGTTATTTGCTAATGGAGGTACCTCCATGAGATCGCTAAAAAAAGGGCATAGCTTGATGAAGAAGACGCCAAACTTGACAAAAACAAAATTTTATTGTCTAAATGTTTATTATTAAGAGGAAAGATCAAAGTATTTTTGGGGTATTTTTTTTACATTTTTTAATCATTCCTAGCACATCCGAAATGTTCATTAAAAATTTTGTTTGTTTGAGTCAACCATTTTTTTTCCCATTTTATAAAAAAAAAAATGAAAATCTCAGTTTGAAATTCTTTTAAATATCAATTATCATTTTTTCAAAACTTATTTTAAGAAAATCAAAAATTATGTTTATTTAAAATATTTTGAACCAAGCTTAACTTAGCTTTTGTGCTGAAAAGATGTAATTTGAAAATAAAACAAAGCAGGTCATAAACTTTTGCGTCACTTGACAGGTGATGAATGACATATTGATGGATTCCGTGAGGATAATTTGTTCTACGGAAGGAGAAAAGTTAAATTATTTACATTTAAGTGAACAAATTATTTACCTTGTTATTTTTTAGGAAAGCTTTCCGTGCTAATTTTTTTGTTTTTTGTACTTAGCTTTCACCTTTACGTTTACGATGCTTTATGGAAAATATATTATAAAGAAATTAAAATAAGACTGTTACGAATGAGATTAAATTTCATAAGAAAGGTATCTAATTAATTTATAGGTACCTTTCTTATGAAATTTTATCAGAAGTGTACATAAAATACTATAATTTATGTACATTTACTATATTTTACTGTGTTATTTGTATTTCCATTCATTTTATTATTAATTTTGATATTTCATTTATGGAAAAAATGCCATAACTGAGATTAATATAAAAATAAGATCATATAAATTTCATAAGATGATACTGATACTTGTAGGTACCCTTCTCAGTTGAAATTGAAAAATCAAATAAACTTCTCCACACGTGTTTCGCAAAAGTAAAGGCCTTAACAGCGGAGAACAATGCTTAACTCGAATAACGCAACTTAATTGTATTCTGGTTGGTCTTCTGTACTTTATAATTAGAGCCCGATTATAAACACAAAATTCCATTTCTTAATTACTACGGATCTTCTGATTAGTCAAAACAATACAATTTACAACACACTAAAAAAAGATCTATCCCATAAGAACACTTACAAAACCTGATGCAGCTTTTAACTAATTTTATAATATTTTATCAACCTAAATGTAAAAATCTATTATAATTAAAAAATAACAAAAAATTGTATTAAAAATTCACTTTTCATCGAAAAATTTTTTCAACTTGAAAGAAATGTTTTATTAGCTGGGGTGAATCATAACACTATCATTGGCCAATTAGAGATCAGTTCATAAAATTATATTTCCTAATTGTAATGGTTGAATCTCGCATATGGGCAGTGGTTACATGCATTGAATAAAGCTTCATTACAAGCTTAAAGGTTTTTCTATTTTTCTTTACAATTTATTCAATGCAATTTGACCACTGCCCAGGTGAGGTTCGACCAGTACGTTTATAGTAGAGTAGTTGGAGGTGGGGGGAGAGACAATTATGGTTGCCTTCACCACACTAACTAATCGGTGTTTGATAGGCAGAGTTGGCTCTGGATCCACTTTATGATTATAAAAAGAATTGCAAGACTGATAGTTGCCAGTTAGTTCTGTGACTGATTCTCATATCCGTAAGCCCTTTCATCTCCCCCAATACTTTTCTCACTAGATTTAAACACCAGTGCCAGTAATCAGTCTATAACTGTCTGACATAAATTTATTTACATTTATTTAAAATTTTTTTTTTTTCTTTGACTTCTTTAATTACACAATACTACACATTATCAATTGGTTTAGGGCCATATATCATAACACCAGTTCTCATCTGATCACTGTCAGTTAAGCAACATTGAACTTGGTCAGTACCTAGATGGGTACTGCTCATGAATACTAGGTGCTCTATACTTGGATGTGCAGGTTGCGTAATAGATAATGGCTCGGAATGAGAAATTGGGGATTTCTATTCACTTAGATACAAATATTCTTGGGAATGGCATGAATCTGCCTCCTCTTCTCCTAGGTATGGGTTACATAGTAATATTAGCATCAGAAAATTATCTCCAAAATATTCTTACAATCCATAAATGTTTCAGCTTTAAATAACTTTAAAAAATTGTATAGGTTGTATCTGTCTATATTTCTGAGATGATGTATTATGTATACTATTTACATTATTCGGACTATTGTCCTAATCTTTGCCGCCATATTTATTACGTTTCAGCTATTGTACGCTCCGGCCTTCTTCACTGTGCCATGTGATCTCAAGGACACTTCACAGCAAAGTCATACCTGATCACTTCAACAGTTGAATCCCCTTCATTTCTTCTGTACTCTAAAGGTAAGAAAAAATATCCACTGACAGCTTTTCTTCAACTGCTACTTTACAGAACACTCCCATATAGGTGCTTCCCTGAATACTACTTTTCTTAACCTCTTCAAGTCCCCAGGGTCAATAGTTATATATCCACATAACCTTCTTCCTTCCATCTTCTCCTTCATTTGTTACAGATTTCATCATTACAATTTTTGCAGTGACCCTCTACCATGAGTGGTTTTCAAGCCTTACTTTGGGAGAGTTTTTGTTTTTAAAAAAAAAGTTCTTTTGGAATCTCCTGCCTGCTATACTCTCTTATTGCAAGTGGTTGCTGTTCTCGTACTTTGCTTAGGTCAATTTTAGAATCTGAAATTAGATAACCACAAGGCAACCAAATGATAATTCCCTTTTTCATTAAAAATCATTTTTTCATGCAACTTATATAAGAAATGATTTATACAAACCTTGATTTTCATAAAATTCTTGTTTCTAAGACAAAATATATTGATTAATTAATTTTAAAATATAAGGTGGTCCAAAAGTCATATCACCCCCACACGTTTCTTCCAAACTGTAGGGGCTTGTCAACCATTTGAAATAGAAAATTAATATGTGGGGGTGGCAAGACCTTCTGGCCAACCTGTCAAACAATCTCTTCAGTCTTTTGGACTGACAATAATACATTTTCAAATTAAATACTATCATGTTATTTAATTGTCTTGTTTTACATATAAGAGTGTTCACTTATACAAATGTAGTTTTTATTATAATTTATTGCTTAAATGTGTAAGCAAGAAATTAAAATTTGTTGGATTAATAAATAAAAAAATTCATTCTTAAAATTGTTTTTATTGGATTTGTTTTTTCATTGCTGAAAAAGTCGGTCAAGTCCAAGACTTTGATTCTTACACTTCACAATAAATCAGGTGCTATTATTAAAAAAAAAAATCCCTACATAAAATAATGCAGGATATGGCAAGGTAGGTATTGTCTACATTTTAAAATTTTTATTTTGAGATGTATCTTTAGGTACATTTTTACATCTTTATTGCAAGATATATCTTTTTTTATTTATAAAAAGGATCACCAAGCAAATGTTTTAACAATAAGACCTTTAAAAATATTTCTCTTTTGCAAACATCATTTGATCTATTATACATGGTGTGGCAGAAATATCTCCCACATGATGGTAAGACATTAGCTAGATGAAGATACTGTTGCCACTAATGTCTTATCAGTATATGGGTGGTATTTCTGCCATGCTCTCTGTATTTTGCAATGGTGTCAATCTGAAAAAATAAATTAGCCAAATATTATTAGTTACAAATTTGTTCAAGGGCTTTACTACTTAGAACTGAATGACACATATTTCAATTGTAATAAATTCAAAATTAAAATAGAATTAATCAGAGAAAAGTACTTAAGCATTTCAATGTTTTCTTGTGAAAAAAAATAGAATATTATATGTAACAAAGGAATCTCTGACTACTATTAATGGATCTGTTGGTAATAAAGACAACGTATTTCTTTCGTCATTGTTTTCCAAGAAAAATTAGGAAATATTTTACCCACCATAGGCAGGTTCAACCAATTATGTTTATGTATTTCTTTTTTTGTGTACAACTTAAACGTTCTTTGGTATAATAAATTAATATTTGTCTAATAAAAAACACTTTAAATAGATTGAACCTTGAACCCTATAGTCGCTTGTTAAAAGCTTTAAACACTGACCTATATCTACAGGATGTATCCTTAATTTATTAAAGTGTCTGTCGTAATTGTCGCCCAAATTTTCAACTTAGCTGAAAGAATAAGAAGCAGCTCTTGGCTATTTAAATGCCATTGATGTCAGATGCCATGAAGGGATCTGATTTCATTTCCACTGATTCCTTATTTCTCAGAGTTAATGGACAAATTGTGGCATGTCCCTTTTTCCCTTTGAGCAGTTTGACTGAAGCCACATTTAAACTCATCAGCTTTGGTCAGAAGCCAACTTCAAACTCACTTCAGAATCAAATGTTTCACTAAAAGCTGGAATGAGTGATTCTGCTATCAAGAGAAAAAGGTTGCATTATATTTCAATGACTACAGTTACTAATGGGTGAGTAAATGAAATATCTTGGCACATCAACTTTTATATAATGGTCATGGAGTGCCTAAAAAGTTATTGAAATGCAGTAGATATCTTTTAATTAAATGTTTTCTATCTTCATTTTTTGGTTCTAAATGGACATTTCTTTCTAAATAGCAAAGGATTTCAGTTTTTATTGCACCTTTGTCATGTAAAGAAGTGGTTATTATGTTTGAAAACATGACTGTAACAGCAAAATTCTGAATTTCTTGCTATCTTTGAACACAAGCATTTAAATCTTGAAGTCCATCTTGAGTACGGAAAACTGTTGAGTCCTTTTAATTACTGTTCTTTTATTGAAGTTCTTTTTCTCATTCTCTCACACTCAGTAACTCCTTGCATCCTAGTGGCTTTATTGTCTTGCTTGGGGTGAAATGATTAAAATAAGTAAAATTGATAGATTGAAGTAGAAGAAAAAAAATTGTCAAACTTACATAAGTTGATACATATACACAATGTGAAATAGATGTTTGGACATATATGGACAGACAGAGATGGAAAGAGAGGTAATCAAAATAGGTAGGTATAAATAGATTTGGTTAATCAAAATGTTTTTATTAGGTTGTTATAAATAATTTACATTTTTTTGTCTTTTTTTCTTCAAAAAAAAAATAAAGTGCAATTAGATTTTAATTCAATGATATATTCACCATTATTTGCAATGACTTATGGGCACTTAACAAGCAGATTTATTGTCTTGGAGGGAAACAACATTTCTGTTGATATATACAAGGTGATCATGACAACTTTTATGGACACATTGCAGCTGTTGGATATATAAATGTGCATTTAGTGCTTCAATACATTTTAAGAACTCTAAATGAATAATTCCCCGATGACCCCACCACACACAATATTACCTTTCTTCCATAAAGCTCAGCTTTTGGAATCTGTTCTGGGGACTTATCCATGTCAATCTACTGCCTTTTGAATTGAACATTGATGTATGCAACCCATATTTCATCACCTCTTACGATATATTTAAGGTATGTTTAGTTATGATACATTTGTCATAATGGGTTCTCAAAAACAGAAATTATTTATGGTTCATACTATCCGGTTACTTTTTATTTTGGTATGTAGGCACAGTGGAGTAATGGATTGTGGCTCGAATTGAGGAATCTGAAAGCTAAATTTGAATTCCAGTCGAGTTCACTACATTCACTTACATGCAAATACAATTGGTAATCCAACTCTTCTCCCTCCAGCTGTGAGTAAAAAGCAGGACAGGCTGGTTGCTACCCAAGGCTATAGGACTCGATCTAGAAGGACAACTCTGAATTTAAAACCATCCACTCCAACTATGGGTTAGCTTCACTAATCCACAATTAGCCAAATATGGTGAGTACAGCTACAGCCCTGAAAACATAGTCAGTCAGGGAGGGATTCCTCCAACAAGAGTGAATAGGATTTGGATTAATAATAAGCCTCAATCCATCAGTCAACGGTGCTTCCTCCTCCTACTACTACTACTACTAAGTGAGAGCAGCACCCTAGCGAAATGTTGCTGGGCTACATACTACAATATATCGATCATGACACCTAGTCTGATAAGGGTATACCAAGCACATTCATTACAGCCAAATGTGTTCAATATGGTGACAGTTTTTGATAAATATAGCATATAACATTACATTGGGGCCCAGTTAGAAATAACTTCAGGTCATATCACCCAGTTCTCTCAGATCATCTTCAGTTGAGGGTGTTCTCAAATGCCTAGGTGTGACTTCTAAGTTGCTTTGGTTGTTTCATACTTCAAGTGTGTGTGTGTGTATGTATGTGTGTGTGTATGTATGTATAAACAGACAGACAGACACCTTGAGTCCTTGGCATGATACTCCCAAAATACTCTCGCTCATGAACAGATGCATAGGACGGTAGCTTCTAGGGGACATAACTAACTAGTTAGGGTCAAGCAAGTGACAAATCTGTGGTATTGAATGAGATATTTACTGTAGATATCAAGACAAATTTTAATTCACTAAGAGAAACATGTACCTGTTCACGCCTCTAGTCAATTATATAATAATTTGGTTTTATTTATTAGATACTATAAAACATTTTTACATGTCTGCTTTTTTCTTTTTAAATTAAATTTCTACTTGTACAGACATGTATCCACTTGTATAGAACAACATAAATGTGTACAGAGTTCAGATCAAAGTAGACTAGAGAGAAAATTTTCTTGTCTGTATATTTTTTTTTTTTTTTTTTTTTTTTTTTAAAGCTTATCATCCCAAGCAAGTTTGGGGGCCACTAGCATGCAAGGGGTTACAGAAGGTTTGGGAGAAGAGCAGATAGGAGTGGTAAAGGAGTGGATGTGGAGAAAGATAGTGGATCGATCAAGGCAAGGGGGTTACAGAAGATTTGGAGCGAGAGCAGATAGGAATGAAAGGTGAAAGGATGTGGAGAAGGGAAGTGGATAGATCAAGGCAACTGGAGATGTTGATTGATGTTACACTTAAATAGTTGGAGATTGTATTTGTCAGGGAAACAGGAATAAGGAAGGGAGTTCCACAGGCGAGATGTGCGGGACATGAAGCTATTGGAGTAGAAGAGACATCTACATCTAACAGTTTCAACGGTGAAGGGGTGGGAACGGGATGCCAGCCTCGTAGGACGTTTAAATTCATGAGGCCTAGGAACCAGCGAAAGCAGCTCATCGGAGCAATTACCGTGAAAGTATTTGTAAAAAAGACAGAGCGAGGCAACGTCACGTCTGTGAGAGAGCGACTGCAGACGAGATGACAGATCAGGGCCAATTACATTGCATATCCGTCTTATCTGGATCTTATCAAGAACCCTGAGGCAAACAGCAGGGGCTCCAGACCATATATGGCAGCAATACTCCATGCAAGGGCGAATGGTCGATTTATAGATTTGGAGGATCGATTCCGGGGAGAAAAATTTCCTGGCTCGGCACAGGGAGCCAACTTTCCTTGCGGTGGATGATGCAATTGACTCGATGTATTTGTTCCATCTCAGATCAGCGGCCAGCGTGAGACCGAGCAGCCGCAGAGAGGAGCTCTTGAGAAGTTGGTCTTCAGACATTCTAATGGGATGCAGGGATGGATCCTTGTGGTGGTTAATAGAGAGCAGTTTTGTTTTAGAGGCGTTAAAGTTAACCATCCATTTCTTGCCCCAGTTCACAACCGATTATCCCATGAGTTGAAGACTTTCAACAACAGCAACAACTAAAATGGAAAGCACATGTAACTCAAAAAGAAAATAATGACATAATCAAGATACTGACTTTCCACACTATCTTAAACAAAAGGTTAGGAAGGAGACTCCTATTAATGCTAGAAAAGCAATACTAGTTAATAGACATGAGAAACCTATTTTCCTGAAAAACTGTTTTAAGAGAAAGATTTTATCAATTTCAACCAATGGTAATGCAAAATGTGTGTTTAATGAGTACCAAATGTTTCCTTATAAGGAAACAGCTAATCTTACCATTTCTATGAAAATGTGATTGAATTCTGTAACACCTAGAATTTGAACTGTATAACAATGGTACTTTTGTTTCAATTGCTAAGGTTTTCTACAATGAGATTGTAACTGGTTTTGTTGCTTGACTCATCAGTAAGTGGCTTATGGTCTGTGTTGCTATGTTGGTTGAATATTTAAATACCTTTCAGTGAGAATACATTACTGGCAGCTACAATCTTAAGAACATAAGATATTCAGGTGATATGGTGTTAATAGCAGACATTGGAAGAAAACTGCAGGAACTCTTAGAGAATATAGTAAAAAAAAAAATGAAGAAACGACATTCCTTATTAAAAAAAAATGTATAGTTGTCAGCAAAAGGAATAGTCAAATAAGTGAAATACGAATAAACCAAAATCAAGCAAGTAGATAAATTTAAATATCTAGGAAATGTTTTAACAGAGGATGGAAAATACAACACTGAAATCTGAAGATGCATTGGGATAGGAAAATGTACTTTCCAAAAGCTAAGCAAAGTATTAAGAAACTGGAAAAAATTCATTAGAAACCAAGAAAAGGGTATTTAACTTGTGTAATATGAGTCCTCCTTTATGGTAGTGAATGCTGGACAATCTCATCACAGATGAAGAAAAGACTTGAAGCAACAGAAATGTTTCTGCAGAAGGATGCATGGACTTGAACATGTAAGTAACAATAATGATTTAAGACTGAAACAAAAAGGACACTTCTATTTAACATCAGAAAGAGATAGCTGAAATTTCTAAGGCATATGAAGAAAGAGGGCTTGGAAAATTTGATATTCACAGGGCATATTGAATACAAGAGGGACAGGAAAACAGCAACATTGGAAATTAAGGAAAGCTAAGATGCCAACATCTTGAAAGGACATGACACATGGAAGAAGAATGTAGCAAGTTTCACTTCTGTAAGTGTATAAGTTGTGTTCTCTTACTTTGTTGCTCTGTTATAATCTGAAGAAAATAACAGAAATGGATTATCATACAGCTAAATCATATGGTAAGAGGGCAGGGGATAATCTTTGAAAATTCTTGATTCTTTTCTGATCCTCATGAAATTAATTTAAAAATTTTTTTATATCTGTTGTCCTACTGTAGACATTTTTGCTTTTCACTAATACTTTTCTGGTATAAGACCTATAAACTTGTTTCTGTAGTTCACTTATATGAAAGTTTTAGAAGCTAATGTTTTGTTGGGGAGATTGAAAAAATGAAGTTTTGTAATTTATTTTGAAAATTAATAATAGGTATCATTTTCAACTCACTGTCATCATAGATTTAGACCAAGAGGACAATTTTTTTTTTTTTTTTTTTTTTAATCATTTCACCCTGAGCAAGGCAATAAAGCCACTAAGATGCAAGGGGTTACTGAGTGTTAGAGAATATGAAAATATACTATTAAAGAGAGAGGACAAAAGAACAAGAATTAAGAAGATAGAAGATAACCAGTGATATTAGATTTAAATTTTTGAAAATCAAAGTTCACTTGGAAGCAAGAACTCTGAAGAGAGTTCCACAAAATTTGAAATGCAACAGAAGAAACTCTTAGCATAGAACTTCCGGTTGCATCTAGAAATTTCAACTATAAAATGATGAAACCTTGATGCTAAATCTAGTATTCCGTTTAAATTCATTAATCTAGGTGCCATAGCAGAAAGTTTGTCAGAACAATTACCATGAAAATATTTTTTTTTTTAAATACACAGGGAAGCTACATGATGGCAGTTGGAAAGTGAGTGAAGCTGAGATGCCAGGTCAGGACCAATGACATTGCAGATTCTTTGGATTTTATCAAGAATCTTAAAATATATAGCAGGAGCACCAGACCAAATTTTGTAGCAATATTCGAAGCAAGAATGAATGTGAGACTGTTATTCTGTTTAGGTTTTAGTTTCAGCCAAAAGTTCAAGAAGTACATTGCACTTGTCCCATGCCGTTGGTGATTACTTAAATATACTTTCAATACATTAGGTTCTAAAATAAAGGAAAATAGTAAGACTTTAAAAATAGTTATTGAATGTTTGATGATTAATACAAGGAGTCTTATTCTACAGATGTCATCAACAAACTGAGAAAGAAAACCTATAGATTGCTAATTCATTATATAATATATAAAAATAGGAGTGTATGTTGGTTAAGTGTAATGTTGGAACTAATAATGGGAAGCTTAAAAGTTCTCAGCACACACAAGAAGCCGTTTACAAAAAAAAAAATTCTGATAC
The DNA here is from genome assembly GCA_964036315.1 of Acanthosepion esculentum. NCBI lineage: Eukaryota > Metazoa > Mollusca > Cephalopoda > Sepiida > Sepiidae > Acanthosepion > Acanthosepion esculentum. Next base: position 20,172,460 of record OZ038476.1, on the reverse strand, counting down.
TATTTACATTATTCGAACTATTGTCTTCATCTTTGTCACCATATTTATTACAACATTTCGGCCATTGTATGCTCCGGCCTTCTTCAGGTGGTTGGAATGTCGAACTGAACCCTTTATTTCATTCACTGGGGTAGGCTGTTCTAGTTCCATGTTTAATGGATGTCATTTGTCAGTTATCTCCTGTTAATTCCCCTCTTCAACGCCTTTATCCACAGTGCCATGTGTCCTCAAGGACACATGGCACAGTGAATAAAGGCGTTAGTTAGATACAGTGACAGGACCTAAAGAGTGTGAGTTCAATACCCGGTTAAGGCAGTGAAGAACTTGGAGAGGGGAATTAACAGGAGATAACTGACATCCATTAAACATGGAACGTTGAACTAGAACAGTCTACCCCAGTTAGCGAAATAAAGGGTTCAGTTCAACATTCCAACCACCTGAAGAAGTCCAGAGCATACAACAGCTGAAACGTAATAAATATGGCGACAAAGATGAAGACAATAGGACGAATAATGTAAATAGTGTACATAATCTCATCTCTGAAATATAGATGGATAAATTCTGATGTTTGCTCAATTGGTCAGATTTTGTCAAGTAGGTTGGTATTTTTGGTATCTACTTGTAGATTTGAAACTGTAAGCAATGTTGGGACAATGAATGAATGAATGAAAGAAAAGAGGAAAGGATGAATGGAATTGTGGGTAAAAGCATAAAAATAAAAATAAATTAAATGGTAAAAAAAAGTAAGATAAACAGATAAATGAAAAGAAAAAAACAGAAAAGGACATGAATAATGAGAACAACATGAAAGATTTGTAGAAATTTAGGTAGGAAAGATTAAAAAATATAAAGAAAAATAAATCTGAAAATTAAAGAAGGAAAAATTATGGATAAAAAGATGAGGGAAAATTCTGTTATTTTATGAGACGGCTTTTAATGTTTGGATAACATTGTCATAACTAAAATAACAATCCACCCTTCAAGTTTTAAGCAAATCAGTAAGTCAAAGAATATGGGACACTTTCTATTTTGTATGCAAAAGAACTGCTGTCGAAAAGACTTGTCTGTAAACCAGGAAAACCTTAGTGCTAAAAAGTTGTTATAAAGCAAAACCCTTAAAAATTCAGTAGTTCTGCTTTGAAAACATTTTCAATTATTCATTTGTATCCGTACCGATTTTTCTGTATATCTCGTTTTTTTATTATTACGGATAACCTGTTGCTGCGATTAAATCGATGTGCTGTATAAACAAGCAACTACTTGCAAAACAACCTTTCCCATTTCACATTTAAGGAAATTATTTGCCAGGTAAAATAACAAGTGTCTGTAGGATGCAGAAAACCACTTTTCAAAGTAAGAACAGCTTTTTTGCTACAAGGTCAATCCAAAATGTCATACATTGTTTATAATTGTATATTTATAATAAAAAAAAAAGTCCAGTTTTAAAGCTAATTTTTAATCATTTCTTTTGGGATGAAAAATTTTCATTACTTACAGTCAAATTATTTCCCTCATTATCACAATGTTTTTGCCATTACTCTCTGGCTTTATTCAGGATGATTCAGGTAACCATCACATAATTTCAAACTGAACCCTTTATTTAAATCTCGTTCCTACAGGACAATAACCCAGTAAATTAAAACATTGGTTCATGAATTTGATGATATACAGGGTGCGATGGATAAATTGTCACCTAAATTACACCAAAATAAAAATATGTGACATCACATTTTAACGTGTTTACTAAAATTACATAATATCTTGAAATACTAATGTAACAACAAAATTTCTTACACATCCTTTGGAGATAAGTAGATAAATTCCTTTTCCTTTAAAGTCAACTCAATTATTTGAGTTTCTTAGGAATTTTGTCCTCAGTCCATCTTTGAGTGAACTTAATTGCCAGTTTTTCAGGCTTCCTGTCTCCAGCTCACCCTTTAATTGGCAAACATAAAATTTTGTCAAAAATTTTAGATAATTATAAAAATAGTCCTTTGAAGAAACTGACCACCAATCCAACTTTTTGTGGACAGATAAGGGTGTGGAGGACTAAGTAGGTGAGCAGTGAGAAACCAGCAGTTGCCTGGACAGTCAGTGAATGTAAAGGTCCTCTTTACTTGGTTGGAAGTCAATGAGATAGCAGTCCACTTCTTGAAGCTGAAGGAAGAATAGACAGCTAAGAAAGAAATCATATTGTTGCTATTTCTCAACCAGTGTCTTCAAAAGTATTTGTCATTCTTTGCTGAATTTGATCATGGCCAAGGAGACAAACATGTGAACATAGTGAGTCAGGTGTATATATGCAGACACAGCCAACCTTGGATGTCACTACAGGTTGTGCAGTGAATGATGTGTGGGTAGCATAATCATACTAAAGAGTAAATTTATTCAATAAAATTGCAATTGGCTTTAACAATGGCCTCCAGACAACTTTGGAATCTCCTGTAACTCTTCTGGACAGTCTCCTTCTTTAAGCTGGTGAATGCTGCCATAATCTTTACCTTTAGTTCATCTTTGTTGGTCTCTGCTCAACTGCGCTCTACATATAATAATCAAGGGGGTTGCAATCTGGAGTTAGGTGGCTAGATGTAGGGGATGATGTGGTCACAGAAATTGTTGGACAGCGATATCTGTATTCTCCTGTTTGTGTGGCATGGTGCAGAGTACTGTTGCCAGACATAGGGTCTTCCTGCAGCCACCCTCTTGACCTAGGGCAGCACTACTTCCTCAAGGCACTTGATGTAGGTGTGGGAAGATGAATGAAGGCATAACATCGCCATCACTAGTGATCACTCCAAACACCTTCGTAATCACCATTAGACTCATCCAACTCTTTCTGAATCCTCTGCACTGTCCTCAGATTGATACCCAGACATTTTGAAATGTTTGTATTGGGGATTCTGGCACAAATACCAAGCAGTACAGCATGCCATTTCCAAATTTCTGACTGTTATGTCATGGTGCTCATTTTCTCACAGGTGGTGCCCCACTGACCCTACTGTACTGTGTAGTTGACAAAAACAAACAACATGAATGTGCAAAATTAAAAATATATAATGGTGACAATTTACTCATTGCACACTATTAATTGTGAGTTCAATCCCTGGGTTGTGTAGTACAAACTTATTTAAAACAAAGCTACCAATAACTGAACATTACTGAATAAGAAAAAGACAAGATATCATGGACAACAGAACAAGAAGAAACTATCTCCCTTCCTGGATATTGAAGGGTTCATTTCAGAGTTCCTTGAACCGGCAGGTACCTGAAGATGACTGAAGTGCACAACAGCCACAGCATTGATAACAAATATGAAGACATTACACTATTTACATTATTTGGACTATTGTCCTCATCTTTGTCGCCATATTTATTACTACGTTTCGGCCGTTGTACGCCCCTGCCTTCTTCAGGTGGTTGGAATGTTGAGCTGAATGTCTTCTGGATTGTTAGGCATTAATTACACTGTTTAAAATAAGAGTTCTTTACTCAAACATACATGCCATGAAATTTAATAATTATGGTAAAGAGATGTTGGATTTAAAAATTCATGAATTGCTTTAAGATATTTTTCTCTCTCTCATCTATATCTAATATATATATATATATATATATATATATATATTTCTGGTTTTTGTGGGCTTTTAAAATCCAACAGCTCTGTTTTTACACACACACAGCAAACACTTTCTGGTTGTTGGATTTTATCAAGCAATTTAATTTATTGCCCCTCTTATCCTGAAAATTCCCAACACATTTTCTTTGCACCCAATTTTGTCTTTCAATCTAACCTGAAGAAGCCAAGACCAACATATGTCGGCCAAAGGCACTTTGTTTATAAACTTTTCACTGATTGAGATATATATATGCAAATTTCATTGAATATGACAGACAAGGTGCTTTGATTTAGTTTTTATACAATTTCTCATGTGATAAAAATTGTCCAATAGTAGCCTTATTAATAAAAACACAAAACAACTCTCAATAATATCAACTATGAACATAGGCATATCTTGACCGTTTTTTGAAAATGAAAACATATAAATACATATATATATAACAAACTAATTCTTAACATTTAATATATTTCAACCTTGGAAATGGCTAAATGTATAGCCGAAAGCGCTTTGATAAAAAGAACATTTGGACATTTTTATATAATTTATCATCCAAAAAGAAAGAAGTATTAGATCAAATGAGAAATTGTATAAAAAAAACTAAATCGAAGCACCTTGTCTGTTGTATTCAATGAAATGTGCATTAAAGAAGGATTGCTGCCTAAATACACATATATATATATATATATATATATGTGGGACAATGTATTTGGACAGCAATTTCTTATTTATACAAGTTTGATTAAGGCCCAGCTCAAAAATAAAATTTATATTCAAATTTTTACTGTAAACTTAGAAAATGATTTGAAATAAATTATAGAAAAAAATAAACAAAAAAAATACTTTGTTGGTCTGAAATCAATCCTCTAGTCACAGACTATTATGGTAATAGATGAGAGAAATATGAAAAAAAAAAAAAAAAAAAATAGCTCTATTTCAGTTGTGTGTGTGTGTGTGTGTGTGTATGTATGTATGTATATATATGTATATATATATATATTGTGTGTGTAAGGTTTTGTCTACTAGTCACTGCCCACTGATTTTACTGCTACTCAACTTGCTTTAATTTAGTTATTTCTTTTGCACAAACTAAATATTTTGAGAAATGGCAAAAATATGATTAATTTATGAATTTTGTAATTTTTAACCAGAATTTTAGCAATTAGTATATGTCTCATGTATTTTCAAGGCATAGCGTAAAGATAAAAATAATTGTCAATGGTCAAATTGGGTTACTGTCAAAAATAAATACATATATGTACATATGTGTGACAGGGGTGCTTTGTTGTTTCCGAGTTGTCATCGCTTAATATAACACCATTTTATAGTTTCATCCATGCACAGTAAGTGTAGCTTTGAAGCAAAGCCAAGATGCCATTCTCTCTGCCACATAACTACACACATGCACGTACACAGTTTTATATTTGGGCAGCAACCCCACTTTAATGGATGTTTTACTGAAAATGACTAATTCTGTTAAGTTTTTTGTTGTTTGCACACAAGAAAAAAATAAACAACAAAATGGCCATTTCAGTCACTTTCAATGAAACCTATATACATTCACAAGCAAGTTTTATTAAAATCAGAAAAAATCTGTATATGTAACTTTTACTATATTTTTACAGTTTGTTGCATTATATATACAGGTGTGGGTACAACAATAGGTATACAGTAATGAAAAACAAAATATATATCCTTTACACAACCCCTAAAAACAAAGTCCATAGGGGCAAGATCTGACACTTACTGTATACCTACTTTATATAAATAAACTGGTATGTAAGTTGACTTTATTTATTTTTGTATTTATACATGTGTATGCAAGTCTGTATTTATGTTAAGTAAACCAGAGGTAGTAACAAAAAAGAAAAAGTAAATGAAAAAAGAAAGGTAGAAGTATGTGGTGAGTAAACTGGTTTTATTTTAATGACATAGGCAAGCTGTCTACTTTATTATGCAACACATGATGCAAAAATATTGCAAAAGATTTGTTTCTATTATTTCTCACATTTCTACAGAACTAAGTGAGCCGTTAGTAAGTTTTCAACATGCTGAACTATGGAATTGAATAAACCACTGCCGTCTCCTCCTACAACTAATAATAAATCTAAGGAACAATCGTTTTTTGGTGGTTATATTGCTGAGATTAATAATATAGTCTTTTCTATAAAATGTGTTTTTAAATAACTTGTTAATAAAATGTTTTATATAAGAGTATTTTTTTAATTTTTTTAATGTTTTTAAAGTCTAACTTCTACTGAAACACAAATATTAATTTTTGTTTAACTTTTAGCATGATAAACATAGGTTGATAGGCATGAAATTCATCCCTGGAAAAATATTAAAATACAATAAACCAACTGAATTAATATTGCTAAAATTATTTTGAGGAAACATTGAATTGCTTTTCATCGCTTTAAACAAGACATGTTTGTTTTTTTAGTTTTTTTTTTTTGTTTTTTTTTTTTAATGTGAAATTTGGAAACTAGGACAATATACTCTGAGGAGATATCTGCTGAGTAGAATGGCAAAATTTAAGTTGTCAAGTGAAAGAAATTTAAAAGGTGTGAGAGGTGGGAAAGATAATGGTTTTGAAGTGAGTGACCTGCATTAGTAAGCACACCTGCAGTTTAGAGGTACTTTAGATGTTTTGAATATTTACTAATGGAAAATTGTCATTGTACCGTATTAAGATATCATCAACTCAAAAGAAATAGACAAACAAAAGTTTTGTTAAAATTGCAACCTAGATGAGGGGATGTTGAAAGGTTCTCATCCTAGCCTACTTTCTAAATTACCAAACATCAGAATTTTGTGGTGGCAGTAAATCCTTATTTGGTTAGGCTGAGAACTTTTCAGCAACTGTTATTTTTCCATATCATCATCATTATTAGTTCCATGAATGGGTGTGGTGACCACCTGACATGTTCCCTCAACATATCTTGGTTAAAAACCAGAGAGATACTCATTTATGCATAAGTAGACCTGACGGAGTTCATCCCTCTTTAGGTCAAACTAGAGCTAATGCCTTCCAACTTGAAGGCTCACCTACATCATGAACATCTGGCCATCCATTTTATCAGGAGGATCTCTCTGTTCTAGCCATTGACTTCAGTCTAGGAAGCTTCCCACCCACTATGTATGTACTGGTTCTATATATAGCTATGGAGTCCAGTCTACTGCATTGTGCTAGATGGCTATGGACCCCTACAAGAAGGATGACCTGCTTTTAAACTGCTCTTGTTTTTCATGGGTGTCCTGTCATCTTACTCACCCGAAAAGCATGGTGAGAGATTCAGTTGTTGATGACTTAACTATGTGGCAGGTAGTACTAGGAGACATGATACCAGTAACACTTGTAGAGTGACCTGATATAAATGTTTTCACATCACTCTGTAAATATGCAAACATACACACATATATGCACATTTATACATATTGGATATCTGGATAGTATTCGCTGTTTTCTTTAGAAAAAATACACTATTTACATTATTTGGACTATTGTCCTCATCTTTGTCGCCATATTTATTACAACATTTCGGCCATTGTATGCTCCAGCCTTCTTCAGGTGGTTGGAATGTCGAACTGAACCCTTTATTTCGCTCACTAGGGTAGACTGTTCTAGTTCTATGTGCCATGTTTAATGGATGTCAGTTATCTCCTGTTAATTCTCCTCTCCAAGTTCTCCACTGCCTTAACCGGGTATTGAACTCACACTCTTTGGGTCCTGTTACTGGATCTAACTAACATCTTTATCCACTGTGTCATATCTCCTGGAGGAGACATTGCACAGTGGATAAAGGCATCGGTTAAGGCAGTGGAGAACTTGGAGAGGGGAATTAACAGGAGATAACTGACATCCATTAAACATGGCACGTGGAACTAGAACAGTCTACCCCAGTGAGTGAAATAAAGGGTTCAGTTCGACATTCGAGCCATCAGAAGAAGTCCAAAGCATACAACAGCCGAAACATAATAAATATGGCGACAAAGATGAGGACAATCGTTCGAATAATGTAAATAGTGTACATAATACCTCATCTCGGAAATATAGACAGATATTAAAAAAAATAATAGCCTACTTCAGGCAATGGTACCTGAGTCCTCTAGAAAGCATTTTCCTTGAGAACTTACAGTATCCCTTCCACTTTTCAAAACAGTCACCTACCTCATAGTTAATGTTCTAGTATAATTCTTAGTGGCTTTGAAGGAAAAATCAACAAGTTGAGTTTTAGTCAAGTTCGGTACATTCACTTTCACACAAATACACTTGGAAAAATTTATGAATCTATCTTTTCACTCCACCAGATATGGGTTAAATACTTATGGATGGTAACCAGTCCAGGAAATTGACAAGTCTGAATTCAAAACCATATGTAGCCTTAGCAAAGAACATACTATGTAGCCATCGAAAGGTTCATGGAGTTCATAATGACTATAATTTCAACTGCAGTGAATGAAATAGTCTCATCATATTTTCTTCAATCTTGCCTCAGGAATTTCAGTGGCAATTTTAACTTTAAAAGGACTAAAAGTAAAACTGAACTGTGTATGGACTGTAGGAGGTGAGGAGGGCTGAGAAATGTTGGTGTTGCAATGTTCCAAAAAACTGCACAAAATGTTAAGAATCTAATTAGTTGGTCATTGTGAATGCATTGATACACATTAATAATAATGGCTGGTGGCTCATTTCTGACTATGGCCACCTGCTTGGATGGCTAGCTATTCCCTGTTGCAGATACCTGCTCAAGCACATTTGGGTTTCATCAACACCCTCAGGGCCAACTATTGGCTTATATGGCAGTTATGTTGGGCAGATTTTACTTAAAGCACTGCCTGACATGATCAACAGTTTGAAAAAGCCTGTACACTCAAATGCTCCATCACAATGACTTGTGACTTCATATGAGCACAAAAATTGACTGTTTTCTGAACAACTACACGGTTTGGGGTAGCCTGTTGTATGGTTTTCAGGCATGACAATCCCATCTTCGGTTTCATGGTTCATTTTCTAACTCAGCTATACACCCCTATATATATATATATATATATATATATATATATATATATATATATATATGCACACAGTTCACCAATACACACTTCAGGAAGGGAAGAAATTATCAAATTGTAATAACATTTTACTGTAGTACAATATTTTCTCAGCAGATGGCATTACTCTCATAGCTGTAGCATTAATAAGTGATTGCATGTACAGCAATCCCACTAGACACGCAGTAGTTTGCCGTACGAATAAATGTCTGGAAGCTAAAGGCCACTATTTTGAGCATCTCTTGTGATTGTAGAGTCCAAATGTAACTTGTATGAATCTCATGATATCTGAAAAAAATTAGTATAACAATATCTACACAAGGAAAGGAAAAACTTGAATAGATATTGTAATGCTAAATATGCCAAACTATATATCCATTTACTGTAGTCAAATTAGCTTTAAAATTAGGTCTTCAAAGATCGCATGATACACAATTATATATATGGGGGATAGTGTGTGTGTATGTATGTATGTATGTAATATATATATATATATATAGTGTGTGTGTGTGTGTATTTAGGCAGCAGTCTTTCTTTTATGCTATTTTTTTTCTTGTTTTGGTATATGTATCGCTCAGTGACTTTAGATATTACCCATGTTTGTGATCAATACCATTATCAAAAGCAAGAAAAAGTGTGAATGTAGTTAGATTTAGTCATTAGGAATCTCAAAAAAGACTACAAGTTTTCCAACTCACCATTTGCATTTTAGCCCCAAATTAATCATTTTCAGATTTGAAACACTTGATAATTGTTCAATGAGGTTTTTTGCTAAAAAATTACTTGTATTTTCTTCCTTTTCAGTTGAATGGAGTTTAAATAGCATGTATTTAGGTAGAAGTCTTTCAAAGATGCAAGTTTGCATAAAGATAATAGGCAAAGAATATTTTAATTTTTACATAACTTTTTTTTCAAATGCCTTAACATATATATTTCATTTTTTTAAATTGATGTTATTTCTTTATATTGATGTCAAATATTTTAATGATATTATTAATATTCATTATTATTATCAGTTTGTGATGGTTATAATGCAATGATGATGGTTTCTCTGCTTAAAATGACTAGACAATTTCAATGTATCTATTTTGCATATGATCACTCCTTTCTCCCACCTTATTTCTTAACTTATCAGGTTCCAGAAAAAATATTTTCTGGGCCACCTGGTCAACTGGCTTAAGTCCTTTCTTTCCCTTCCCCCCCCCCCATGTCTATCTCTCTTTCTCTTCTCCCTAAAAAACCTTATATTGAAATGTTTGAGTCCATGAAATAAATTATCACCTGACTGAATGGATTTTTAAGGATTCCGTATTCATTATATATATATATATATATATATATATATATATATATATATATATATATATATGGGACACTCCTGTCATCTTTGACATATAAGGATCTAGCAGCTCAGGTCTTGGAAGTGAACAGACTACCAACACACATTATTTGATTATACTAGTGAAATCTTGTGTAAAACCAACCACACTTTGAAAGAACTAAATACAGAGAACTGGTGAACATAGTGTACCACAAAGTTTCCAAACAATTCTCATGTTTTGAATTCAAAGTTGTCCTTCTCTTAGACTGGTTACCAACCAATGCTAAAGAGTTTGATCTACCATTTAACCTGTTAGCTAGGATGAAATGAAGACATGAACGTGACTAGAATTTGAACTCGGCTCTCTGATTTCTCATTTAAAGCCTCTATCCATTACACTTCCATATATCTGCTTATGTATACATCTCCTCTATTTAAACATATTTTATTAAATAGAATGAACAGGGATTGTCTTGATGTCAGGTTGAAACTTGTAAAGCAATTTACTATAAGTATGTATTATGTTTCAAGTGCTTTCAAACACTACTGGTTATTTTCTAGGAAAGCAGGAAGAAAGTCGAGAGAGAATGAGTTAACAAGCTATGATTATAGAGTAGATTTTAACATCACATGGCAAAAATTACTTTACAAGAATTTTAACATTTGATTGATAGCAGGTTGCTTTTCTTTGATATAAAGGGCTTCCAGGATTTTTAATCATTTTTTTTTGCAGTTGGAGTGGCAGAATACTGTTGTATTATTGACCAAAGTCTGACAAATTAAAAGGGTTGCCAGGGATTGGTGTTATGTTTACATGAAGCACTTTGCTTATAGAGGTGACAGGTCAATCTACTCAAGAGGAATGTTGTGGCATGACCAATATATGTTGATGCATTATTGTATGTGTGTGTGTATATATATATATATGCACACACACACACACACACACAGAGGATGTCTGAAAAGTAAGGTATGGATAAGCATAAATCACATGGAATTAAAGTATTGTGAAAACTCTAGATCATCATGGCCAATCTGACAAGAGAGTAGCTCCTGCTACACGGCCGGGATGTTTTACCACATCCGTCACTAATCCTAACTTCGTTCAGGTAATCATCTGTTTTGGCCTTTCAAATGACATTGATCTAGGAAGTGGTTCCACACAGATGACATTGTTGTTGCAAAGGATATATATGCGCTCATACACTGATGGGACAATTACATCAATCTTGATTGTTACTTTTCCGCTGTTGTCACAAAGTAGTAATGGTAAATTGTGCACAATGTCTTATTTGTATCATCATAAACATGTTGGATAAGTAAATGTTTGTACCTTACTTTTTTGAACATTTCTCATGTATCCATGCAGTCATTAAAATAAATATGTGTGTGAATACATATGTTTATATTCACCCACACACTATTTGTCCAGGCTTTGAATAATGCTGTCACATATGGTTCAGTGCTTTTTCTATATATTATTGGTCCTGGCCTAGTATCTTGGCTTGTCACTTTCCCAACTCTGTAATGTAGCTTCCCTTTATATATTCTATAAATTCATAGTAATTTCTCTGAACTTTCCTCTGTTATCTAGACATTATGAATTTAAGTGCAGTACTAAATAAGCAACAAGGTGTCATAATTTTAAAGTTGAAATGGCAACAGTTAAGTTTCTTTTTTCGCACTTCTTGCTTGTGAAACCCTCCTTCACCTTCTTGCTATCCAGTCAATTTTGATCTTCAAAAATTTAAATGTAATACCAATCATTATCTTTTGTCTTAATTCCTATTCTTTTATTGTTCTTGCACCTTAAAAATGTTTTTCTTTTTCTTATATTTTTTCACACTCAGTAACCTCCTGCATTTTAGTGGCTTTACTGCTTTGCTTGGGGTAAAATGATATATAATTTTATAATAAATTATATTATAAAATTTTTTTACATAAAAACAATTACTCATGGCAAAGATGCATTTTTGTTTCGATGCAAAGGAGCATCTCGACAGGTGAAGAACAAAACGATCTTTGTTCCTCACCTGTTGAAATGCTCTTCTGTATTGAACCAAAAATGCATTTTTGTCATAAGTAATTATTTTTTTACATATGCAAAAAAATTTTATAATAAATAACTACTGCTCTACTTCTGGTATTGAGCCCTCTTTTGAATTAATGCTGTGAATGTTTGAATTTGTTCTTTTCATTCTTATTACATGTGGAGATTATGTATGTATGTGTGTGTGTGTGTATATATATATATATATATATATATATATATATATATATATATATAAATAAAGAGAAAGAACAGACAGATTAAGAATCCACTGTTAACATTTACTTTTATTTTTAAAAAGTGCTTAATACAACATAGAGCAAAACATAATATTTTTATTATAAAATCTTTTACATTGCTACACAGATTTCTATGTTTCAAAACTTAAAAATTGTTCTATCAGGCAATGTTAGGTAACTTACTAACATCGACTGGAGATGGAACAATTTTTAAGTTCGGAAACATAGAAATCTTTGTCTAGCGATGTAAAATATTATTTATTTTTATTTATATATATATATATATATATATATATATATATATATATATATATATATATATATATATCTGTATGCACAAGCAAGCCTATAAGCATTATAAAATCTGGTTGAAATCACATAACCTCTCAGTGAAATAAATTGGATTCATCACCAAAGAATTCTGAAAAAATAAGCATTATGGCTAATATGATTAAGGACTGTTTCTTTTCATATTGATTCCAGTCTTTTTCATTCCTCAATTTAGGCTGTTTGTTCTCCTTTCTCTTGATACATATTTTCTCTTTTTCTTCCTGATTCTATCTGCACTGGTTCCACAGAGATTTCAATTACATCCATGTTACTAATGCACATCAAGTGTAATGACCGATTGAAAAATTGTACTCTGTGCTTGTTCTTAAAATGACATTAGATTATGCATTCAGGTAATCTTATATAATTTTACAACACACACACACACACATATATATATATATATATATATATATATAATGATCAGGAGGGTTTCAAGTAGGCCTGTCTGAGTGAAGGGCAGTGGGAATAAGGAATAAATTCCACTCAGATAGCTTCTTCTCCAAAACTGTTATTTTGTGGAACAGACTCCTTGACCATTACAATGTTAACCTCCTCAAATCCAGGGTTAACAATTATCTATCCTACATATTCTCATAATATGCAACCCTCCCCATTACAATACTCAGTAACCCTCTACCTTGGGTGAACTAAAGTAAGAAAAAAAAAGTTATTCATACATCAACTCGGCCCATTCTCCAAAACAGCTAAGAAATGAAATTCTGTGTCTGGCTTTAATTTTGACAAGTTTCCAAATGAGAAGTTTCTTGCATAATATAAATCTGTGTAGGTAGTGGAATTGGCAGACTGAGTTTAAATTTTGACCTTGCTTGTTATGTTTGTTTCCTTTGGGAAAGTCAGGAATTAATCTCTTCTTCTCTACCCCAGTTATAGGTTAAATTGCAAGGGCTCTCTAGCTTTGAGTGGCAGCCAGTCTATAAGAAGGATAATTCAAAAGTTAAACATGGGAAAGAAAGAAAATGGACTGTCTTTACTAATAAAGAAAAGGAGTCTGTGGAGAGCCATGACCACCCTAAAGGAACATAGTTATTAAAAAAAGTATTTAAAAAAAAAAAAAAAAAAATCAACTTTTAATGCCTAATTTCCTAACAATGTCAATTATTTCATTATTCTCTGAATTTCATGTACTGTCAAATATTATTGGCAAACTGTTTATCTATTTTTCTGTCTATATCTCTGAGATGAGGTATTATGATTACTTGCATTATTTACATTATTCAGACTGCTATCCTCATCAGTCATATTAGTTAGATCTAAGTGACTAGACCCAGTGGTGAACCAAAACGGGGAGAGTTGAGTTAAAGGGAAATAACTGAGACATCTCGAAGAGGCATAGCACGTTGAACTAGAAAAATCTACCCTGATTGATGAAATAGTTTTTGGTACGAAATTCCAATCATCTAAAGAAAGCTAGCGTGTACAATGGCCAAAATGTTGTGAATATGGCAATGAAGATGAGGATAAGTCTGAATAATGTAAATAATGCAAATTACTATTTCTGTTTTTTTTTTTTCTTTTCATAGAAACTCTGTGTTTCAAGAAAAAACAAAACCTTAATCTTCATGATTCATACACATAAATTTCATAATGAGAATGTTGTAGCAGCAGCCATCTATAACATATAATCTAGATGTCCTCACATCATAAAGGGATGGGGGAATTATATATCTAAAACAGGGAATCAGATGATTACATTCTTTCAAACTTGCACATCCATTTTGTTTCTGCATTGATACAATGGCAAAACCCTGGAGGCATTTCATCTAAGTGTCACGCAGTATTCATCGGAAAAAATATCGAAGGTTATCCTGAAAGAAAGACAATGATATGAACAATATTGTTAGAAATTGCAGTGCTTATTTCTTAGACAGATAACATAAAATATAAAAGAGTAAGAACTTTTAGGAGATAAAACTAATAATCATGGTCTTCTTGAAGATTACAAAAATAAAAACACTGTGAAAGGTTTAGTGTTATGATGTCATTGTGGTTGTTAATAGCCTTATTCTATAAGCCTACTCATGTTGACCATATGGAAAAATGTCTACATGAGGAGACTACAGCAACAATACTATATTCCTTTGAAGTTCTTACATAATGAGGCCAATAATAGTGAGGATGTTTATTTCAAGCAGGAACTTTACCATCTGTTGTTAGTCTTTATTACTTTTTTCAGGTTTTGGTAACACCACTTTGAACAATAGTGAACTCTTTTTGATAGATAAAGTGGAGAATGTATTGATGGCAATGCTTCCTTCAACTAAACTAAAATAGGTAATATTTTAAAAAAAAGACAAATCCAACCTACATTATGCTGGATAAGGCAAATGATGATTTTTAGTATGGCACTGGGTTTTTTTTTCTGGAGCTATTTATATCTTTTTGGAAAACTGGTCATAATTAAAAAGAAAAAAAGTGGAAGAAAAATTTATTATGAAATATGAAACAGAACTTTAGAAACAAAAACTGAGGAATGAGTTCATTGAAGAAAATGAGCAAGCACTGTTAAAAAAAAGGATTCGAAAGAAACATCAATAAAATAAGGAAGATAAGAATTTAAAAAACAATAAGGAACAATGTAGAAAAAATGTCTTAATTTAATGAAGAAAGAAATGAAAAATAATAAAAAAAAAAAGGAAAGATGAAAACCAAGAAACTATTAACAAAGTAAAAAGCATCAGTGGAAGAAGTAAATAAAATTATGAATAAAAAAAAAAGGAAAAAAAGAAACTTAGGTGAAAAACAATTGAAATTTATGCAAATAATTTACTGGTAATAAAAGAAAATTTTCCCTTTGGAAAATATTTCTGAATTTATTCTTTTTCAAAATCACAAAAATGTAACAAAATCAAGAATTCTAGCCCTAACTGTTGGATAAAAAAAGCCCATTAATTCCAGGTACTAATTAATATTTTTTCCTATGGATAGGTATTTATATTCTCATAAAAGTTCAGATAATAGAGTAGTAACATAAGGTTTCATTGAACAGGCCAAAATGGCTTCCAAAATGATTGTCAAAATTTGGACCTTAATGCTGGCAGAAAAAAAGAAGTCACACACTTACCATCCTTATATAGTCTCAACTAATGAAAAGGGAGGTAACCACATATTCATGAAAATGCAAATAATTAGAATAGCAAATCCCTTTTGAGATTGTTCAATTTGTTTTTCTCTAAAAGCCACCACTCTGTATTCAGTAGTCTTGAATATCAGTAAAATTTTCAGTTGAGATGTCACAACACTTTCAGTGTAGAAGCACCTGCTTTTGTTAATGAATCTACCAAGTGTAGTTGAATATTAATCCCCAAATGCTTTTCTTCCCCACCAACACCATCTACCGTAGTTTTCTATCATGAATAACACTTGGAAATTCTAAATACAAGTTAATGGTGCATTGTCCATATAACATTGAATTGGTGGTAATATAATCAATTCTAAAACATCCTTGTGCCAAAGAAGAGATAAAGAATCTATCTGTTACCTCACTTAATTCTCATGTTTCAGATGCTAATGGACTTTTTGTCACCTTGTCCAATTTTTTAGATTGTCAGCTGATTGAGGCCACCACCTAGCTCTAACCTCAAATAAAAATACAATTCTGGGGGAAAACCCATTTTTCAGGTGTGCACATGCTATGTAGCATCAGAATGTTGAAAAACTGTCATATTTCTAGGATTACTCAAATTCAGAAATTTTAGAGCAGCTTAATTAGATTTCAATTTAGATAGTGATTTGCTTCAGATAACATTCTCAGTTGGGCACTTTTCTGTATTCCTAACATGTTTCACAATTTATATCTGGTTTTATTTGTGAAGCAACTTGTCATTTGTCCACCTAAGCCTTTCAACTCAAGTTTTTCTTCTGCAGTCTTTTCATCAGTTTATGACTTTGATCTATACTAATTTGGATTATATTTGGAATATACATATCTTGATTAATTTGCACTTGTTTTATAGCTTGTAAAAAAAAAAAAAAAAATACTTAACTGATCCCTTCTCATTTATGCTTACAAAAGTTTTTTTAGTTTTCCTATGATCTCTTCCTGGAAAAAAAATTGTCACCACAGAAGACAATTATCCACATATCATCTTGTTAGAGGTGTTTCGACTTTTAGCACACTCTGATTAATATTACTTCCCTTTCTACTGCATTATTTTTCAATGACTCTCAATTGCAGTAACCAGTAATCTTCTTTTTAATTTCACCTTAAAGGTGTTTTCTGTTGCCCTAGCAGGATATGACAACGCAACTATGAAATTCTGTGCTGAGCAGACTATTGTTCATTCATGGGAAAACTGTAGACACTTTGGCTTTCTGAATGGCATGCCTAATTTCAGGAAAAAGATAACATTTAAAATTTTGTTTGTTCTCAATTATTCATTCAAACTTTCTCTCTCTCACTCAGTGCGGAGCTGGTGTCAAAGGAGTATAATTATTATATGCCTGACTAAACTTCTTCGGTTATTAATGTCTGTTGCATTATGGATAGTGTGACTAAACCACATACATAATGATTAAATATAATGGTTCTTGAAATGTGTAGCCTTTTGTTAATGGTAATGTTTTCAGAATTTTAAACTATTGGTGATATTCATCAGGGAATATCATATGTGTAAACAATGTTTGTTTCAGAAATGAGAAAGATATTAATTTTTTTCTCTGGGGTGAAAATCTTTTTTTAAAAAAATATTTTTTGTATAGTCAAATAAATTAGAACCAAAACATACACAGCAGCAGCATGTGTCAATCCAACTATCATCTCCAATATTCTTATACCAAATCTGTAATTTTTAAATTGTCAAAAGAAAACAAACAACTTTTCTCCAAACAAAAATAAATATCAATTTTTCCTCATTTCAAAAGCAGAAGTTGCTTACGCATATGGTCTTCTGTAGTGAAAATGAATTACTTTAATTTTTTTTTTTTTTTTTTTTTTTGTTAATGCAAGCTGCTTTATGATGATCTATATCTCATGTGGCCCACTGTTCAAACATCCTGGGTAAAACGATAAACTACATCCAGCAGCAAGGCCTCTGATCAGGAGGTTTTGAGGAGCATGAAACCCCCTCTTAATTGCTGGTGTTCCCAGGTCCACCTTGACCCAGAGTGGTAGCACCTGTTAGGTTCCCAGCTATGGGCAAATAGTTAACTACTTCAATACTTTTTTGAAAAAAATTATTACCAGCAATACAATTTTGAAGGAAAAATATTACCAGGAAAGGAAAAATATTATATTATTGACAAAACAAAATATTAGCAGCAATAAAAAAAATGTTGTTGGCATTAAATAACCCATATTGTTGATATGCTGTAAAACAAAATAAACCAAACCAATCTAAACCAAAGAATACATATGCTATTCATATGACACTATTCTAAAAATGTTGTCGGCATTAAATAACCCATTGATATGCCGTAAAACAAAATAAACCAAACCACTGCTCAGAAAAGGTTGCTCATGTGTATCTTAGTTACAGTTCAAGCATATGTCCCACCAGGTTTTGAATTCAGTTGTCCTTTTCCAATACTGGTAACCAACCATAGTTACAGAGTTCAGTCTGCCCTACATTTTTATTTTCTGAGGGGGAGAAAAGATGTATTCGTCCCTTTCCCAAGAGTATTTGTGCAAAGGTGAATGTAACAATCTTGACTAGAATTTGAACTCTGTTCACTGATTTCTCATTCCAATTATTTAGCCATTACACCATCTGCACATCCACATTAGTAACCAAAATTCTTATAAGTGATCCACACTTATATCACCTGGACAAAGCACTGTCATATTAACTAATTGTATCCACCAACTTTAATAGTACTCTTCTGATATTTTCATACTAAAATCTAGGTACATCATTTTGTCCATAAATATGTTTTTATTAGCAAACATAAGTTTTTAAACATGCATCATAAGATGGACATAAGAATAATTCTCTTGTTAAGATTACCACCCCACTGCAGACAGAAATGCTGCTGTTATACCAGATTGTAGCCTCTGGGACATCAAAGCTGCTGTGTTTTTTTTTGTTTTTTTTATATAAAAGTACTGCAGGTTGAATCTTTCACAAGATTATTGTTAGCTTGTGGCTTTGGAAAGGATATCAATCTTTTGTTTAACTTTTTTTCTACCTACCATCTTTATATTTCTTTGATATAATCCAATGAAATGATACAGTAATTTGATTTCCAAAAGGAACGACTTCAAACACATTACAAATCAAACTATTTAGCTCTCTTTCTCTTCTAAATACCAACATCATAAGCAGAGCTGGTGAAAGGGTTTTGTGCCCCTTCATCTGTATCTATGATACAGGGCTCCCCAACTCTACTACATCCATAACTCTCTTCTGACTGACTTTTCATTCAAGTTTGGTCTTCAAAAATGTAAATGCAATGACAATCATTATCTTCTGTCTTTTTAATTTTTGTTCTTTTATTGTCCTCTCTTCTTAATAGAAATTTTTCTTGTATTCTCTAGCACTCGGTAACCACTTGTGGCTTTATTCCTTTGTGTGGGATGAAATGATAAAAAAAAAAAATGATCAAAACAAAGTCACAGATTTGGATGAATAAAAAAGGCCCCAGAATTACATCAAAATCTGAAAAAAAATTTCATCCTTTAATAGTCTGTTGTGCTTTGATTAATTTGTAACATATAAATGTAGGTAGGAAAAGCAAATGTTAAGGTTCACAAAGCCCACCCCCTCCCCTAGTCAGGGCGTTTTGGGGGTAGTACATGCCAGTCCTGATCATGAGACATTTATCAGTTGTTAACAGTACAATATTTTCTAGATAGTGTATTACAGTACATATTTTCCCCTACTATATGGACATTCACCCTGACCTTATATTTTCCGGTTTTACTTGGATGCACACTTATTATTTTAAAGACAGAATTTACAAAGGACAGGAAGTTGTGGAGAGCCATGATCACCCTATGTCCTGAAGGGATACAGCACATAGAAGAATGTCTTTGTATATAGTTAATTTTAGTACATTGTCATGTTCAGTGTATTTTAGGTTCAACTTGATACTGAACAGAACAATAAATAAATAAGCGCACAACCTAATGTAAGGTGTTTTATGGAATGAGATCGAGGTTGGTATAGGCACGTGCAGCAGTGGGAGACTTTAATGATGACTGGCAGTTAGATTAAAAAATTCTTGTTTTTAAGTATCCAAACCAGATCACAGAGGTTGATTTTTCTAGATTGCCACAAAGAAGCAGGAGAGCTTCTGATTTATTAGAAATGAGGATTTTAAATTTTTATTTATTCTTGCCAGAAGATATATGTTGGACCATGTGAACAGAGACCAAATTTTATCAATTTGATTTCTGCATATGAAGCTTTCCCATTTGGCTTTGGCTTCATCTACACCACCTGTTCTACGTTATATATGTAATATGCATCTGCATCCTTTACTTTGTACCTTATAAAATAATTTCTTGTCAGTTTAGTAATGCAATTATTTTACATTATGTGCAGAGTTTTCACATTTGTCCGAATGCATTACTTCATTCTTGGAAATATTTTTCTCTGAGAGAGATCCTTTGTAGGCAGTTCCTCATTCTAAAGTTTCCTTTTCTTTTTTCTGTCTTATTCAGTATCGCACATGTGAATGTTGATATAGATGAATACAGTAATAAGCTCCTCCTCGGCATCTTCTATGTGCCGTGTCCCTTCAGGATGTAGGCGATCATGGCTCTCCACAATTTCCTGTCCTTTGTAGATATTAGTAAGTTTTGCCTTTTTGCTGTCTTTCCTAAACCCTGTTCTGCTATCTGTTTTTAAAGCTCATTAGGTAGGTTATGCAGTCTTTCTTGCTTCTTCTTGCCTTCAATATGTCCTTTTGAGTGTCAGATTTTCCAAGCTCTCTTTCCTCATTATGTGCCCTAGAAATTTCAACTGTCTCTTTCTAATGTTAACTATGTGCCCTTTTTTCCATTTTCTCTAAAACTTTGTTGTTACTCACATGTTCAATCCATTGTATTCCCAGCATCCTACTGTAGAACCACATTTATGTTGCTACAAGTCATTTCTTCATCAGCAATGAGATTGTACAACTACAGGATCTGTCTCACCTTTAATTTCTTTTTCTTTGATAAGTTTGACAATTTTAACCTTTCTTCTTTTTTTTTTTTTTTTTTTTTTAAGCAAATCATCCCAAGCAAAGTAGGAGTGCCACTAGCATGCAAGGGGTTACAGAGAGTAAAAGAGGAGTGTTTAGGAAAAGGATAAAGAGAAGGACAGGGATCACAGTCAAGACATCAGAAGATGTTGATTGTTATAATCTTCAAATATTCAAATGTAATGTCAATCATAGAAGAAAGTGATAGGGAGTTCCACTGACAGGAGGTGCGAGATAAGAAGCTTTTGGAATAGAAAAGATGGCCACATTTAGACAGTGAAAGGGTGGGACTTTGATGTCAACCTAGTAGCACACTTAAATTCGTGCAGTTTGGGAACCAGTGAAAGTAGCTCATCAGAGTAGTTTCCATGAAAGTACTTGTAGAAAAGACAGAGGGAAGCCTGTAAGTCAAATGAGTCTGTATTGCTGCAATGTCACTTGTACCAATCAAAATACCGCTGGTACAATTCACCGTCCTGGCTTTCTGAACACGTCACTACGAAAAGCCATCGCTTCCTCCCGTTTTCACTGCTCCAGCCCTCTTTTATCAGGCCAACACTGCGGTTGGCCAACCAATCAGCGTTCTTCGCTTCTATTCTCTGTTACACAGGCAAATTGCCTCCTCTAGTTTGACCAATCAGCACACGACTTGCTATCTGTGGAAGCACGCCAAACTGTACAAAACCCTCATTACTGCAAATACTACTAAAATGGCTGGACAGGAGAGTAATGCCATTTTCACAGAGCAAACTTGCTGATGTCACATGCCTCACGTTAAGGTAAGGCCCTTATTTTCCTATACACCAGATATAAGCCACTCTGGCTCGTTTGCTTCTACGGGGATGTTCACCACACTCCCCCCTGATCTCATGATCACGAAACATACAGTCGCGAGCTGGTCGCTTTTGGCAGGTACTTCACCGAGTAAGTGTAGCATCACAAGCTTCATCTTCAGATGAATTGTCATCAGGAGAGCTAGCAGGATGTACCACATTAGTATTTTGAACGCCAACAGTTCGGGAGTCATCTTCCTCCCTTGTGTGTTGTCTCTTGTATTCTGGCTATTATGTCAGCTAACATGCAATTAATAGAGGCATTCTCAATTTCATCATCCCATCCTGTGGTTAAAGCGCTTACTTGTCGTTTCACAAATGCAGTGGCCACTCATAGCCAGCCGCAAACAGGAAAATGGCCCACAAGTTTTCCACATAACGAGAATACATGCCGGCGAGTTATTCTCACAGGGATATCAGGGATCTCTCCACCTCGCCGCCATCAGAGAGCAGCATTGTCACTCCAGACCTGTAAGCCCAACACCTTAGCTCCATCTTTTAATCTCGTTGGTTCCTTGCACACTAGTCCGTACTTGGACAGGAGCTCTCTCACACGTATGACAGGAATTACTCTCATTGACATAAATGTCATCATATGCCGATGTGGCATTCACAATGGTCTTGTCTTGCAATAATACTGCATCAATTATGGCTTTCATAATGAGAGATGCCACATTTAAACCGAAACCCAGTCAGGTGAGACAGTATCTTTGCCCCTTCACCATGACAGTATCTTTGCCCCTTCACCATGACAGTATCTTTGCCCCTTCACCATGACAGTATCTTTGCCCCTTCACCATGACAGTATCTTTGCCCCTTCACCATGACAGTATCTTTGCCCCTTCACCATGACAGTATCTTTGCCCCTTCACCATGACAGTATCTTTGCCCCTTCACCATGACAGTATCTTTGCCCCTTCACCATGACAGTATCTTTGCCCCTTCACCATGACAGTATCTTTGCCCCTTCACCATGACAGTATCTTTGCCCCTTCACCATGACAGTATCTTTGCCCCTTCACCATGACAGTATCTTTGCCCCTTCACCATGACAGTATCTTTGCCCCTTCACCATGACAGTATCTTTGCCCCTTCACCATGACAGTTTGATAGGACCACAGCACCTTCTCCACATGTATCTGCAGATATGCCCTCCGCAAGTCCAACAAAGATACATCGGCCCCCAATTGTCACCATTCTTGCAACTTATGTGCACTCACCTCAGAGTTAGCAGTATATGGTTCTACAAAACCATTTAAATTGCGGTAATCCAGTACTGGGTGGACCTTCTGCTTACTCTCTTGTATTACTGCCATTAAAGGGATTAAACACTTAGGTGGACCAAGTTCGTCTTCGGGGTATGGTCACAGCCATCCATTATCCAGCAATGACTGAAGATCCCTTTCATATTCATCCCATACATAGTCAGGTACTGAATATTTTGCCACTCTATTCTTCAGGGTCCTGGGCAGTTGTCCATTGGTCCACTTCCATGAGGCTGTCCATACTTTATGCCGGTCGAACTCTACACTAAAATCAGGTTCAATGATGGAAATGGCAGCACATTGGGGCTTACTTTCTTAAAAAAATTGAACTTCTCCTGAGGAACTGATGTGCACTCCTCCTAATTCTTTAATTGCGTCAATCCCAAGAAGATCAAACCCAAGTAGTGTTCTGTCAACAATTAGGCCATCAATGTACATGGGTTGAGCACGACTAACATTCAACGCAATATTGCCCTGTCCACGGCATTTTAGTGCTTTACCGTCGGCAGTTAGGACTTCCGTCTTCATTGGTCACCAATTGCGACATGCGTATTTGCTCACCAATGTTCGTGAGCAACCAGAATCAACCAGGGCCATGCACTTTGTCTACCACCACCTCAATGATGGGTAGCGCCATGTTTTTTAGTCGCTTGGAGAAAAAACCAGCACTGACGTCTGTTCCCCGGATCCATTTCTGAGGAAATGTGCCCAACCTTGTTACACCGAAAACACCATATCTCGCGGCGGGATCTTCGGATCCGGGTAGCTGTCTTCTCCGAGTAGCCTTGCCTGCAATCCTTTGCCAGATGGTTGGGACCAAAACACTTAAAGCACACAATGCTGCCTGTCCGGTGAGCTGCTGTATTCGTCTGTTGAGCTGCTGTGGCAACTGATTCATCCGACTCTTTGCTATCGGTCATAACGGCCCAAGCGCAAGTCAGGATCTGGTCCAACCTCATAGTATCCATTCTGGATGATAGGCGGAGAAGTTGCTTGACTTGTTGCAGCAGTCCAGAAACGAAGGCGCACGTTGTCCATCGTTCAGGAAGCTAGCCGTTTCAACTCTGCTAGAAATTCGTCGACAGTTTCCCCTGGCCGAAATCGTCGTGACACAAACTGATCATACGCAGTGAATGAATCCACCGCATATGCAGTTATAAGGGCTTGCTTAATCTGCTCTGGATCAGACCTCTGCTCCTTTGTCAGCTACTGATAAACAGAGAGAGCCCCAGCTCGCAAGCGCAGTGGCAGTACCCGCTCGACTTGCTTCATCTCGCAAAGTTCACAAACCAACTCCACATTTTCAATCCATTCTACAATTGGTAGATCGGTAGCGGCTCCACTGAATTCAGCTATCAGCCTAATATCAAAACTTCTGTCCGCCATGATTAGAGAAAATGCCGAAATAGCTTGTAAGTCAAATGAGTCTGTATTGCTGCAATGTCACTTGTACCAATCAAAATACCGCTGGTACAATTCACCGTCCTGGCTTTCTGAACACGTCACTACATAAAGCCGTCGCTTCCTCCCGTTTACACTACTCCAGTCCTCTTTTATTAGGCCAGCACTGCAGTTGGTCCACCAATCAGTGTTCTTTGCTTCTATTCTCTGTTACACAGGCAAATTGCCTCCTCTAGTTTGACCAATCAGCACACGACTTGCTATCGGTGGAAGCACGCCAAACTGTACAAAACCCTCATTACTGCAAATACTACTAAAATGGCTGGACGGGAGAGTAATGCCATTTTCACAGAGCAAACTTGCTGATGTCACATGCCTCACGTTAAGGTAAGACCCTTATTTTCCTATACACCAGATACAAGCCACTCTGGCTCGTTTGCTTCTACGGGGATGTTCACCGCAAAGCCACAGTACGTTTGCATGATAGCAACTGCAGACAGGATGCCAGATCAGGACCAACCATGTTGCATATTCATCTCTGAAATGTGTACATGAAGTATAATCATTCATGTGTACATGAAGTATAATCTTTACATCCAGTTGCAGGACTGTCCATGGTGGATACTGTTTAATCAGGTTGTGTGTATGAAGTGTAAAATCCATAAATCAATCTTGAATTTTGCACATGATTAACTCATCTACAAAATATTTTGCAGTTTGTATGAT
This sequence comes from Acanthosepion esculentum, assembly GCA_964036315.1. Taxonomy (NCBI): domain Eukaryota; kingdom Metazoa; phylum Mollusca; class Cephalopoda; order Sepiida; family Sepiidae; genus Acanthosepion; species Acanthosepion esculentum. The sequence continues at coordinate 20,147,475 of OZ038476.1, read as the reverse complement.
TTTTACACAGTGTCAACATTTAAACATTTTATGTGCATTGTATATTTTAATGTAAGCAGTAAGTTTTTAAATGATAATGGAGGAGGATTTTCTGAAGATAAAGAGATGAATGAAAAACTAAATGTAAAAACTTCATGACAGAAGGTGAATTAGCATTCTATAATGATAATTTTATAACTATAATTCCATGACAACATTGTAGAATAGCATAATCAGATATTGGCAGACATCCAACATGACTGTCAGTTGCATATATGAAGCTGATGAAGCACTCATGTGGGCAGTAAGTGCTAAAAAACTTTAAAAAAATAAAATAATAATGGTGGTGGTTTTAATCCAAGCCAATTAGTATTTGGTTTTCACTCTAGTATTCTTTCAATTCAGACAATGCCCTTCCTTCCTTGAAGGTTTCATCTGCTAACGACATATACCAGAATATTTATACCTTACACAGTGCCAGAGAAAATTATATTGCTGCTGAGTCAAGAGAAACTCTCAGAATTATCACAATTGATCGATAGATTAACTTGTTTTCTATATCTTATCAACTCTTTGCAGAAGCCCAAAGCTTTAGATATCTCTAAAGTGTTTGATAATGTCTGGCATACTGGCCTTCTTCATAAGCTTCAGGGACATGGCATTACAGGATGATTATTTGACTTAATAAAATCATTCCTGTCAAATCGTGAAATGAAGGTCGTCCTAAACAGCTTCTCCTCCAATTCCTTCCATACAAACACTGGTGTTCCCCAAGGCTCTACACTGTTTCTGATCTTCAATGATCTTCCTGATGTCATCAACTACCATGTTGACCTCTATGCTGACAACACTACTATTTACTTCTGCCTTAATAGTAAATCCGGCATCATTGACACAATTAACCTGGCCATTAGCGGTCCTTCTTGAGGCCTCAAGAAGGACCACTAATCTGTGGTTGACTGGGCAGGAAATGGCTTGTAAACTTTAATGCCTCTAAAATGAAACTGCTCTCAGTTACCCACCATAGAGAACCCTCCCTGCCTCCCGTTAGGATGGCTGATGCCCAACCTCTTGAGAGTGCCCGTCTGTGCCTGCTTGGTCGCATGCTGTCCACTGACCTGAAGTGGAATAACTACATTGAATCTGTAGCTTTTCCTACCACAACGACAAAAAGAAAACCTTAGAGAACAATAAACGAACAGGAATTAAGACAGAATATAACAGTTGGCATTGCATTTAAATTTTTAGAAGATCAAAGTTGACTGGAAAGCAAGAATCCAGAAGTGTTCCACAAGCAAGAAGTGTAAGAAGAAATTGTTAGCATAGAAAAAAAGCAGATGAAATATTATTAGCAGCAGCTATGGATCACCAAAAATCTTTATTTTCAGTTTCATCTTTTCATGGCTGCGCAGGTAGTAGGAACTAAGCTTTCATTTTCATCTAATACATTTGTTACAGTTAACAGGGGAAATGCATGCACTCTTTCTGGTAATCAAGTATTAAAAATCCCAAGTTTATGATAGAAGTATTCAGACTTTATCAAAAATTCTGTTACTTTATTAAATTTATAACTGATGGACAATGATAGAAATAAAACTCTTTAATGGCTCAATAAGGACACATATTTTCCTCTTAGAAACAAAGTATCAAGTTTATCAGTTTTGAAATTAATGCAGTTCCCATAATCAATGTCTTTAGTTTTTGGTCTCTGGGACAATCTCCAACTCAGCTAGTCAAAGTAAGATCAACTCCAAGGCCTTTTTTTTTTCCATTTGGTAAGATTTGTAAATAATAGCCATATGTTTGTCATTTTTTTATTCATAATATTTTTCATTTACTGAGATTGAGGACATTTTCAAAGATGATGCCATCTCCATTTATCAAAGGTTGGACCTTAATATGAGCAATAGATACTTAATATTTATCCACCCACCCAGTTGAACAGAATATGACACAATGGCAATTCAATCCATAGAAGGGACTAGGAACAAAAACTATTCAAGCTCCCTCGGTATTTCATTATAGGGAATACCTCAGGCACCAGGGATTTATCATAGCCCTTCCTGGCGATAAAAAAAGTCACCATTTATTTATATTCCCAAACAATGAAAAGGGAGGTAATCAGACTATCAAAAAATATTGCAGAGTTAAACTTGAAACTTTCACCCATATTATTAGAGCTAGTAGTCATAAAATACAACAAAAATTTAATTAAGGAATTTTTACAGCTTTCGGTTAAGAATCTGTATTTGCTTATTCTACCGATGGTATAATGATTTATGATGATGAGATCTTGATAGGAATATGAATTCAAGTCTGATTTAGAATTTCTATATTTTATCATTTATTACTATGTATGTTATTTATTTTTAGTGAGTCTGTGTTTCAGTTCTGTATTTCTTATTTTCTTAAACAGTGAAATTAATATCAGTTGGCCTAGATTGAGAAGTCCTAAAAGAAGATGTACCTCTTGACATAAATCAGGCTCTGTATTCCTTTTTCCATCACAGAAACTATTCCTATAGCTGATGTAATATTACCAATTTGGCCATGGGAGTCGGTCACAATAAAGCAAGGCTCAATTACCTACTTAAGGAATGCACACATCTTGGTACTTTTTAGACTTAATAAGATTAAAAAACACTTTAAATTTTCACTTCTCTCTATGGGCCATATCATTTAGAACATAAGCATCAGTGGTTCTCTACAGCTACCTATCTTTGGCTACTCACGGTAATATTTGCTCCTTTATTACTTTATTTTGTGTTTGTGGCACGCATCTCAATCCATTTGCTCAAACTTATCAATGGGGTTTCCAGCTGCTTCTCTCAGTTTCACTTGCCTTTGCTGCAGCCTGTGAATGTTAAATTCTCCAAGATTTTAGCCACAATGATTGAACAGCTGTCTTTTCAATCTGATTTCAATGCTTTAACAGCTATGTCTTGTCAACAGGAGGAGGAGGAGGAGGAGAAGAAAGTTAGTCTGAAAGTCAGAGCCCTGATGATATTGACGTGTCAAATCATTCAGGTAAAGAAAAAAAAGACAGGTTAGACATGTAATGGAAGTGCATACATTGTTTGCTTGTTTTTGTTTCTTTTTTTTTCTTTTTCATTCTAGAATTTGGTTTGTTTTTTCATGTTTCAGTCTGGCCATTTTTTCCAGCTCAAGTAGAATCATTGAAGCAAATATTTTTGAAAGCTTTTTTCATCAACAAGCCTTTCCTTCTAAATTTGTCTCTTTCTGTATTTTTCATTTTTTTAATTTTCCTCATCTTAGCTTACTATTGTCTCCATCAGCATCACTAACAAGCAATATTTTGTTTGTGTCTTTTCTTCATCTTTTACACTTTTTCCATCTTTGTCATCATCATCACTCATAAGCTCTAATGTTCTTCTCTCTCCTCCTTCTCTCTCTCTCCTCCTTCTCTCTCTCTCCTCCTTCTCTCTCTCTCCTCCTTCTCTCTCTCTCCTCCTTCTCTCTCTCTCTCTCCTCCTTCTCTCTCTCTCCTCCTTCTCTCTCTCTCCTCCTTCTCTCTCTCTCCTCCTTCTCTCTCTCTCCTCCTTCTCTCTCTCTCCTCCTTCTCTCTCTCTCCTCCTTCTCTCTCTCTCCTCCTTCTCTCTCTCTCCTCCTTCTCTCTCTCTCCTCCTCTCTCCTTCTCTCTCTCTCTCTCCTTCTCTCTCTCTCTCTCTCCTTCTCTCTCTCTCCTCCTTCTCTCTCTCTCTCCTCCTTCTCTCTCTCTCTCCTCCTCCTCTCTCTCTCCTCCTCCTCTCTCTCTCCTCCTCCTCTCTCTCTCCTCCTTCTCTCTCTCTCCTCCTTCTCTCTCTCTCCTCCTTCTCTCTCTCTCTCCTCCTTCTCTCTCTCTCTCCTCCTTCTCTCTCTCTCTCCTCCTTCTCTCTCTCTCTCTCCTCCTCCTTCTCTCTCTATCTCTCCTCCTCCTTCTCTCTCTCTCTCTCCTCCTCCTTCTCTCTCTCTCTCCTCCTTTTCTTCTCTCTCACTGTTTTTCTTCTCTCTCGCTTTTTATTTTATTCTGATTTATTTTTTAATTCAGTTTCTTATCTTTTTATTCAACATTTGTTTTCATAATTCAAACTTATTTTCCTCTCCTCTTCTTACATATTTTTTTATATTCATCTATTCTTTATCTCTAACTTTTTTTCACTTTTTTTCTGCATATTAACTTTTTTTCTCTCTATTCTTTTGTTGTTATTCTTTTATTATAATACTCTGATATAATCCTCATTATTTTTTTCTTGTTGCTTATTTTTTTTATTAAATACTGTCTCTGTTTTATTTGTGAAATACTTTTTACAATTTCCCTTAAAAAGCTTCTTGCTTTCCAGCCAACTTTAATCTTCAAAAATTTAAATGCAAAGTCAATCCTTATCTTCTGTCTTTTTAATTCCTGTTCTTTTATTGTTCTCTCTCATAATGTTTTTTTCTTCCTCATATTCTCTTACACTCAGTAAGCACTTGTGTCTTAGTGGCTTTATTGCTTTGCTTGGGATGAAATGATCTTAAAAAAAATACCAAATTTTTTTCTGTATATTTTATTTTCCCAAAAGAATAGATAAATGATAACAACTGACTAGACATGAATTTAATGTTTTATTGATATAACTCAATGTTGCAGGTTATTGATAAAATTTAATAGCATCCAATAAAAGTAAGAAGAGGTGATAAAAAAATTCAGAACTCTAAAAACTAATTTATCTTCATTGAATCTCACCCAGTGCATTATTCTAAATTGGTTTGTTGAAGTCTCAAGAATGTAACTATTACTTTATTTGTTTTTCTTTAAAGTGACTGTAAATTACAAGAGTTTAATATAAAACAACTCCGTGCAAAAACAACCTCTTATGGCTTCAAATTTTCCCAGCATACCATGACTATCTGTATTTCTGTTTACACCCTGTGTAGAATTCACCCTTCTATGGTTTCTTATTTTAAAAAGTCTGCCATATTTATCTCTGTCTACAGTTGTGCTACACTGAAAATAATTGATAGAAAACAAGTTGGATTTGGACTTGGATTTAATTTAGAATTAGTAAATACCAAACACTTCAAATACCATGGTGTATTAATCAGATTTAGGGTGAAGAAATTGAACATAGAATAGGTTGTAGAAAGGGTAATTTCACTCTACACCATAAATTGCTATAAAACCAAAACATTAATCTGAAAACTGAAGTTAGTTATGTTCCATGCGTGATACACACGTAGGCAATCATGTATCTTTTGATACATGACTGACAAGGCAAATTTTTTTCTCACACTAGGTTGCCATTTCTTTCTGTGGTAGACCAGTTGCCATCCAAGGCTATAGAACCTGGTCTGTCCTGCTATTTAACCATAGCTAGGGGAAGAAGAGGATTCATACTTTTCCCAAGGGTATTAGCATGTAAGTGAATGTAATGGATTTATCTGGAATTCAAACTCTGCTATCTGATTCCTCAATCCAAGCCGCTATCCATTACTCCACCGTCATGTTCTTGTCAGATTGAGATTGAGATGGATATCATGCATGGTGCCAAACCCATTCAGAAATGTATAAATTATCAGCTGTATACAACTCCTTTCTCAGATCAATGGTTAAAAATGGCTTTGAGTGGAGTGAAGCCTGTGAATCTTGAAGACCTCCTTCTTCAAACATTGTAAACTGGCACTACCAATTTACAAACAAGAAATTGTACCAAATAACAAAAAGCCAAATCATTTGAGAACTTTCAACAACAGCAACAACTGAAATGGATATGACATGTATCTTGAAGAGAATATAATGACATAATCAAGATGTTGACATTCCACACTACTTCAAACAAATGGTTAGGAAAGAAGCCCCCATCAATATTGGAAAGTGCAATAACAGCTGACTTGGGGAAACCTATTTTCCTGAAAAAATTTTTTAATAGAATGATTTTATAAATTTCAACTGGCAGTAGTACTGGTTGTTTGGTCAATAAATGATAAATGTTTCTTTATAAGGAAATAGTTAATATTGCCATTATCAGTGTAATCATCATCTAAATCCTCATCATTATCATCAACATTATTTTAAAATATTTATCTACTTCTTGTTTTTAATAATGATGATGTAAACATTTTTATTATCATAATAATATTGACAAGCAGAACCCGTGAAATTGTCATGGCTTTTTCATTTGAATCTTCTGAAGAATCATAATTCTTAAGTTAATGATTGAATACGTTCCTTGTGAGTTCTAAAACTATAATATCCCCATGGAAATTCCCTATTGCATTGTTCAATATTTGAGCTTAACAACTTTAACAAAATATTGCATTAATAATCAAAAGTATGAATACATTACACTGAAAAAAAAAACCAAATTTTTTAAGTTGTCTATATTTTTTCAAATGATTTAAGACAATTTTTCACTGCTGAATCTGAAAATGACATCCGTTTCTCACAATCAGGTCATTTTTTTGTTCTATATTGAGTTTTTAAAAATCCAATCTTATGACTAAATTGATTACAATTTTGTCACATTATCGATTGAATTTTAATATTTTTCATAGAAAATAATTTTTAAGAGAAAAAAAAATTGTTTTCTAACACAATTTATAAATTAAATGTTACAAATGTTGATTACAATAAATTGAATAGTATATATTGATAAATATAAGTACATGTAAATTGTATGTTAAATCATCATTGTTCAAAATTCAGGGATTGAAATCCCATTTAGTCAAACCTTTAGAATGATCAGTGGCAGGAGTGTCTCTCTTCAAAGTACAGCAGTAATCAGCCATCATGACTGCATTCCTGATATCAGGTCTCCATCTTTCATGTCCTGATCGAATCTCTCCCCCTGTTCGTCCTCATTGATCCCAAATTCTCTGGAAACCGATCCATATGTAAGAATAAATAATGCTTCTAGATGCTCATATTGCATCTGAGGTTTCTGAAAGAAGTCAGCATATTGATGACAAGTCCTGCAGAGTCCCTGGCATTGTTGTTGCCAAGAAAGTTCTTCACAGCCAGAACAAAACATTCCATGCTTCCAGTTCCACTACGTACATTGAGTTTTCAAACTCTGGATCTCTGATGAGCTGATGGATTTGAGGACCATCAATGATGGTATCTTTCAACTTCTCTATAGTCATTTCTGGAAAAGCTTGGCACAAGTAAGTGAAGCAGCCACCATCCTTGTCTTGAGCTTTGGTGAACGGCTTGATCAAGCTGAGTTTGATGTGCAGCAGTGGGAAAAGTATCTCGTCTCTGTCCACTAGAGGCTTATTGATAATGTTTGTTATTCTGCAAAACATCAATTCCTCCCCAACAGGCCAGTCCTTTTTCGTGTAATGCTGAGCAGTGTCCTTACTATCACAAATGCACAGAAAGCATGGATACTTAGTGAACCTTGACTGTTGTCCCAACAAAAAGTTCAACATCTTCAGGTCAATGTGAATAAACTACTCATGCTGATCATAAAGAATTTTCTCCAGAATATACTTCACTGATTCATATTTCTTCTTCAATGTAGTCAAGTGACAGTGGGGTACAGAAGAAAAAGTGGTTGCCCGTGTACAGCTGAACACTTTCCAGTGATCATTTGCTTCTGTCAAACAGTCTCCTATCTTTGGGTACATACTGTGGCGCTCCAATTTCGTGCATAAGCTGCGCTATATCTGTAGAGTACACCAAGTCCTTCTCTTCAGAGAAGAAATGGAGTTACTCTTGATACCTGTTGCAGTAGAAGGGGATGTGAGCCCTGTCAGAGAGGAGGTTTCTTTCCTTCAATCTAGATGCCTACAGTTTGGCAGAGGACTTTGAGAAGCTGAGATTGTGAATGAGATCATTTAGTTTCTTTTTGGGAAAAAGGACGTGGAGCATCATTGTCAAAAACCACTTCTTTTTCTTCTTCTTCTTCTTCTTCTTGAACACTTGAGAAATCTTTCTCACTAATGTCAGGAAGTTCTCCAAAAACAGGTATTGGAATTTCATCACAGTGAGTTACAGGATGATGTACTGATTGAAGATCAGTATACTTAAGATGGCTCTGGTTCTTTCTATTGATCCCAATCTCATCAATAACACAGAAGTAGCAGTCAGTACTATAGTTTGTTGGCTCCCTACAAAACATGGGAATTCCAAATTTCAGACATCTCTTCTTTCCCTTGGTCCACCAATGCAGATACTCGGTACATGTCTTACATACCATGTGTGGCATCCAAGCTTGATCCTGGTCACTAAAGCTGCGGAGTCATTTCTTGATAGTGTGTGTGTGGAAGTGAATGTCTTGAATATTAGTGTGACATGGCCCTTAGTGGAATCTGAGAGACTCTGTCGTTGAGGTCAAACATTGTGAATTTTATACTGTTATTCCTGAGAAATTGTCTCCTGAATTATATAACTTTAGTTATTCCTAATTGGCCCTAAAAAGCAATGTGGTATGCTTACTACTATGTCCATGTGATATTTTGGTGGTAGACCTAAATTATAATGACTAATAAAACAACCTTTCTGATTTATATTCTATGGTTTTGTATTGTACAGTATAATTGGTATGTTTTTGAGATGTATACATTTTCTTGCGTGTTATTGGTTTGTAAATATTTTGGAGGTGTTTTAATATTTATGAAGCTATATTTGGCTGGAAATACTTCTCATGGGTTAAAATTAATAAGTTTATAATTAACATAATAATTAGTTTTATTGTGTAAAATATGTTACATATTTAGATATTTTAATGGACATGACAACAAAAATATAAAAAGAGCAGCATGTAGCCATAGCTCAAAAAGTTGACCTGATTGAGCAAAACCAATGTGATTTTTGGATTCAGCACATCAAAATTGCCCTAAATCAGCTAAAATATTTAGACAATAAATTTGGTGTTGAACAGTGTTATTTAAACAAGTAAGAGGGTACAAATGAAAAGATTAAAAATTGACAAGATTTTCTATTTCAGTGACATAGATGCAAAAACGTATGACAGTGTTATTGCTTTCTCGATCTTCATTTTTTCTTTTTCTCATCTTTGAGACGTCTTTTCCCTTTTTTCACATGAACAGAATGGAATAGTCTTATTTATGAGTTATTGGCAGGACATAATGTACATGCGAAGTAAGGAACAAGTAGAACTATAATCGGATAATCATTATTATCAATATTAATCTCAATATAATAATATAATATCAATATTAATCTCAATATAATAATATAATATCAATATTAATCTCAATATAATAATATAATATCAATATTAATCTCAATATAATATATTAATATCAATATTAATCTCAATATAATATATTAATATCAATATTAATCTCAATATAATATATTAATATCAATATTAATCTCAATATAATAATATAATATCAATATTAATCTCAATATAATATATTAATATCAATATTAATCTCAATATAATAATATAATATCAATATTAATCTCAATATAATATATTAATATCAATATTAATCTCAATATAATATTAATACATATCAATAAAAAGAGATAATTTCTATACCTTCAGTTAATTCCCTTGAACTATACAACTGCTTTCTCAGATCAATAATTAAAAATGGCTTCAAGTGAATAAACCCTGTAGGCTTTAAAAAGGACTGTCCTCTTTCAACAATTATGGGCTTGCGCTACAAAATCACAAAGAATGAACTGTATCAAATAACAGAAACTACATCACTTGAGGACCTTCAACAGCAGCAACAACTAAAATGGATAGCACATGTAACTCGAAGAGAAAGTAATGGCATGATCAATACTGAAAAGAGCAGTAACAACTCCTGGACTCGGAGACCTATTTTTCTTAAAAAAGTTCAAGATTTTATCAGTTTCAACTGATAGCAGAACTGGCTGCCTGGTCAATGAATGCTGAATGTTTCCTTATAAAGAAATGGCTAATATTACCATTGCTAGTACTAGTGATTAAAATGGGACAATTCTCTTCCACCAATCTTCTCATGAGCTGATAACTGTTTTTTGCCATTGGTACCTTATGTCATCAAATCTGCTAAAAGCTGAAAAGAGGTCCTTAAATTTACACAAAATGGGGCCAAATTCCTCCCACTGATACAAAGACTGTCTCAAAAATTTAAGGTTAGATTTAACTCTAAGGAGAAGTGACAGTTGCTTGAAAAAATGAAGTTAAAAAAAAGGGTTCTTTTCAAAGAAAAAAAATTGGTACAACAATCCTTAGTGAAGAATAAGCAGTGAAATTCTTCAAGTACAAACCTGTCAGGCTGTTGAGGATTAAAAGTTATTACATTTCTTTCATTGTTAATAAAAAGTAAGATATTTAGTTGAAAAGTGGTCAGTCAGTGGCACAAGCGAAAACCAACCCAAACTGGCTAGTTTAGCTGAGTCTCTATGTCACTCTGAAGTTTAAATAACTTAATGTAGTGAATGCATAAATGAACATCCTTGAGAAACAAACCCACGTCATCTGCACTGTTTTCCAAGAAAAAAGTGTAAAAGCCAGCCAGAAAGAGAATTCAACAACAATGTGTAAATTAGTAACTTGACTGACAGTGAGTTTGTCTGAGTCTTTAAGTTGCATGAAGGATGATTTCTTGAGACATGTGACTGCTGGATTGAATTTTATGCCCCACACATAAAATTCTGTTACTTAAGCAATCACCACTAGAGGAAAATGTATGAAAATGCTTATGTTGGGAACCTTAAGGTACCATAGGAAAGAAGTCTTGGAAAATTTAACATTGACAAGATATAATTAATGTAAGAGAAACAAAGAAAAGTAGTGAATAATCTACCTAACGAACTAGTGTAAATGGTTGGCAGAACAGTGATTAGGAGAGATAACAAAAACATTGCTAAGAGCCACAAAGAACAAAGTTGTGGAAAGCCATGATTGCCCACCTCCTGAAGCTACATAGCATGTAGAAGAATTTGGGGTACCCACTATTGGTCGATCAGGGAGCAGGAATATAAGGTGTAATAAGGAGAATAGAAAGTAGGTGTTAGCAGAACATGGGTCTCTGATATTAGCAACAAAGAAAAAAATGTACTGGTTATATTTCAGTAGAATTCATTCAAAGTAAGTTCGCTTGAAGTCATTTTTTTCTATACAAGGAAAAAGAAAAATGCTTCCTTACAGAGAGAATATAACAAAGGAAATGTAGAAGTTCACTGAGAAAGAAAGAAAAAGGAAAGCACCAAGCTACAAAATAACAAAAAACTGTTGTAATATTCAAAATATAATAATCAAAATAGCTAGCCTGTAAAGATTTCATAGGCAAAAAATATTGGATCAACGTAAAAAGAAGTTTTAGGAAAAAGCAGCCAAAAATAAAATCTAAAATTTGCAGATATAGTAGAAAATAGGTTATGAGGAATGAAAAATGAATTTTCAGCTAATTACTGTTAGCTTGAGTAAATTCAAAAACCTTTGAACATTTCAAATAATTAATAAAACAGTTTAAAAGGAAAACATATCTCCAGAAAATCAACATACATGCATCTTTACATGAAAAAATATTTGATGTAAATAAAATGCAGTTTTAAATTCTATGTTAATTGGGATTGTTACTAATACTAATGCTACAATAAAACATTAAGATCCCCCTGAGAAGAGAAATAAGAAAATGTCAAGAATGAAAAGAGAGAGAAATCCCTTGAACACAATGAGCAGAAAGAGGAAAAGGAAGGAATAAAATGATTCACATTTAATGAAAAAGAGGGAGAAACTGAAGGAATAAGCTGTAGGGACACATTTATCATTAATAAATAAAAATATAAAATAATAATAATGAATATCATAAATAAAACAAATAAAATTAAAACTTTGTTTAAAATAAATTAATTAAACCAGAATAAGTTCTCCCAGAATGCAACAGAAACTTTTCCTGCCTGAAAACGGACTTTGCGCATAAAGATGGTGAACTCACTCTCTTTCACTACAGACTGTTGGAAAGTCAAGACATCTAGCGCCTCTCCTCAGGACATTGCTTGTTATAATATGAAGTGACTTATTCCTTTGATCACATGCAACCTTAAAACACTTGTAACCAAAAATACACACACACCAGTACACAAAAATAAATTGTATGATTTTAATTTACAATTTAACATTTTTTTTATTTTATCCCTGTGAACATGAGGCTATCCCTGTTGGTATGATGTGAGTGACCCCATAAAGCTAATTCACATTATTAAAAAAAAAGAGAAAAGGAAGGAATAAGATGAATCACTTAAAAAAAAAATGTTGTGGAAGGGGAGAAAATGAAGGAATAAATTGATTCACATTTTTAAAAACGAGGGAGAAAAGGAAGGAATGTTAAAGTTAGGATCAGAATTAAAACATTTTCTTTGCTTATTTTATGATTTAATATATGCAGCATAACATGTGCATGTCAACTTCCTGTGTGTTGACCCCTGTTTTGATCAAACAACAACAAAATCAATATGAAGTTTCTCTAGTCCAACCAATGGCTACAAGGGAATAATCACCATCACCACCACTATAGATCAGTTAACCTCATCACCAGAGGTGATAATGTGGCCTGGAGAGATGTCCCTATCAGAGAACAGCAAATAACTAATTAGCATTAGCACAGAGGACAAGTGGCAATTTTCTAAGCTTTGAGCAACAGAACAGGCCACTGTGACATTGTTCTCATTCTGATGTCCATGTCTCAGGATATCTGGTCTTTCTTTACCTGTGTGTCCTAGAAATGTCATCTGTTTCTTTCTGATTTTTTAAAAATCAGTCTACCTACTCATTATACACATCTATAAAAAACATACGAGAAAGACCGTATACACTTTGCTTGTTCTTTACTTATCTTTCTGTCAGATTCTGATCCATATTTGACCACCAAACTCACAATTTTATTCAGTATTACTTTCATTTCTCCAACACCACATAACAACTAAATAATAAATAATACTCTTTTTGTCGTTTCCATGCCTTTTGCTGTTTCTCATTTTTATGAGTATTTTTGTGTATATATAAAATGTTAGGTGGTTTATAATTATTTACTTAAGTGTTATAACTCCCTTACAAATGGAATACAAAGGAAATGAGGATGATTCTCCCTTGTGTTCATGGCATTGTGGTTCCCAATTATAAGGTCAGAGTTGGTTGGGCTAAGGAATGCAGTTCACCAGATCAGAAAGAGGCTCATGGCATTTTGTCTGTGAGAAAGTGGTAGTAGGGTGGAAAATAATTCACTGGCCACAGATGCTTTTGAACTCAAGAGCAGCAAGTAATGACTGGTCCAGATATAGAAGCAATAATCCATATTTAGTCTGATCTGGCTCTTGTCAAGATAGAGTATAGCAAGGGTGTGGTCAGATACTTACTGGAGCAGTACACTGAACAACCATTTTTCCAGTCTGGGGAGAGCTTGAGTTCTTATAGGCATTCAAGGCAAGGATCCTCCTTGAGAGAATTCCTATCCATCGTGATAGGTGGAAGTTCAAGATCTGCTCTAATGCTGATGGAACATTACTAGTTTGATTTTGGATGTATTGGATTTTACAAGCCAGCACCCTTCCTCAATTGAGCCATCAGGACTTGGTCAGAGGAGATCCATATTTTTAGAGGTGCACCTATAATCAGTTGTATCATCTGCATAGATACTCACTAATTATTAGAGTATGCTCTTAGGCAGATCATTAATGTACAGTAGAAAGAGGGTCAAACCAAGGAAAGAACCCTGAGGAACATGGTTATTGATCTTATGGGCTTCCAATGACCTTCAGGGACTGACCTGTTAAGGATAACTGAGAAAGCCTTTCCTTAGATTTTAAAGCTGGAGAGTTTATGTAGTTACACTTTGTCAAAGGCTTTTGATATATCTAAGGTAATGATCCTTGTGATGAATTTATTGTCTAGTGCTTGGCTGATTCTGTGAGTAATGGCAGTTAAGACATCAGATGTGGATATAGCAGAGAGAAATCCATACTGGTTATTGCTCAGGAAGTTGTTACTGATAGCACTAAGGAGGCTAATGGGTCGATAATGCAACAAGCACAAGTGATCACCAGCATCCTTAAAAACAGGACACACAGTTGACACCTTCCATAAACTTGATAATGTAGTGATTATAACCTCTTGTCTGAAGAAAGCTATCCCTTCAATTTTGGATTGAAATAGCTGTGAGCAAGTAAGTGACTCAAAAGTCCACTTCACTTCTGTAGGGTTTCTTGTATATATGGAACACAAAACACTTGGGTAGTGTTTTTGAGTTTATCCAGTTTTTATGCACTTTCATTTAACTCTTCACATCTGCTGTTGATCCACATACTTTGTCACAAAAATGGCATAAACTCCCAATAGGTTGTAGATAGTTGTCAACATAATGTATTTGGGATGGCTTACCATCATCAGATCTTAAATGACTTTGGATAAGTAGACATAGGCATGTTTTGCTTTCTAAGAGCCCATTTCAAAATTGCAAGATTTTACTTGAGTGTCTTACAACAGTCATTTACCATTTCTTCCACACATATCAATTTTGTGTCAGTTTTCCAAGCATCAATACCAAGAGTTTTCAGATTGTTTGTAACAACATCCTTCAAGCATTTTTTTTATCTGTGTTTCTGATTTTTACATGGTAACTCACTGTAAAATAACTGCTTAAGTAATCCATTATTTCTCATTCTAGTAAAGTGTCCTTCCCATCTAATTTGGTTACAGATAAGGACCTTTTGATACTAGATGGAGCACATTGATGCCTGATGTAAAGAACTGTCATGATATTCAAGATTTCCTAAGAGATTTACATGGAATCTCCTCTAAATTTTTAATATGATCAAAGTTTCAGGGGTACAAAAGGATGGATAACACACACACACACACACACAATGTCTTAAACTTTTTTATACATTTTCTTGATTTTATTTTATATATATATATATATATATATATATATATAAATATTGGCTGCTTGTTTCCTAGCATGTCATCTGCTAGTGTAGGTAACTAATCCCTGCTGCAGATACCTGCTCAGGTATATTTTTGTTCTTTCAACACATGGAACCAACTGTTTATACTATGCTGAGCAGAACTTAGTTATGGCTTTTGAGAAGGGTCATAATCTGGCATGATGACTTGTGCCTTCATGCTAGCAGAACTCTCAATATGTTCCAAACAGTTTCTTTTCCATAATTACACTCACAATCTTGGAACAAACCTGCGGTATGGTTTTCAGGCATTTCCTAACAGTATTGCACACTTGGATTGTATTCCCCAGGCCAATATTATCAATATAATTGGTCATATATGTACATTATAAACTTACTCTTCCATAAATTTACAAGACTGTCTCTGTCTGCTTTTATGTGTGAATATTTATATCCATTATAAGAGTTTTTTGTCAACAATTTAATTATTGTAGAGTTGCAGAGAAATCAGTTTACAATGGTTTTTACAATCTGAATTATTTTCATACAATGTATTTGTAGATTTTAATATTGTTTTCTTTTTGCTAACATTGATAGAATTTCAAGTTGATGTTTGAAAAATTCAATTTCAAAACATTCATTTTTCTGATCAATTAACTTTGAGTATTTAAAATATTTTTATAAATTCTTATCCACAATGTTCATATTTTCCAGAAGTTAAATTTAAAAAGATCCTTAAATGCATTTCATATGTAATAAAAAAGAAAGCATCGCAAGACATATTTAGTTGAGTTTCTTTTTTATTTTAATATTTATTCTTCATAAAATCTTCCAAATTTTCCTTTATGAACAAATATTAACCAGTTAGAGTAATTTCTTAAAGATGTTGCACTTACTCTTCATAAAACATTGATGTGTGTGTGTGTGTGTGTGTGTGTGTGTGTGCATTGATTACACATTCAGTGCTGGTGTTAATAAAATAGTGCTCAATGTAATAGTTATTAAGTATAAATAGTCATGTTTTCCTCACCAGTAGCATGACTCAGTTTCATGCACAACCCAATCTTTGGGTGCTGAATTCAGGCTGACCATTACATAATTTAAATTTTAATAAATATATCTGGTTAATGCAATGTTGGTTTAATGTCGAAAAGAAATCTTAATCGCCACAATAATAAAATTACAGTTAGTTCGCATACCTCTGCAGAATCAAAAGAGCCCATTGCAATGTTAAATTGTTTTTTTAGTCCACAGACAAACATTATGATATAACATAGGTTTATGCACCGGCTTTATAATTTTAATCATTAATGTAAAAAAAAAACAAAAAAAAACAGTAATCCCCATATAATATATAGACTGCACCAACATTGTTAACCAGATATGTTTATTAAAATTTAAATTATGTAACAGTTTAATTTCAGCACCTGAAGATTGTGTTGTGCATGAAACTATGAGTCATGCTGTTGGTGAGGAAAAAAACATGTATATTTATTAATATGCATTACTCCACCATGCCTCCATGAATTGAGGAATCGGAGTGCCGAGTTCAAATTCTAGTCAGATACATTACATTCACTTACGTGCTAATATCCTTGGGAAAGGTATTAAACCTCTTCTTCTCTCTCCAGCTATGGGTAAATAGCAGGACAGGCTGGGTTCTATAGTCTTGGATGGCAACTGGTCAAGGAGAAGGACAACCCTGAATTCAAAACCTGCAGAGGGTTGTTTTGGGACCCTTTGGCACATAGTGCAGCAGGTATCTTTATTCAACCCTTCAAAAAGTGTGGTTGCTTCTGCACAAAGCCTTCACCACTATAATCAAATCATATGTGCTGGTGTCTGGGCTCTCAGTTCCTAGGAACTGATCTCCTTGACCCTCATACATCAAATTTAGCAGGAGAGTCAAGTGTGTGTGTGTGTATATATATATTTAGGGTAAGGTAAAAGTCATGTACCAGAAGTTACTAGATACGTCAAAGAGGTCCTGTTAAGTGACCATTGAGGTCAACAGACTTCACATTTTTTTTTTCTGTAGGGCTATTTGAAATAAGTTGTTTATCTGACGTGCCCAAGTAGTACTGAGGATCTTAAAGAAAGAATTAAATATGAATGAAGGAAACTCTCCGACGTGTTAATGAATCATGCAGACACAGAATTGAAGTTTTGAGAAGGGAGGAAGACATTTTGAACAGCATATATAACAATTAAATAACATGTTCATGTGTAATTGTACTTTTAATTAATTATCCATATGGTGAGTGACTTTTGCCTCACCCTGTATATATACCATATATGTTGGCATACAAGGTGACCTTTTAAACCCCCCCCCCCCTTACAAAAAAAAAGGGGTCCACCTTATACTCTAGGTATAAATTGTGAACCTTAAATCCTTTTTATGATAAGCTGTTAGCATGGGAGATTTTTGATGGTAGGCTAATCCCTGGTTTGGCAACTATCAACACACATTTTCTACTGAAACAACTTAATTCACACTATTAAAATAATAAAAATGTAGAGTAATAAATGTTCTCTTATCTTTATATTATATATGCTATGATTGAAAGACAACAATAAAAAGCATATTTGTCAAGAGAAATCCAAACCCATTGTCCCACATTGTAGATTGTGGTAGTTAAATGACAATATCTCACTTCCTTTTTTTGATGATGTTGAACAAAAACACAACTGGATATGTGCCTCAACAAACTGTTTAAAGATCGCATTCAAAAACAGTTGAACAAGTGGATGGTTAGCTGGGGAAAGTCATTCATTCTACTGTAATAGCCTACCAAAAACACAGCACCCACTCACGAGGTGTTGTATATTGTGGTAGTTAACTGACAATATCTCCCCACTGTTTTTTCATTAGAATTTGAGTGAAAACAAACTATATGCTTACTGAATTTATTTAATAAATTCAAGACAATACATTTTAAAATACATTTGTGGGGGTGCTCATCTTGTATGGCAAATATAGCCTGAAACCTAATTTTAACTGGAAAATTTGGGAGTTGTCTTATACACCTCATCACCTTATACATTAGCATATATGGTATAATGTGTGTGTATGTAGAAATAAAATAAAAGACAAAAGGAGAGCATTTTATTCCTTGAGGAACTTTATCAAAGTAAATATGAAGATTTTATTGAAGAGCATTAAGAAATCTGCTTCCACTAAAATATATTTGATCATCCAAAGTTGAATAATCACTGATGCTTAAATTTAAGTAAAATTAGATGAAATCATTTATTTATATAAATAGAAGATAGGACAAAAAACTTTTCTATAGTAATGTGTTTTATTTATTGATGAACTTTGAAGGTAAATGTGAAGATCTTATTTCATAACTTTATTTATACAAAGAAGTAACATGGAAGAGAAATATTAAGTTTACAAATTTTGAATTTAAAAATGTTCTAAAATAATCAAAGTTTGCTATGTAAGGCAAGGTAAATAATAGAGGATTCTAAGAGATGGCCTAATAAATGAAAATAAGTAAATGTTATTGTTAAATTTTATTTTTATTTTTTTAATGTAATTATTTCCGTGTATTTTATTTTGTTATTTATGTATTCATTTATTTATTTTAAATATTTGAAGGTGTTGAGTTAACCGTTTTATTTTAATTTTTTGAAAATTGTTATTGTTATGTATATTGGTTTGAGAAAGTAGCATTTCTTTTAAGAGAATTTCTTCTTTCAGTAAATATTGAAGTTGCAGAGTCGTAGTGCTTTTTAATAAAATATCATTATTCCAGATTTTATTCTTCTACATATACTCCATACAGAAATATGTATTGGAAACGCCTTCAGTGTGCGTGTTATTTCAACTACAATGCTGAGAAAAAAGCATACTAAATCTCCAACATCAAAAAAGACAATAACAATAATCGCATCATCATCAACAACAATAATAGTAATATAGATAAAAATATACATATAATTCCAAATTCTTAAAATCTGCTCTCGTCCTGGGTACGACATTAAACTGCATCCAACAGCAAGGCCTCTGATCAGGAGGTTTTGAGGAAGCGTGGAACCACCTCTTAATTGCTGGTGTTCCCAGGTCCACCCTGACCCGCGGTGGTAGCACCTGTTGGGTCCCAGCTATGGGCAAATAGTGAACTTCCAGGTCTTTTCCAGCACATTTCCACGTCCTGGGTGTGACAACAAAGTACATCCGCATCCTGGGTGTGGCGGTAAACTGTATCCGCAGTTTTGAAGCGTTGGTGTTGCCAGCTGTACGTTTTTGAAACAATAATGTTGCCAGCTATACTTTTTTGAAACAATGATGTTGCCAGCTATACGTTTTTGAAACAATGATGTTGCCAATGTTATCCTTAAATTACGTTTACAAAGTATATATATTTAATAAATATGTGGAAACTGGATCTGGCATTAAATAACCCATAGTGGTTGATATGCCATAAAACCCCAAACAACCAACCAACCAAAAATCTGCTATTCAAAAAAAAAAAAAATTCAAATCTTAATATCAAAATAATTACAACTACATCTAGAACTATTATGGATATTATCAGAACCAAAAAATGTCCATAATAACAATAATTCTGAAGCAGCCACATATATAAAATGTCAAAGCTGTTCCCTACAATATGTTGGTAAAACTTGTAGGAATTAAAAAGATGCCCTATATAAAAATTCAGTTAATGACTTAGTTATACACAGAAATAATTTCTATTACAGCTTTGATCTAAAAACTGCTGTACTTACTAAAAGGGAAAATAACTTATTTAGACAAAAAGTTCAATTATTGATTCTTGCCAAAATATTAACTTATTCCCAAGATTTTTTAAAAAAATGCTCTTCACAAGCCAACAAACAAGACCATAAAGATTTTTTTTAAAAACTAAAAGAACATTGTTAATTGAAGACAGACCTTTTAATATTTAAAATAAATAAAAAAGAAATTTTCCTTTTGTCTATTCTATTTATAATATGAATAAATAAATGATTTCATCTAATTTTACTTAAATTTAAGCATCAGCGACTATTCAGCTTGATCAAATAATTTTAGTAGAAGTCATTTATTATGTTATCAACAAACATATTTTCTCTCCTGTGATGTAAAAAATTAAGGTTATATTGACTTGACAAAACAATTATTAATTTGAGAAAATTGTAGCATAACTTTATTTTAATTTATATTTCAATTATAGTATAAATTTGTTTGGAAAACATTAGTATTGACTTGACACAATATTTATTCTTTGCAATCCAGAACTGTGCTTTTGTGCTTTTAAAAAGTTATATATTTTATATACACTGAAATTGTAAAATAAACTAAATACAAGGTAACCAAAAAAGTTATGTCCGTTTTTAAAGGAAAACAAGAAAATGCTTCACAGTATGTGTAACTTATATTTAGTCTTCGAAGTAATCGCCATCAGCATCCAGCACCTTCTGCCAATGTGTCTCCAGCTGTTCAATGCCCTTACGGTAGAACTCTGGGGGTTTTGACGCAAAGAAGTCCGTAAGGGCTTTGCACAACTCTGCTTCATTGGTGAAGGATTTCCCATGAAGATGATTATCCAGGGAGTGGAAGAGGTGGTAATCAGATGGTGCAAGGTCAGGTGAATAAGGTGGATGGCACAAAGTCTCCCACCCTAGTTGCTGTATGGTATCCCTGACCACTTGCGCGTCATGCGGCCTGGCGTTGTCATGGAGGAAAAGCACACCTTTGCGATTCACTAGTGCTGGCTCCTTCTGGCGCAATGCCTGTTGCACACGTTTCAATTGCTGAGTGTATAGGTCTCCAGTGACCATTTGGCCCGTTGGTAGCAGTTCATAATGAAACACTTGACGACCTGTCCACCAGACAAGCATAATCTTGTGTGGGTGCTTAGACGGTCTTACGGTGTGAGGGACAGCATCCTGAGGAGACAACCAATGTCTGGAACGCTTGGGAGTTTCGTACAGAACCCACTTTTCATCACTGGTAAGCACTTGATTAAATAAGGATGCGTTATGGTGGCGAGAAAGCAGCAATACGCAGACTGCCACTTGTTATCCCTTGTGGACCTCCAACAGCGTTTGGCGGAACCCACTTGCTCAGTTTGTACATCTTACCTAGGCGGTGCAGGTGAAGTCCAACTGTTTCATCAGAAACATTGAACTGTCTTGCAAGTTCACTACACGTTAGACTACTGTCCTCTTCAATGGCCGCCTTCAGGACTCCGTCATTCAAGACCTGTGGTCGTCCACTGCGAGGCTCATCATCGAGAGACAAATCTCCCGACTTGAATTTTCAAAACTAACGCCTTGCAGTATGTTCATCCACAGCACTATCCCCAAATGCTTGACATATGCGGCGACTTGATGCAGCTACTGATAAGCCCACTTTGAAGTCGTAAAGCAAACAGCCCCGAACGAGATCTCTATACACTTCCATCCTTCTCACAGCTGTCCAGCTTATAACTTATGGCCGGGCACAGTGTGCATGTTTTTTATAATGTCTGATGTTCCTACTTCCGGCTGTCCGAATTTGAAAACAATTGCTACACGCATTTCGTATATATTTCAACTTCATTCAATGACTAATCAAAAAACTGACAGAACTTTTTTGGTTACCTTGTATATTAAAGAAAGCTTTAAAGAAATGTGAGTCTATTTTTAAAACTTTTCATGACAAATTTTAATAGTTTTTGATTCACACAGATTTTTTTTTCTAAGAACAAAAACTAAATCCTTGCAAAATACAGCACAATGGCTATTATACCAACCAACTTTGTTAGTCTTAAGTCATCTCTCCTTAAAGTTAAAAGCTGGATCCTTAAATGCTGCTTTGAATGTCACTTTAGACGAGCTTAATCAACAAATACCCAAAACAAACAAGTCATGTCTTATTGTCTGCAGATGTATTCACTTCAGCAAAGTCAACATTCATCCATTTCTGTTCATTCTTAAATCCTGCTCATTTTATTTTATACTTAAAACTAAATCAAGAGGATGGAATAGCAGATTAAATTGATATTAATGTCAACAATCATTCAACCAATTTCACTTGATGTATTACAAAAAGCAGTAAAATTAATGCCAGAAACAAAATACTTCTGAAGTATGAAAGAAACAGGATATCTATTAATTTTTTATGATATCAAAAACCTAAGAACAAAATCAGAAAAGATTTACAATAAAAATACAAAAAAGATGAAGCAAATTTTGTTGATAATTTGATATTTATTTCTTCCATTTTCCACCTCCTGTCTACTTAATCAAATATCCGCCTATAAGAGAGACATTTTCCCAAGTTGCTTTTATAAAGTTAATATTATAAGCATTGTTGCAATATCTATTAAGTCATGACTCCTTCCTTGACATATGGCAAAATCATGTATATTACTATTTATGTGACCTTAAAATTTCAAATAATTCCACTTTTAAAGAATAACAAAAACCATTTCCGTATAAGGAAATATTTGGCTACGTTCAGTTGAAATTTATAAAATCTTGCTGTTAAAAATTTTTTTCAGGAAAATAATTTTCTCAAATCAACTGTTACTGTTCTTTCTAGTATTGAGGAGGATTCCTTCCTAACTTTTGGTTTGAAGTTGTGTGGAACATCAATATCTTGATTGTCATTATTTTCTCTTTGAGTTAGATGTGCTATACATTTTAGTTGTTTGTTGGTTTAACAGGATCTCAACTCCTTATGCGTGATTTAATGCTGAAATTTACGTTTTGTGGGGACAGCTATCATTTTCTTTACAAAAATGTATTGCTGGTAAATTTTTTTTATACTTTCACAGTGTTTGATCCCAGTTTGGAGGTTAAATATTTTCCCATAGCTAGGACCCTAACAGGTGTTGCCACCCTGGATCTGAGTCGACCTGGGAGCAACAGCAATTAAGAGGGGGTTCGACTCTCCTCAAAACCTCCCAATCAGAGGCCTTGCTGCCGGATTTAGTTTATTGTCATACCAAGGACGATGTTGCTGCTGTTAAAAGTCCTCAAGTGATGTGGATTCTTTTATTTGGTACAGTTTTTTGTTTCTGATTTTGAAGTTCACATGTTTTGAAGAAGGATGATCCTCAATAGGACCTAGAAGCTTTGTTTATGGTGATTATAGAGTTATCAATTATGGACGAGTTGTTTATCTTGACAATGCCTGTTCCCATCATATATTTGTATAATACACATGGATATATATTGGCTTTGATAATGATTAAAAACATGTATAAAGTGTTGATAAATGCAAAAGTACGTCTTTATATACACTACCCAATAATACAGAAGGATAAGGTGAATGTTGACGTTTCAAGAGTTCAAGACCCTAGTGCAGATGAGAGACAGAGAAAAAGTCCGGTGTGGGGGGGAGTAAATATATAAATATATGTGCATACATATGTATCCAAGTGTAGTAGCCACTGTTTCACCACGTGGTGAAGGAAGGTATGTTTGTTTTCAGTGACAGGCTGGCCAGATAAAGTCACCAGCTAATCATACAAATGTTGTTTTTCGTCTCTGGGTGTGTTAATGACCATAGAATTGGAGAATGGACAAAATTAATTTATTGACTCTGGTTTTGGTTGATTTTCCATCTTTTTATATACACATCTATACATCTACTTTGAAAATGGTGTTCTGCTTCTCATTGGCTTATGGCCTATATCCTAGTTGTGAAAGCTTTCTGATTGGTTAATCAAACTATTTTTTAGAAATTGTGAAATTTTAGTCTCCTTGTTGTTATTTGTTTATTACCTTTCTTACATAATGGTTGTGAAAGCGGTTGATTGAACTATGGCTTTGGTTGCCTGGTAGTTATTATTATCCATTTTTAGAGATGGTGACATGTTGGTTTCTTGTTCTACATTTTTAGTTATTTATTTCTCCATCACCGCACATTTACTCAGTCATTTTTAACTATTGATCTGAAAAAGCAGCTGTACAAATTACACATCTGACAGTTTAGATAATTTCCGAATGGGTTTGTTATCATTCATAACATCTATATGAAAGTCTTGATCTGATGAGAATATTTGAGAATATAACTCATTTTTTGGTTTAATAGTGTAGTCTTTTATAAAACATAAGTACTTGTTTTGTCAAGTTGCGATTTCTTTTATCTCTGAGTGTGTTAATATTATGGCTGAGGAATAATTGATATTAATGTAATAACATAAAATAGTATAGTGTGAATTACTCAACTGACATATATCCCTTTGGAGATGCAAAATGAAATTATCTGAATTATTGAAAAGTTCTCAGCCCAACCAAGAGATTCCTTCCAAAATTCTGATGTTTGGTCATTTGGTTAATTTTAGAATATTGGTTGAATGAAGAACTTTTCAGTACCACTCGTATTCATGAAATTCATGCATTAAGGAAGTATCAGATAATCCCAAATGTTGATTCTATTGTTTATTAGGTAGCATTAGTAGTGTTGAGTTTTAAATAATTTCATTAAAAAATATTACTTTAATTTTATTAGTTGCATGTATTTTATCTTAAATTTTGTCAAAACTAGCAGACATTACACTTTAGATTATCATTCCTTCTGATTTTTAAAGAATTCTCCTAATGAAAAAAAAAATTTAAATTCTCTGAAATACTGCAAAAGATATATTATTCATTTCTCTGGTACAAATTATAAAAAGTTTGAGAGAATGGAATTAAACTGTTTGAAAAATGACAAAGTAGTGGAATAAAATAGTAAATATATTTGTGAAACGAAGATGGAAATAAACAGCAAGACAGACAATCGTCAAACGACAAAAAATGGTTTCTGAGTCGGAGGATTTTCACATTCTTCCAGTTAATAAATTAATCCTTGAAAAATATTTAACATTGGGCCATGTTCCTGCCAACAATAAAAAAAACATGCTTTGTAATATCTTTGAAGAGTATATAAGCAAAATTCATAGACCAGACAAGCTAGTAAGGAATGGCAACAGTGCATGATGGTGGCTTAAAAAAAGATTTCCTTACTTATTCATCTGTTTTTCCTCACCAAGCTACTTGACACTTACACTTTCCTCTTCCTTTTTGTCACACATACATGCAAAAAAAATATCACATTTCTTTTTATCTTAATAACTACAAAGAAGGAACTCGTACACACTGAGAAAAAGTTTAAAGACTTTAAAGACCTTTCTTGCCTTTTTCTTTGTTGAGGCTTGATTCAAATTTACAACATATTAATATCTAAAAATAGAATATCTTAAACTGAAAAAAAGCCTTTTTAACCAACATCATAATTAAAACTTGGCTATATTAGAAAATATCAGTATGTTCCTGGTCATGAAACCCAGTTTTTATTAATGAAAATGTTTTTGACTTGTGGATTTTTTTTTTCTGAAAAATATTTCTATTTTATAGCTGTATTGCACAGGTAAAGAAATTAATGTGCATTATCTTTTTTTTTAATTTAGAAATTATGATGCATCTTTAATACTTTAAATATAAAAGTTTCTGTTTAAAAAATTGTATTTTTTTTTCAGAAAATTAAGTGCTAAAAATCAAGCATTACTATATAAGAGTTTTTTTGAGAGGGAAGAGGATATTAAAATTCTTATTCAGAGTATTATGAATTGCACAAACAAACAAAAAAACAAGACTCTTGCTTTAATCTGAAATTAGAAAGAAATTTACATTCATTAAATGGCATAAAAACAATAAAAGCAGAGTGTACAAAATTTTCCTTTGTGCACCAAAATTTTCCTTTGTTAGGCAAAATAAGTTCTAATTACAATTCTCTTGAGATCATAGAAACACAGTTATAATTATTATCAACAAAATGTTCACTTTGATTCATTCAACATTTAGAAAGGAGTTTAAGATTGATGAGTCACAGACATCCACTGAATTTCTGGTTATTATACAAAATTTTGCTGATTTTGCAAACTGAAATGATATAAACCCAGTATTTTCTTAAAAAGTGAAAAAGTCAGGGTTAATACCTCTAATTTTATGTCAAACTTTCATAAACAACTATAGAAAGATAATCGTATATCTCTTTAAATTTGTACAATTTTTCTCCTTTTTCTTTTCTTTTAGCTTCTTTCTTTTCTTTTTCTTCAATTACTTCTTTTTTTGTCATCAGTGACACTTTTTTCATATCTCCAAAGCTGCTCGCAGTCGTTCACCAGTGTAAACCAAAACCCTTCTGTTTACTTTGCTCTGCTCCTGTAAACTGCCAATGATTTTTGCCTGCAAAAACCAAGTCCATCCTGACTGGTAAATCAGACTTCTTAAATCAGCTCTGGATAGCATTAGAAATTTAATACTCTAGGTTTGTAACTTACTTTCATCATTGGTTAAAAAATCACAAAATGTGTCTCTTTAAACCACACTCATTTGCAAACTTTATTTAGGTGAATTTACAGACCATCAGATTTGAGCCTCTTCTTTTTTTCCAAGTTTTGAGCCTCTTCTTTTTTTCCAAGTTTTGAGCCTCTTCTTTTTTTCCAAGTTTTGAGCCTCTTCTTTTTTTCCAAGTTTTGGGCCTCTTCTTTTTTTCCAAGTTTTGGGCCTCTTCTTTTTTTTCCAAGTTTTGAGCCTCTTCTTTTTTTCCAAGTTTTGAGCCTCTTCTTTTTTTCCAAGTTTTGAGCCTCTTCTTTTTTTCCAAGTTTTGAGCCTCTTCTTCTTTTCCAAGTTTTGAGCCTCTTCTTCTTTTCCAAGTTTTGAGCCTCTTCTTTTTTTCCAAGTTTTGAGCCTCTTCTTTTTTTCCAAGTTTTGAGCCTCTTCTTTTTTTCCAAGTTTTGAGCCTCTTCTTTTTTTCCAAGTTTTGAGCCTCTTCTTTTTTTCCAAGTTTTGAGCCTCTTCTTTTTTTCCAAGTTTTGAGCCTCTTCTTTTTTTCCAAGTTTTGAGCCTCTTCTTTTTTTCCAAGTTTTGAGCCTCTTCTTTTTTTCCAAGTTTTGAGCCTCTTCTTTTTTTCCAAGTTTTGAGCCTCTTCTTTTTTTCCAAGTTTTGAGCCTCTTCTTTTTTTCCAAGTTTTGAGCCTCTTCTTTTTTTCCAAGTTTTGAGCCTCTTCTTTTTTTCCAAGTTTTGAGCCTCTTCTTTTTTTCCAAGTTTTGAGCCTCTTCTTTTTTTCCAAGTTTTGAGCCTCTTCTTTTTTTCCAAGTTTTGAGCCTCTTCTTTTTTTCCAAGTTTTGAGCCTCTTCTTTTTTTCCAAGTTTTGAGCCTCTTCTTTTTTTCCAAGTTTTGAGCCTCTTCTTTTTTTCCAAGTTTTGAGCCTCTTCTTTTTTTCCAAGTTTTGAGCCTCTTCTTTTTTTCCAAGTTTTGAGCCTCTTCTTTTTTTCCAAGTTTTGAGCCTCTTCTTTTTTTCCAAGTTTTGAGCCTCTTCTTTTTTTCCAAGTTTTGAGCCTCTTCTTTTTTTCCAAGTTTTGAGCCTCTTCTTTTTTTCCAAGTTTTGAGCCTCTTCTTTTTTTCCAAGTTTTGAGCCTCTTCTTTTTTTCCAAGTTTTGAGCCTCTTCTTTTTTTCCAAGTTTTGAGCCTCTTCTTTTTTTCCAAGTTTTGAGCCTCTTCTTTTTTTCCAAGTTTTGAGCCTCTTCTTTTTTTCCAAGTTTTGAGCCTCTTCTTTTTTTCCAAGTTTTGAGCCTCTTCTTTTTTTCCAAGTTTTGAGCCTCTTCTTTTTTTCCAAGTTTTGAGCCTCTTCTTTTTTTCCAAGTTTTGAGCCTCTTCTTTTTTTCCAAGTTTTGAGCCTCTTCTTTTTTTCCAAGTTTTGAGCCTCTTCTTTTTTTCCAAGTTTTGAGCCTCTTCTTTTTTTCCAAGTTTTGAGCCTCTTCTTTTTTTCCAAGTTTTGAGCCTCTTCTTTTTTTCCAAGTTTTGAGCCTCTTCTTTTTTTCCAAGTTTTGAGCCTCTTCTTTTTTTCCAAGTTTTGAGCCTCTTCTTTTTTTCCAAGTTTTGAGCCTCTTCTTTTTTTCCAAGTTTTGAGCCTCTTCTTTTTTTCCAAGTTTTGAGCCTCTTCTTTTTTTCCAAGTTTTGAGCCTCTTCTTTTTTTCCAAGTTTTGAGCCTCTTCTTTTTTTCCAAGTTTTGAGCCTCTTCTTTTTTTCCAAGTTTTGAGCCTCTTCTTTTTTTCCAAGTTTTGAGCCTCTTCTTTTTTTCCAAGTTTTGAGCCTCTTCTTTTTTTCCAAGTTTTGAGCCTCTTCTTTTTTTCCAAGTTTTGAGCCTCTTCTTTTTTTCCAAGTTTTGAGCCTCTTCTTTTTTTCCAAGTTTTGAGCCTCTTCTTTTTTTCCAAGTTTTGAGCCTCTTCTTTTTTTCCAAGTTTTGAGCCTCTTCTTTTTTTCCAAGTTTTGAGCCTCTTCTTTTTTTCCAAGTTTTGAGAACCAAATTTTATGAGTGTATATATTTTTTTTTTTTTTTTTTTACATTTTGATCCTCACATAGACAAATTTTTACACATCAAATTTTGTTCAAGCCATTTTTTACTAGCCATCTGCCTTCAATATAGTAGGGTTTTTTATTTAAAGAATATGTGTTAGTAACTTCTATTAATAAATGTTTTTTATTTTTTTTTAAACACTCCTCTCAATCAAAAAAGTGTAATAAATAAACCGAGTCTTCCATTTATTTTTTTATTTTTTATTTATCCAATTATTTTCATATAATTTTACATTTTTATAATAATTATATTACATTATTAAACTTCCGCAAGTATTAAACAAGTGTTTATCCTGCCATTTCAAATTATTATTCATTCTAAATTTTAAGACTACCTTGGTGTGCTAAAACAACCTGGATCACTTCCATAATATTAATTTTAATCCTTCCAGGGTTAACTTTTCTTTCTTTTTTTTTGTTCTTTTCTACACAACTAATTATACTTTCAGCTTCACATTCCCAAATAATCAGTTATCAGATAGTTGCTTTAATTTAAAAGAAGCATCTGTGGGTTATCAAACTGAATAACTTTGCACCTTATTTATGTATTTTTTTGCTTATTTCTTCCCAACACACATTATTTTTTTATTCTTTTTATTTTGATAGCTTTTTGTTATTGATTTTATTTTATCTTAAATTAAAGCCTAAATTTACTTATAAGCAGCACATAATTCAATAATTATTAATTATCACTTACAAATCAATTGATGATTATATTTAAATCCTGGATAGTGTTTGCTTAATGATTAGAAACAAAACCCATTTACCAGAAAGTAATGAAATTGGTATCAAGAATTGACAAAATTACATAGAATACAGGCCAGATTAAGATATTTTATTGAATCATCATTTCTATTTGATATTATCTTTTAACACATCTCCATATAACAATGTAAAATAAAACAAGAGCAATTTGACAAAGAAAAAGTGAACAATGAAAAATTATCTTCATTTAATTTTGTTACATATCAAAATGTAGTATGCTTATTTTCTTTCACTGCAATAAGTTGAACAGAGGTTATTTTTTTTTTTTTACTATTGAGCAAACAATTACTAATTATCTCTTTTTTTTTTTTTTTTAATTATTTTCTAATTAGCATTCATTTAATAGATAATACAACTTATTATGCTCATGTCAGTTATTTTCCTTTGGCAGAGGAAAGAAAGTTATCTCCCTTTAGTGTTAGATCTTTGAGGTGGAAAAGGAGAAATCTCTTCATTTTTGCAGGATGCCACATTGCCTGGATGCATCATGTTTCTCTCTGTGCCTGACTTCACATCTTAAAGGCTCCCCTCAATGTAATAATGGTAACAATCTTTTATTTATTAACGTCATAATATCTATCTTCCAGTGTAAAATGTGCTAGTTTTCCAAAAGATAAAAAAAAATTAAATAAAGCTTCACCCACTTCAAAAGATTAAAGGGGGTAAAGGAGTAAATTACAAGATGTCGGTTCTTTCATTTCTATTTCTGCTCCCTTTCCTTTCAGCTGCCTTTCTGTTTCACTTTACTTTACCTATCTTACTTACCCTCTACCTCCCCTCCTTCATACCTTTCTATTTTATACTCTCTCTTACTCTTCCAAATTCTTTTGTCATGTGGAAAAGAACAGATAGGAAATTGATGGTTATATATATATAAATATGCACAGTGTGTAAAATTTTTCACAGACTGCGCAAATATTACACTGATTTTAGGCAGAAGTTCTCAGAGCGACACGTTAATCCAACGCAGAGTGCATAAATTCTCTGATCCTAAGCTTCAGTGCCAATCCATATGTGAATAATCCATTCACTTTTGACAAGTACAATGTGAGGATAAATTATTAGTTACGATGGATGAAGACTTTACAGAAAATAAGAAAATAGTCAACTGTAAAAGGAAAAAAAATCATAAGTCACTGTAAATATCAAACTCTGATCAAATATCTACATTTGATAAATCTAATCTGAACTCCCTTTTTCTTTGTGGAAATTACTTAGTCCTTAGACTTATTTTGCTCAGCAGTTTTGGATGCAATCACTCTTATAAGAAACAAATATTGAAAATTTTCATAAACATTTTATATATCATCATATACTTACACAAAGGTACATAAAAATACATGGGTGTAAGTACAGAAACACTGAAAACTACATTGGATATAGACTGTGTGTGTATGTATATATATATATGTATATATATATATATATATATATATATAATATAGTGCTTGATGTAATAAAACAGAGCTATTAAATATATATTAATAAATATACATATTATCCCTCACTGATAGCAAGACTCACTTTCATGCTCAATGCAATTGTCAGATGCTGAGTAATTAAGCAATTAATGAATATTTTTAATGATATAATTTCTTATAACTGTAAACATTATTTATCATGGGAACACCTCTTGAGTAGATATCACTTTTTGGTGTTTTTTTTTTTTTTTGTTTTAATATCTGCTGATGTAGAGAATGAAAATCTTAGTAAAAGAAAATGACACAATTGATTTGTTTTTTATAGCTAATCAGGTCTTTGTGGTTTATTTAAAGCTCAAAACCTATTTTGGTTTGGAAGAGTAATTTCATTTTTTTTTCTTTGAGTGAATATTGTGTTGACAATTTTTTGAGAATAGCAATGATTCTTTTCAGATACATGTCCTACTATTTAGCCCATAGCTGTGGAGAGGAGATGAATTTCGTGATAGGAATTGAATCTGTATTTCCTTTTTGGTCCAGAACCTACTTTCAAGCCAAGCACTTCACATAACATGCCTGCTTTAAAGCAATTGCTATAGTTGGAAGGTAGCCATCATGTATGATCCAAAACAGTCAAAGAAAAGAAGAATGGCCAATTTTTGTATGTAAATATAGCAAGTACTTCAGGAAACTTCATATATATCTATATATATATATCTATCTGAAGAAATATAGTTCTAAGGTGTGCTATAATTATGGGATAAAGTGGTCAATATCAGAGATAGAGCATATGTAAATATAAAAGTGAACATTTAAGTCAACACTCAGAGGTGACAGGCTGTTTCATGCTAGATGGAATAATCGGGCCAATTCATTTTTATATATATATACACAGGAGCTGGACAAAATAATTGGAACAGTGGCAAAAAGAACTTTAATTAAAATTTTGTAATTGCTGGTTATATCTATTGTTACTACGTTTATTTATCTAATTTACTGTCTTTGTCTTATTTATTTTTAGAATTTAGTAAAATTTAAGCTAAATGCGTGACCTCTCCGAGTTAGAAAAAGGGCAAATTGTTGGAGCTTGCATGGCAGGAGCCTCGATCACTAAGGTTGCTGAACTGTTGGGTTTTTTAAGTGCTACCATATCAAGAACTATGATGCAATTCAAGAAACAGGGCAAAACCTCTAGCAAGTGTATCAATTTGGGCCGGACTTGCAAACTTACTGACAGGGACTGACGTGCATTGAAATGCAATGTGGCAAAAAATCATTGGACAAATGTGGCCAAAGTGACTGCTGAGTTTGAATAGTTCAGTTTCTGTTCTCTGTGAGCTCCATAAGGCTGCATATCATGGAAGAGCCACCGTGAGGAAACCTCTTCTCTCCACTCGCAACATTCAAAAGAGGTTGAAGTGGTGCAGAGATCACACTGCCTGGTCTGCAGACCAATGGAAGCAAGTTATATTCTCAAACAAGTCCAGTTTTTCTCTTTTTCCAACTTCAGGGCAAGATTATGTATAGAGGCAGCCCAAAGAAGCTTACAACCCTGACTGCCTTCTTCCAACAGTGAAACATGCAGGTGGATCAGTGATAGTTTGGGCCGCCATATCATGGAAATGTCTCAGTCCAATAGTTGCCCTGCATGTTAGAATCAATAGCAAAGATTACCTGAACATTTTGGTAGATCATGTTCATCCAATGGCCAAGACTTTATTCCCTGATGGTGACTGCATCTTCCAAGACGATAATGCTCGAGTGGTTAAGAATTGGTATGAAGAGCATGAAAGTGAGCTAGAACACATGGAGTGGCCTCCCCAATCTCTGGATATCAATATTATTGAACATTTGTGGTGCATTTTGCAGCAACAAGTTAGGAGCCACTATCCTCCATCGTTGTGTCATAAAGAGCTGGAGAAGATGTTATTGGAAGAAGTCAGAGAGCTGTATGATTCCATTCCTAGACATATTAAAGCTGTCTGTGAGGCTAAAGGAGGACCAACTCTATATTAAATAAATTTTCTTTGAACACTTTGTGTTTCAATTATTTTGTCCAACCCCTGTATATATTATATAAAATGAATGGACACTGAGGTTAACGCTGTGTGACAAGTTTGTGTCATGCTTGAATACAATTGATTGTTCTTGACCTGAAGACTGCATTCAAGTTTGGTACAGTGTTGCCATTTTTATATTTACACATGTCCTCTCCCTGATATTGAGTGCTTTTATCCATAAATGTAGTATACATTAATACTATATTTTTTATCATATATTGTTGCATGAGGCTACTGCTGATTGTTGCTGGCTATGTTTGGATGGTTGAATGAAGGAATTTACTACTAAACCCTTGAGAGGACAGGGAAGGTGAATGTTTCAGCTGGGCTGCAAAATGAGAGAAAGGAAAGGAAATCTTTTGCATACTTCAAATGAAAAATAAAAGATTGTCAAGCAAATTTGAATACAATAATAGCTATGGTGACAAGTGAAATAGAAAAGGACTTCTCGGAAACATTAAAGTAAAAAGTCTAAAAAATTAAATTGCAGAAATGTCCATCTCTGTGTGTGTGTGTGTGTGTGTGTGTGTGTGTGTGTGTGTGTGTGTGTGCATATATACTCTCCCTTCCATCAGCATGGCTGATGCTGACTCCCAGGAAAGTGACTCATTGCGTCTTCTTGGGCTACCGTTTTCAGCTGACTTGAAGTGGAAAGACTATATTAAATCCATTGCTAGGTCAGCAGCTAAGAAAATCCATTCACTGTGTTGTGCTTGACAATTTCTCTCTCCAGGATCTATCTTGCCTATCTATGTCTATCATTCATCCATGCTTAGAATTTTGCTGCCACATATGGTTCAATACTCCTGATATTCATCTAGAGCTCCTTGATAAAATCGAAAGAAGAATCAGCAATATTGCTGGTCCTGATCTGGTGACTTGGCTGAAGTCACTTTCTCACTGCCATAAAGTTGCTTCCCTATACCTTTTCTATAAATACTTTTATGGTAATTTTTCAGATGAACTCTTCGCTATGCTGCCTAGACTCTTTGAATGTAAGAGCTGTACTAGACTGGTGACAGTCTCACCAATTTACAGCTGAGTTGGCTAGATGATAAATTCTATGCTAACAGTTTCTTTTCTCACACTTCTTGTTTGTGGAATTCTCTTCCAGCTCAGTGCTTTCCAGCTAATTTCAATTTGCAAAAATTTAAATGCAGTATCAATCGCTATCTACTATCCTCCTGATTACTCTTGCTATGTTCTCACTCCTTAGCAATGTTTCTGTTTCTAACTCTTCCAAACCCACTAATCCCTTCTGTCTCAGTGGCTTTACTGCCTTGCATAGGATTAACACAATTAAATATATATATATATATATATATATATATATATATATATATATATTAAGAATACACTACATTGATTATACAACTCTGAGTTTCATGCTGTCTGCAATGCTCAGGTGCCAATTTTGGGTTTATACTGCTTGTTCAATATTTCTGGTTATCGTGAGATATTTTATTATTAAGGTGGATTATTATTGTTAAGTATTTAAACGAATTGTAGTTTTAGACTTGAATTTTGGCCCAATTTAAGATTGAAAATAAGAATTATAAATTTTAAATTAAAAACAGACATTATTGTTGTTAAAAAAAAAAAAAAAAAATTGTAGATCAAGTGGGGGAGACTCTATTTTTTGTATGAAAATCAAAGAAATTAATGTTCAAGCGGGTAATTTTAAGTCAATCTCTGTATAGCACGAATGCCCAAATAGGAAATGCTTTTTTCAACATAGTGTGAGTAAGAGTGACTGCACATGGTGTCATTGCCGGAGGGGTATCCCACTATTTGCTTGCTGTGAATTATCTGGAAGACTTTTGATCCATTCTTGCATAAACCAGAGATAAGCTCAAGTTAAAGTGAAAATTTAATATTTTTTTTGTCACATTCCCATTGGTTGAGAAGTCACATGGTGCAGTTAATGTGATGTCCACATGGAGGCACCACCAAATTTGCTTTTGTATATCTAATTTTAGACTTGATTAAATTGTAGTTGGGATGGGAATTTGAAAATATATTTATTTTTTGTGTATTTTCCTTATATATATATATATATATATATATATATATATATATACCCTTACAATGATGCCAGTTTCTTGTAGACTCCATATTACATTGTGCAATTGTTGTTATTTACACAAAAGAAGGTATCGGATATTATTAAGAAGCTGTTTAATTTTATGGCAATTCAGTTGATATACACATAGGAAATCACTAATTCTATAGCCTAATGATGAAAACAGCAGTTATTTTAAACATGTATTTTTTTAACCTAACTTCCTTATTTGCAAATGCTCTTAATTAAATGGTGCATATTAATCACATAGAATGCAGAAAATTCAGAGTGTAATGTCAAAGATAAAATCTATTAATTTTTTTACGTTTCATATTCAAAAATAAAGTTAGCACATAGGGACTTCTGAGCAGATATGGGCTTTCAGGAAGCGGTGCATGCCTTAAAAAGGGTAATTGGATTTTGTTTGGCTTTGACGCTCTCTCTCTGGCCAAGATCAGGTGGTGGTTTTCTCTAGGAAAAGAGGATACAGGTTCAACCTTTGGAGAGTACATTCTCTTTATTAAGATCCTCAAATGCACAAACTGATCGATGTGATTCATAGTTTTGAAAAACAGGGCATCTACTCAAACATGTGTATCCACAAAAATATGTTTAAAGTAAGAAGTTAATGTAGAATATAAAATAAAATCTATTTGTTTCTTAAATTAGATTGTCTAATATATATATATAATCTTCACAACTGCCTGTCTTTTGTAGCCCTTAGTAAAGTTTGTGTTTTTGCGATATCTTTTAATCCCTGTTCTGCCAACCATTTACACAAGCTCATTAGGTAGGTTATGTGCTACTTGCTATGTCCCTCTTACCTACAATATGTTCTGTGAGTGTCAGATTTTCTGATGTAATGGAATAACCTGTCATTCCCATGAGTGACTATAGGTAGTAACTACCTATAGTCATTCCCATGAGTGACTATAGGTAGTAACTACCTATAGTCATTCCCATGAGTGACTATAGGTAGTAACTACCTATAGTCATTCCCATGAGTGACTATAGGTAGTAACTACCTATAGTCATTCCCATGAGTGACTATAGGTAGTAACTACCTATAGTCATTCCCATGAGTGACTATAGGTAGTAACTACCTATAGTCATTCCCATGAGTGACTATAGGTAGTAACTACCTATAGTCATTCCCATGAGTGACTATAGGTAGTAACTACCTATAGTCATTCCCATGAGTGACTATAGGTAGTAACTACCTATAGTCATTCCCATGAGTGACTATAGGTAGTAACTACCTATAGTCATTCCCATGAGTGACTATAGGTAGTAACTACCTATAGTCATTCCCATGAGTGACTATAGGTAGTAACTACCTATAGTCATTCCCATGAGTGACTATAGGTAGTAACTACCTATAGTCATTCCCATGAGTGACTATAGGTAGTAACTACCTATAAGTATCCGTAAGGCAACTGACTATGGTAGGCTTGCTGGGATCTGTTGAGTACAACTCAGACTTATGCGAGGACTACCAAACTTCCAATAGCAGCACTCACTACTGGATTAACTTGCAATGATCGTACGCATAACTGTACCTTATTTCTTATTGTACTGGTTATTACAATAAACCTTTACTTATTTATCCACAGTGTTTGTCAAGTATATATTCCTATTAGCATGGAATATAACGGTGGTGACAAGGATTGTCGAATCGAATTCACATACCAAATTGCATTGACGCCGAAACAAATTCACAAGAAGAAAAATATTTGTTGGCTATATGTTTGGTTTACAGGAGTTTCAAAGTAAAACAACACCTTAGGATATTATAACATTTTACAATCGGAAGAAGACTTTCTCGTAAAATCTTTTAAAAGTAAGAATATTTTTGTTGTATTCTTTGTTTATTATTTGAAAATTACACGAGTTATTTGAGTTTATTGGATGGCAAAAAGCAAAGGTTGAGTATTTTTTCTTGTCTGTCATTCGTTTTTCTGAATGACTTGCATTAAAGTATGGAACAATTAACGGAGCTTACGAAACTGTTGTACACTAGTGTTTAGCAACAACAGCAGCTTCAACTTTTTGAAAAATTAATGATAAAAACCAGAGAACAAAAAACTAGTTTCTTCTCTGCCAAAGGTATTGCAAATTTGTTTTACAAAATTTCATTATGACCCGGACAATAGGATTATCTTCCTGGCATATTTCAGAAGATATGAATCTATATTTACAAACAGATGCCAAGACTGGTCAGGCGAGGAAAAAGTCCACCTTTTATTACAACAAATGAGGACAGATGAAAATACAAAATGCTCTAACCTAATATTACTGAAGAAACCTGAAGAAGTCTCATTTGAAGAAACGATTAAAACCCTATCAATGATATTCGATGAAAGAGATAGCTTGTTCCACACGTGCTACAAATGCCTTAATATCGTTAAGTCAGAAAACGAGGATGGGACCATTAATTAACTCATTATGTGAACTTTTCAAAATTGACGAGAAGATTTAGAAAAATTATTCAAATATCTAATATTTGTTCAGGGACTAACAGCTCCCAAGGACAAGGACATCAGGCCACAGGTTCTGACTATAATTGAAAACGGTGATGAGATTACTTTGCGAAAAGTTACTTATAATTGATGAACAGACATGGAGGAAAATAGGTTGACTGACACGAACAAAATTGCCAGTGGTATTTCAGGAGAAACACTCAAATTTAAAGGTGAACTTAAGTGTAATGTTTCGTTTTGTGATAAGACTTTTAGGTCAAAAGTCTACGTACATAAAGGGAACAACTCCTGCCTTTTCAGCATAGATTGGATCATGCTGTTTAATTTAAGGGAATTGTTCGTAAATTCTTTTTGTAATCAGGTGAACACCTGGGAAAAGAAAAAATTAAAACAGACTGAAAAATTCATACATGATTTGAAGAACAAATTTCTCAGAGTTTCTCTGAAGGATTGGGTATGTGTTTGAAAATAGAGGTAAAATTTGAAATAAAAGAAAATGTTACATCAGTTTTCAGACCTAAAAGGAATGTTTCATTTTCTTCATTAGATTCTGTTAACAAATAACTAGAAAGATTGGAAAAATTAGGTGTTATTTCGAGAGTGGATCACTCAGATTGGGCATCGCCTACTGTGTATGTTAAAAAGAAAAATAATAGAATTAGAGTATGTGCAGACTTTTCGACTGGTTTAAATGACTGTCTAAAAGACCACAGTTACCCGCTTCCCTCACTTGAGGACATTTTCCCAAAATTAAATGGGGGTAAAATATACTCTAAAATTAATTTGTCAGATGTATACTTGCAAGTCAAAGTTAACGAAGAGTGTTCTAGGTATCTGACAATTAACACACATAAAGGATTATTTAAATTAAACCGACTTCCTTTTGGTTTAAAGGTTGCACCTTCACTTTTTCAACAAATCATGGATACAATGCTTGCAGGGTTAGAATTTGCCATTGCTTACCTGGATGACATCTTGGTGAAATGTAAAAATATAGATAAGCATGAAAAACACATAAAGGCTATCTTCAAAAGAAGAGAAGAATTCGGATTCAAACAGAACCTCGAAAAATGTGAGTTTCTTATGGAAAAAATTAAGTATCTCAGGCAGAGTGTAAATAAAGATGGCAGAAAACCAGATCCACGTAGAACTGAAGCCATAAGAAATATGCCTGCCCCAAATAATGTGGTAAAATTGCAATCATTTTTAGGTTTTGCGCAATACTATGCAATATACATTCCAAAGATGTATGAATTAAGAGCACTGTTAAACGAATTGTTGAAAAATGGGGTTGAATGGTATTTGTCCAAAGAATGTGAACAAGCTTTTCAGAAAATTAGAAGCTGTTTACTGACCAATTTAGCATTGGCGCACTATGATCCAGAAAAAGAAATAGCTGTGACTTCTGAAGCTAGAAAATATGGAATCGGAGCAGTGCTACTTCACAAATACGAAGACGTTTCAACAAAACCAATTGCACACACTTCAAGGACTCTTTTGCCAGCAGAAAAGAATTACAGTCAGATTGAAAAGGAAAGCTTAGCAATCATTTTCACAGTTAAAAAACTCCATCGTTTCCTTCATGGTAGAGTGTTTACACTGCAAACTGACCATAAGCTGTTACTGACCATTTTGGGATCAAAGAAGAGCATTCCAACTCGTACTGCAAACCGATTACAGCAGTGGGGTGTAACATTATTGAATTACCATTTCAAAATGGAGTACATCTCATCTAAAAATTTGGGTCATGCAGATGGATTATCAAGGTTGATTTCAAAACAATGAAATTTTGGAAGAAACTGTAATTGTGGCTTTGAAGGACAAACAAAAAATATCACATTTGCTGTGTAATACTGTTCGGGAACTACCAGTGACGCTGGGAGACATAAGGAAAGCAAAAGAAAATGATAATTTTATTAAAAATATGAAAATACAAGCCAGAAAGGAATAAAAATTTCTCCTTATTTGATCTGCGAAAATACGCTAATGTACGCAGACAGGGCATTGCATAAAAAGATCTTAAAAGAATTTCATATGGGTCACCCTGGCATATCTCGTATGAAATCTCTTATGAGAAGTTATGTTTTTTGGCCACAAATGGATATAGACATTGAAAATTTTGTGAAAAACTGCAGAGGGTGACAGTTAACTGAAAGAGCTCCACCACTTAAAACACAACCATGACCAGAAACAGATATCCCCTGGACACGTCTACACATTGATTATGCAGGACCACTTAACAGGTATTATTACCTGATCATTGTGGATAGTTTCTTGAAGTGGACAGAAGTTTTTAAATACAAACACTCATCTTCTAGAAATACTATCAGTGCCTTAAACGAAGTTTGCAGCTGCTTCGGAGTTCCTCGGACATTAGTCAGTGATAATGGAACTACATTTACAGGTAAAGAATTCTGTGCTTCATTGGACATTGAACATGTCACAACTCTGATTTACCACCCAAGGTCAAATGGACAAGCAAAGAAATTTATGGACATATTCAAGCAAGCATTAAAGAAAAATAAAGGGGTTGACACAGAGGAGAAAGCTATACAGGGTAACAGCGAACGCAAAACAATACAGCAAAATTGTCACTTGTGGAATTGATGTTTGCAAGAAAGATAAAATCAATATTCAACAGATTGTTGCCTTGTCCAAAAAAGAAAATGAGTAATAAAAATAATTTCTGGACAAAGAAGTATACACCTGGTGATAAAGTTTTCTTAAGGAACTACCAAGGTGGAAAATGTTTTTGGGAGGATGGGTTTATTTCAAATAGAATTGGAAGAGTAATCTATATGGTGAAAGGAAAAAGATGGGTATGCAAAAGGCATGTAAACCAGTTAAAACCAAGATACTCTGAAATCATTCAACAGGATGATGAAGAAATTTCGATGGATGTTCTGTACGACACATTTGAAATAACACCACCCACTAACATACCAGAACGCATGGATACATCTCCTACACCAGTTTTGCCCGTAGAATTGAGATGTTATTCGCCTTGAAAGAGTAAAAGGAAAAGAAAACCCGCAGTGTGGTTAAATCCAGACCTGAAAAAGAGAAAATATTAGAAACCTAAATTTTCTAGAGGAAAATTTCAGCTCAGCAGGAGGTGATGTAATGGGATAACCTGTCACCCCCATGATTGACTACATGTAAGGCATCGGACTATGGAAGAATTGCTGGGATCTGTTGAGTACAACTCAGACTTACACGAGAACTACCAACCTTCCAATAGCAGCACTCACTAATGAATTGACTTGCGACAATTGTGCGCATAACTGTTACCTTATTTCTTATTGTATTGGTTTTTACAATAAACCTTTACTTATTTATTTACCGTGTTTGTCAAGTATATATTCCTATTAGCATGGAATATAACATTTTCTTCATTATGTGTCCTAGAAATTTTAACGATCTCTTTCTGATGCTACATATAAATGTCTTTTTTATTTCCATTTTCTCTAAAACTTTGTCATTACTCACATGTTCAGTCTATGGTATTCTTAACATCCTTCTGAGGACTATTTATGTTGCCTCAAGTCTCTTTCCCATCTGTCAGAAGATGATCCACCATTCATTGTCATATAGGAATACCAGTATTACATAAAACTTTGGTACTCTTCTTTTGTTTTTAATGGTATTTTCCTGTTAATACTTTGCTTAACTTTTGGAAGACATCTCTTTTTATCTCAATGTGTCTTTTGATTTCAATGTCACCCACTGTTAAAACACTTCCCACTTATTTAAATTTTTCACTTGCTTGATTTGGTAATTTGCATATTGGGCAGTTTCTTTTTGTTGACAACCATACATTCTATCTTCTTACAGTTAATGTTTAGTCCTTTCTTTTTGCTTTCCTTCACTACCTTCTGTAAGTGTTCATGTAGTTTCCTTTCTGTGTCTGCTATCAACACAGTGTCTTCTATCAACACAGTGTCTTTTGAATATCTTATGTTAAGATTGTAGCCACCAATAATGAATCCTGGTAGGACTCTCAGGATTGCTTCACTATTGAGTTGACTTGAAACACATAACATCCAGGTTTGAGAAGGATACAGAAATCTTTGATCTTGAGATCAGGATGAAGATGTCTTTGGTCTACATCCATCTTACAGTATCAATAGCACTTCATTTCTTTTGGTTAGACAGAATTGAAAACCATCCATGAGTTTATCTACCTGTCATCAAAATAAGGAGATATAAAGCAGACAGCAAGATTGTAGTGAAAGAGATAATCAGTTACCCCGGAAAAAAGTTTGTGTTTTGTGTGTGATCTGCCGAAGAAAAATTACCAAAAATCTACTTCAATGACTAGAATCTATGCTAATTTTCTTCCCTCCTCTGAATGGCGTGACCAATCAGAAAAAATCTATTGGTGAACAGAAGCCGTTGTTTTTCGCTTATAAAAGCAGAATATTTTTTGAGCTAGGGAGAGGAACACGCGTTTTTTTTTGCTAGTGAGAAGTGAAGGTTGGACGTGTAACCCAATTTTGTCGTTTCTACTTTTCTTGTTGGACTGTTACAACAGACTATCATTTGAACTGTGATTTGGCTACAAGTGTTGCGGTCGAGAGACAGAAGAAATCTGTTGCAGACGTTTGTTGCTGCTTTAAGTTGACAGTTTTATTTTATTTTCTCTCACTACTACAAAGATAAACAAGCCTTTCAGAGATTATAGAAATGCATCTTCAGAAAGAAGAGTCTTGGAAATGACACAAAATAAAGATCACTGCTATCATCATTCACACCTATTTGAACAATTCGTTACACCCTGATTCTGGATTATTCT
Organism: Acanthosepion esculentum; assembly: GCA_964036315.1. NCBI lineage: Eukaryota > Metazoa > Mollusca > Cephalopoda > Sepiida > Sepiidae > Acanthosepion > Acanthosepion esculentum. The sequence continues at coordinate 20,105,717 of OZ038476.1, read as the reverse complement.
CAATGTCCACTGGTACAACTTTATTATAGACATCAAAATCTATAATTTTTCAAATGTTACAAGCATGGAGGTAATGTTTCCATACTGCACAAGTTCTGAAAAATTGTTATCTCTCTAAAAAAATAGTTTTACCATTTGAGGAACTGTGTATGGGTCAGTGTGAGAGAAGTGTACTAAGGATTATTGCTGAAAATAAAGAAAATATCCTGAAATGGCCAAGTCAGTCCCCAGATTTAAATAATTGAGAATCTGTGGCATTATTTGAAAATTCAAATCCATTTGAGAACTCCAACAAAATTCTTGGATCTGAAGACCATATGCAAAGAAGAATTGAACAAAATGCCAACTAAAATTTAGAAATCATTAATTGAGAACTGCCAGAAGTTGGTTGCTGTAGAAGTGAATAATTGCTATTCTACAAATTATTAAATGAAGATTGTATTTTTTTGTATTGTATGAATACTTTTTTTCACCCATTAAAATGGATAAATGGGATTTATTTCTATTAAATCATTTTTTTTCTGTTTTCTGTGCATATTGAATTATTATGCATCTGTGTAGAGTTAATTATGTGAAAATTATGTTTATCCATTTGCTGGAAATACAATAAACTAAAACTTTGTATGTGTATGAATATTTGTTTCCGCTCTCTCTCTCTCTCTCTATATATATATATATATAATTTTAAGCAATTAAAGTTTTTTTTTAATGTGGTATTATTTTTTATTACAATAAACATTAATATATTTAGTGGGTTTTGAGTAAACATCCTAGTTTATTTTACTGTGAAAATAGATTTTTTAAAATCCCTATGAAAGATATGCATTTCTTAACTGGAACAATTAAGCCTTACTTTACAGTCAGGGCTTTTCATGACTAAAAGGTAAAGCATGCCTGGCTTGAAGATGGTTTAGTCTAGGAAAATGAAAACTCTGAGACCTGAGAAAAGCTGTGTGAGGACTTCATGGTACCATGTCTTTCTTATCTGTTCTTCCAAAAACACCACAATCAAATCATCTGTGTGGGTAGTCCAACGGTTCTGTTATAAAAACTGAACTGTTGGACTCTAATCTGTCAAAATCGGCATGATATATTAGAGTGGATCAAAAAGTTTATATACATAAGGCTTGTGTAATGAAAAGCACAGTCTTTGCAAAAAAGAATCTCCCAACTGTCACATCTGCTTGCTTCCACTTCCAATTTTTCTCTTCTCTTTACCATCATTGTATACCACCTTTTAAAGCAAGTGGTCATCCTGGTATGCAAATGACTGACATCCATAAAAAGGTTCAACATCACTCATGTGCCTTGGACCTCTCGTAAATGGCAGTTCAGCAGGCCAGACACCTCGGTGCTTTGGACCAGGTAAGTGTGAATATCTATCATCACATTCCCCCTTGATTGTATGATCACACAGGCGACAATGGAAGGTTGGTCGTTTTACCCTAGCACTCCTTTCCATTGGGACAAGAACTTTTTCTTTATCTGAAACATGCTGGGGTCTGAATCAGAATCCTTGGAATGAGAGGGCTTCATAAGGGTCAGTCCCATCTCTCCCTCATTCTCAGATGGGGTGCCACTGCTGCTTGCACTGGAGCCTGGTTCTTTCCATTAATTACTCCTTGAATATGTGTTACTGCCATCATCCGCTGGCAGCCCTGAACTGAGCCATGAATACACATCTCCCACGTACCCAGGCATGCTGTTGACAACCACTGACTGTGGACTGGTTATCCTAGTAATGTGACCTGGTTTAAATTTCATCATGCATCATCCCTGTGGATTTTTCACCCACACTGAGTCCCCCTCTCTGTACTGGGCTGATGTCCATTGATGGTCAGGTAGGGGCACAACATCAATTCCTTTCATTCAAATCTGGTATGAATGCAGAAGATTGACATTTGCAGATAAGGTGCATATGTTGTGCTTGGGTGTGATGTTGTATCAATATATGGCCTCCATGATAGGGTGGCTCTTCCATGCAACAATCTGTTTTACTGTCTGATGACACCTCTCTATGATACCATTCCAGACTCTATCCGCAGCACTGTTGGAATTGGATGACTCATTCATCTACGAACCACCTGAATTTGCTGACTGCAGAAGGCAGTGTCATTATCAGCCAAGAGATCAGCTGGGGGATCTCGTTTGAAAAACACGACTCCAACTACTGGATCATGTGTGCAGTATCTTGCCGAAGCAACAGCCACCAGATCATAAGCAGTGTGGGGCTGCAATCGATCAGTATCAAAAAGTGGCAATCATTGTAATGTGTGATGTCCATACCTAACTGGTTTCACATCTCATGCACATAGAGCCCTCCCTTCTGCCATTACACTAGTGCTGGATCTAAAGACTCCTCACAACTCTGACTGACCAACCTCACTGCCGCTTTTGACACAGTTCAGTCCTATGTGCAAAATATGACTGCTTAACTCCAGGCTGCCAGCTGTATCATTGAACCTCAGTCAGATGTGCAGAGCTCAGGTTACCTGTGGCAAAAGCACACACCAGCTGTATAGGTTTGATCTTCTTCTGCACATCATTTAGCCACCTCTGTTCTGGTTAGATCTTACTGGCACCACATCGACCTAAAGGTTGTATTCCTTCACAAGTGAGGTCAGCATGTCTAGTCACCACCTTCTGGGTATCTTGCTCACAGCTTAGGTGTTCAGTTGAGACTTGCCTGTAAGAGCATTGGTCAAACAGTGGTACACACAGAGGGAGTCTGTTTTCACATGTAACACCATGGCCCACCATTTGAGCACAAGGTTGACTCCTCTTAGCACAGCATCCAGCTTTGGGACATTGATATGTTGAGTGTCCTTTATCAGCCACAACCAACGTGTGTCTTCAATGATGGAACCATCAGCATGAAGAACCACTTCCACAGCCAGTGAACTTATGTACACTCACGTATCCAACTCCCTCGGCTTCACATACCACTCTCCCTGTGCAGCATCTAGTTGCTGTATCCAAGCGAGCATGTCCATTATTATGCATCCCAGGGGAGCCATGCTGATTTTGTCATCCCACTTCTGTGTGGCAGCAGTGGCTCAATATTTGACGAAACCTGTACTACTTGCAGCCATCCACACACAGGAATGTGTCCCGTCAGATTGCCACACATGGAAAAGATGCATCTGCATCATGATCATAGGATTGTTCATCACACTACTTCTTCATAACCATTGCAGTTGACCATGCTCTCCCCAGACTTCTAATCTAAGCACTCTAGCACTGTCCTTGAACTTTTCCGGATCCTTGCTAGTCAGTTCGTAAAGTTCAAGATGCTTCCTCACAGATTCCACTGACACCACATCCTCATTTTTTATATATATATATATATATACATAACAATTTCGCTTTCTTTATCATTTCATCTTGTGCTATCACAGACCACATTATCAGGAGCACCACATTCAGGCCGAACTCCAACCTGGTTAGACAATATCTCTTTTCTTTTGAATATAACTATCTGCTACAGCCACAGGGAACTCTCAATGTGAACCTGCAGATACGCTTTCTTGAAGTCAAGAATGGATATGTTTACAACCTGATGTCTCCATTATTGCAGTTTCACCACGCAGACATCTGCAGCATCCATGAATGTGTCAACATAGGTGTTTAGTTCGTAATAGTCCATTACAGGACGGACTTTATGTAGTATGGCCATCAGTGGTATCAGTCCCTTGGGTGGGCCAAAGTTTTAACCATTGTTCATCCAGGTCTGCAACTCATACTTGTACTCTTCCCTCAACTCACTAGACACCAGATATTCAGATCCTGTTCCCAAGTTTCTCTTGTGCACTGATCATTTCCAGGCTGCAAGCCACACACCCTGCCACTCATCAGTTCACACTAAAATTGGTTTTGTTAATGTGAAGCACTTCACAGATGGGCTGTGTTTCCTCAAACTTCATGCTTCCAGACTGTGTGATGCAAATGACACCAAGTGCATTAATGGCATTTATGCCAAGTGACAGATTGAAATCCAGAGGCTTCCCTTGCATAACCAGCACGTTGATCATGGCAGTGTTACCGGTTACTGAGCGAGTCCTAATGGTACCATTTCCACAGCAGGCCTGCGTGGCTCCAGTTAATGTGGTTACCACCATGTCCTCCTTCTATCAAGACAGACATAGCTTTGAATGGAATGTGAGCATCTACAGTCAAGTAGAGCCAAGCATGGTGCATTGTCAATGTAGTCAGCACTGAGTTCACTTATTACCTTGGGAATAGACTGGTGCCAACATCTCATCCCTAACTTTGTTTCCTGGACAATCTCTGACCAGGTGACCAGACTTGTTGCACCAATAACAATGTGCACAAGTGGTCTGCCCTCTCCACATGCAGTCCTTCATGAAGTGATAGACTATTGCACTTATAGCATGTAACAGGTGGGCTCATGTCCAGGGACAGTTAAGCAATCTGGGGAGGCTGCACCGCATCAATGACCGGTTCTTATACTGCAGCTTCCTCCTTCATAAGCACCTGAGTTTGGGCCAATAGCCCCTCAAGATGCATATCATCCACCCTGGAGGGGGACCATAAGTGCCTCTTCATGAGGGCATGAAGCCTCCACATGAACACACGTGGCATTGCATGGTCAAGGATTCCTCAAAAAAAAAAACCCAACAACTTCTACAAATCTGCCAAATATGCATCTGCATTCACACCTAAACGCAACACATGTACCTCAAACTTCTCATTTGCCATGAATCTATCAGTGGCAAAGGCAGTGATTTGTAGTTCCTTGATTTGGACTACATCTGATTTCTCATCCTTGGTCAGTTGTTGGTAAACTGTGAATTCTCCTCTTCTTGGGTGAAGAGGGATAAGACAATCAAGCCGCTTCACACAAGATAGGTCACACACCAATTCCAGCTTCTCGATCCAGTTAATCACAGCTCCAGTTCTGTCAAATTTGGGAATCATTTTCTGGTCAAACTGGCTATTCATCTCTGCCGAAATAGCTTGTTAATGAATAGCACAGTCTTTACAAAAAAGAAATCTCACAACTGCTCACTTCCACTTTCAATTTTTCTCTGCCCATTTACCGTTGTTGTATTCCGCTTTTAAAGTGAGTGATCATTCTCATATGCAAATGACTGACGTTCATAAAAAGGCTTAGCATCACACATGTGCCTTGGACCTCTCATAAATGGCAATTTGGCAGGCCAGACACCTTTGAACCAGGTATCGTCACATCCTGATACGTAATTTTTAGTTTATTTTTTTCTGAAAATTTCCTGTATCAATTAAGAGCTATGTAATTAATTGAGAAGAAAGGAAATGTTGAAAAGTAAATATTTGTTGTGTAAAATAAATGCTTTATTTTTCTTATGAGGCTAAAGAATTGTTTTTTTTTTATCATGCAGATTTAGATTTATTTATATACCTTTATATATCTTTAGAAACGCACACGTGAAAACATGCAACTTGCATTTATATACAGCACCTGGAAACAGCACCTGATTTAACTAACTCCCACTAACTTAACCTAACAACAAAATCACTCAATTTCTGGCTTCTCTCCAATGTGCAATCAGATATACACCTTCCTGCCAAAAGCAATCTTCTACAGAATCCAAGTTCAGCATGACCACCAATATTCTGAAAATTAAAGCCACCTGACCTTTTCAATTACAGACAGAAAAAAAATTGCTTTTCCTTCTCAACTATTTCTTTTTTAATTAAAATACACATTTCTTTCTTCTTTTTTTTTGCCTATCTTATTTGATCAAGTTACTTTCAGAAATGAATGGTCATATCTTAGTTGGTAGCTCAATGGTTAGATTTTTGAAAAAGATATAAGGCTTAATGTTCAACCAGAAGTCAGTAATTTGTGATGATTTCAGTGATTCATCATAAACTTTGCCTTTTGTGATTTTAACACATAAAATCAATTCTCATTCAAAAATTTAAGTAAGCCACATTTCCACTAGCAAATAACCGTTTTCTTTGTTTAGTGAACAAATGATGTATACAAGATTGCCTAATTCTAAACGATCAAAAATTTAGATGCAATCTCAATCATTATTTACTGTCTTCTTGATTACTCTACTATTATTCTCACTCCTTAATAATGTTTCTTTTTTCTAATTTATTCACATTCAGTAATCACTTGTGTCTTAGTGGCTTTACTGCCTTGTATGGGGTAAATTCAATTAAAAAAAAGTAAAATCTTTTCATAGGACATCACATATAAAAGAGTAATCATATTTGAAAATAAGAGTTTTTCAGGAAATTATTTAACATGGAAATAAGTTTGTTACAGAATTAAAAATAGATACCTTTATATTAGGAGAAAATGAAATATACTAGGGTGGTTAGCTTACCCTTGTTGCAGACATCTGCTCTGACATATTTGTTCTTTAACGTCCACAGATTGATTTATTCTGCAATTATGCTAAGCAGACCTTAAAGTTTCTGGGAGAGAGCGTATAATCTGACATGATCAGAAGTTGAACAAAATCAGTACACTCAAATCTTAGGGTATGATGATGTGTGACCTCATGACTGAGATATATATATATATATATATATATATATATATATATATATATATATATGAGAGAGAGAGAGAGGTAAATTGTTACCATTTTATATTTTTAATTTCATGCATGTGTGTTGTTTGTTTTTGATTTTGTCAACTGCACAGTATAGTAGGGTCAATTAGGCACCATCTGTGAGAAAAAGAGCACCATACACAATTCACTGAATGTTGGGCTGATGAGCATTCGCACTGGAATCTTCGATACGAACAATTCAGAATGTTTGGGTATCGATCTGAGGACAGTGCAGAGGATTTGGAAAAAGTTGGATGAGTCTAAAAGTGATTATGAAGGTATAGCAGTTCTGAAAACTCACTCTGATCATTCTGATAAAAGAACTCCTGAATTTGTTACTGAGATCCAGGCCATGATTGATAACATTCCCTCAAAGTCCAGGCAGGTAGTACACAAAGACATTTAATATTTCTCATACAAGATGAAAAAGGACCAATTTTTATCCCAAGCCATGAAGGACAAGAGGAAAGATCATGCTATGAAGCTTTTGAACAAACTCAAGTATCCCCCGCCAACCAAACGTTTTGATTTTTCTCGGACAAGAAAAATTTCTGCTAGGATAAGATGATGAACACACAGAACAACTGTTGACTTGCTGTGTCCCCACAAGATATACTCGGTGATGAAAACCAAATATCCAGTCAGTGTAATGGTTTTTGGAGTGATCACTAGTAATGGTGATGTTATGCATCCATTCATCTTCCCACAGAGCCTCAGACGCAACACTGAGACTTACATCAAGTGCCTTGAGGAGATAGTGCTGCCCTGTGTCAACAGAGTGGCTGCTGGAAGATATTATATCTGACAATAGAACTCTGCACCATTCCATACAAGCAGGAGAACCCAGTCATAGCTGTTGGATAATTTCTGCAACCACATCACCCCTTAGATATGGGCCACCTAACTCCTCAGACTGTAATCCCCTTGATTATTATGTGTGGGGCACAGTTGAGTGAGAGATCAACAAAACTCCTTGTAACACCAAAGATGAACAGAGGGCAAGGATTATGGCAGCATTCGCCAACTTAAACAAAGAACCATCCAAAAGAGTTGCAGGTGAAGTCATCTGGTGGAGGCTATGGTTGAAGCCAATGGCAATTTTATTGAATAAATTTACTTTTTAGTATTTCATGATATTTTTGTGTAATTTAGGTTAATATATCTGTGAAAATGAAATTTCAGTGTTATTTTCATTTTTTGCATAATTTAGGCGACAGTTTATCCATCGAATCATATATATATATATATATATATATATATATATATGTGTGTGTGTGTTGTGGCCAGAAATAAAGACACAAAAAGAGTAATTGAGTTAAAATTATATTTACGGAAATAGTAATACAAACATATACAAACGAGAGTGTTACAGCAAGAATGTTCAGTCCAACTGTCAGAGCTGTCTGCTGGAAACTTCTCTCTCCAAAAGGCAATACCTGCTCCTATTTATAGCTGGGAGAGTCCATGTGTGTGTGGGTAAATTACCATAACAATATGCAAGTTGGTTCAAAAAGTAATGAGAACAATAGAAGAACAAGTAATACAAAGCACATGTACTGGATTCAGTTTATTCCCTTTCATTGTCTAACACTTTTGTCCCCAGCCCCTCAACCTCCGACGTCTTACTCTCTGGGTTGAGGTGTCTACTTGGTCTTAACTGAACTTAAGGGAGTGACCGTAGGTCTCCTGAGCATCCATAGATCAGTCGACTGGTCTACTGGTTTAATCCTGCTTTCTGCCCACATTGTTTTGTTTGATCCAGAAAGCAGAACTGATGTTCATCCATTCACGGTCGACTCAACATGTAGACACGGCTGGAGAGTCTGTGCTAAGAAATTTAGAATGCACCCAAAAAAACTATATATATCCACAGAAAGCCGGACAAACAACTATTCAGTGGTTGAATTGTTAATGTCTTTTATATAGCAGAAAAGAATAGTATAGAAAAGAAACAGGTTACAGAAAAGAAAATAATTGACGTAAAAACTCGTACACTGGATTCTAGACAGAGAGAGAGAGTGGGTTGTGATTAGCTTGTTGTGAAATCATCTCAGAACGATATACGACTCTTGCGATGGAGAGATAAAGATTTCTGTGTGCGGCTTAAAGTTTATAGTTGTGTTCCTCCATGGCGGTAGTAACAGTAGTAGTAATCTTCGTGGTAGCAGTTATATTAACAGTACATGTTAGCGGGGGGGTTTTGTTCCAATCCCTGACATCACTTCCAGACTCCAATATCTCTCTACCCAGCTTGACTGCACTCAATGACAGATGAGCCCAAAAACAATCTTTTGATTATTGTAGCTTGTTCGACGTTTCCGTTTCCAGTGGTAGTAATAATAGTAGCAGTAGCAGTCTTAGATTGTTGGAGGAGTAATTCACTTCTTCATACTTATATCAACAAAATATGTTAGCGGGCGTTTGGTTCCAATCTCTGACGTCACTTCCAGTCTCCAACTTCTCTCTACCCAGCTTGACTGCACTCGACGGCAGACGAGCCAACCACTCTGTCAACAGATTTATGTGCATGTTTATATAGATAAACCTGGCTGATCATAAATCAACCCATATCGATTATCACGACTGCTGCCTTCAACCCAAAATCATGTGAATTTCAAAGTTCCTCATAGACTTAGTAAGCTCTATTTGAAATTTTAACCGATAAAAATTATCCCGATCATCTTCCATTGTCTTCCTAATGACCCAATTCTAAATGGGCTAGATCAGATTCCTATCAGTAAACAAAATTGTTCTGATCTAATTTCACTGTTCAAATCTACTCCAATTTCAATAAAAAAAAAATATGTGTGTGTGCATTTCCCAAACTCTCTCTGTTACAATTGACACTATCAACCATCAAGAACGTCTGTATGAACATCACAATTTTCCATGTAGGAGATCGTGTCAGCCATCCGAAATAGAAAATTATATTATGTAGAGGGTGGCAAGATTTTTGGACCATCCTGTGTGTGTGTGTGTATATATATATATATATATATATATATATATATATATATATATATATATACTCTCATTCACTGCTTGAGCACTATAGGGAAAATGGAAATTTTTAATGGCTGCTGCTGCTTTAATGCATCGCTTGACATAAGAATTGAGCACTATGGCATCTGGTATGATGTTTATATACCACTAAAAAAATTCCCTTTCTCGGCTATGTGCTGATAGCCTATGAGGTAAGAGTCTCTGACTGATGTCAAGTCAGTCAAGTTTTCATCATGGTTTGAAGCAATTGGATGTCTAGCCATACTGATAAGCTGTGATACAGTGAAACAGGCTGTCTGTGGATTTTATATATATATATATATATATATATATATATATATATATATATATATATGTTTTCACCCTGACGATCTGCCTAAGTGAAACCTTGGTAGGTGTGTCTGACTATATATATATATATATATATATATATATATATATATATATAATGTCCTCCGCGTTGTCAGATATAAATTTATTTCCAATCTTATTTGAATTAACATGCAAAATATTTTTACCATAGCATTTTATTGTTTTTTAACTCTTCCTCTAAAACTTATTGTTTTATGCTATTGACAGATTTGTCCAAGTTGTTGATGAATAATAGGTTTGTTTTACGGCATATCAACCTCAATGGGTTATTTAATGCCGACAAGATTTTTATTGCTGATTTTTATTTCTTCAAAAATTTATTGCTGGTAATATTTTACAAAGTATTTCTGGTATTAAAACCTATTTTTACACTTTATGGTATTTTGAGCCCAGTTTGGGAGTTAACTATTTGCCCATATGTGCTACCACTCCAGGCCAGGGTGGACCTGGGAACACCAGCAATTAAGAGGTGGTTCAAAATCTCCTGATCAGAGGCCTTGCTGCTGGATGTAGTTTATCATCATGCCCAGGACACATGAATAATAGGATTAAAATAAATGTAAAAAACAAATTTATTCGACAAGCCAATATATATTAAAATTTGCTATATGGACACCTCTATTTTGGAAAAAAATCCCAAATATACTAACCATGGTGCCAGTGGCCAAATAAAGCAACCTGTAAAATACCACCAAATTACAGATTAACATCACCAGCCATAGAACCTATGCTGAATGAAGAGTCTTGTCCAGAAAACTTTTAGGGTGGATTACCATTGTAACCAGTGATTTGCTGCATTTTTAGATTGCAACCGGGATTGGAAAAACCATGCTGAAGTTCCAGATTGATACTGATGCTTCAGTAACGATACTACCCATCAAATATGCCAACAGACTCTGACTAAACCCAATACCAGTTCACCTATTGACAATATATCCAATGTTATGTAAGCTGCTAAGGAGGAATTTACAATGCTACTCTAAGTGGGAATCACAAGACAAGTCAAACTCATCCTGGTTGTCACCCCTTCATATGGTTCCAAAATCTACACCTAGACGGTAGCGTGTCTGTGGAGACTACAGGAATTTACATGTATTGACAAAACCCAACAGATACCCAGTGCCAAATATCAAGTCTTTTTTCTAAATTATTTTCAAAGACAAAATTGCTGTGTTCATCTGAAAGCTAATTTTTTATTTTTTTATTTGTGAAGTGAAGAATACTGAGTTGAGTGCTGTGCAATTGGCTTGGGTAACACTTGAGGGGAGGTAGCTAAGTCGTCTAGAGTTTTTTATGAAATAAATATTAAAAATATTTGTACAAACCTCGATATTTAAACTATCTATTGTAAATATTTTAAAACATTTGTGCAATATTCATAATTGATTTTATTAAGGTTTGGTTTCTATTTTTTAATATAGATAGCTTCAAGAATTTTTAGTTTATTTTCATAAAAAAGTGTAGTGTATTTGTTGAAAGGGCCTCGATAATAGTGAACCAGCCAGCAGTGGCCATCTCCATAAATGCTGGTATTTTGATACTGACCATTACAGGTAAGTCCATTTTATCCATTGTGTGGCAAAGTTGACAGTTTAAAAAAAAAATGTCCATTTTATGTTTTTTGTTTTGTTTTTTTAAACACCAGTGGTAAAGCAAATAATCATATTTTTTTAAAACATACATGGCAAGGCAAATATTCATTTTCTGTTTTTATTTATATATATATATATATATATATATATATATACACACACACACTTATACATATATATAATATAAACATTGGGAGCATTGAAATTTTTTTTTTTTTTTAACGGGTAAAATATTGAGTTATTAAATGTTGCATTTCCAGCATGGCCCGTTAGTTACAATAATGAAGGGTTAAGTAGCAGTAGAGATGAAGAATGTTGCTCAATTGTTGACTGTAGTAATTGTAATACTAATTGTAATGACTATTATGGATCTTTTTTTCACCTGTGTTGAAAAAAATATTGCCCAGATAGAGTTTTGAAATTTGTGATTTTGCTTTTTACATCGGGTTTAATCACAAATTTGTAAGAATAAATAATTTTTGTTAAACTTTTTTTTTGTGTCAACGTGCAAGGTAGAGAAGTTGGTTGACTTACTTTTTTTACTGGCTCTCAGTTTTAAAAAATGTCTACAGTTGTGTGTATTCATATTGTGCCATGGTCATTGTGGAGGGTTGGATTTGAATTGTGGTGCTAACAGAAGTTGAATGTCGGTGGACAACAATAAACAAAACAAAATAAAGACTTGAGTTGAAAATGAATGACCAATGTTTATTGGTGCGTGTACATACAAAGATGTGAGGGTTTAGAGAATGGTTGAGTGAGGGTAACTAAATCTTCCTTTTGTTAGGACGGCTACTAAACGAGTCCAAACTCAATGGTTAGGATGTAAGAAGAGAATGATCATCTCCTTTCCAAAAGTGGAATTGACATGTGACCAGAAATGCCTTTTGGTTTGGTTTTGCATTATGGGAAAATTAAATTATTTTTTTATTTTGTTTTCATTCTCACACACGTTTGGTTTGACATCTTTGTTAACTGAATGGGTAAATATAGGTAGGTATACAAGTGGGTGATTGTATACAAATACATATAAATAATCTATAGTGTAAGTAAAAACAGTGCTCAATCTTAAGTGACAGATATTTAATATATATTAAGAAATATACATAATATCTTACATTAATTGCACAACTTTGAGTTTCATGCTGAAGCAATTTTCACTTCAGAATTGTTTTGGCATGAAACTTAGAGTTGTGCAATTAATGTAAGTTATGTATATTTCTTATATCTGTCACTTAAGACCGTTTAAACCAAGTTTCAATTTTATCTTCTTTGAAAACTGGTTGAAATATGGTAGTGGCCTTTTGGAATTACAACATTACCAAATTTTCTATACAATACACCACTTTAAAATGGCTAATGAATTAGCTAAAAGTGCTTGGGATGATAATCAGTTTCTATAATCACAAAAGTTTTTATTCAGTTATTCTAATGTAAGACTATTAGAAAACCTGAATAAAAACTTTTCCTCATTCAATGAACATATTTATATTTCATACCAAGAATAATTAATTTTTTTTTTTTATTGCTTAAAGATTTAAAAAAAGTCTTAAATCTATGCAAGAATTTTAATAATGAAAGAGTAAACCATTAAAATTTGTTTGAGTTCTGAGATGGGGTATCATAATGGCAATATTATTCAATGGAACACTAATAATTTTTCCTTTGACAAGTGAATGTTTACTTAGTGCTAACCAGCCTTCATTAGGAGAATGTTTGGTTAGTGTGCTATTCAGAAGTCAGTAGGTGAATGTTGTAGGTAGTGTGTAATCCAGACATCATTAGGTGAATGTTTGGCTTAATCTCACCACATAATTACAATACAGGTAGCACAATTGTTTTATGCACTAGTTCAGTATCCAGTGATAGATAAGCAACATTAGTTCTAAGGGTGCAATTTTTCACCACTGAATTGTCTTTTATCAACTGTATTGGTTAAGAAAACTCAGTTACCTGGCAGCCATAAGTTCAGTCAGGTGTGCAAAAGCGTCATGTACTCTGGTTTAGTAGAAGAGACAAAGAATATCACAAGGATGAATTCAACTAGAAAGAATTAATTGATAAAAAACTTCCTCAATTAAAGACAGCTGAATGAGAACAATATAAACACATGGACTGAATAAAAAGATTGCATAAAAATTCTTAGGTTACCAATTATAACCAACACTTGAAAAAGACCAGAAATGACAACAACTAAATCCAAGATGCAAAGAATAGCCTGAATAAATTACTGCATTATGATAATGTCATAAATTTAATTTGATAAATCCTATCCAGAAATGGTTTCTTGGGAGTGTTCATTTCTTCAGCAGTTTTAGATCCTTTTCATCTCAATATATGCTATATGAAAAGTTTCTATTATCCAACTAATATGACAAGTTGTAGGGATGTAGGAGGCAATTATCTCCCTTTTTCTAGGAAGGATTGACTGACATCTTAAGAGGCTCTTGTGATCTTGTGACAGCTTGTTGTTGATAATAGTCATTTGCTTTGACCATGATAGAGGCAGATGCAAGATTCACTTGCTTTTCAACTGACCCTGGTGGATGGTAGTAATTCAAAATAGGAATATATCATAGGCTGTACTAGATCACTCTTGAAGAGATATATATATATATATAATATTTAGGCAGCAAGTAGTCATACAAACAAGTTTGATCTGATTAAAAAGAACGGATAATGCCTATCTGTTTAATTTTTTTTTATTGTATTTTTGCAATTTTCAAAAAAGATGTTGAGTATTGTGCTCAAAATTGTGAATAAAATGTCCAAACATGAAATGTTTGGACATTTTATTGAGCAGTAATTTTTAGTGGTGAATATAGAGCTACATTGGATGGGCTAAAGATTGTTCTTTATGGAAATAGTCAACAGTAGATTAATTTTGGAGTTAATATCGTAGACAGCGAAATTATTGGTCCTTTCAAAATTTGTAAAGATAAAAAGGTGATTGCAGAGCTTATTATAAAGTCTAAGACAAGATATGTTTGAGTGGTAATTAAGAAGCTTTAAGCTAAAGATGTTATTCTTGCAAGACTATGCTGTTTCATATTCTGCACAGATGACTTTTGCCAACCTTGGCAACAAAAAAGTTCTCAAAAACACAATATTAATGGTATAACACTTCAGCCTCTTCAGATATTAATCCAAAGGAAAACTTGTTGGCAATCAATAAAAAAGATGTAGATGTAATTGGAAAACAATATTTAAGCAAAGACGATCTCTAGG
>OZ038476.1:20013450-20085950 GCA_964036315.1 Acanthosepion esculentum | reverse complement strand
ATAGCTTTCTAAGTTTACTGTTATCACTCTTTCCAGTATTGATGGGGGGTTTCCTTACTCACCTTTTGTTTGTAGTACTGTGAAGTGTCAACATCTGGATTATGTCATTAAATTACCTTCTAGTAACATGTGCTATCCATTTTAGTTGTTGCTGTTATTAAAAGTTCTCAAGTGATGTTGTCTTTGTTATCTGTACAGTTTTTTTGTTTATGATTCTCTAGCACTAGTCCATGAATTTTGAAGATTTATGGTCATTGCTCTGAACTACAGATTTCATTCACTCAAAGTTATTGATCTAAGAAAATGGTTGTATATAGCAGGCAGTTTAGATATTTCAGAATGATTTTGGCACTGTGAATCAGTCTCGATTTGATGAGGCTATTTAAAAATATAAATCATTTTTAGATTAATATTTTGGTTATGTAATATAGTGAAGAAAACGGCAACTTACCTCGTCAAACCAAGCGACGGCGTGGCGCATGTATCCTGCGACAGAAAAGAAAATTACTTACCAAAAAAAGGGGCACATATTCCGCATGACATGCTTAAGATGAGAAATATTTAGGTTAAAAACAAGTATGTCACAGGAGTACTCTATAAAAATACTTTGATATGCAAAATACTTGGCGTCTTCTCCCAGCTGTCGACGAATGGGAAAAAAATGCTCGGCCAATAAAAGCAGTTGTGTTCTCGAGTTGGGAGGAAGTTGGTGTATTTTGGCTACCACGTTCGTCGGAGAGCGAGTTATATTATATTTCTGACTGGTTACATGCATTGTGATTTGTGAAATAGTACCGGCGAATAGAGTTTTCGGCATTTTTTTCTGCCTCCGATATTCGAGTCTGAAATTTGTTCTTTGTGTTGTGGAAGTAATCTGCAACAAATATTTCCTTCGCTTTCAGAACGCTTACATGTAACAACTTGTGGTGTGTGAAACTATCCTTAATACAGCCTATTCTATGGTCAATTTCTTTATCTCCTGTAGTAAATTGGTTATAACTGATGTCCTGAAAAATGTAGTAAAGTAAACAAGTAACACTTTTGCGATCGAAGACTAAAAGGAATCTAACATGAAATATTGTTTTATCACTCTTTTATCACTTTAGATAGTTTAATTGAATTCTTCTTGACTTATAATCAAAGCAATCAGTAAGTTTGATATAAAAATCTGGCTTTGACCAAATCACCAACCAGTAATTGCTGTTGGCTGCTGGATGCTATGCATATTGCTTGACAAGTCTTTCCTAAAATTTACTCTGTATTTCATGTGGAAGAGTCTACTAGGGTCACAGGAGCTGACTATGCAGTTTGTAAATAAAGTTATAAGACAAAATGAAAGTAAATTATCTTTACAGAATAAATTCACTTAGGTTTAAAAAAGGCTGAGGGCATACACCTCCTGATAACAAAGAAAAACCAGGGCAGACTCATTCCGTCGTTTATAACGGAAAACAGTTGATGGAATAGTCCTGATGTACTGCCTATGGATTAGTGTACCTGTCTTTGAATGTATATAAAATCAAGGGGAGGAGAGTGGATTTGCAACTAACTGGACATGTGGTGGTGTGAATTTGTGACAGTTTGCTTTATTCTTGCTAGAGTATCTGATATTATTAAGAGATGTATTACACAAATCATAACACGTTATTGTAGCAATATTGAAAATTGAATTTTCTGGATCCAGAGGTAAAGATTTTGAAAGGTGAATGACTTGCTTACAAGTTTCCAAGCGTCCATTATAAGCATAAATTCACTTCCATAAAGTGCTGTACGATTCAATTGAAATTAAAAATCTATTAAATTTAATAATTATATATCTTTTTAATTTTATATGGAATAATTTATACAGGAAAAGCAATGCATGCCTTGCTTCTTTGGAATACATGTCACATATATAATTTTCAGATATTTCTAAGATTACAATTTCATTGCTACATTAATAGAGCAATGGTGTAAATGCATTTAGTATTCTTCTTTTGTTTTTGGTTCTTGTTTTAATTTTTTTTAATGAAATATTGATCTATCAAATTTAATGAAAAACTTAGAGAAAAATTTAAAACCACAGATCAATAGTTAACAGGGTTCATAAAGAAAAAAACAAAAAACACATCTGGTCATGTGATCCATTGATATTTATAGTCATGAAGTGCCATATAAGGTTTTTGTTCAGATTCTTGTTTCAAGAAAGAACAGTTATTGAAAGAATCAAGGCTTGTTGCAAATATAAAAAAAAAAAAAATTTCAATTTTTATTTTTTTGTCTAAAAAGGAAGCTCACGGATATATTTTACAAATCCAGACAACTTCAGATATTTTTGTTAATACTTATAAACTTACCAAACTATTAATAGCTGTTTTTGACCAACATCATTGTATTTGAAGTAAGAGAAAAATACATAGAATATATAATGGCTTTTTTCAGTGTTTATTGGTTATGAAATGTGAAAGAAGAAAAAAAATGTTTGTACTGAAAAAAAAAAAACTCTTTTTACAGACTGAGTAACATTTCTTATTTTGTTCAAGGTGTGATAAATTAATTCCTGTAATAGCTCCATGAAGACAATGTTTGCTTACCTGGTCACTGTTGACTGCTATCACCTCCAAAGTACTTCCCCTGGTGAAGGTAATCTTGTGGCCATATCATGTTGAAACACCAGTTCCTATACAGTCACTGAAATTGAGCCTGGGCAGTACCTGGATGGGGTGTGTGGTGAGCACTTGGGAATGCCAGGTGCTATAAGCTTGACTGTGCAGGTGGTTTAATGGGTAATGTCTCTGAATTGTTTGTCAGAAAGCTGAGTTCCAATTCCAGTTGGGTTCGTGATATTCACTTCTTCTCCCCCGAGCTATGGGTTAATTTGTAAGACTTGTATCACTAAAGATTTACTCAAGCAATCAACCTTGTGAAGCTATACACTTCATAATGATGCAATTGCTAAAAATATTCTTGGAACTTATTTTCTGGAATATATTTCATTAAAGCAATCCTGTTTTATTGGATATCAAGGATATTAGCAAATCTTTGTCCTTTCAGAACATTTTTCAATTTTGTAAATATCCAAAAATCACTGGATCTAAGTCTGGTAAATAAAGTAGATTGTCCATTTTTGTAAAGGATTTCTTACCCAGGAACTTACAAACTCTTGCAACATCGTGTAGAACATACTCTACACTATTTCCTTATTCATAGTCTGTTCTGCTATTAATTGCAGCACGCTTAATTTTTAATCTTATTGCATCAAAGTTTGCAATCTGTCCACGTCTTCATCTGGGTTTTATTTTTGCTCATTGTTTGCATAATGGTGCATGTCTTTTTGCCCTTTCTTGAAATGGCTGTGCAACTCAAAAACACTTCATTTCTTCATAGCATATTCACTATAAGCCATTTTAACAAGTATTATCACTTTTATCAATCTTTACACAAAAGTTGATGTTAATCCACTGCACCAAATCCCTTTAACTCATTTTCTCCTTACTGCATAGCATGAACACTAGCAATTTCTTCTACTGCTCAGCAACAAATGATTCATCTGGTTCACCATCATAAGAAGTGGAAGTTGGAAAATGTCCAGATTTATTTGGGTACAAATACTTGCCTGATTCATTATTCCACCAACATGCTGCGATCATTCCATGAAAAAAAATTACTAACTGAAATAGATGGCAAAGGAAGATCAGCATAAACAGCAGTCTCCAAGGAAAAGACACCAAAAATAAAATTTTAAATATGATTAAAAAGTTGAAGATGTAGTAGAAAAAATGTATAAAAAGTGAATTTTCAGCCAATCACTCTTGGTTTCAGTAAATTCAAAATCGTTTGTCTAAACTTAAACCAGATAAATAGAAGATTTTGCATTAGGTCAGTCAACTCCAAAAGCATAATGTCCATTTTCTACAAATATGTAAAGTAATAAGACTGTTTACTCTGAAAAGATACATCCACAAAAAAATCGGTTACATATGCCTTTACATACAAAATCTTTGTGGTAAATAAATTGCATTTTTAAAAAGTTTATTTCCCTTTGAATTGTCTGCATGAAAAAGGGAAAAGATGAATAGCAGTTAGGTTAATTAAAGAGTAAATGTTTCAAAGGTTTTAAAGCAGCAACCATATTGTACAATGGAATATCAAGTGTAGCTTCTGCCTCCAAATAAAATGCTTATCACTATGAGATTCACACATAAAAATCAATAGAAAATAATGAACTAGCATTTTTTTTCTGAGCTATTGCCAGAGGTTACCTGAAATGAGTTGATATTTATTTGTATGGTTTTCATTTTTCTGTTTTCCTAGCAAACTGTCTTAAATTTTGTCACTAAGATCTTGTTTCCATTTAGATAGTATTTTTATGTCTACATTACTAACATACCACATTACAGAAATATGAATTAAAATGTTCCTTTTGATAAAGATTGAACTTGTATTCTTTTTTAAATGTGAGAAACCACATCCAAGCCTTTACCATTAAGATACAATAAGCCATTACAGCAAAGTAAACCTCAATAACATTAAAAAAAAAAAAAAAACACATCTGTCTTTGGGACCTTCTGAAGTCTATAACTGCTAACTTCATGTACATATTTCAAACATTTTGTGTATGAAATGTAAACAAAGTAATTTTTAAGATATATGAATGTTAATTTTCTTCATGTATTTGTATTTATTCATTTTTTTATTTAGCCATTACTTTTAAATAGTTATTAAACATCTAATTTAATTCCATAAGAACTATGTAGGTATTTAATAGATTACTTCCACAAGGTAAAATTAATGATGTATATATTTTCCAGGAGAGTTTCATCAGAAATATCTTGTTGTATTATGATTATTTTACTTGACAACAGAACATAAGGTTGTCAGCAAAAGAGACAACCCAAAATGTGAGGTACATATTGGAGATGTCAAAAACAAGCAAGTGCAGAAATTGAACTGTGTAGTGTTATAACATATGATGCAAAATGTGGCACATAAATCTGAAGGTGCATAAGAATATTGGAAGATGTTTTCCAGAATGTAAACCAAGTATTAAGACAGGAAAATTTCATTAAAAATGAAGAAAAAGACTACTGAATCGCTATATAGTATCTAATCTTCTATATGGCTGTGAACACTGGACAATCCTTTTACAGATGAAAAAGAGACTTGAAGTCATATAGATGTAGTTCCACCAAAAAATTCTAACTATACCATAGAATCTATGAGGAAACTTTAAAGAAAATAGGAACTGCAAGGAAACTTAAAATCCAAAAGAGATGGTTGAAATTTTTGACATACTGAAGGCAAGAAAAGCAGAACAAGTAGCCTCTTGAACCAATTTGTGTGAATGGATGATAGAACAAGGATAAATAGAGATAAGAAGCAAAATTACTTAGAGTAACAAAAAACAGGAAGTTGTGGAGAGTCATGATTGCCTATGTTCCAAAGAGTCATAGCATAAAAGAAGTAAGTTTTTTTTCAGTCACTTTTTCATCAGAAATAAATTGTTTATCATTATAATTTTTCTTCTGCATTATGTATCCTAAAAATTTCATTTTTCTCTTTTCCAATTCTAAGTGTTCTTTTTGTTTTCATTCTCTCTAAAATTTCCTCATTACTCACATGTTCAGTCCATGGGATTCTTCAGTATCCTTCTGTAGAACCACATTTCTGTTGCCTCAAGTCTCTTTATCTGACACAGAGGAGAACTGTTATTACATAACAATTCAGCACATTTTCTTTCTTTTCTAATAAAATTTTCCTGTTTCTTATTCCAATATGTCTTTGGATTTTGGTGTCACATTTTCCATCTTTTTTCCCAAATATTAAGTATTTTTACTTGCTTGATTTTGGTCTCTCCCATGTGTAGTTTGTATCTTAGACTGTTATTTTTGCTAACCACCATACATTCTATTTTCTTGCAATTAATGTTTCATCCTTTCTTCTAGCTTTCCTTTACTATCTTTTGTAGGAGTTCTTGTAGTTTCCTTTCTTTGTCTGCTATCATTACTATGTCATATATATGTGCGTTTGGAAACAAGAATTAATCAACATGTACCTTCTAAAATACTACTTGGCAAAATAGATACCGTGTTAGCTTCCCTGTACAAATATGGAATCGCCTATCGGGCAACACCTGGCAGAGAATATAGCCTGTGCCAAGTCGTATATGAAAGAGTGGTTCAAAATTATTCACATAGCTGGTTCCAACAATCATTTGAAGATTTTGGAATCAATCTGTATAGGATTACGGAAACCTTCTCTTTGCCGGCAGAAGGATTTTGTGAAGTCCCTTAATTTGCTCTGTTATAATAAATACATTGAGCTCTTTTTGTGGACCTGTTATATATTTTATATTATTAGGATGAACTTCGATTATATACTGATGGATTTATTACCTGGACTATATATATATATATATATATATATATATATATATAAACACACACACACATGGTGGAAGATGAGATAAAATGTTTGTTTTTTTTATTAATAAATCAAACAAAAAGAAAAAATATTTCAGGAGGCAATATGGATCAGCAATAAAAACAACCACTGTTTTTTTTTGTTTTGTTTTGTTTTTTTTTTTGTCTCTCAGACTTAAAAGTAAATGTCTGGATGGGGGGGTGTCATCAGCAAAGGTTTATAGACCTTTATTCATGATGCAAACATTACAGGTGAAAACTACTTGAACATATGGACACATTGCTTTTTCTACACCTCTCTAGAATATCATAACAAACAACAATCTGTCAGTAGTATGGTGTACCTGCATATTACTCGGGTGTTGTCAGTGTTTTGGGTTAGAAAATTACCAAATCAATATCTTGGAAGAGCAGGACCTCTGATTTGTGCAGCAAGGTCCCCTAATATAAAATCTCTACATTTTCTTTAGGTTTGGGGCCCTATTAAGAATGTGGTTTATACTAGAAACCGGAATCATTTCAATTTTTAAAGAACTTCATTGATGAAGAGACAAGTTAAATAACACCTAAAAAGGGTCAAAATACAATTTGAAGTTTTCATAAAAGTTTGCTAAATTGTATTAACAATGGTGGTTCATCTGCTGATAAACGTGTTCATAAAAATATTCCTTTATATTTGATTTTGCTTCTTTATTTTTTAATCATTTTGCTCCAAGCAAGGCCAGTAAGACAAATTGGGTTATTGAGTGCAAGAGGATATGAGAGAAATAAACATTATTAAAGAGAGAGGAAAAATAAAAGAACATGAATTAAAGACTGAAGATAACTGATTGACACTACATTTAAATCTTTGAAGATCAAAGTTGACTGGAAACAAGAAACCAGAACGGTTCCACAAGCAAGAAGTGTGAGAGAAGAAACTGTTGCCATGTAACTTATGGTTACATCTATTTCAACTGTAAAATAATGAGACCTTACTGCCAATCTAGTACTGCATTTAAATTCATATGATTTAACTACCAAGGAGGAAAGCTCATCAGAACAATTCATGGAAATATTTATAGAAACAGCACAGTGAAGCTACATTATGGTAGTGACTGAAGCCAAGATGTCAGGCCAGGACCAATAACATTTTATTCTGTTTTTGGTTTCAAATGTGGTAGTTACTTTATTTAAGTCCTGTGTACGTACACATATATTCTTACTGGTCGAAGTTGCAGGCAAACTAGTCATTTTCCATTTATTATTTCACATTGTCTCTTTCTAGTCATCTTTGATACAATTTTGCTTTTTTATTGCAATGAATATTGAATAAGATGATCTTGACCAAGTTATGAATGGAATGACAAATGTCATCATCTTATGAATTAACCCAGCACATACATGTCAAATTAAGTGCTTTTAGATAAATGTTGGTGTGTTAATAGATAAAACCACTAATAACACTGATAGCATATTATAGCTTATAGTGAAGGCTTTCAATTGCTATATTTGATATGATCTTATAATGATATCAATACTGAAGATGATGGTGACTCAAAAGTTAATGATGCTCTTGAAAAGATTTTATAAATTTTATAGATTATTTATAATAAACAATAATGTTGACAGTGTATATCTCAAATGTATGAATGAATAAATGTTATTTTAAGGTCTATATACAAAGAAATTATGAAAAGGTCTAAACCTGACCAAGAAAATTCTCATGTTTAAACATTTAGTCAGGTTTTGTTAAGTGGGTCAGGCCAAGAGTTTTTCAGCACCCCCTCATAATATTTATGTTGTGCCATTTCAGTTTTTAAAAGCAAGATTTTTCTATTCTTTAAATATTTTAGTTTTTTAATTTGCAAATTTTTGCTTTAATACCCAGGTTTAAAAATTACATGCTATTTCTCTTTTCAAATATCCAAATAATTTTATGGTGATAATTTTTTTTTAAATTCAAAATTATATTTAAGTATACAAAATGTTTTATTTTTGTATTCAACATTTTCTTTGTTTTTAATGTGAGTTTTTAAATTGTTGTTTAATACAGATGTTTTAAAGACACAACTTCATTACATCTTAACATGAAACCATGTAAGACTATTAGATTAAGGCCAAATGATATCCTTAGCAGAGCACACAAATGGTGCCTCACAGCTCCAAGTATAACAACAGGGTCAAGAGTTACTGCTTTAAATTTAGTAAAACATACTCCCATAGTTAAAAGATCTACCTCTTTGTTATGAATATAGATCTATTTTTTGTTATAAAATATAGATCTACCTCTTTGCTGTGAATATAGATCTACCTCTTTGCTGTGAATATAGATCTACCTCTTTGCTGTGAATATAGATCTACCTCTTTGCTGTGAATATAGATCTACCTCTTTGCTGTGAATATAGATCTACCTCTTTGCTGTGAATATAGATCTACCTCTTTGCTGTGAATATAGATCTACCTCTTTGCTGTGAATATAGATCTACCTCTTTGCTGTGAATATAGATCTACCTCTTTGCTGTGAATATAGATCTACCTCTTTGCTGTGAATATAGATCTACCTCTTTGCTGTGAATATAGATCTACCTCTTTGCTGTGAATATAGATCTACCTCTTTGCTGTGAATATAGATCTACCTCTTTGCTGTGAATATAGATCTACCTCTTTGCTGTGAATATAGATCTACCTCTTTGCTGTGAATATAGATCTACCTCTTTGCTGTGAATATAGATCTACCTCTTTGCTGTGAATATAGATCTACCTCTTTGCTGTGAATATAGATCTACCTCTTTGCTGTGAATATAGATCTACCTCTTTATTATGAATAGAAATCTGCTTTTTTATTATATAAATATAGATCTATCTCTTTGTTATGAATATAGATCTACATGTTATTGCTATAAGAATACATTTTCCTCTTTAACCTCCTTCATGTTATAAATATAGATCTATGTATTTGTTATATAACATCCTTTTTAGGTTTTTATATATATATAATATTAGTGGTTAATATATATATATATATATAATTTCCAAGAGGATAGAATCCAGGTAGAACTCAATGTCCAGGACAGTATAAGAATATAATAAAGACATGAACACTAATATTAGTGTTTAAGTCTTTTTATTATGTATATATATATATATATATATATATATATATATATATATATATATATATATAACATCCTTTTTAGGTTTTTACACACACACACATATATATATATAGAGAGAGAGAACTTCCTCTTTATGTTATAAATATTGATTTACCTCTTTATGCTCTAAATATTGATCTATTTTTTATGCTATAGATCTACCACTTTGTTATGAATATAGTTTTACCTCTTTGCTATGTATATAGATCTACCTCTTTATGTTATGAATATAGATCTGCCTAATTAGGAACTGGTTACTATATAAAATTTGCAATATACCAGATGTTAAAATAAACACATTGTTTGTACTGCAACAGCCTTAGAGCTAAGTGGTCAAAGAATATTAATACAATTTTGGACTTCAAATATAAAATAAAGGCAGTTTTCATTAGTGTTGTAACCTAGGGAAGATTACTGAATAGAATAATCACATGAAGGTTGGTAATGAACAATAATACTTAGGACAAGAACAACACATACAAGATTTGCCAGCAGCACGTAGAAGTAGTAGTCAACTGCTAGAAGTGTTAAGTAAATTCCACAATGAATCTCCAACTGTAGGATATCTACCAACCACCCACATGGTCAGATGTGGCACAAGGCCGAATTTAATGTGGGGAATCCAAGCCCCTAGGCTCGGCCAAAAATTCACCGTAGACCCCCATATAAAACGGTGTTGGCTAGCTGTTTCCTAAGTAGAAAGGGTCCCCAGACAAGGCTATGTTGAAGGGCAGAGCCTCGTCTGGGGTTCCTCTGCTTGGAGGCAGTTTTACCAGCACAGCTGGAAATGAATCTCTAACTGCAGACCAACATACAGTATTTACTACTGTATTTATGTGAATAGGGACATACCCATTATCACTCATAGGTACGCTACAACAATTAGGTAATCTCTTTTTGAAAAACAAACTGGTGTACATTTTTATTTTGTTTAACCTACTAATACAACTGTTCTTTTGTTGGGGATGATGAGTATTAATGGATTAAAAAGAGAAACCTGTACTTAATACCAGATTTTTATTTTTATAATTAATTCTAGATTTTAGAGTGAGCATTAATGGGTTAAAACCCTACAAAAAATAGTTCACCAACAAATGTGATAAATGTTTTCTCTAGTGTTTTTTTTTTTTTTTTTTTTATAACTCTTACACTTGCCAATTTGGTTTTATTGCAAATTTGATCACAAAAAGGCATAAAGCATCCAGATGAAAGATCCTCCTTTTTAATTTAGTACCCAAACTTATTTTGTTTAATGGATAATCTGACCCTGATAAAAGTATACAGTGTAACCCGGATATAAGAGAGATTTTCTCTGGTCCCAAATTAGAGCCTGTGTTAATGTATATATAATGGACCAAACCCGGATATAAGAGAAACCCGGATATAAGAGACTTCTTCTCTGGTCCCGACAACTCTCTTATATTCAGGTTACACTATATAACATGCCTATTACATATTCATCTAATGGTTGTTACTCATTTTCTGTCAAAGTTAGAATTATAATTTATATTGCTACAAATAAATATGAAATGAAGATTATGATGTAGAAATCGGATTCTATCATAGAACTATACAGATAGGGATCCATGATTGACCTAAAGTTGGCTTAACTCAATACAGTGTAACCCGGATATAAGAGAGTTGCCGGGACCGGAGAAGAAGTCTCTTATATCCGGGTTTGGTCTATTTTGTTTTATTAACACAGGCTCTAATTTGGGACCAGAGAAAATCACTTTTATATCCGGGTTTCTCATATATCCGGGTTTCTCTTATATCCGAGTTTCTCTTATATCCGGGTCACACTGTAGTAGTTTCAAGAAGTACAAATTTTTATAAATGAACATGAAGTTTGTGTGTTCAGTTTTCAATCCTATTTTTTTTTCCTGACAGAAAACATCACATATGTCTTGATATATTTTTCTTGGTATGATCCAAATACCAGTGTTACGAGGATGTATTTCTATAAAAAGAAAGTCGCAATAAGGTTAAAATTTATAGTAGGGGATTCTACTGAGTCCTACCTGTTAATACAAAAAAGTTTTCTTTCATGAAGCTGTTGTAAAATAGAGAAATTTGAAATAGAACGTTTGGAAGATTCGAGATCATTCCAGTATATTCGAGAAGAATCTAGATGATTCGAGAAACATCTAGAAATATGCAAATTAGGTGTTAGCCCCTATAAAATAGGTTTTTGGTAAAGGGTTGTCAGTTGTGTAAAAGGAATTGCTGCCAGTATCAACTCCGGCTTTTGATTCGAGGATTATTATATCCAGCCGAAAGAATCTCTATGAAAAGTTGCCGACCAACAAAAACCCAAAAAGAGAATTTCATGGAACAAATCTGGTAAATAGAATTTTGACTATTTTCATTGACCAAACTAAAAATTTATTTTTATCTACACACATTTGTGGATTTCCAGTAATAGCAACTAGATTACTTCACTAGCCCGAACGTAGTAAAGACACTTGATTCTCCACCCTTCTCTCTCGTAACACGCCGCCAGCAACTCTGTGTTTTCAGTTTTGTATAGCCAATTGTATGTCTTGTATATGAATTGTGAATTATGGTAATGCCAAAAGCTACATATGTTTCTGTATGATCCTGCAAAAATCATTTTGTGAAATCATTCTTCTAATTTCCTGCATACTGTTTGAGATTACCTTGATTACCATGTTTGATTTTTGTATTTATTGCTTTGTTTTGACACTATTTTGCTCACTCACAATTTGCTTTCCCTTTGTGTTAAATAGTAATCATGTCAGTTCATTTAACACTAACCAGTTCAGCTAACCAATTAGTTGCTTAATTTCTGTGTTGCTAATATTGTATCTTCAGAGTTTTCGTTATTTCTCATTGGGATATATTTTTCAGTTCCTTCGCATATTCATCATGTTCAAGATTAATATTCATCTCATTTTATTTTTATACACAATTCAATTCTTCTTCTGACTTTATTTTAAATAATTCATGCAGCTTGTCTATAACATTAGCTTGATAATTTCTGTCCCTGCAAAGCATAAATCATCCAAAGAAAGAAAGAAACAACAATTATGCAATGTGGCTTGTTTTCATGATATGATGTTAAAATTGCTTGGTCTTATTTTAACGATACTAGCCCATGATGCAAAATACAAATTGGAGATGCCAAAACCAACCAAATATGAAAATTTAAATATCAAGGAATTGTCTGAACAAAGAACAGAAAATGTGATGCAGAAATCTGAAGGTGCATTAGGATAGCAAAAGATGCCTTCCAAAAGCTAAACAAAGTATTAAGAAACAAGAAAATTTCATCAAAAACAAAAAGTGAGTATTGAACTGTTATGTAATATCAATGCTGGACAATCTTCTCACAGATAAAGAAGAGACTTGAAGTAACAGTGTTGTAACCTAGAAAGGTTATTGAATGGTGAATAACCAAAACGGAGGTTGGAAATGGTAATCTTTATAACATCAACAAAATACAATACTCGCCAGCAGTGTGAAGTAGGTAAACTACTGCTAGTGGCAGACTACTTAGACAGCATATTATCCCCACTTACAATAGTGTCCAACATATCTATGAGGATTGGGACATACCTATTAGTATTCATAGGTACTAGGTACAGTATATAACAAACAGAAATGTGGTTCCAGAGAACAATGCTGAGAATACCATGGACTAAACATGTGAGTAACAAAGAAGTTTTATGGAAAAAAGGAACTTAAAATTTAGAAAGAAAAAGTTGAAATTTCTAGGGCACATAATCAGGAAAGAGGGCTTGGAGAATTTGACACTTAAAGGACATACTGATGGCGAAATGAACAGAGGGAAATGGTGAATAACCTATCATATGTATGTGAATGTAAATGGATTGTAGAACAGGGAGTAGTTTGAAAATTTTTAGGTCAAGGGAGAACAAAAGACATTCACTGTGTTACTGACCCTAAGAACCCGCTGATATATTTTTTTAATGGACTGTGATTGGACAGTTCAAAGGTGAATTGCCTCCCTTTGAAAGGGAAGGGAGAACTGTGACTGGATCTTAGCAGTAGTTGAAAATGAGACAGCTTAGAGGGAAAAGGTTCATTTTCTCTCTCCCTGCTGAAAAGGCAGGCACCGTTTGCCCATAAGTAAGGATGCATGGGTAACAAGTTGCTGAGGGCAAGTTTCCTCTTCAGAGAAAGTTTTGAGAAGTCCTCTTGAAGAAGCTCCAGAAAAGAAAGTTGAAAAGAAGTCCGTAAGTGGAGTTTGGAGCCAAAGCCGTTTGAGAAGATGAAGGAGTGAACACGTGCGTTTTCAAAAAATATTTTGCCACATGTTTATGTAAATTTCCACCTTCTAGCAGCTGTAAAAGAAAAGCATAGTTTCCAGGCGGACGGGAGGAAAATAAGTGAAGAAAGAAGGGAGTTGGTCACTAGGAAGAGAACTTTGCCTACACAAGAGAGAAAAAAAAAGATAAAAACTTTTGAACCTTGAAAGGACTGAAAGTGTACTGAAGAGCTTTCTTTATTGTTATCATTAACACAGCAGGTGGGTGCTATTCTTTTTTTTCTGTTTTTTTGGTGCATTGTAATTTTTGAGTTTGTTTTCTGCTATGCTTTTTTACATTGTGTTACTCAGAGAATAGGTTATCTTATTCTCAACAAAAAGGGACGAATTTTTGCAAGAACCCTTATTTAGCTAGTTAGAAATAAATATTTTTTCTTTGTAATTGAATCTGATTTGCTATTTTTTTTCTTTCTTTTTTGTTATAAATTCTGACAATAGTGGCAATACTGTTGCAGCAGGTTTTATTTTCTTTCAGAAAATAAAATTTCTGAAAGTAGGAGGAATGATAAAAAGATAAACCTTACAAAGCGCTACACGGGATTGGAAGTTGTGGGGAGTCATGATCATTCATGTCCTGAAGGGATACAGCAAATAGAAACAGCAGCTCATAAATTCAAAACTTTCATTTTTAACTGTTATGTATAAAGATCTGGAAGCATCAGCCAAGCTATACACACATTTCTAGAGTTTCCAAATATAACCTGAATATACATTAACCTCTTGAGTATGATGTAAATAAACCCGTCTGACAGATTGGTTGGTCTGTAAATATACAGTATTTATGTTCATGGATCTGAATGTCCAACCATGTAATAGTGCAATTCCCAATGCTATACAAAACCCTCTTTAGAACGTCTTTAGAAATCATTTTTTAATATTATCATTATCTATCGCCCTTTTGCCACAAGTCTAGCTTTAATAATTTATTTACTGTTAGATTCTTTATTTGTATAAATCCATGTTGTAGATAACTGCAGTTGGTTTTGGTCGAGCACTGGATCCTCAGTTCAACTTTGAAGTTTTATTTTCAATGCCAATAATAATAATGGTGAAGCATGACAAGGATTGAAATACTAATGATCTTCACTGATAAATACAATAATGATTGGGATAACCATTACAAACAAGACAGTGAAAAGGACAAAATAATTAGAATTCATAGTTTTGTACTGTTTTGATGCAGATGTTAATCCATTATGAAAAGAAAAAGCAAGGATATGTTTAAAAAAATTTTTTATTTGAAAATTTGAAAATTCCAATTGTAGTTTATTGTACTGAATACACACAGACAATAATAGTGATGAGGATGATGTCAAGCTATATTATAAAAGATGAGCTGTGATTCTCTGTTTTTAACACATTGCGTATAACTTTGTATGTTTTTATGTAATGCATATGCAATGGCTGTGCCATTTAATATACTCAAGAACATTCACAAACATATATACACATGCAATTTGACCGAATTAAGATAGATGAATTGAGTATGGTAATTAATAAAGATGTTGTCTATATATGCAGATGTTGCTGTTGATAGTCTTGTGACATTATTGCAGCCATGGCAGAACATATGAGTAGTGCCACATTAAGCCTGAGTCCTCATTAAGTGAAGCAGTACCTTTTGGCCCCTTAACTTCACTGTCTGGAATGGCCACAACACTCTATTTTTGGAATAAATATTTCATAAAATTACAACATGCTATGAATTTGCTTTCATTTTGTATCATTTTGGTAAAAAGATATCTGATGATATAAATACATCCTTGGTCAATACTACTAGTGTTGATCCCTGAACTGGATTTATTATTCACTTATAGTTGATCAATAGAACCTGTCATTTTTTTTTTGATGGTATAGATAACTCCTTGCTTCAATCTCATAAATTTAAATCTATATTTTTTTACCCCTAATACTGCCCCCCAACTATTTGATCAATTAGAACCTGTCATTTTTATATGACAGAAGAAATTAATTATGTTCACTGTTATGTAAATAAAAATGACGTTGTTGGTGATAATGATGACTGTTGTGATATTATAGTTGAGGATAAGGACAATAATTTCAGTAATACTGATAACAGAATTTGTTTACAATAATAATAGCAGCCATATTAATAACTAGTGATGATTACATGATAAGCAATTGACTTTTGGTCATCTGAGATATTTTATGTAGTAATTCAGAATATGAAAATTTCCTATCAGTTTGATGACTGATAAACTATATTTGTTGTTTTTATGTATTCAGACATTTTCAACTAACATGTAAAGTGCTTTCATATAAAACATAACTTTGGTTTTTCACAAGTCTCTTTTGTTTTTCTATACTGATTGCCCCCACCCCAAAATTTATGATACAGAAGTCCCTACTTTATTACATCCCAATTTTTGTAAGATAGTATTCATATAAAATACAAATTTTATTGTAACCTAATTATGTACAATAATGGATCATATGCAACAATTTAACTAGAAAAATTGAAAATAAATATAATGTATCTAAATACAAATTAAAGACGTCATAACAGATCATTCCATCTTAAAATGAATCAACAATCTTTTTCTGGCATCAATTCTAAATTTTTCTTGTTAAAAAGCTGGTTAATTTTAACACCTTCAACATTATGGATGAAAAATAGTAAATTTTATATCATGTGTTTGTGAGACTTAGCATGAGCAAAACAAATTTGCGGATTTGATAAAAAGAAGAAAAAACTCCAGAATGGCATCAAAATCTGTGAAGATTGTTTTTCCTTTAATAGTCAGTTGTGCTTAGTTTAATTTGTAATGTATATAGATGTAGGTAGAAAAAAATCAAATGTTGAGAAGATAGTGAGGGTCACAAATCACTACCCAGGATCGCATGGTTGGGGTGGGGGGTTCTGGGATCGTATGCATAATCTTGCTGATTTCTCCCCTCTACACGTGCTTAAATCTTTCATGGCATCCATCACACGTATGCACACTGACAATTTGGGGCTTGATGTGACAATGTAAGAAAACATTAGAAAATGCAATTAATTGATTTTCCGATTGTACTTGAAAAATTATTCTCATTGTGGAAAATGAATGAATTGCTAATGTTTGATAATTATACATATTTGGATACAAAACATCTTTTCTATGTATTTTAGCATTCTTAGGTTTGTATTTTAAAATCGAGAAATACTGAAACGAGTAAGATTACCTGCTGAATGAATCTGTTATGTCTATGGTGATTGTGGGTTACTTTTTTGGTTGAGGTTTAGGCTCTGAATAGATTAACCTACACAATAGACATGAAATAAAATAAATAAAGATTATAAACAACAAAAGTTTTATATTTCAAAATACAAATTGTTAAAGTCAGTGGTAAATGTTCTTTGAAGGATGTATGTTTATAAAAACAAAATCATGTCCATTTGAGGAGACAATTTAAAAGAATTATAAGTTTAAGATAATATAAAATTTGTGAAAAGTACTTAAGTGTCCTTTGATGTGAGATCTTCTTTGGGTTGATGTGTGAGAGAGGTAAGAGAGTGCAGCAGGTGAGAGAGGTAAGTGGTCGCTGGAGTTGAGCTTCCTTTGATGTAGTCTGTACTCTTTGGAGTCTGTTTTCCCCTCTGAGTTTTTATTGGAAAAGAGGTTACTTTATACTTGTTTTTGGGATCAAAAAGGGCTCATCCGAAATCATTTATTATTTGAGTGCCAGTGCTTTTGACTGGTTAAGATTTTTTATTTATTAGAATTTCTTATTCATTTTTAACCATAACAAATATGTGGAGCCTCATGTGCACAAACCAGTTTATCTCTTTGAACGTCTTAAGGTTAATATCCAGTTCTCTGCGTTTTAGTATCACTACATGTCAAGGAGATAAAGTGAAAATATTTAACGCATTTACAAAGGAAAACAAGAGAATAGATAAGTTGTCATAAGTAAAATTTTATATTTGTGAATTATTGATGCAGTTTCACAATGAAAGTTTTGATTTGTGTTTCTTCTTTTGAAGACTAAGTTTTCATGTGATCTGCAAATGAGACAAGGGAAGATTATTGCACTTTTAAGAACTGTTTATCTAAGTTATTCATTTTCTCTTTTATTAGGTAATTAATTACATTACGTAGTGTCCTCCATAGTTTTTTACCTTTCCTTACACAGCTAGCTTTAAGAATATTTTAAACATTCTGAAATTAAAAATGTGAAAACTTAATATTTTCCCTCCATATTACTTCTCTGCTTAAAAATACAAGTTACAAAATAAAATCACTATATTTACCTTGATAAAGTTGCTCAAGGAACAAAATTTTTTGATACAGAAAAGTTTGTCCTTTTGTCTTTTCTTTTATCTATATTGCCTTTACATATATATTTCACTTAGATCTGAATTTTTAAATATCAGATTAAAAAATCCATTAATTGATTATATATAAATATATTATTTAAAATTTACATTAATCTCTGCATATACATCAGTCAGTTATGTGCCATGCGTGATACACACTTAGGCAATCCTGTATCTTTTAATACATGACTGATGAGGCAGATTTTTTTCCCGCAGTAGGTTGCCATTTCTTTCTGCAGTAGACCAGTTGCCATCCAAGGCTATAGAACCTGGTCTGTTCTGCTATTTACTCATAGCTTGGGGGGGGGAGAAGAAGAGGATTCATACCTTTCCCAAGGATATCAGCACATAAGTGAATGTAATGGATTTGACTGGGATTTGAACTCTGCTCTCTGATTCCTCAATCTGAAACGTTATCCATTACTTCACTATGCCTCCTATAGATATTAATATGCATTTTCTAAATTTGCTACATTTATGGGGGAAGAGTTCTCTATATTAAAGATATTTGTACATATATGCAGTGTACACAGCAGTGAACATAGTTTCACAACTCAAATGATCTTCAGAGATACACACACACACACACACACATGTAAAATTTATCACTTAGCTGATTGATGTTACATTATATTTCTAAAGTGAAAGATTTTTTATTTATTAATCTGACAGATTTTGTCACTTTAAATGTTGTTTTTAGTGGATATCCATATTTGAGTAGGTGTTCCATTTATTTATTAAATAGTATATCTATTTTTATCTATCAGCCTGAATATTCACGAATCATATTAAAGAAAAAAATGTGCACACTGGCAGGATTTGAACCTGCATTTCTGCAACGATTATATATATATATATATATAGTTTTAAGGCATACTATATTTATGGGTTAATGTGCTCAATATCAGGGATAGAGCATATATAGATATAAAAGTGGACATTAGAGTCAACACCCAAAGGTGACAGTCTGTTTCATGCTAAACATAATCGTCAGGCCATGACAATTATGTTTAGCATAAAACAGACTGTCACCTCTAGGTGTTGACTTCAATATCCACTTATATATTTGAAGCATAATCAGTATTTTTTTTACTTGTGCAGTCATTCAAATGTTCATTTATAATCTATAGTAAAAATGAAAAAGGTAGGAAAATATTTTTAACAAACTTGCATAAATGTATCAATGCCCAGTGTTTAAATATTTTACCGCTTCTTAAAAAAAGAAAAACATTGTTTCTGGGCAAAAATTATCCCTACTGAAAAATGGATTAATTATGAGAATTCAAAACAAAGAAAATCATGGCGACTGATTAAAAAAAAAAGTTCATTTCTGCGTTTGGTGAATTATATATTATAAATTGCTGAAAACTTCACAAATTGTTAATTTGTAACAGTAGAGTAAGTAATTGACGTTTTTGAATTATTCATTCGAACTGAAAAAAAAACTTTTTTTTTGTTCTAGTTAGCAAAGTCAAATGGTGATTTTATTGCATAAAAATACAAGTCTTCATATTGTGAATGCAAAAAAGTAGTGTTTTTTAAAGACCTGTCATTTGTTTCACACCTTACCTGGTTTTTAACAAATTTGAGAAGAATTAACTGCATCTGAAAATAATCTTTCTTTTTTTTATAACAGAATATAGAATTTAACTGAAAGGTACTGTAAAGCCAGAGAAAATATTTTGATCACTGAATAATGATTCTATGAATTTTGTTAACTGAAATTTACAGGAAACCTTTAAATGAACCATATATGTAGAGACACTCACACAGTATGATGTTTGCTGCAGTTATGAAACTGCTATTCACTATGCAGTGTTGATTTCAATATACATTTTATATCTACATATGTTCTATACCTGATATAAACTCTTACTCCATAAATATAACAAATTTTGGTCAATTTGCAGTGTAGCATCTGCACTCAGTCCGCATGAAAATTTTCCTGTACATACTCCATTCGAATCTGGTTTGATAAATTTGATAAAATTTACCGTTTTAGAGTTATCGACAGTGAAAGTTTGGATTCATTCATGTCGCGGGCAGCCATTACTGTCATTGTTTGTATACATTCGCTGCAGAATAGCTATCAGTCTAGGTATCATTGCGCAAACGGAGCATGTGTACATAAATAGTTCTTGTGTGAAGTAACTGAGACAAATTTAGACAAGAAATATCAATTCTGAGCATAGGTTTCCATAGTCTTCCTCGTTTAGCTTTCTGCAGCGAATGTATGCAAACAACACGAGTAATGGCTGCTGCCAACGACGCGATTGAATCCCAAATTTCACTGTCGATAACTCCAAAATGGTAGATTTTATCAAGTCACATTCGAATAGAGTATGTAGAATTACACATAAATATAAGTATCCTGGAAATTTTTAATGCGAACTGAGTGCAGGTGTTACACTGCAAATTAACCCAAATTTTAAACAATATATAAACAGTACAATAAATATACTGTTTAAAATTTGCATTTATTAGGGAAATGTATTCAATATCAAAAAACATTTGTGCATCATGACATGACTGAAAAGCTGAAATTACATAATCTTAATCTAATAAACTTTATTTCAAATACCAAAATTTATAACCAAAGAAAATATATAAAACAAATCATGGGTTGCCTTTCTTTGATATAAAGAGTTTCCAAGATTTAAAATTTTTTTTTTTTGCTGCTGGTGTGGCAGAGTACTCTCATCAAAGAATATCTTACAGAAATTAGAATTTGGCTTAACATCTTATTTCATGTACATATCTGTGGGAGAAAATAGCAATGAAGAGGTTGAAATAAAAAGTCTGGGGTCATAATTCCAACGCTCATAAATGAGTTTTGCAAGTATGAAGGCAAAAATGCTGGGACATAAATGAAAAAGGGCAAAAAATCTGTATCCAAAACTTGCAACACACAACTACCTTCTTTACTCATGAAGAACAAGAAAAAAGCAACTGATTATCCAAAGTAGCATTCTTTTATTGGAGTAAGAAACGTTGTGATTAGTCAAGGCTGGTAGGGGGAAGCACAAACAATTACGAGGCTGACTAAAGTTGACCTGATCTTTTTTTTCCATTTTCTTTTTCAACAGCGCAGTGAACATAAATTTGTTTTTGAGGTAAAACTCCGTTTTTTCCTTCGTCACCACAGGTGATAATTCCAGTAAATATTATCAACACTATTCAACCATGCCTATTGTTTCAGTTGTTATGATAGAGATACAAGTATTGAAATTCTGGAAATTATTTCCAATTAGGCCTTAAAAACTGCTGAAACTGTTCACAGAATTCAGAAGTAGAAATAAATTAGTGTGGCCATCTCTCCCATGAAATAAATCTCAGAACTAAATGACTATTGTTGATTTAAAAAACAAAAAAAACAAACAAACTAGAAGAGAGTAATCCATGAAAACGTTCAGATTTAGAATCATCAAAAGATGCTATATGTTATGCAAAAGTGTTTGTAGAGCAGAAATAATTTTGATATACTTTAGTATTATTGTTTGAAATTCATTTTGCAATGCCAAACTTTGAACAAAATAGAAAAATATTTACCAAAATTATTATTTAATCAGACACTAATTTCTGTTGATTTCACATCATAACGGAGTTTGGATAATAGTTAAGAGAAGTAATGTGAGATTAAAAATAAGAATATTTTTGTGGTGAGCACATCGATACAGACACAAAAGAGGTCTTTGATTGCATGTGGACATGTTTGCCAACAAGAGTTACATTCAAGTTTTTTCCAATTGCAGCAGGACAGTTTGGACTTCTCTGCAACTGGCCAAGATTTGGATCTTTGTGAGATGCCTTGTACCAATAAAAGCAGGGGGAAAACCAACAGTTGGCAAGACATGGTGTCTTGTGAAATTAGTCCTTTGCACATTTTTGTTTAAGTTGAAGGGTTTTCTGAGACAATGTTATTTTTGTTACCAGCTGTCTCTTTCTCCTCTCTGCCTATTACCCCCGTAGTTATTGGGAGAGTAATCTGTTAGATGTTTCCTCCAACCTCAACAGACTCTTGCCGTACCTTACAACAAGTTATTTCAGCACTCATGGCTGACTGCAAGTTTGATGAGGCTAATTTCCAAATTTGATGGTTCATACTGGGGTCTCATTATCATTGAATGGTTTGAAAAGGCTGAACTGATCTGTGTGGTGTGAAGTACATTGCTAATATTTTGCCACTCTGATTGGTGCAAAAAACCTGGATATAATTAGTGTTGGTAAATATGTCCACATGCAATCTGAGGCCTCTTTTGCGTCTGTACTGATGTGAGTTCACAATTTTTCAAAAAGAAAATTATTATTCATGAAATAAGGATAATTGTAAGGAAAGTTTAATTTGGGACAAATAAGAGTGCTGAACTGTTATGTAATATCAGTCCTCCAATATGGCAGTGCTTAATTTACACTATTTATATTTGGACTATTGTCCTCGTCTTTGTTGTTATCATGTTTCAGCTGTTGTTCCCTCTGGCCTTCCTCAGGTGTATATCAATCTGTGTAACCTACAGGGATATCTGAACTGATCCCTTTATTTAATCTATGGGTAGGGGGTAGTCTGTTTTTGTTTCATTTATTACACTGCTATTTTTATTTAGTACTGTTAGTTATTGCTCACCCATTTCCACTGAGTGCAAGTACACACTGCCCAACCCAGGGATTGAACTTGCAACAACTATATTACCAAATTCACAAACCAACACTTTTACTTTTATCCACTAGGTTGTGTATAGACCTGAGGAAGGTCAGTGTACAACAGCTGAAACACCAAAGATCAGGACAATAGAATGATAAAACATGGCAGTGCATGTAGGTCAATTTCCTCCGGGGTGAAAAGGAGACATGGGGCAACAGAGGAGTGGCTCTACAGAAGAATATTGAGAATACAATGGACAGAATATGTGAGCAAAAAAGAAGTTATAAAAAAATGAAAACTGTTTAAATTTATTTCGGGGACACATGATGAAAGAATGCTTGAAGAGTTTAATACTCACAGGACATATTGAAGGCCAGAGAAGATAAAAGGGAGCAGCAAGTAAACTCTCTAGCAATCTTGCATTAATGGATAGGTGAATATAGATTTGGAAAGATAAGCTACAAATGATAGGATGTTGTGGAGATCCATGATCACCCACCTGCTGAAGAGACTCAGCACATAAAAGAACTATATAAATTTATAGATAAATAAAATTGTAAATAGTATTATTTGTTTTTTTTTTTCTTTATATTACTCAGATTTATTATTTCGGAGGCACAGTGGAGTAATAGGTAGAGGCTCGGATTGTGGAATTAGAGAGCAGAGTTTGAATTCCAGTCAAATCCATTACATTCACTTATATGCTAATACCCTTGGGGAAGGTATGAATCCTCTTCTTCTCCCCCCAGCTATGGGTAAATAGCAGGACAGACCGGGTTCTATAGCCTTGGATAGCAACTGGTCTACCACGGAAAGAAATCTGCCTCGTCAGTCGTATATTGAAAGATACATGATTGCCTAAGCGTGTATCATGCATGGTACATAACTGACTGATTTATAATATTCTTTGCAACCACAAGTCTATTTGGCTTTAAAATCAACTGCTATGTCTATGTCCACAAAGTGGTTGTCATCAACATTTCATTTCATTCCAAGCACTGGCTATTTTATTACTTTTCAAGAATCATGCAGAACTTGTTATAATCATTATTTGCTGCTGAAATTTCCTGATATTTAACCGCCCACAAATGACAGTAAATTGCTGCAAATTCTTGGCCTGCTTCATGCCCACCTTCATGAATAATAAAAAAATCAATCCGAGACAATAACTTCTAGCCTTTCTTAGGTTTTAATCATGTGATTAGGATACCATCCAACTGCTAAAAGATCAAAAAATA
Organism: Acanthosepion esculentum; assembly: GCA_964036315.1. Taxonomy (NCBI): domain Eukaryota; kingdom Metazoa; phylum Mollusca; class Cephalopoda; order Sepiida; family Sepiidae; genus Acanthosepion; species Acanthosepion esculentum. The sequence goes on along the minus strand of OZ038476.1, from coordinate 20,061,902 downwards.
GGTTAAAGAAATCGGAAAAGAAAAGGAATAACAAGTTCAGTGTTGAGACAATCAATTGGAAAGCAAAACAGAAATGTTAGAAGACAGAAAAAGTAATGTCTGATAGAAAGTAATATCTATCTCTATATATATATATATATATATATATATATATACACACACACACACACACACACACACACACACACAAAATAAGTAACTCCCAAAGGAGTATACTAAAATGACAGAACATTTATGTTATGTTTACACATATATATCAATGTGCATATAGCATAGTACATTGGTGTATATTTCAGGGATCAGGTATGCCAAGGTCATTTCATTCACTATTAAACAAATATTCTTAGGAAAAATATGTATCCATTTATTCTGATCAGCTATGGATTAAATAAGGAGGACAGACTAGGCTCTCTAGCTTTGGTTGAAAACTAGTCTAGGAGATGAAAAATTGTGAATTCAAACCTGAGGAGATCTGTTTAGTAATTTTGTGGCACCCTGCGCACAATTTCTCTGTTATCAGTTCTGAAAAGTGTGACTGGTACTACACAAGCCTTCTCCATGATAACCAAATCATATGTGGGAATAATCTGGTAGTCCAATTCTAAAACTGAACTGTCAAAATCTGGAGAATCCATTATATATATTTAAACATGTATCATTAAATATAACAAACAATGAATGTCTATTATGTTTGATCATGAGCTGTTCTAAACTTCATATGGTTGCTTTAATTTCACAAGAAAATAAAGACAAAAATTGTCCAACATTTGGATATTTTTTTTATTATGCTGTTCCTTGATCTAAACTTTCGGCTCACATGAGCCATCTTCAGAGTGGTCATATGGACATTTAAACAAAGATATTCACCATCAAAGATGATATTCTGTTATGCTGACATAGAAGATTGCTATACGACAATAATGGTCACGGAATAGCAGACGCAGGTTGTAAATTCATGATGTAGTTCTATAACGTCGCACCACGTGAGAGACCAAAGTATTAATAACGGAACCATATGTCTAAATGCAATGTAATAATAATAATAATAATATTTATAATATATATATATATATATATATGTATGTGTATATATATATATCACACACACACTGTCTGAAGTTATTAAGCAAGTCATATAAACTTCAATAATTGAAATTTGGTTTGAAAAAGAATTGTCAAATTTTAAACAATAAATTTAGATGTCAAAACAAAGCCAGAGTTAAAATTTTAGGTTGTATCAATGTTTTATTGAAGTTATTTGATGTATTCTAAAAAACTGCCGTCTGAAGTTATTAGGCAAAACCAAATAATCACATTTTACTCTAATAAAAAGGTAATAAAATCATCAAAAACTGATCAACACCTATAATAGAACAAATAGCAAACCCATATGATAAGTCTTTGAATCCTTTATATTTCAATCTAGTGACCCTTCTCAATAACAACCAGTAATCTATTATCCATTGATTTTATTTTTTTTACTTCAGCAGGTTCAATTTCTGACATGGTGGTTTTAATTGCTTCCTATAAGTCTGCTTTGCTGTTATATTGTTTGCCACCTTTATATAATTTCATCTTCACAATTGACCATAGATTTTCAATTGGATTCAGATCAGGATTTGATGATGCCATTCAATTATATTCTCTCCTGTAAATCTTTCATGCTCAAAGAATTCATGGGTAAGCTTAGTTACATGAGAAGAAGCATTGTCGTGCATAAATACACACTTCACTTTTAAAGTGTGAGACTGGGACTTGTACCATGCAAAGAAAGTCTTGACAATAGTTAGCACTGTTCAATTTAATGACTTCATTGACTTTGAATGGTTCAATAATGGTTTGATCGACAATTCCAGCCCATATCATAACACTACCACCTCCTTGTTGCCTTCTTTTAGCCACAGGCATGGCTGAATTGGATAAAATTCATCCTTTGGCACATCCATCAGGTCTATCAAATGTCTCTTGATATTTGTCCATGAAAATTACTTCAGAATAAGTCAATTTTTATGTATTTCTTAACCCAATTTTGATGTTTTAAAATATTTGCTTTAGTGAGAAGAGGTTGCCTAGGAGATTTTTTTTTACAGATCCCAATTCACAAAGTATTCTATACCTTTTGTCCTTCTTGACTCCATCAATTCCAGCCTTTTCAAAGATCTGAGCACTGGTCAAAAGTGGTTGTCTCACTATAACTTGCTTTAGTTTACATTCATCTCGAGGAAGCAAGTTCTTAAAGCCTTTTCCTTTGCATGGAATTCTCAACTTACTTATATTTTCAACAGCCTTCTTTATTGTTTGATCATCTCTGCAAAGCTCCTTGGATATCTCCTATGTGGATATTCCCTCGCTCAATAACTTTGTTATTTTCTGTTTTTCAGCAGTTGTTAGATCCTTCACTTTACCCATGTTTCAACCTATATTATTGAAAAAAAAAGAAAAAATAGTCATTAGATTTCAGAGGTCTTAAGCTAATATTAGTTTAATTTGCATAATAACTTCAGTTAGTCAATTTTTGTAAATTCCAAATATCTCATAAATTAGCCATTAAAAATGGCATAAAATTAAATATTTTACTAAGGGTGAAATAGATGAGTTTAAATTTGATAAATATTAGTTCAGAACTTTTTGAGTTAGTGAGTTTTATTTGATTTGCATAATAACTTCAAACAGGCTGTATATATGTAAAGGAGTATTGCTACACTCCCCCTTAAAACTTGACTGTAGCAGATCTCGTAGCTATGAACCTGTCTACAGTAACAGTCTTGGAAAACCTCTAAAATTTTAATTTTTTAGCACCTCTCCATGTATATGGGTAGTTGTGTGTATGTGCATATATATATATATATATATATATATATATATATATATATATATATATATATATATATATATATATATATATATATATATATATCATATAAAAGGCTCCAACACTAATATTCCATGCTTATAATTTATTACATTGGAATTGTAATCACGATCCAATTCATCAGACCGACAAATTCAAAATTATATTATATTCTTAATCTGTCCTGGACATTGAGGTCTACCTGGATTCTATCCTCTTGGGAATTTATATTTATATATATATATATATATATTGACCACTAATATTATCAATATATATATATATATATTGACCACTAATATTATCAATATATATATATATATATATATATATTGACCACTAATATTATCAATATATGGGTTTTGCAGTAAATCACTAAATCATCCATAATGTTTGTATTATCCTCTCAAATTACACCAAAATCTCAGACAATAACAATTAATATCGTATTTATTGTCTGTGAAAATTATAGAATATAAAACAACTTTGATAAAAACTTATACCTACTTTTCTGACGAAAACGATGCCGTTCTGAACATTTTGGCCGCAACTGTATATTGACCACTTCATCATGAAAACACTCTGAGTGCACAGGATTGTCTCGTCAGTGATGTTATGACTTGGGGTCATGACAAGTTTTGGGTCTTGCAACATCATACTTGTTCGCCCAAGAGAACCTACCGAAAAAAGTACTATTCTGGCAGTTGATCCTGAAGCAAAAAAATTCGTCAAGCATGCAACAAGTGGACACATTAAATAATTGCCACTGCTGATCTTGCAATTACAAGCGACCAATCATTAATGACTTACGTCACTTCCTCCTCAGCCGAAACGATACAAAAAGAGAATAGACAGCATGCTCTTCTTTTTTCCATCTTGGGTCCACCACACAGAAAGACCCACATTCTCAACAAACAGTTTGACATAACAGGTAAGTAATGGCAAGAAAAGTTTCCTTTCATATGAAGCATTGCTTAACAAAAAAAAAAAAAAATATCAGACACATTTGTTGGTCTTAGTAATTATGATCAGAAACGTTTCTTGCTTTCTTTTCCCACCACCACCATTTCTTCTTTCCATTTCTTTATTTTACACTCCTCCTCTCTCCCTTCCCAAATAGGAAAACAAAAAAAAACAGGAACATCAAGACGGCGTCGTTGAAAAAGGTGAAGCAAAGGAAAAAAGAAAAGAAGAAAAGACCCTCCCTTCAAACAGCGACTTTGGTCATCCCTCTACATTTCCCCTTTCCCTCCTTCCCAACTGCCCCTCAATGGCCACCAAACTCCATCGTAGAGCAACAGAGAGCAGATCTTTTAATCCATAGCCATTTTGAGGCTTTTTCTGCAGCCTCTGAGATAACCCTGATGGCTTTTCTCTTTTTTACTCCACTGACTCCAAACCGACTTACGGCACTGCATACAGATCTTCCTGCAAAACCACGGCAACCGACTTCAACTGGGAGACAGGTAGTCTGCTATTTGTTTGCACTGCATCTCTCAACTAGCTCCTGGTATTTTTCAAACTTTCTTTCAAAGGCGTCTTACAAATTCTCCTCCCAAGGTACCGTAACTTCAAGCATTATGACCTGCCTGGCGGCATTCGACCAGATCAATAAATCCAGGCGCAAGGACGATGCCGTTATCTGCGCCGGGATACACAACTTGTTCCCCAGGTCTACTCTTAGCTGCCCATCTCAGGCAGAGGAGAGTATGCAGATTGACGATTTATGCACCGTGGAGGAGTTTCCACCGGCCTTGACGAAACAGATTGTCTTCGATTCAGGTTTACAACTGCAATCACTAATTGCTGCGGCCACTACTTCGGCTAATTTCCTAAGTACCTGATCATGTCTCCACTGGTACTTCCCTTCACCAAGAGCCTTTGGGCAGGTGCTTAAGATGTGTTTCAGCGTACTTTTCCTGGCACAGAGTGAGCATGATAGTGACTCTCTTCTTCCCCCAAGTATGCAAGTTTGCAGGACTTGGTAGTACATCGTACACAGTTTGTACAAGAAATTTAATGCAACTGGCGACAGAGTGCCAGAACTCCGACCAACTTATCTTCCACCATAAAAAATTCTCCCATCTTGTCCATGCACCATGCTGGCTTAGTCTCACCATCTTGCATATTCTTTTTTCCTCAACATTGATTCGTACTTCCTCTTGAATTAGTTGCCGCTCCTGTTTACCTCTAGCTTTCTCAACTCGGGTACCAGGAAAGAACCCCAAGCCCACATGACCTGATGCCACTGTCCCCATGAGAGCCTTCTACCTCAAAAGCTCCTTCACAATACCCAGTTTGCCCTCTGCACTCCATTTCCTCCCATTGCGAACTTCTATACCTGCTGCGACCACTTTTGGGTCCTTAGAGTCTCTATACTGTAGGAATTCTCTTGTTCGAGAGACTACAAATTCCTCCACCAACCCTTTCAAATGGAGTTGAAGTGCATTTGATTTGCCATATAGTGCGGCACTACTCAGACTTCTCGGCAGCCCCAGCCATCTGTGAAGGTAGCCATCTGTGAAGGTAGCCGTTAATTCTCCTTTCCATGGCCTCCACTGATGTCATTCGGAAATCGTAGATAAACAAAGGCCAGAGAATTCTTGGGATCACCGCGTGCTGGCAAATCCACGCCTTGAAATGACCCAGAAGTCCTGACTTGTCCGCCTTGGCAAGCCATAATTTCAGTTCGGAGATCATTATTCGGATGGATAAAGTATCCGTTAAGGAGCTGTTGTTTTACCTAGGCTCTTCACGGGGCCTCTCTGTCAACGTCAAGATAGTAGTTCCCAATATCAAGAACCTGAAATTATCTGCTACTTTTCCCTTCTTTATAACTAATATTATCTATCTATCTATCTATCTATCTATGTGTGTGTGTGGGAGGGGGTGTAATATAATATGTTAAAGCGAGAGCACATGCACCCATATTATTAATACAATGAGAATACAATTGATAATATATATATACAAAAGTTATGATGTAATTAATGTCTAATTAAATGCAAAGGAAGAAATAAATACAATAAAATATATAGTGTTTTTATTTACATTAATTTTCAAACAAAGAACCTAATATACCAAAAATGAATGTTCAAAAGCAGATGCTGGAATTTATTAAAGCATATGAATTATTTTGTGTTTAATATTTAAAACGCAGAGATATGCTATGAAAATTCTATGATTCTTTTTCATAAATGTGATTTTAAATACATATAGGCTTTAATATTAAAAAAACTTCCCTGTAAAAGCAGTTTTTATTAAAAAAAAATGTGGAATTAATAGTTGTTGTTTAAAATTAAATTAAATTTCCTTGTGGCTCATAGAGACATACACAGATAATGACATATTCATATTCACAAGAAATGATGATGAGTGACAGTTATTAAAATATATTTTCCTGGTAAATCTGTATTTGCATGCACCATTGGGAGTGAAAGATCATTCACTAATATTTGGCATTCAAGATGGTTGCCATTTTCTATAAATCAGCATTCAAAACTGATGTATTCTTGATGTATTTTTCACAAAAAGAGATAATGATGTCATTGATAACTCGTAAAAGGAAACATGAGAAAAGGAACGATGGTCATGCAGATTGTGATGCATCCAATGGCAGAGGATGACATTTCAGAAAAGTTCATTTATTCACATCAGTGGCCACTGACTTTGATATATATTTAGAAAAGCTGCATTGTTATACGATCAGCTGTCAATGATACGGTCGACATTTTTGTTGTAGCATTGACTAACCTAAAAATCCAATTGTGCGATGAATTGAGTTTATCTTTAAACAAGTCAAATCTTTTAAAACTGCAAGCTCGTCAAATAATTTTGGTAGAAAAATAAGAGTATAAAATATTATTATTACTCATAATTTCCTTTGAGATTTTTTAATTATGCTGACTCCTACCTAGGATTGAACTCACCATCCTTGGCTAATAAATTAGACTCTTAGATTATTTCCCTTTATGCCAAAGTGGATTTAACCATTAGGTGGTATTGATGTTTTTCTGAAATTTCTCCTCAGAAAAAACATTTTTATATTTGATGAATTGCTGTCAGTCGGTTTGATCAATCTGAACAACATATGCAGATGATACAGTGCTGATAGCAGACATGGAAAGGAAACTACAAAACCTCCTACAGAACGTAGCAAAGGAGAGCGAGAAGATGGGACTAAGTGTAAACTACAAGAAGACAGAATGCATGGTCATCAGCAAAAACATGAGCCTGAAATGCAATTTACAGGTTGGGGACACTAAAATCAAGCAGGTACAGAGTTTTAAATATCTGAGAAGTGTTCTGACAGAGGACAGAGAGTGTGTCATCAAGATCCAAAGGCATATTATGATGGCCAAATATGCATTCCAAAAGCTAAGCAGAGTATTACAAAACAGGAAAGTTTTGTTGGAAACAAAGAAAAAAGTACTGCACTGTTATGTGATATCTGTCCTCTTGTATAGCAGCAAATGCTAGACAATTTCCTCAAAGATGAAGAAAAGACTCGAAGCAACAGATGTGTGGTTCTACAGAAGGATGCTAAGGATACCATGGGCTGAATATGTGACCAACGACAAGGTTTTGGAGAGAATGGAAACAAAGACGGAAATTATACTTAACATCAGTAAGAGGCAGTTGAAGTTTCTGGGATACATAATGGAAGAGGGGGGCTTGGAAAATCTGATACTCACTGGACAGATAGAGAGAAAGCAATGCATGACATACTTAATGGGATTGAGCAAGTGGATGGTGGAACAAGGTCTGGGTGAAATAACAAAAAGACAAAACTTATTAAGAGCTACAATTGCCATATTCACAATGTTTTGGCCCAAATTTCAGTCATCTGAAGAAGGTTGAAGCGTACAATAGCTAAAACATTGTGAATATGGGAATGAAGATGAGGATAACGGTCCAAATATTGTAAATAAAGAGCAAAACATCTGTTTTTTGTAATCTCCAAGATTGGGATTTGTTTATATTGATCACCTAAGAATATAATTATCTTTACATAAAGATATCTAGGAAGATTCTAAAAAAAGAAAGTACCATATGTGTTGTTTTTTTGTTTTTTTAGCAAGATAGGTCTCTTAAGATTAAGACAGTCAGGTGGAGAAATTAGATATATCAATGTCAAATTTTGGAGTGGAGTTGTCTGTATAAGCAACAGACAGTTGCAAGATCAGGCTCAAGAAGGAAGATTACCAGAGATTTGCTCTGGTCATATTTCTCATGGCTGGAGTGGAAACACAGACAGTCAGAGAGAAACAGTCTGAGAAGTCAGCTTGAAAGGGCCTGGGGTTGCTCAAAAGATAGTCACCACTAAAGAGCACACCTACAATTAATGTGGCCAGAGTGAAAACTTAGACACACACATGACAAAAGAATTGAGGGAGAGTCGACTGGTTGGTTATTATTTTAGCATTTGTGACTAGATTTCCCAAGTCGCCATCCTGCAGTAGAGAACATGACTTTGCAGTAGATAATACATTTTATTCAACCAGTTTTTCTATACATTCATTAAACCTGTTTGAGATCAACAATTTTATGAATTTTATTGAAGGAGTTCTTATTCCAGCCTGATTTTGGAGCTGTCCTGGGACACAAGGACACAAAATTTACTACAAGTTGAGAATTACATGCATAGAAGGGTCCACAAAACACTTCATTGTCAATCTCAATATTGCATGATTTTGGGAAACACAAGTCAACCCTATCGAGTTGACACACCAGTTGTAACCGATGAGAGAAAAGAAAGCCAGTTGACTTGTAAGGCTGGTATTAATCAACAGAGCTAGTGGAACTAGAGAGGAGAGCCAGAAAGGAGTGTTAGACTTGTCAAAAGTGAAGGTTACATGACCACAGTCAAATTCCTCCCTCTGGGTTGCTCATCTTGGTCATGAACATTGTAAGTTGTTGTGTAACAAATACAATATATATATATATATATATGAGAGAGAGCCCTTTTAGCTATAAATATAGCATGCCTTATAACTATATTTTTATCACACGTGTGTGTGTGTGTAAATATATATATATATATATATATAACTTTAAAAAAAAAATGTACATGTTATTTTTTTATACATGCATTGAGAACTTTATAATAATACTGGTCTGTTTTAACTTTGACCATAACCTTTTATATATATATATATATATAGAGAGAGAGAGAGAGGATTGTCTTTCTGATTCCTTCTAAAGACTCACTTCAACTCTGTACTTTTAATGACTCTGCCTAAACTCTGAAATTGTATTTACTATTTATTTTTCCTCATTAGGAGCAGATACATTTGTCAATCACCCAGTTCACATACTTCCCTGAACAGAAGAGGAGTTTATCTGTTGTTTTCTGTTTAGGATGGTGTTTCCGGTTCCCAAAGTTTTTTTTCATTCTCTTTCACTCTCAGTAGCCCCTTGTGTCTTAGTGGCATTATCACTTTCCTTGAGGTGAATTGAAAAAAATTTATATAAACACAGATATTATCATGTAAGCATTATCAATACAACATATTAGAATACATCTGACATATCCAATTAAATTTACATGTCAGAAACATTGTTTATAATGACAAAAACCAGTTTTAGTTTCATATTCAATTATTGTCATCATTGACAATGATGGTAATTTATCTTAACAAGTAGTTGCATTTCATTAGCTGTGCTGCGGATCCATAATTGTACAAACTGTGCAGTTTTGCTCTTGAATCTCCAAAACTGTAGCATGATGGGCAGCTGACAATTCCCTCCATGATAATATGATTGATTAAATCTCTGGGTGGGCTTCATATCTTAATGTTCCTTTTTTATATTTTAAAATATTTTATTAAATGCTGCCTTGTCACCCAAGAAGTTATGTTGTCTGTTTGACCTTTCAGTCAAAAAAGAGACAAAAAAATGTGAAATAAAAATATAAGGTACACACTTAGTGTGTATATGTTTTATTTTTACTCATTTCATTCCAAGCAAGGCAATAATGCCATTAAGACGCAAGGGGTTACTGGGAGTTAAAGAGAATGAGAAAACTTTAGAGAGGAGAAGGAACAATAAAAGAACAGGATTCAGGAAGGCAGAAGATGGTAATTGGTGTTGCATTTAAATTTTTGAAAATTGGCATAGAAGCAAGACACCAGAAGGGAGTTCCACAGGCAAGAAGTGCGAGAAAAGAAACTATTAGAATAGAACTGAGGGTTGCGTCTACCTAGTTGCCATATAGGACATAAATGAATGGAATCGTCTATTTATATAAATAAGCGGAGTTGAGGTGAGTTCGTTTTAGGTTAATTGCTTTGTGTACCTTTGTGTAGTAAACATTCTATTTCATTACTTACCTACAAGTTTGCCTTCCGTATGTATTTCACTCTGTTATCTCAAAAACATGAGATACAACACTAGTTCAATTCTAAAGTGGTGAGATTCAGTTTACAATCTAGTAGTCTGCTTAAATTCATGCAGTTGAGGCACCAAGCAGTCCTTTCTACCCTTGAAGCTCTAAACCACATTTGAGTTTTTATCATCCCTCCTTGTCCTTACACTGCCATACATTCATACAAACTCATTAGATAACCGTTTCTCTCTACTCCTTCTTCTCTCAGTATGTCCCTGAGTATTACATTTCTAAGCCGTCTTTACTCATGAAATGACTCAGAAATTTCAACTTCCTCTTTTTGATTTTAAGTAGGAGTGTCTGTAACAATGTTTTCCCTAAATGCATGAAACTACCAGATGTTGATATGGAAGGACTATATGACTTCAATGATAATTGTTAGAATTCTCAGAAGAATAGGTTGAATGTTTGAAAAGAAAAGGAAACTTGTTAAAATAATAAAATGAAATTTAGAACAGTTCCAAATTGAATCAAACCCAGATGGAACTAGATAAGATTCAGTAAAATTGAGCAAAACCAATATCCCAGCCATATCCACTTCTCACCAATTGCCATCTAGAGAGGATGTATGTGGTAAAAAAAAAAAAATGATCTAAATTGTTTTAGGTAAAGAAACAAAACATCTGTTTAGTGATAAACCTCAAGATTTGGGGATTTATTTATGTTGATGACCCCAAGATTTCAATTATATTTACAGAAAAATATCTGAGAAGACTTTGAATATACAATTTAGCCGATAAGCAAGATCACCTATGATGTATCTTTTTCCACAACAATCATCTGCAATTTTTATAGTTATCATTATTTTGGATTTCTAGTGAAGAATTGCTCACCAATAAGAAGGTCAGCTGGTCAATTTATGGGAATATGGAGATTAAAAAAATTGGCCATTGTGAATTGTCATTTTCTGGGGCCTGGCTAGGTAAAGGAAGTCATTAATCATTGTTATTGGAAAAGATTTCCCTATTTAAAGTCATTGTGCATTTTGCCTGGTGGTCGCTTTTCCTAAGTAGGGAGCAGATATCAGACACGAGAGACACACCCACATTTCAGTGATCTGAGTGAACATACAGAAACTTGCCTAATTGAAGAATTGAGTGAGTCAATTGACTGGAAATCACATTGGCCGCTGTGACCAGAAAATCTAAATCATCACTCTTGCAGTAGAGTCTTTTGATTTGCAGTAGCTAATAGAGACATTTTATTCAACCAATTTTTCTTTATATTCAATAAACCTGTTGTTAGATTTATCAACAGTATTGCGCATTTCATTGAAGGAGTTATTTTTCCAGCCTGACTTCAGAAGTTGCATTCAGACTTGAGAGACAAAAATTTGCCATGGACACGAATTATGAAATCTTGTCATGGTACACAATGTATGTAAGACGTTCACACTAGACTTCACTGTCAGTCCCAATATTGAGGATTCTAGGAAGCCCGAATCAACTGTGAATCAACCTGAATGAACCATAAGGTCGTTATTACTCAACAAAGCTAGTGGAGCTAGTGACTTGTGACTGAGAGAAAAAAGAACAGAAGAGACACAGTTTGGAGCCATGGGAGTGTGGTGTATGAATTGAGAAGTAATAGGTGTGTTGCTAGACATGTCAATGATAAGGGGTTGTCAATATCAATGGGTTACAGTCTTTCTAGAGAACTTCTTCATTTTTAACATGTTCCAACCCTGGTCTTATCAACATTTATCTATAGAGACCAAATCTTTGTACGTCCTGGGTATGACGATAAACTACATCCGCGTCCTGGGTATGACGATAAACTACGTCCAACCAAAAGGCCGTCGATCCGATCAATCGGCTGGTCATGTCATGCCCCATCACATCTAACCCATCCCAAAACAACTACAACTTACAATTAACTTTCCCTCCCAAACCTACACTAAATATACTAACACCTTACCCCTAAAATGTGATGGAAAGCAGTGGCTTAGGGTCAATCAGTAGAAAAAAAAAATTAAACAATGATGTTGCCAGCGATACGTTTTTGAAACCATGATGTTGCCAGGGATACGTTTTTGAAACAGTTGCCAGCTATACGTTTTTTTTTTAAACAATGACATTGCCAGCTATGTTTTTTTGAAACAATGACGTTGCCAGCTATATGTTTTTGGTATATCTAGTAAATACTGGATCTGGCATTAAATAACCCATAGTGGTTGATATGCCATAAAATCCCAAACAAACAAACAAATCTTTGTTGCTTTTTTTTCTTCAACTTTAAAAAAATTATCCAGCACGCACCACCATGCAGGAAAATATGAGATAGCAGCTGAGTACTCTTAACACTTTGCTTAGATTCTGGAAGGCTTCTTTCACAATATCAATGCACCTTCAGATCTATGTGGAACACTTTACATTGTTCTTCTTTTATGTGTTATTGTCTGTTACTAGTATTTATAAGTAATAGTCATTAGCCATGTGGCTTAAATATATATTGTTTAATAGTGCCATTCTGTGGGTGGAGCTGTTAAGGCTTTTTTATACCATGGCTTAGCTTTGTTTCTTAGATCAATGATTAAAATGGTTTCCAGGAAATAAAGTCTGTATGTTATAACAAGGATCGTCGTGCTTCAAACCTCATGAACTGTACCAAAAAACGAAAACATCATCACTTGGTGACTTTCAACAACAGCAATGACAAAAAGGATAGCACATGTAACTTGAAGAGAAAATAAGAACATAATCAATATATTCATATACTGCACTATTTCAAACAAAAGGTTACAAAGGAAACCTCCATAAATACTGGAAAGAGTGATAACAGTAACTGAACTTGAAAAACTTATTTTCCTGAAAAATTGTTTTAAGAGAAAGATTTTATAAATTTAAACCAACAGTAGCACTGACTGTGTGGTTAGTGAATGCTGAATGTTTCCTTATAATGAAGTGGCTAATATTACTGTTACCAATAGCATTTGCAAACAAAGATTAGGGAGTGTTTTCTGTATCTGTTGTAAACTCTCAGGTGGTTTGTGACACTCTATATGAGAAAGAGTTACAGGATTTGGCAGGTTTTTCTTTTTTTTTTATCATAAGATTCTTTGTACTTTTGAGTCATATTTCATGATTTATAAGTTAAGATTCATTTCAATACATTCTGAAAAATTACAACTAGAATCAAAGATCCTCTTTTAAGTTATATTTTTGCCTCTGGTCGATTCCAGATTCCAGGCCTCCTTTTTTCTTGGCTTTATTTAACCAGATATGTTCATTATTTGGTAGAAATAATATAGGATTTTTAAGATTTATTTTCAATGACAATGATACCTCTGCAAATTTGGCAAAAGCAATATTTAAATCATTTTTCATCATGATGATAATCTCATTTTTTTTTCTTTTTTAATGCCATATCCTTTCTGGGTATAGGTAATCATGGCTCTCCACAGATTCCTTTTCTTTATTATCTGTGAATTATTGCAAATTATTGGGATAGTGGAATGGTTTCTCATTGTCTTCTCCACAGTTTTGAATTCAGAGTTGTCTTTCACTTAGATTAATTGCTACCTAAGTCTAGAGAGCCCCATCTAGCCTCTCATTTAATCCATAATTATCATGTTTTTTATCATTATCTTATTACCTTGTCATCATTAATTATTCAGTTTGTAAAAAAATGTCTATTTACAGACAAAAATAAAAAGAGATGGCTCTAGTACATATCTTTAGGATCTAAAAGGATCCTAAAGATGTGTACTAGAGTCATCACTGCGTTAAAAGTTGTATATTTTTAATATCAATCATTAATTGCACAATGAAGCAAACGTTCTTATTAATATTTACTCACTTGTACTCATTAATATTTAATCACTTTAATCACTTTTCAATCTACATTGTTATTTGTAATGTTTTTATCACTAATCATCTGGTGTTCTTTTTCTTTCATTCATTGATTTATTTATATATGTTAGTAGGATCTATAAAAATTCAGTGGTGCATATTTGGAATTTAAAGATAGAATACCAAATAATTCATATATCAACTTGTGGAGGTTGGTACAGAATGTCAGTTTTTACATTCAAAATGAAAGAAAATTGAGCAGACATCATTTTGAAAGGTTTATTTTCCTGAACACAAATACATCCTTATAAGTATTCATGAGAGTTTTCAGGTTGTGGTACATTGGAACAAATATATAAAGAAATATAGTTTAAGGCATGCTATATTTATGGGGTAAAATGCTTAGTATCAAAGATAGAGCAGATGTAAATCTAAAAGTGAACATTGAACACTTGGAAGCGACAGGCTGTTTCATGCTAGACACAATCATCAGGCAGTCTGATGATTGCATCTAGCATGAAACAGCCTGTTGCCTCGGAGTGTTGACATCAATGTTCACTTAAATATATATATATATATATCCCTCCTTTGTAGCAGGCAGCCATCCTGATTATTTCTTTGGTAGTTAGAGTGAAGTAAACCAGTTTGGTGAAAGAGTAGAAAAGATTGACTGAAGCTCTCTTTTTCTTGGGTTTATATTGAGGTTGCTAAGTTGCCAGAAGGTGCAATGAGTGCAAGTGGTATTGTCGGTTGCTTTGGTACAGGGTCTTTGATCTTTTGCTTTTGCCTCTCCAAATATCTAGTTTCAGAAATTAAGTTCACAGATTGACCTTAAGACTTCCAGTGTTAGTATTAATGAAGCATTAAGAACATGATACTTTTCTGGAGATTTTGCAAAATATTTTTATTTTATTTATTAAACTTTGCTTATTACTACAATAGACTCCACCCAAAACAGCAAAGTTGGGGAAAATGGCATATTTAGAAACAAGTTGGCATTATCTTTTTTCCAAGTAATTCTTCTGTCTGGATTTGTCTGATTATTATTATTATTATCTTTTACACTTTTATTGTTAGGAATATCCTTGTCTGGATTCTGATTATTAGTTTTATATATAGTTGGGACTTTTGGGGTTGGCTCAATGTATAGTTTGAATTTAATCTATCAACTGATCCATGTGTATGCGTGCCATTCATATTAATAAGAAAATGTTTTGATGATCTTATCAAAACTTTATACGTCCCTCTATAAGGTGCTTTTAAAGGTTTTCTAACTCAATCTATTCTAAGCCACACTTTATCACAGGATATTACTGTATTAGGAATAAAAATTTTAGCACTGGTATATTATCAAAATGATGCAAATCAAATTGTGATATTTTGTTTCACATAATTCACTAACAAAAGTATTGTCTATATTGGTACTGGGTTGATCAATCAATCAGTAGTGTTGGAACCAGTTACTCCAGTAAAGAGTGAAAAACCAAATTCATTAGGTGCACTGTGTTTGCCAAGGAGATCAATTGATATTGCTTTTAGCCATGACTTTTTCCAGACCATTATAGCTGTTTTAACAGTTCTGTGTGTTCTCTCTATTATGCCATTGCATTGGAGGTGATAAGCAGTTGTTCTCAATCTATGGAATCCTATAACTTTTGAAAGTTCTAGAAACAATTCACTTTTGAATTGTTTACCTCAGTCAGTGATAACATAGAAAACAATTACAGATCTGGCAATCCATATGTCTATCAATGCGTTTGCTATTGACTGTACCATTATTTCAGTTAGTAGTTGCACAATCAATACATATTAGGAGATATCTGTAGGGGCTTAGATAAAGGTCTGAATTATTATGGACTGGAGAAAAGGGGTCTGACAATATCAGTGTGCACTGTTTGAAGATGATAATTTAAAGTTTTGAATAGTGGATTTTGTATGTCTATGGACTTTTGATTGATATCATACTATAAATTCTGTACAAAACTGCTTGATGGATTGGTTCATATTAGGCCAGGAATATCTGGACTTTATCAATCATATAGATGATCCTATTCCAGGATGAGATAATGAATGCAAACTGTTGAAAATAGATTTGCGTAAATGCTTTGGAATGGATGATCTGGGAGACAAAGTGAAAATGTCACATAAAATTGGCAATTACTTGAGGGTGTGAATTCTTTCAGTTTTGGGTAGGATTTAATTTCTTTACCTTTTGTTTGGACTTCCACTGTCACATGTATCTATCTGTACTGCTAATATGAGTTTGGACATACAGTCTGAAACAATATTTTGGTTACCTTTTATGTGTGCTACATCAGTAATATATTCAGTAAATAATGGTAAGTGTCATTCCTGATGATCTGACTTGTAGAAGTTTTGCTGTGAAAGGCTCTGCATAGTATTTTGTGGTCATTGAATAATATTTGTTCTATAAGGTAGCAAAATTGAATCACTTCTTTGAGAAGTTCCCTGTTGAATGTGAAATATTTGGGTTGGGGATAATTTCCTCTAGATACATGTTTCTTGTCAATTAATTGGTGTAATGCAGCACCAACTATTAACTGCTATCATTGACCAATTTATAATCTGCAGCTGCACATTGTGGGTGTGCTAATGTGGTTATGTTTGAAAGTTGGTGTATGATGTTTTTGATGGATGCCTTTTCTGCCTCTGTCAACTCGGACAAAGATTTTGGAAAGTATCTCAAATGTTCTGATAGTGGTTAAACAGTGGATGTGTAGTTATGGATCCATTTTTGACAGAACCACGCCATGCCTAAAAATCTATGCAGACTCCCAGAATCTTTAGTATACAGGAATGATAGCATTTTCTTAATTTTATCATTAGGAATAACTTAATTTTCTTGTTCAGCATTAATATTAAATCTTAAGAGATCAATGTTGGCAACATTGAATATACATTTTGTCTAACACTTTCACCCCAGCCCCTCAACACCCGGCGTCTTACTCTCTGGGTTGAGGTGTCTAATCAGTCCTACCCAAACTTAAGGGAATAGCCATAGGTCCCCTGAGCATCCGGAGATTATTCGACCGGTCCGCTGGTTTAATCCTGCTTCCTGCCCATGTTGTGATTTGTTTGATCCAGAAAGCAGAAGTGATGTCCGTTCATTCACGGCCGACTGAAGATGTAGACACGGCTGGAGAGTCTGCGCTAAGAAATTTGGAAATGTGCAAAAAAAAATTAATATCTGTAGAAAGCTGGACAAACAACTATTCAATGGTTGAATTGTTAATGTCTTTTATATAGCAGAAAAAATAGTAGAGAAAAGAAATGGGTTACACAAAAGAAAAGTATTTAACGTAAAAACTCTTACACTGGATTCTAGACAGAGAGAGTGTAAATGATTAACTTGTTGTTAAATCGTCTCAGAACGATATATGACTCTTGCGATGGAGGGATAAACATTTCTGTGCGGGGTTTAAAGTTATAGTAGTGTTCCTCCTCCCAATCCTTGCCTGGGCCAATTCTCTCAAGAATTTTCTCCACTCTGCTTTTTTCAGCATAACTACGCATTTATATAGATAAACCTGGCTGGTTTTAACTAACCCTCAGCCCTACTACTTCGCACGCGATTATCACGGTGTTCTAGCTGCTTCAACCAAAATCATGTGAATTCCAAAGTTCCTTCTAGCTTACCCAGCTCTATTTCAATTTTTAATCTAAAAAAATTTTTTCAACCATTTTCATTGCCTTCTGATGACCCAGATTCAATGGGTACAACTTCTACCCTAGATCAGATTTCCCCATCAGTAAACAAATTGCTCTGATTTAATTTTGCTATTCAAATTTAATCCAATTTCACTAAAAAAAATGTGTGTTTCCCAGACTCTCTCTCTCTGTCACATTTCCTCCCTTACCCATCTGTCATTTACTAGTAAATGACACAAGCTTTCATATCAACAAAATATGAGAAAACCCAGTCCAACATGCTTCTTACTAGGGGGCTACTTAAACATACGTCTTTTCCAGCATGCAAAGGTAGAGTCCTCAGTTCTTCTTAGGGCTCATTATGCCCATTTATATTTTCATTGTCCTTACGATACATATGTACATGCAACTTCCGGTTAAAGTTCACTGTTTTGGTGATCTCGTGCAATAGAACCTTTTCACATAGTTCATTAGTTCGAGTGTTCTTTCCTTTTTCTTTTTTTTTTCTTGGAGTTCGCAACACTCCTTACCAATTATTTCAGTCTTGTTACTAAAAATAAAAAAAATTTGATTTATTTCGTAAATCTGTCCCTCCGATTTTGTCTCGCCTTCACAACAGGTTTTGTCGAATCTTTTGTTGGTTCAGGTCCTTCCACGGCAATCGTGGACGCTTCTTCAATATCAGTTAGGGGTCCCAATGCACTCGGGTCGGACCTACCTTGGTAAAGTGCACTAACTGGAATCCCTCCTTCACTCATGCACTCCCGTGCCAGTTTATTCTGCCTGGTTGACAACATTGCACGCCTCTTCAACCACCACCAAACCAGCAGGGCCACAACTATCATTAGTATAATTCCTACAACGGTCGGCCAGGTTATTATAGCAACCATATTCTCTCTCCAGCCTGAATTTGGCATACCTATCCTATCTAACCCCGACTTCAACCATCCAAGATCATTCTTATCGATTGGCTTTAACAACGCCAGCATCTTTTCTAGCGACATCTTAGGAATCTCTCTTACAATGGGTTCCCACAATCCCGTCCATCCACTGGTATTCGTTCCTACCAGCTCTAACAAAGCCTCATTCTCTTCAAACTTCTCTTCTGCTTGGTAGTAGGGAGATAAAGAGATAGATGGACCATGAGCTCCACAACCATGAGTAGCTCTACAAAAAACAAAGTGGAAATAACTCTTATCATAGTGGTGGGCTTCCCTTCACACACCTTAGATAATTGTGTGGCCACTGCCCAAATTCCATCAGAGACACTGGTTGCTTTAGGTAACATTACACGAGCCAACACCTCTACCTGACAATGATCTCTAATTCCCTTCTTATTTTTCTTAAATAAATCTAGTACACACAGATTATGACTACCTGTCACATAAATTGGACTTACAGACCCACAGGTACCTAAGGCATCATTCTTGCATTTTTCTGCTTCTCCCTTTGTTAATAGCATAAACTCTGTCCTGGCTAGGTTTAGGGCAACAAATTCCGTCTCTACCTTGTACCTAGCCACTGCTCCTATCTTCGGCCTTAGTTTTGGATAGGGAAGGGGAAGATTCATCACCTGATAAATTTCAAAGGTACTATCTCTGTCCAGTAATAGAACTGACACTAGCACTAGCAATTTATCATCTTCCAACAAGGTAGTACATTCCAAGGCACTATAATACCTCCATAACTGCTGGGTGGGGTCTACAGATAATCTAAGATGATGGGGTAGTTTGGCTTGTATCTCCAGTAGTACTTCCCTTAATTGTTCTGGAGTTATTATACTCGGAGACAGGTATCCCAGCGATAACAGGTCTAATTGTGCTCTCACATGCTCTAACAACACTGTTAAAGAGTGACGTGTTTGACGTACCTTACTCATTATAGCTAATAATTGAAAATACCTTTGCAAAAACCCCTCTAATTTCTGTAATTCGGTTATAACATACGTGGTTACATTTATCACTTCTTTACTAAAAAACCTGTAGGTGAGAAATCAACCAATTGATACTCCCTCTATTCTTAGCCAATTCCAGCCTAGTAACATCGAGTATAGATACGCTCTCTCTAACTGACTGGGCCGTTGCTTGTTGTCTCTGTTCTACCACCTTTAATTTCCTCTTAATTACTCTCACTTTGCCTTCGGAGACTGTACCAAGCAACACACTTAATGCCTTTCCCATGATAGGTAATACTGCCCTCTTTTGCCTGGTCCGTAACAACTTTATTCCTTTCAGATAGTAACTCATATCCTTCCATTGTCTCTCAAGTATTAGGGATTCCTGAGCTAAGTGGTATAATATACGGTGGTATTCTGGAGTCTGTAAATATTCTCCGGAGATGTGTGTCCTGGCTGTATCTAGTTTATCCATTTCGATCTTCAACTGACCCAGTAACTTCTCATACGGCTGCAGGTCTATCACCAAAGTTATCAACCACTTTGATCTAGTTATAATCACTTCGCTAGTCTTCTTACATACAGTATTCTCACTGTGTTCCCAGGTATTAGCTACCACAACTAGCATCGTCAGTACCACGAGCCTCCTCTTGTCCATGTCTGCAAAGAGATGGAGAGAATAATTCATCTTACTCAATCATTCTCTTATTGTTTTTATCGGGTGGTTACATCTTAGAGCGATACCTCAAGCACCGACCCACATCACCACCAGTGCCGTGCATGCATGGAGCCCGTCCACACAGTTCACCAGCACTGATGATAAATGCATAGTTAGTCCCAGACCCTCACTCATTCACCACAGCCACTGTACAGGTTTCACTTAATCTTTGGGCTTTGGTGTGTCCCCCCCCCCCCCCCCAATTACAGTTTTAGTGGTAATTCCTCATTAACACTAGGTGCTTTTTCAGCCTGCAATTTACTCTGCAATTGAGCTAACGGAATTTCATCCTCTTCTTCCGATTCACTCAGTTCTTCTTCTTCCCTAAGGTTAGGCTCAATCCCTGCTTCCTTAGAATGTCTCGCTGGGGTCCGATTTACCTCCCTCAGCCTTTGAAGGGTAGTTGGGCTAATTTCAATCTCACTCCTTTCACTCTCAGTCTCTAAGCCTTTAGGTTCTACCAACATAGTTTTCCTCAACCTTTTCTGTTGAGTTTTTGTTTCGGCTCCTTTCCATTCTCTTATTTCAGCTAGCTTTATATCATTCGCATGCACTCTTTTTACCTGTCTGGTCAATTGGTCCCAGATCACAAAGGAAACCGGACCCGTCTTCTCCACGATCCTATAGTATGGACTCCATCTCTGGTCCAATTTTACCTTCTCTCAGGTGTATTTTATAATACACTGGATCAGCTATCTGGAAGGAAACTTCTTCTCTATTTTTATTTACCATATCGTTTCGCCTTTTCTGGGATCTTTGAATCCTCCTCCTCACCTGTGTAAAAATTTTATGCTGTTGTTCTAAAACTATTTGGTGATGATCCTCTCCTAAATACTTCCTCCTAGGTCGTAACAGATTGTCTGTAGGTAAGACTACATCCCTGCCATATATCAAGTAATAAGGGGAAAATTTTGTTGTCTCGTTCATCGAGAATCTCACAGCTGCTAACGCTTGGGTTATGAATAAATCCCAATTTTCCCTATTATCCTCTGTTTAGCTAACACATCAGTGAGGGTCTTATGAAATCTCTGTACCTTAGCGTTACTTTGGGGGTGATATGGAGAGGTGGTTATGTGCTGTATGTTTAATTCTCCGAACGTCACTTTCATAATCTGATTCACATTGTCCGATCCATTATCAGTAACCAACTGTTCGGGGGCCCCATACCTAGGGAATATTTTGTTCAGTATTATATCTGACACTGTTCATGCCTTCTTATCCGGTATGGCAAACGCCTCAGGCCAATTCATCAACCAATCCACAAAACTCACTATGTAAAGATTACCTCTATGTGTTCATCCGTAGGGCCCAGAAATATCCATGCTTACTTTCTGAAAAGGATAATTCGGAATATCCGTTTCTAATGCTGGGGCAACCCTACTCCTTCAACTCTGTACTTGGCATGTTACACATTTTTTTACATGGTTCACAACATCATTAAACAACTTAGGCCAGTTGTAATTTCTCATTATTAATCCATACGTCTTATCAATTCCCAGGTGTACTAACCTCTTATGGCACTGGTCTAGAATTTCAGCTCTCAACTTCTCAGGTATCACCGTTTTTAAACTTACTTCCTCATCTCTTCCTGAAAGGTAATACAACATTTCATCATGCACCATATATTTGGAGGTATGCCCTGCCTTTACCCTGGACCTGATAGTTGCTATCTCACTATCCTCTAGGTTTTGCCTAGTAATACCTCTCCAGTGGGGGTCGGAAACAATCTCCATTTCACTCGTTTCCTGATCTTCCCAACCAAGTCTCTCCTTCAACGCCTGTGAATTGGAATGCTTTATCATCCACACCCGGCTCCAACCTGACAGATTCGGTCTCTAATTGCCTCGGAATCCTCGATAACAGGTCAGCACAGGTATTATCCTTCCCTGCCAAATATTCTATTCTGCAGTTATACCCACTTCAATGCCCACTGTTGTATCTTCTTATTTGTCCACTCCACCTCTAACAAATATTTGAGGGGTGGTGGTTTGTTTTAATGGTTAATACAGCCCCCACTCAAATAATAATCTAATTTCTATACAGCATACAGAATGGCAAATTCCTCTTTTTCTATTACTGGCCACCTTTGCTGAGTCTCGGAGAGCTGATGAGACAGAAAATAGATCGGCACTTCTTCAGGCACACCCGGTACGGGTCCATCCTTATCGGGACTTGGTTGTATAAGAACCAGCCCGATACACTTATCGCTAGCATCGGTGTACAGCACCATGGGCTTACTCAGGTCTGGGTAGGCCAACAGGGGTACAGCTGTCAGCTGGTCCTTTAGAGCCTCAAATGCACGCTGACAATCCTCAGCCATTTAAACCTAGCATGCTTCTTAGAGCTATTAGAGGGCCTGCTAGCTGACTTAATGCTGGTATGAACCTCCGGTAATATCCGATGGCTCCAATAAATCCCCTAATCTCTCTGTCTTTGACACGGGCATGGCTCTTATAACCCCAACTTTGTCTAAATCCGTTTTTATTCCTTCTTTGTTTATGATAAACCCTAAGTACTTTGTCTCTTCTGTCATAAACTGACACTTTGATAATTTTAACTTTAATCCATGTTCTCTTAACTTATCAAACACCTTCTGCAGATGTTCAAAATGCTCCTCTGGTGATTTTGAAAACACCATGATGTCATCTAGATACACCATGGAGCGTTTGCCAACCCAAACGGCATAACTCTAAAATTGAAGAGACCCATGTGGCAGGTAAAAGCGTTTTTTCCTGATCCTTTTTGCTAAGTGCTACCTGCCAATATCCCGACCTCAAATCCAAGTTGGAAAAACATTTAGACTTTCCTAAAAGAGCTAGAATATCATCAATCAAGGGGAGGGGCACTGCCAGCGGTTTCGTAATGGCATTTAATTGACAAAAATCCACAGAAAACCTATGCCCTCTCCCCATCCTTCTTTTCAACAACCACTAATGGAAAACTCCAGGGAGATTTGGATCTTTCGATCATCCCTGATTCCATCATTTCATTCACAGCGTCCTCTACTAATTTTTTTTTGTAGATTGGGGTCCTATACGGTCTTAACTTAATAGGTGGGTGATTACCCATGTCTATCTTCATTTCAACTGTCTCTGTCTGTCCCAGTTCCTTATCCGTAATGGCTGTTACCTCCCGATTACCGTTCATCAACCCTCTCAATTTCCTCCTGTAATGCTCAGGAGCTGTGATATCTTCATCCCTTATTTAATTGCTACCTGTCTTATTCCCAAGCCTATTCTCATTCCATACTCTCACCTGTTCAACCACTCTCACTGGGCCTGCCTGTACCAGCTCTTCTCCCTGCTTTATTTTAATAGTTTTATTGGCAGTATTGGTTAACAGTAAGGGAACAGTCCCCGAACTCTTCACCAACGAATCACACACGGTTATTTTCCCTTCACTATTATCACACCTATCAGTAGGGACCACTTGGTACAGGTCACTGTTCAGCACTCCTTCTGTTATAATCTTGCCCTTCCCAGATACAGTAGTCCTAGGGGGAAGCTTTATATTTCTCTGGGCCACCACTGGCAATTGTTCATAATTATCCTCTCCCAGCAGTATCTCTACCCCGTCCAATGTTAGGGTGGGGAGGTCAAAACGGATCTGTGCCTTATTCTGCCTAAGCCAGTCATTCCCCAAAATTAGCTCACCACACAAGTCAGGTGCCACATAAACCTAAAGTTTATTTCTGGTTCTTGCTAATTGGAAAGGTAGCCACGTCATACCCTCTATCCTCATCCTGCTACTATCAGCCTGACTTATTAGTAGATCGACGGGACTAAGCTTCGTTTTCAGTCCCAACTGTCTAAAAACCTTGGAGCTAACCAGTGACACTGATGCTCCAGTATCGACAAGGGCCTTCACCTTCTTGTCTCCCAGCAACACATTACAGGTGAAGTCTGGCCCTTCCATCGGCAAATGGTATACCTGTGCCGTTGACCTTTCCATATGTTCTCTCCCTTTCTCCCGCTTTCTCAACAACCGAGATGTGGGAGTTGGTGACAGGAGTTCACCTTTTTCTAGGGGCTCCAATTTCTGTCTAGGAGCCCTACTGGGTGGGGTAGAGCTTGGATGACTCTCTTTTCTTGGACTAGCAACCCATTTCTCCCCTCCATTCAAGTTAAGGTTGTTCTGTTCGGTGTGTTCCATCTTTCTCCTGCAAGGACAGGTTCATCTCAGGTGATCTGCTCCTCCACAGTGCCAACACCTTCGCTCCTAACAACTGGTTGAAAGTGCCCGACCACACCACATGTCCAGCATCTCAGAGGTCTTACTTGCACTGGGGCCACCCTGCCTCTTACTTTTTCACAGGTGACCCATTGGCATTTCCCGGACCCTTTTCCTTCTCGGTAGGGGGCACCAGCGTATTACCTCACTTTATCCCCAATTTACAATCTCCCTCTGCCGTACACCACTGAGCCTTGTGCCCGAACTCGCCACAAGTCGCACAGTCCAGCCCCAAAGACCTTGGGTCGCCTCCATAGTTTGTCGGACTGTCACGGGCCCGATGCCCACAATACTTGCAAGTCCAGCACACCAACCATATCGGCCCGGTGTGGATTTGTGAAACCCATAATGCAGATCCCAGCCTCTCTTACTGGGAACTGCCTCAGCCTTCCAGTCCTCTTCCACCTCTTCTTTCGGGTCCCGTATCTGGAACCGCTCCCGGTCCTTCTTTTTCATCACTACTTTGCCTCCTCAGGGGGTCCTACCTATACCCCCTCTTATTCTATCCCAGAGTCATTCGCTGGTCCAAGCCACCTCTATGGCTGTGGCCAGACTGCGGCCAGGCAGTCCCCCCCTTCAGAACATCGCCCCTCAGGTCCCTGTCACTCAGCGCGTCCACATGAACATTGGCCAACAAGGTCTGCATAGGACCACTGTCCCGAGTCGCCAACTCTGGAAAAGCTAACGCTGCTGGCCGCGCGATTCTTTCTCCTCATTCCTCATTAGTCTCTCCTTGTTGCTGCAGCTGGAACAATTTCCTGACTGCCTCAATGGCCGTACGCTCACTGGCGTGTTGCCGCACCCCAGCGGATTTAAGCTCGGTCCACGTCAGGGCCGGGTTTTCTTTGTTCCACCCCACTATGAACTTGGACACCTGCCCCACTGTGGTGTTGTAAGCTAGGAGCACCATTTCTTGGTCCAAGAGGCCATAGATCACTTGCTTCTTCTGAATGGACAGAATCCATTCATGCAGGTCCGCAGGGTTTCCCTTATAAGTAGGTAGCTTCATGCTACCTATCAACCCATCGATATTTCGGGGACTCCCACGTCCCAAAGGTCATCTGTGGCGTCTGATCCTGCTACGCTCATCCTAGCGTCTTGTCAACTACCACTTTCCCACGAGAGGAGAGACCAATGACAGAATGAAAGGAAAAATACATAACACGGTGGTGGCGCTTCAACTGCGTACAAAGTCGACAAAGTCAAAACAAGATCAACAATATTACTGGCAGATCTAAGTGCAATGAGCGAACAAAGGAAACCATAAAGTGATTACGTGAGGTATGCCGCTCCGTGTTTTGTTCTTTTTCATCCTTCTTTTGCTTCCTTCTCTTTTCTTCCTTATGTCCCTTTCAGACCAATATAGTCTGAAGACGAGAGTCCTTTCTGGTCTTACTCGGTCCCGACTGGACAAAATAAATGCAATCTTCTCTCCTCTTTCAGACGGCCGTGGCAATTCCCATGGGTCTATCCTGGTCATGGCCACCAGTCTAACATTTTCGCACCAGCCCCTCAACCTCTGGTGTTTTACTCTCTGGGTTGAGGTGTCTACTCGGTCCTAACCGAACTTAAGGGAGTGACCATAGGTGCCCTGAGAATCTGGAGATTATTCGACCAGTCCGCTGGTTTAATCCTGCTTCCTGCCCACATTGTGTCTGGTTTGATCCAGAAAGCAGAAGTGATGTTCATCCATTCACGGTTGACTGAAGATGTAAACATGGCTGGGGAGTCTGCGCAAAGAAATTTAGAATGCAGCAAAAAAAAATATATATCTGCAGAAAGCTGGACAAACAACTATTCAATGGTTGAATTGTTAATGTCTTTTATATAGCAGAAAATAATAGTATGGAAAAGAAACGGGTTACAGAAAAGAAAAGTATTTAACGTAAAAACTCTTACACTGGATTCTAGACAGAGAGAGTGTAAATGATTAACTTGTTGTTAAATCGTCTCAGAACGATATATGACTCTTGCGATGGAGGGATAAACATTTCTGTGCGGGGTTTAAAGTTATAGTAGTGTTCCTCCTCCCAATGCTTGCCTGGGCCAATTCTCTCTTCAAGAATTTTCTCCAGTCTGCCTTTTTCAGCATAACTACGTGTTTATATAGATATACCCAGCTGGTTATAACTGACCTTCGGCCCTACTACTTCGCACACGATTATCATGGTGTCCTGGCTGCTTCAACCAAAATCATGTGAATTCCAAAGTTCCTTCTAGCTTACTCAGCTCTATTTAAATTTTTAATTGATAAAAATTATTTCAACCATTTCCATTGTTTTCTGATGACCCAGTTTCAATGAGTACAACTTCTGCCCGAGATCAGATTTCCCTATCAGAAAACAAAATGCTCTGATTTAATTTCGCTATTCAGATCTCCAATTTCACTAAAAGAAATATACATGTTTGTGTGTATGTGTTTCCCAGACTCTCTCTGTCACATTTGCCAGATAAACTTTTAAGCTATTTTCATTCAATATGCTGAATACTTTATCTAAATCTGTATGTTGTTATAATTCTCACTAAAAATCAATACATCATCTACGTACAATCTGTTAAAAAAGATTTTTGTCCATAAAAAATTGAAATGTAACTGCATCATTTTTTTTTATCCAAAAGGCATATTATTGAACTCGATCAAACCAAATCTGTTAGTTATAGCTGTTTTCGGTGCATCTGTGTTGTTTTTATTTGTTGATAGGCAGAAATTAGGTCTGTTTTAGAAAAGCAGCATTTGTTTGGCAGTTTTTTTAGTTAAATTTATACTAGGTGTGTGCTCAGAATTCGAAACAAGTGTGAACGTGTCTTGCCTGCAAAGTGATGACAGAAAGAAATATGGCCGCTATTGAAGATGCAATTTATGTACGCTGATCTCGTCCAAAACGCGTCCTGGGTATGACGTTAAACTGCATCCAACAGCAAGGCCTCTGATCAGGAAGTTTTGAGGAAGCATGGAACCACCTCTTAATTGCTGGTGTTCCCAGGTCCACCCTGACCTGGGGTGGTAGCACCTGTTGGGGTCCCAGCTATGGGCAAATAGTGAACTTCCAGGTCTTTTCCAGCACACTTCTTTTTGGAAAAATATTATTACCAGCTATACCTTTTGGGAAAAATATTATTACCAGCTATATGTTTTTGGAAAAATATTACCAGCTATACTTTTTTGAAAAAACAATATTACTAGCTATGCTTTTTTGAAAAACAATACTACCAACTATACTTTTTGGAAAAAACCCCCAAAAAAACCCTTTTCAGCATTAAATGGCCCAATGAAGGTCGATATGCTGGTTAAACAAACAAACTATCTATCTATCATCCAAAATGAGACAATATTTGCACACCTGCAAATTTCGGCCATATTAGAACAGCATAAAAAGCGGGGTGCCAGGAGCACGGGGACAAATTGGGAGTCATTTGACGGACTGCGTGCAATAGAGTTGGACGTATGAATTGACAGATGAACAAAGAGGAAGTCAAAGTAGGCGCAGCTGAGTTTGGTGTCTGTTTCACAACTGCCCAGTGTAACTGGCTGAGAAAGAGAGTCACGCAATCCATTTCCTTGAGGGACCGGAAGAAGAAGAAAAAAACAGCTGGCCTGCCAGTGAGTACTGCACTTTTGACCCCCACCTCATCACCATTGTTTTTTTTTTTGTTTTTTTTCTACAAGGTGTCAGGTAGTGGTCATTTTTAGTAATATTGTTGAGCATGGAAATCATCACAAGCTCAATAAAAATCATTTTCATTTGCTTTCTATACTATATAGAGAGGGGATGCTCACTTGCTACTCGAGGCAGATATTACTCCAGTTTTATTAATTTCTTTTTAATTCAGCTTGTGCGACCTCTAACTTCTGGGCTGATAGTTTCTATTTTTGGCAAAAAGAGGTGTGCAGCTTCTGTATCACTTCTGTGATAAGCTCCACAGTAATTATCATTTTTATTATCATGGCGTGTACTAAAACTAGGATATTTATTTACTAATTCCTTTATAATAGTAGTAAAGTTAAATTCATTGACTATTAAATTAATCGATTGGAGTGTTGATTTAACCTTAACTTTACATTCAGTTATCCCTAATACATCTTTTTTTGCAGTCAGTCATTAAACCGAGATAGCAGATTAGTGATATCTGCAACCACAAATATCCCTTGGAATGCCCTTCTTAAGCATGGTATTCGAACTTCTAGACTTATCTGACCATGGCAGCTTATTTTCGCTCCATTAGATGTAGAGAGAAATACAGGTGTTAGATCTAATATAATGCCATTTACTATGGAGGGTGTTAAGATAGAAATGCTAGAAACTGTATCAATGATAACGTTTATTTTAGTATCTCCTATTTTAGCAGTTAATTGCAAAAGTGACAGATTGGAGGGAGCTTATGCAGTTTGCCTTACTGGTTTTGGGGCAGAAATTTGATAACATTTGCAAATTACACTTTTCTGAGACCATCTGCTCCATGGTTTGCAGGTTTGGGCCTGGTCATCAAGATATATATGGGTTCGGTATACTCTTGGCTTCTGGTTTATACAACCTAAGGGAATTACACTGTTTTTCTGTTTATGTGTGATGGGACTTTTGTGTTTCTATTTCCTTTGCTAACTTTCCTAATTACATGAGAGGAGACTCTTTTGTGATGCTATTACTGGAGCTAATTCTGGGGGTAAGGTTTGTGTAGTGGTTGTGACACCTATAATTTATTTTGTTAACCCTAAGCTAGCAATGCCTCTAACTACAGAAATATGAATAAACGCAAACATTGATTTATAGAACAAACGATAACAACTATTTATTAATTTGGACCCTGGTGCTGTCAGAGCAATTGGCTCATTGTGGGAATGGCAAGCATTGGTCATAAATCATACATGTAAGCTTTTTGGAGTGTATTTGCTTTTAGTATATGAAGCTCATACTTACAAATAAATCCAATTATCTGTCAGCAGGGCATTATTTTTTTTTTTGTCAAATTCCTTATCTGGGAGTAAGGAAGTGGAATTTTATGGTGCCAATGTGTCATTCCTCGTTCATCTTTTCTATACCACCATCTGTCTAAATGCTAATTCTTCTCTGCTTATATTAGTAGAGATAGGCTTGACTTGAACAAAATTTTGCTGATTTTGTTATTTTACTGAAACTATGTCCACGCATTGCTTACATTATAATGTCTAAATATCTAAGTTAACTTAAGCTTTAATCATGGCTAAATCCATCTTCAGATTTGAGAGGTGCAACACTTGTAGGAAATTGTACCTTCCAAACAAGTTCCTTGTACAGACTGATATGATTTGTTATTACCAGTATCTGTTGCAACATATCTTGGACATATTATTGTGGTGGCCTTCATCAGCTTCTCCAATGGCTCTGAATTAGTCCTCTCATAGGCTGATGTTACTGAGTCTTTAAATTCTTTATACTTTTAGGTAATGGGGTTGGTAATTTAGTAATGACTCAATTAGATAATGTCCTGACACCAGTATATAATTTTGTTTCCTTTGATGTAACTCCTCTTAAATGGAACTGAGATTCAATAATACTGACCCACCAGTTCACACAAGTCTCAATGAATTCAGGTACCTTAATGCTAACTTGTTGCCTTTGTGCTTCTATAGACATTTTTTGTTTTGTAACTATACTAAAAAACAATATGAGTATCTAAAAAGTATCAATAAAAGGAAAAAGTAAGGAGTTTTAAGGAGGTAAGATGATACTTTTCAGGAGATTTAAGAAATATTTATATTGTTAAACTATGCCTACTGCTACAAACTCCTTGAAAGACAATACATTTATTTTCTTTTGTTTCACATTATTTTCTGATTAACTATTAGATTAATTCTTACATTTTGCAATATGAGAGGAAATAAAAAATATTATGAAGTTTTCCATAGATACATGACAATCTCATATTTAAAAATTTTTAGATGAAACATTTTTCACTATTATGTTTGAGGTTTTTTATTTTATCAAGCAGCCATTTTAGCATCTCTGAAAGTAATGGTAGTAATGGGACACTACTTACTTGTTAGTTCTTTTTATAGAGGGTTAATCAACAGGGAGGATAATTGGGTCAGTGCAAATATTCTATCACTGACTTTACTCCATCTTATGATTATTGCTTATTATGACAACAATCTGAGCCAGGAATCTCTTTGATAAATGGCAATTATTTTCATGTAAATTATCCCACAAAATTTTTCTATCCTTCTCTGTTCGGGTTTTATTTTTATTTTTTCCCACTTTTTTATTTTTATAAGTGAAACTATTTTCTGTTATTGACAGAAAAAATCACTTTTTATTGCTAGACCATGAGTCTTCTGCTGCGTGTAGTTTATCCTCAATTTATATCCTCCTGATATCAATTTAAACTGACATCTTTTTTCTTTTTTCCATGTATTGTGAGTATTTTTTAACATTTTCTTGATTACATGTTGTGGAATAAATCAGACACCCCTGGTAACACAAATGAACTAGGCAAGACACCTTAAATAAAGAACTCAAAGTAAGCCAGATGAGGTCCATTGGAGTTGGTCAAGGAGAAAAAATTGATGACATCACAGCAAGTAGCCTAAGCAAAACATATTATAACCTCTAGGAGTCAGTTATAACACATGTAAATCTTGACCATTTTCCAATATATTTCATTGAAATTTTCATTTTACAAAATTATAGTTTATAATTAAATCTAGGATATGAGGAAAAATTCAAATTTCAAGCTAACCTGTTACACAAATGTACTTGGAAAACACACGAATTTATCTCATTTCCTCCCACTCTGAGTTAAATAAATGGTTAGTCTCTGCTTTCTATCCCTGGGTGGCAACAAATCTAAGAGAAGGAAAACCATGGAGAAGGTAGTGGGAATCCACTCAACTATCATTCCCTAGAATACATGGCAATTCACAGATAATAAAGAAAAATCTTTGGAAAGTCATGAATACCAACATCCTGAAGGAAAATGGTATAATAAAAGAAAAATATAGAAAAAAAGCTAGCAACAGTTTAAACCGATGCTAGCAGGATATGGATTAAAAGATACCTTAGCTTTTTACCCACAGTGATCAGTTTTAGCATTCAATGATATCCAAGTAAAGCACATGTTATTTAAATCATTTGGGGTAATTAGCATTTGAGCAGATGGAACATAATAATCTGATTAATTATTCAAATTATTTCTTTCTATGCTTAAGATGAAGCAATATAAGGTTGACTAGAAGCAGAAGATGGCAGACAGTTTCAGTTCATATGTTTACATACATATGTAAATCTTTTTTAATAATTTAACTCCAAGTAAGGTGATAAAGGTGAGGAGGCATGGTGGAGTAATGGGTAGCAGCTCAGATTGAAGAATCAGAGAGCAGAGTTCAAATTCCAGTCAAATCCATTACTTTCACTTATGTGCTAATACCCTTGGGAAAGGTATGAATCCTCTTCTTCTCCCCCCCAGCTATGGATAAATAGCAGGACAGACCAGGTTCTATAGCCTTGGAGGGTACTTGGTCTACCGCAGAAAAGAATGGCAGGGAGAAAAAGATACATGATCGCCTAAGTGTGTATCACGCATGGCATATAACTGAAGGTGATAAAAGCCACTAAACTACAAGAGGTGACGGAGATTGGAAGAAAATGAGTGAGCTCAATAAACAAAACGGGATTCAAGGAGGCAGAAGATGACTATTGACATTGCATTTAAATTTTTAAAGATCATAGTTGACATTAAAGCAGGAAGCTGGAAGAGTGTTCCACAAATGAAAAGTGCGAGAGAAGAAGAATGTGTTTGTAACCTAACAATGAAAAACACCAAATATTTATTTTTTAGCATAATCTCCTTAATACCCAATAAATCTACATTAATTGATCTGAAAATTTCACATTCAGTTAATGACTGTATCAGGGCACAAATTCATTCTCCTTCATACACATGATACTATCTGTGGGGAAAAGAAATAAAATCAATAAACTAGGAATAATAAAAAAACAAAATATATTTTCCCATGATGCTAAGAGTAAAGGAACCTAAAATTTTATTACCCAACTTGGCTTCATCAAACACCTATTAGACAACACTGTTTGAGTCTAGAAAAAGACAAATATTGTCCTTCCTCCAAGATGTAGCAGTACATGGAATAAAAGAATATCCCTGCTGGGACACATTTGTTTCCCCAGTCTACTGGCGACAACTCTTTTTAATTTCCAATGCATGGCATTTGCCCATCTATTCCAAAACTTCCATTTATGAATTCAATTTTCCTTGGTCGTTCCAATTCAGCACAAGGCTGATTTGAGCTCAACCATTATAACCATGCTTAAACCATCCAACAATGAAGTAAGCCATTCCAACTCTGCATCATCCTCAAGTATATGTTGATCTGGGTAACCTACAAGGAATTCTGAACTGAACCCTGTATTTAATCTACGGGGGTAGACTCCACTGCTCATGTTGAGAGATATTGTCTCCTTATTTTATTTAGTACTATTCAGTTATTGCTCACCTGTTTCCACTGAGTGCAAGTACACACTACCTGATGCATTGAACTCACAACCACCATATCACCAAATTCACAAACCAACACTTTTACCCACTAGGCCAGTGTCCCTGTAGGACAATTTGCCATAGTAAACTTAAAGCCTTAAACTTAGCCTAGCTACTGATTAGGTTGCAACTGCTGCTGTCATGTTTTGATTGCTGCTGCTGTGGTTGAAGATTTGCTGTCATTTGTCTTTTTTTTTTCTTTATTAGTGGCTCCCATATTGTATTTGGAAAAAGACAGAAATAAATTTAGTTCTGGCAATCTTAATATTTAGGACCATTTGATGCCTCACATTAAACTCTTATTTTTTATTTTTTTTTTTTTTTTAGTATGATATTAATGATTTTACCTTTTAACATAAAATTTGTTTCTTAATTATAACCCTAATGATAATGATGATTTTCCAATTGGAAATGGCTGACAGGCTATAGTTATAAACCAAGCATACTTATATAACATATCTCTTCACAACTTCCATTTGACATTTCTTAATATATTGTGTCATGTGGGTTCAAGAATGGAAAAACATTACCCATTGTAGTGACAAACTACAGGTCTTTAATAATTGTTTTCAGAACCGTATGGTTGGAATTGTCTGTTCTTTGGCTTTCATGGGATACAGGAACAGAAAATTACCAAGGTGTCCCTGTTAATACCATAACCCTTCACCTAAGCATGGATTAGATCTACTGCCATGAAACAAGAAACAGAAGTAAATAAAAGAACAGAAATTGAGAAAACAGATGATGACAATCGACATTGTATTTAAATTTTTGAAGATCATAGTTTACAAGAAAGCCAGAAGAAAGTTCCAAAAAGGGAAAAGTGCAGATAAATCTATTAGCATAGAAGTTACAGATACAACTAGTAATTTCAACATTGAAATTATAAGACGTAGCTGCAAATCTAGTGCTGAGCTTAATTTTGTGAAGTCAAGGTACCAACAAAGAAAGCTCATCAGAGTAATTACCATGAAAATATTTGTAGAAAAGATGAAAAAGCTACATTATGGTGATTGAAGCTGAGATGCCAGGTCTGGACCAATAATATTGTAGATTATTCTTTAAATTTTATCAAGAATCTCTAAATATAATGCAGGAGAACCAGACCAGATGTGGCAACAATATTCAAAGCATGGACAATGAGTAGACTTATAAATATGTAAGATAGATTCTGTCAAGGAAAATTGTCTAAAATTATATAGTGAACTGATTTTTCTTGCACCAAATTTATAGTGAGCCAATTTTCTTTGCAGCAGATTTCATTTTATTCTCAAAATTATTACAGAAAGAATTTTTTATAACTTTAGGGGAAAACTCTGATTGTAAAATAGAATTATGTGAACTGATTTCACTTTGTGTTCCTGAAAATTATAAGACAAAACATTTAGGATGGATATTTAAGCAAGGAAATAAAAACTGTAATGCAAGTAGAAGAGAATTCCAAATGAAAAATTTAGTGGAGAGATAAAATTGCACAATATTGTTCTTCAAATAATACACTTGGGAAAGGTATGAATCATCTACTTCTCCCCAGCTATGAGTTAAATAGTAGGACTTGTATATGGAAAAATCATCATTATTCTCAAAGAAGTGTTAATGCAATATTCACACAGAGAAAAAAATAATAGCTCTTACAATCTAAAATATGTTTGTTTAAATAACCCATAAAGTGTTGATAAGCCATAAAAAAGAAATTATTCTTACAATCTAAAATATGTTTCAGCTTTAAATAACCCACAAAGGGTTGATAAGCCATAAAAAAAAAATCAGTCTTCAAATAGGATTACAAAATGGTGAATAGCAGATTTATAAATAAAAATGATTTAATTCATATTCACAAGCCAAATATTGGAAGTAACATTAGTTATCTTTGTGTCTAGGTTCAGTGAAGACAATGGAAGAGATAAAAAGAGAAAGATGGTGAGGTTAAGAGATGTAGAATGGTGATTTATATTCACATCAATGAGGCAAGAAGGAAATGTTTTGTATAGGAAAGTTTGGAAAATTTAAGACAGAGTAACATTTGGAGCAAATCATGAATAAGAGAGAATAAAAGTGAGTAATGGAGGAAAAGGTGAAGGTTGTAAATTTATGAATCAAAGAAACTGATATAAATAGAAAATGTGGTGGGAATCATTGAGAAACTGTTGAGTGCTAAATAGTGAGTAACATAGAGAGTGGTAAGTTGAATGGAACTGGAATGGTAGAGGGGTAGGAAGTACACATTTTATGGATGAATGAAAGAAAGAATGGTGTCAGATGAATCTAAAATGAAGACAAAAGAAGTCAGGAAATGGAGTGAGAAAATGGTAAAAATAGTTCACAGAGTGACTTTGGATTTAGTGAGATGGATTGAACATCCGTCTCACTAAATTAATAAAAAATAAAGAGAAAAATGAAATAAATAGATGGGGAAAATAGAATAAAATAAAAAGAATGTATTCGTTATAACAAAAGAAAACTGAAATTTGAGATTAGTTGTATAGAAAAAAAGAGAAGGTAACTCGCTATCAGCTACCTTATTTTAAACAAGTATTTTTTGAATGAATTTAATCTTTGTGAAACTGTTGGATTGTTGCATTATGTACAGAAACTCAAAACACACCAGACCACTTGAAGTAGATTTAAAAATTTAGTAATTGTATGTTATTTATTTTTATTTGGAGATATTAGATAATACTAGTTATACTGTAAAAGTAGGGACTTAAACTCAATCCAGACCTCAACTAGTACATGTACATACAATACATTGTTAAAGATGCTAGGAAAATGGTTGGTTCCCTGTATCGTTCCAGCAAGTACCTCACTCCTCTTGCTATCCTCTACATTTACAAAAGCCAGAAAAGGCCAAAAACCCGCCCTGTCAGTTGGGGCTTCAGAATATGCCGACTACATCTCCGCAGAGAGGTAAGACACCCCCTCCAAAAAAAAATGAGGCATCCTGGGTAAAAGGATAAACTACATCTGACAGCAAGGCCTCTGATCAGAAGGTTTTGAGGAGCATGGAACCACCTCTTAATTACTGGTGTTCCCAGGTCCACTTTGACCCAGAGTGATAGCACCTGTTAAGTTCCTAGCTATGGGCAAATAGTCAAACTCAAAATGGTGTCAAAATGCTATGAAAGTGTAAAAATAGGTTTTAATACCAGCAATACATTTTTGTAAAAAATTATTGCCAGCAATGAATTTTGAAGAAAAAAATTATTACCAGCAATACATTTTTGAAAAATATTACCAGCAATAAAAATCTTGTTGGCATTAAATAACTCATTGAAATTGATATGCTGTAAAAAAAAAAAAAAAAAAAAAAAAACAGGCCAAAAATGGAGTACTGCTGCTATATATGGATGAGAGCTATCCAGTATTCACTTTCTACTCTTGATAGTCCAAAAGCACCTTTTCATCCTTGTAGGTGACAAATTATTTTCTACTCTTCTATCCCTTTCTCACAGATGAGACGTAGCAGGCCTCTTGCTGCTCTATTGCTATTTCCATGGAGAGTGTTCAGATGAACTACACTCCTTAATTCCACCAGTCCTAACCTTTACAGGTAAGACCTGCCATGCAATGTATATTTTAGTGAACCACCCTCATTCCCTTCGTATTCCACTGGTGAGATGTAACTTCCTCTCAAACAGCTTCTTCCCATGAACCACAGCCTTATGGAACCAACTCACAAGTGGTTTTGCTTTGCTTGTCTACAATCTTAACCTGTTCAAGTCTAGGATTAACCATTATCATACACATGTATCTGCATAAGTTGTGCCTTTTACTCTATAACCCTCTACCTCAAGTGGCCCTCGGGCCTTGTACAGGGTGAAAACCACTATAAAAAAACAAAAATGTTACTTGGCTTGAGAAACATATTTTCCTGAAAAATTATTTTAAAAGAAACATTCTATAAATTTTAACTGAAAGCAGCACTGGCTGCTCGATCAGTTAATGTCATATGTTTCCTCATAAAGAAACAGTTAATAATACTATTACCATTTACGAAATAAATTTCAAATTCACTTTCCACATTTATAAATACCTTCCATAATTTATGAGAACTTGTAAAAAAAAAAATATTGTCCAAAGAAGTTTAATTCTTATATACCTTTCTATTTAGACAAACATGTGAATTCTTGGTTGTTATACTCACATTTCAGCTGTTGTATTCTCTGGCCTTTTTCTGTTATCTCTTAATAAATAACCTTCTTGGAATTTTGAACCTAACCCTTTATTCAATCTATAGAGATGAAGTGTTCTCATTCTGCTTTCCATGATAAAAGAATATCTTGTATTAATTAATTATTTCAACTTTTTCTTGTTTGCTCATTTTTTCCACTCAATTTGAGTATATGACTTTATTACACTACTTCAGCCATGGATTGAACTTATAAATGCCACTGAACTTATATAACTTATAAAGGAAATTCTACAGACCATTTATTTTCTAAAATATATTCAAGATTTTGGCCTCAGTTGGGTGGTTTTTGTTGTGTTTGAGTAGAGAATCACAGATACAAATGTAGGTTATTTAATTTTTTTCATTAAATCAAGAGGCACATAAACATCAAGTATTTTCAAATGCCATACTATGCTAGTATAAAATATGTGGAGTATCTCTGCAATGTTCCATATCGTGTGACCTAGATTATTAAAATCTACACATATAAGCTAAGCAAACTACTTCTGAACAGTACTCTCAGCTATGGCACCATCTCCACAAATGGCACATATTGTTTTTGCTGTTTGTATAATGTCTTTTCATTTTTGGAAATGAGGGCATCAAATGACAAAAATACATTTCAGTTTCCTCCATTTTTATTTTTAATGTAAGACATTTAAAATTCACACAAATCATATTATATAAAGAATATAATCTTTCAGAATATATATACATCATAAATTTCAGTAAATCAAATCACATGTCACCTATTGAAATATCCTACAAAATTTTTCCTAACCTATATATATATATATATATATATATATATATATATATCCCTACATTCAAAGTGCAACTTAAAGTTTTTTGTTCTATCAACTTATCAAGCATGAATTATTACTTTTGCTAATATCTAGTTATTTGATTTATTCATATTAATATCTATATATAGGAAAAAGATATATATTTTTATATATCAGAGCAATTTTAGGAAAAACTAAGACAAAATGTAAAATTTTTTGTTTCACACATTTCATCTTTTTGGACTTCATTAGACTAAAGTGTTGTTTACATTGATATGACTACACATGCATATGAAGAAGAGGAGATGCCAAAATTTTAAACTTAATTTTTTTAAAAAAATGTGTTTGGATATATAGTCTAACCAATTTCTTTATATACCCAAACACATATTAAAAAGAAAAAAGAATTTAAATTTAAAAGTTTAAAATTTCAGCTCCCTTTCACATCAACATAAACATAATTTTAATCTGAAGTCCTAAAGGATGAAACATGTTGCAGGAAAAACATTTTTACCCTTTGTCATAGATTTTTATATACACTACAGTTCAAAAGTTTGAAGCAACTCCAAGAATTAGCACAAGATGAACTTGACAGAAGAATGGAAAAAAAACAAGAAAAAGAACTCTTAGAGTCATTGAAAAAAGAATGGAATCATTTATCAAAACTTTTTTTTTTTTTTTGTGAAACTTTTGCAATGAATACCAAAAATTTGTACTGCATTAATCAAGGCTAAAGGAGGATATTTTGATGAGAACAAAATTTAATCATAAAATGCTTTTTTTTTCTTATAATAAAATTTCTAATAAAAAAAAAAGATGCACTTTTTTTTTTTTTTTAAACATGTAAAATAATTTTCTCTTATTTAAAATACAAAACATTATTACTTTTTGGGTCAATTTAAAAAAATTACCAGGGGTGGCCTCAAACTTTTGAACTGTAGTGTATATATTTAATTCTTCTTGTTGATAATATCAGCCTGGGGAGAGAATGAAAGTGTATGGTACTATTGGGAAGTATCTGAAAGTCAAACTGCAGGTTGATCCAAGCCTTGTAAATAAAATTGTGTAGACAAAACTGAAAGCTGTTGATGGTTGTGCTAGCACAAAGTTACAAGTCATCACAATGAAGGATTTGACTGTACTAGCCTTGTACAACTGTACACTTAAAAAAAATTAAATTAAATGTAATGCCAATAGTCATCTTTCTGAACCCTGTTGTTGGATTGTTCTTTCTCCTCAGTAAAGTCTTCTCATTCTCAGTAACCCCTTGTATCTTAGTGGCATTATCTACCTCACTTAGGGATGAAATGGAAAAAAAGAACAATTAATGGTTTTATAATACAAGGACTTGTTGAAGGCAGCCATTGTGCATTTGGCTACTGGAAATGAGAACCACTTAATCTTGGTTCACAGTCAATTCCAAGGCTGCAATGAGGCAATCATTAAAGCTGTGGATAAAGAATGGATTATCCAATGAAAATATTTTCATTGGATAATCTGTTCTATTTTTTCTAAATCAAATGTGTACCTTTTTTTTTTTTTTTTTTTTTTTTTTTTTTTTTTTTCTCCAAAAATGTACTGATTTATTTTCCAAAGAATATCTTTGGGAAAAAAATTAACATTTAAAGAAAAAGAGTTAGTGGGCTTATTCAGTAAGTATTAAACATAGTACATATTTATATAATAATAATATATTAATAATGCAACATGGTAATGAGAAAGACTTCATTAATAATAATATATATTTGTATAATAACACATGTAATAATATAATAAAAATGTAACATGATAATGAGAAAGATTCCATTATTACTATTAATAGTAATAATAAATATTTATATAATAATGACACAAATAATAATATAAAATGGTACTGAGAAAAAGCTCTATAAATAATAATAATATTTTTTATCAAACTGCTAATCTATTTATTGACATCAATATTTTTCTGTAATATGGGATTCATTTCATATTTCATTCTTCAAAATGGTATTTTATACAAAGTATCAATATATTACATCATTTTTTGTCTAACACTTTTTTTTCCACCTTCACCTTTTCTTTCTTTATTCATAAGAGAGATTTTCACTTTTCCAATGAGAAATCATCCAAACTCTGATGTGCCTTCAAATAATATCTTTATTTTAAATTGAATTTTTTCCTTTTTTTTTTTATCTTTGCCCTCCCCATCAACTTTTATCTTCCTTTTTTGTTACACCTTTTTTTTCTCAATTCCCAATTTGATTTTAATGTTCCTTTCGGGTTTCTTCTGCTTTTGCCGTCTTAACACTTTTACTTACTCCCAAAAATGCTGCAATCATGCAATCATTTATGTATGGCTAAATTACATAAATACATACTTGAATACAATGGTATTTATTGCAAACTAAAAAGCATACCGCAAATCAAATTTATTTTCCTATCGAGTTTCTAGAATTCTTCATATATTCTGTTTTTCAATAATTTTAAAACAATAAAGTTACAAAACTGGGTAAAAAAACCCTCATACTCAGACATCAACAGCAGTAGTATAAGTTATGATATTACCAGCAGCAGTTGCCTGCCTGCCTCCAGCAAACACACTGACACAGTCGAGCTTTACTTTACAAGCAGCAGCAGCAGCAGCCCATTTTGTGTCTGTGTGTTCACAGTACCTCCTCCTCCTGTTTTTGTTTGCTTCAGCAAAAATAACAGACAGAGAAACAAAGAAGCATGCAAAAAAAAACCACACCATTCATTATTACAAGTATTTTTCCTAAAAATGTAACGTTGAAGTTCAAGAAGGATTGAACAAGCTGACTAATATAGATGTTGACTTATATTTATAATTTTAATGAATTATTCAAATAATATTCATTTTTACTACCTTGGAATTACAATATAAACACAATAAGAACAAAATAAATGCTATTAAAAGGCTTCTAGATCTTATTTGGTTTTGGTTGGTTGATTCATTTTCTATGGCTTATCAACCCTTTCCAGGTTATTTAAAGATAGAAAATATTTTTTTAGATGGTAAGATTTGTTTTGTGATAATAATGGTTTAGATACAAGTCTTACTAATTAACCTCACTGTGAGAAACGAGGTGGATTCATACCTTTTCTAAGGGTATTTGTGTGTAAGCAAATATAACGAACACAAGAAGCGAAATTTGGCTCTCTGATTGACAATTTTTTTTAACCTTTTTTGCTATCTGTCGCACATAACAAGTGGTGACAAGGAAACTCTAAAAAAACGAACTCTCTTTGGCGTACACAGGTTCCAGAATATCAGGCTACACTAAGGGAAAATACTTACACAAAATTACGTTAACATGGAAGATTTTAAGTCAACCATTGTGGAACTTATGAAAATCCAATTTGAACAGCAACAAAAAAACGAACAGTAACATCTGGAATTACAAGAATTATTGCTACATGTAATGTCAAATAAAGGGCAAAATTCCGAAAATGAAACGGTGCATAAACACACACAAAGGATTATACAAATACCAAAGATTACCATTTGGGATTAAGGTCGTGCCGGCTATATTCCAACAGACAATGAATACTATGCTCGCCGGACTAGAGTACACGACTGCATACTTGGATGAAGTATTGATAAATAGCGAACGTGATGAACAACACTGGGAACATGTACAAGAGGTGTTCAGGAGAATACAAAGCTATGGGTTCAAGATAAAAGAAAACGAGTGCGATGAAGGAAATAAAATACCTGGGCCATATCCTCAATCAAGAAGGAAGATGACCAGACCCTGAAAGGGCAATGGCAATAAAAAAAAATGCCAGTTCCAAAGAACATGACAGAATTACAAAGTTTTCTAGGCTTAGTGAATTACTACCAGGAATTCATTCCTCACATGCATAAACTTCGCACACCACTGAACGAACTGCTGAAGAAAGAAAAAGTTTGGGAGTGGACAGATGAATGCCAGAAAACGTTTGACAAAATAATTAAGACGTTAACTTCGGATTTATTTTTGGCACACTACGATCCAAAATTAGAAATAATTGTAGCAAGTGATGAGCGCCTATGGAGTCGGGGCATGTATACTGCATAAAATGCTGGATGGGACAATAAAACCCATCGTGCATGCTTCTAGAACCCTTCTACCAGCAGAGAAAAATTACTCACAAATAGAGAAAGAAGCTCTGGAAATTATTTTTGCAGTCACAAGATTTCATAGATATATCTATGGTAGATTTTTTACTCTACAGACGGATCACAAGCAGTTATTAACAATATTTGGTTCGTAAAAAGGTCTACCGGTTTACACTGCCAACAGGTTGCTAAGATGGGGTACAATTCTACTGAACTACAATTTCAGATTGGAGTATCTACCAATGAAAAAAATCTAGCATGCGGATGGTCTGTCAAGACTTATACCAACGAAAACAGAGCCATTGGAAGATTCTGTAATCACAGCCCTACGACATAAAGAAGATATCAGGACAGTACTATATTGTACAGTTTGTAACCTCCCCGTCACACTACAAGAGATAAAAAATGAAGCAATAAATGATGAATTCATAAAAGAAACAAAAGCAAAAATAGCAGAAAAAATAAGCAAATATCAGACAGCTTTTTTTTATGCGATAATGTGCTACTTTATAACGAAAGGGTAGTAATTCCCAAAACACTACAAAAGTGAATCCTAAAGGATTTCTACAGGGGCCATCCAGGAAAAAATAGCTTCGCATCAGCGATTTCATTCTATGTATATTGGCAAAACATGGACCAGGACATTACACAGATGGTGGAAAAATGCAAGGGTTGTTCCTTAGCAGCCAAAGCACCGCCAATCATCCATAAGCCATGGCCAGAGACAGATCATCCATGGTCAAGAATACACGCAGATTATGCAGGTCCAATAGATGGTTTCTACTATTTGATCATAGTGGATAGTTATAGTAAATGGCCGGAGGTGTTTCGTTGCAAAAATCCTACTTCGGAAACTACCATAAATTGCCTCCACGAGCTGTTTGCTCGGTTCGGAGTAGTGGATTGTCTAGTCACAGATAATGGAACGCAATTCACATCAGCGGACTTCCAGGAGTTTTGCGAAATTTTTCAAATCAAACATATCAAATCCCTGCCATATCACCCAAGATCAAATTGGAAAGCAGAGAGATTTGTTGATACACTCAAAAGAGTGTTAAGGAAAGCATATGATGTGCCTACGAAAAAGGTGTTACAACAATTTTTACAGGTATATCGAATTACATCAAATAATGCTACGGCATCGGCATTATCACCCGCAGAAGTGATGTTCGCCAGAAAAATCAGATCAGTATTTGATAAATTGCTACCAAAACAAATGAAGCAAATAACACAGTCGTGCGTACCAAAAAGAAAATTCCACCCAGGAGAAAAAGTTTTTTTAAAGCATATAAAAACAATACATCTTACTGGGAGCAAGGTACAATTGAAAAAAGAATCGGGAATATGGTTTACATAGTACAGGGACACAAATTCTCACATAAAAGACATGTAAACCAAATAAGAAAGAGACTGTTAGAGGATGCTAACAGTCCACCTCAGGAAGAAGTGATGGATACGATTTTTGATACATTTGATATAAAAAGGCCGCAAACAATGCCAGAACCACGAAAATCATCCAGAAAAAGGAAGTTCACAGAACCTTTGATAATAGATCCAAAGAGAAAAAAATATTAAAAACCCCTGCTATGCAAAAGCTTCGGAAGGGGGGGGGTGTTATGGGAACTTACTCATAATAATAATAATGGACTATTCCTGACATTATAAATACTGCGTCTCTCAAGAGGGAGGACAGATAATTGTAAGAACATTGGAATAGTGATACTTGTTGAGACAACATAGTTCACTCTAACCAAATCTGATAGTCATTGCTAATACTTCTACTACTTTGTATTATATTTCTGTTGTAATATATCTTTGTTATTCCATACCTGTGTTTGAGTTATTTCTTCATTGGTTCCAACCTTGGACCATCACCGTGGTACAAGGAGCTTGGACCATAACAGATACTCATATTGCATATTCAAGGCATGAAGGAAACATAAAGTAACCTACCTCATGAGCTTGTGTAAATGGCACAACAGAGACTGAGTGGAATAGGAAGGGGACAAATATTACAAAGAATAGGAAGTTGTGGAGAGTCATGGTTGCCAACAAACTGAAGAGACATAGTACATAAAAAACATAAACACTACAATAGCAGAGCAAAATTATATATGATGTTGATGCAAAAATGTATATCATTTGATTATTCATTTTTGGTTAGTATTTAATTTATTTTATTTCTGTTACTTTTTATTACATA
Source organism: Acanthosepion esculentum (assembly GCA_964036315.1). NCBI lineage: Eukaryota > Metazoa > Mollusca > Cephalopoda > Sepiida > Sepiidae > Acanthosepion > Acanthosepion esculentum. The sequence continues at coordinate 20,017,575 of OZ038476.1, read as the reverse complement.
CCCTGAGCTAGTGTAGTAGTTGAAATACAATGATGAAACAACAAAAAATAATTGATGAACAAAAAAAATTGTTTCAGAAAACTTCAATTTGTGTAAAAATGTTATTTCAATTTTGAATTACTTAATAACTTATGTTTAATCACTTTTACTGATTAATTCTGTGTTTGTTTTATAATTGTATAAAAAACATGGCCTATGGTAAATTCTGGATGCCCATTTATATAATTCTTCTCATTCATGAAATGTATACCAGCAACTAACTAAAGTGATACTTACAAAGAATGGAAATCGACTTTTACAGTAGAACATAATGAAGACTGTTTAGTTAATAATAATGTGGGTATCTGCAGGTCATCTCAGACATTGGCTAACACATCCTTAAGATGACCAAAAAGAGCCCACTTCCTTTGGTAGTGTCTGATGTGTTTTTCCCAGAACACTAATGAAAGTATTCTGACTCATTAAACTACAGTTTAATACCCCACCTTTCCTGTTACCATGAGGAAATCATTCAAATGAGTTGTCTAAGCCTGTCCTACAGATTATTAGCTGATGACAAGGACACATATAAAACATTTAAGGGAAAATCTTTGTTAGCTATATCTATTTTCTCATTACAATTAATCTTTTTTCTTCTTTTATGTTCTATGTCTCTTCAGAACTTGGGTGATCGTGGCTCTTCACAACTTCCAATACTTTATAGTTCTAAGTAAGGTTTGACTCATACTATTCCTCCCAGTTCTGTCATCTACTTACACAAGCTCATTGAGTGTTATTCTGTTTCTCTCAGCTCTTCTTACTTTCATTATCTCTTATAAATGGGACAACAAACTGGTGCACGATAAAAAATATAAAATTCCCTAAAAGTGTATTTCGTTGTTGTTCCTTAGAACCTTTTGGTCAACCTATTTAAGGGTATTTAGGGTCTTTTGGTAAGTTGTCTGTTGGTTCCACCAATGGATTTGGTTTTTCTTTAATATATGAAGTATATTCAAGCAGCAAGAATTTATATGGGTGAGTTTTGTTAAATTCAATCAACAAAATCTGTTTGTTTAATTTTTTTATTTTTCCAACTTTTCAATAAGATGTTGGACATTGAAATCAAAATTGAGGATAAAATTTTTTCTATCAGAAAGGAAGTGGAGATATAGTAATCAACATGATGTCTGCCAGTTTCATAGCTGAAGTGATCTTCAGAGCCTTGATATCTCCAATATTGAACACACTTACCTTTTAAGTATAGAGAATTTTAAACAATACACACACATATGTATGTATTGTTATAAGAACCTGGTTGAAAAACTAAATACAAAATGAAAACTTGATCACAAACATAAAATGATACCTCACATAACTTTTGATAAGGAAATATATTTCTTTTGAATATTGTTTCAATGAGAGTACTAAATTCTCTTTTGATTCTCAATGTGGTAATAATAATGGTCAGAATAGCTGTTTCCTTATAAGGAAATATTTGGCATTAATGTTAGCTGAAATTTATAAAGTCTTTCTCTTAAAACAGTTTTTCAGACTTCTCAAGTTCACTCTTATTGGGTTTTTTTTTTCAATTACTGATGGTAGTTTCCTTCTTACACTTTTGTTTAAGATAGTGTGAAAAGTCAACATCTTGATTATATCAATATTTTCCCTTCTAGTTACGTGTGCTGTCCATTTTAGATGTTGCTGAAAGTTGTCTAGTCATGTGTTTTTTAATTATTTGGTAAAGATTTTTTGTGATTCTGTAGCACCATTCTATAGAGTCTAATGAGCAACTGTCTTCTTTCAAACCTGAAGGATTTATTTGCTTGAGTGAACTGTGTTGTCTATAATTGTGAAGAATCATTCATATTCCAAGGTTAGTTGCAATAAATGAATTCATTTTTTGCATTGCTTGTGTTGTTAAACAACATCTTTGTTTATCTGTTCTGTAACCTTTTTTCAATCTGAAAGGAATGAGAAGAGTCTCTTTTGTTTACATATTTTCTTTCTTTTTCATCTTCCAGTTTCTATATGCCATCTTGTTCTGTAAAATGTGGCCCCTCACTTTCCTTATGGATTATAAACTTGAAGAAGGCTGTAAAATGGATCAACCAAAACATTGTGTTAAAAATTACTTACACGATTTACATTTAAACTATTGGTTGCCAACTTGTGATCCACGGATCACTGGTGGTCCATGAAAGATTTTTGATGGTCTGCAGAAAAATTGGGACATTATTTCAATTTTTATGAAGCTTCAGATTAAAAAATCCCATAATGAAACGTATTATGGATGGTATATATGTTCAAGACCTTATGTAATCTCAAAACAAACATGAGTACACAAATATGACATCATCTAGCCATAGTATAACCTAACATGACTTGCAAACTTCAAATTTTCAATTTGTTTTATTTAAATAATTACACTTTGTTACCTTAAATAGATGCATTTCATATTAATAAAATAAAAGTTTTCCGATCTTTATTATATAAATGTATTTACCTTTTTTTTTCTAAATTCATATTAGTGGTCCGCCAAATTTCAAATTATACATTTAGTGGTCCATGAAGTTCAAAAGGTTGTTGACTGCTGCTTTAGAGTATTGTTCTCATCACTATGTTTCAGCTGTTGTGCTCACTGGTGTTCATCAGGTGCATATCAATCATGTAGGTTACCCTAATCGATATACACCTGATGAAGGCTGGGGAACAGAATGGCCAAAATATTGTCATAACAAAGATGAGGACAATAGTCCAAATGTAAATAGTGTAAATGTCAACTCCTCATCACAGAAATTCAGCCAAAATATTGTGGTTATAACATCAGCATCAAGAAGAATGAGTTCAAATGTCTGAACAAATCTTGCAATGTGAATTGTGTTGTCTCTGCCAAAAAGACAATCTTAGGTGACACACCGAGTGACAGTCAAATATACACTCAAGAAAAAAAAACATATTGGATGAAATGTTATGATAGAAACAACAATAAGGATACTTGTCTTTAAAAATTACATTGCAGTGTGTAAGCTGGCCCAAAATTGCAAACTCTACCATAATGGTCAGAACTCTAATGACCCTAAGTGGGAGTGATTTGAACTTTATGGGTCTGCAATTCTGACAGCAATGGATTGTCTGTTTAAATTTTAATATAAGACCAAAAACATGTGAAGACAATTTGGTTCCAAGAGAGAAGAGATGCCTTGTTGCTCCCACATTCCTTAGTGAGACAGACCACAAGATGGTGATGGGTAGTTGACCAACCTGCTGACATCTGACCTCTCTACCTACCTCTCCCTTCCTCCAAGAAATGATGCTACAACTACAGTCTCTTCACTGAAATAAAAAAGGAAAAAAAACTAAAAAAAATTATTTGTTATCACTTTGGTTTGGAGCCTAAAAAAACAACACAAAACGCAATGACTGTCCAAAAATTAAAGTCTTTGTGTCACTCCAAAAATTAAAGTATGTGTGTCACTGATGCTCCAGTTTACTGCCTTTTTTGTCTTTTAACTTTAAGCAATGAACAATATTTGCTTACATAACACATTGCACAGAGAGATTAATTTCTGAGTTGCCATCTTGCTTAACAATATTATTTCCATACTGAATTGCTTATTTGTTTCTCTTTTTTTATTAAAAATAAAAAAAATCACATTTAGATTTCTATAAACTTTCTTTTAACCTCCTGGGAGCAGCAGTGAGATATATCACAAAACATTCCTTTCTTCATGGATCAGTTTATGAGATATCTCATGAGAAATTGATTTATTCTGGATATTGTTACTCTAGTCATGAATTGAATTCAAGACAATTTGTTGATAATGATGAACTTAATAAAGAAATGATTGATCTGGAGCAGCTGACAAGATATTGTGTTGACATGACAGCACACAAAAATACCTCAATCCCAAGTGGCTATAATGAATTATACAATGTTTTATTTTTGCTAGTTTGTCTTTTTTACCCTTATAGGAAAATGTTTAACAAGTTGGGTTTACTTCTTGAGAGCTATGAAAGTAAATATAATTAAAAAAACATGTAAATTTTTTAAAATCCTATTTTATTTGGTCTATTAATTATATACATGAAATATTAAATTTTTATTATTATATAATTAAATCATTTTTGACTGATTCTCTATAT